>OY740768.1:131476295-132116295 GCA_963513935.1 Aphrophora alni | reverse complement strand
AAATAGACCGAAGCAAACAAGATTCATGAATAAAAAGTGCGGAAAGAAGTAATTTGGGGGCAATCGAAACACAAATTTCATTAAAAGTTTAGGCACACGTAACTTCTGAACGGGGAGTCACCAATACAACTATATATATATATATATATATATATATATATATATATATATATATATATATATAATATCCAGGGATTAAAGAGAATACAAATATTTTTTCTAAAGGAAAATCCATTCAGAGGAAATGAATATATAAAGATCCAAGGAAAGGTTACAAATTTACAGCTTTAAAATACCCCGATGTTAGAATAGACTCACAAGGTCACCAAGTTTCTGACCATGTAAAACTAAAATACGCCAACAGAATAACCATATCCCGCAATGAATACCGATCTGATTTGACTAATTAAATGCATAATATTTTTTTAATAAATATTGAGTTATAAATTATTACGAAATTCAACTAGGATTCTGTGGAATCTGTGAAAAAAAGTTTTAAAATGTTAGGTTCAAAAGTGAATTATAAAAAAGAAGAATCTACAGTGAATAAAAATTGAACATTGACAGAACTTTTGGCGAAATTCACGGAGCTACTCCATAAATAAAACTTGGAAGGGGGTATTACGTAATACATTAGAGACTTAAAATACATTCATAGACGTTTCGGGGAGAATATTCCGTAAGAGAGAGAGAGAGAGAGAGAGAGAGAGAGAGAGAGAGAGAGAGAGAGAGAGAGAGAGAGAGAGAGAGAGAGAGAGAGAGAGAGAGAGAGAGAGAGAGAGAGAGAGAGAGAGAGAGAGAGAGAGAGAGAGAGAGAGAGAGAGAGAGAGAGAGAGAGAGAGAGAGAGTGAGAGAGAGAGAGAGAGAGAGAGAGAGAGAGAGAGAGAGAGAGAGAGAGAGAGAGAGGAGGGGGGGAGATAGAGAGCAGTACCAAGGAAAGGAGACAACTAGACGAAGGAACCAAGAAAAACGAGGAATCATCAACCGAAACAATCAGCGAGGGAAATCTATTCCAGAATCCTTAAAACATTCTTTGAAATGAGTAGGAGTGAAGACAAGAAAACCCCCTGATAGCCGTAGGAACACCGAGAAGAAGAATCTCAATAACACATCTAAGGTACGGTTTTATCGAATTGTTCTAATTTGCTAATGACAAAATTAAGTAATTATAGTTAGTTTGAATTAATTTCATATCAATAAAATAAAATTAAATTTTTTAATTAAATTCAAATTTAATTTAGTTTAATTCAGATTTAAGGTAATGAGTTGAAGTGGAGAAAAGTTAACACTATTATCCACAGGAACACCGAAAAGAAGAATCTCAAAAAAACATCTAAAGTACTGTTTTATCGAATTGTTCTAACTTTGTATGACAATAATGACTAATTAGATTTTTTTTGAATTTATTAAATTTAAATAAAATTAAGATTTAAATTATAGTGCCTAAATAATTAAATTAATTTGAAATAATAACTGATCTATTTATCACAAGGTTCAAAATCTTTTTCATTTTAATACTTAGTAAATTAATAATATTACAAATTAGGCTTCTAAAATTTAAAAAAAATGGTAGAAATAAGAAATTATACTTTTATTTCAATCTTTAAGTATCATGTTTAAAACTTAGTAAGTGTAAATAGTTTAAAATGGAAAACAAAGTGAAAAATTATATTATTTAATATTCCATATGTTTTGAATATTTTTTATTTTGTCTACTTATTTCTAAATTGTCAATAATTGAGTGTTAATATGTGTTAGTATTAAGAAATTTATATTTATATAGTCTATATAGAACTACAAACATGCTACACAATTCTCCAATAGATACGACTCTAAAAGGGTTCTGAAACCTATTAAACGTAACAATTGGTTTAATTAAAGTAATTAGTAGAGGTAAATGTAGCAAAAAAGAGGAGAAAAAAAACATGACGAATAAATAGGTCGAAACAGAGTATTTTCATGCTCAGACCCATTTTTTAAATATCAATATGACGTAGATTTGATTGTTCAATGAGCATGCACTCTTCATAAATGGCTTCGTACCACATCAACTGGAACTTGCTAATAATTGCAAATGAAATCTATTGGTGCCGAGTAGTTTCTTCTACGAAGATTCTTTTTTCTAAGTGTACTACATTAAAAATTAAGTTTAAATTTTGAAGTCCTAATTTACTAAATTTCAGCTTGTAAAATTATTTAAAATATGTTTAATCAATAGTAAATACTACAACTTAATAATCATTTACCTTGAGATTTGACGTTTAAATCCTTGTTTTTACCACCTCTCTTTAAAAAAGAATGAGCAATATAATACTATAATAACTTGGGTTCGTAGACGCCATGCGTACCTTTAACGCTTGTTTTTGATTTAGCAACTATTAGAAATTTTTGTCTGATTTCCTTGTTGTGTAAAAGAGAAATTCCTTTCTGTTATCATTGGTTTATAAAAAAAAAAGAAGGAAGAAAGATAAAATGAAGTCCTCTAGCTCTTGAGTATTGTAACAGTGTCAAGGTCGGGAAAAGACAACAGTTGGTCGATAGGAAATATGAAAGTGACGTTTCCAACCCAAGAATACATGAAAAGATGTACTTCTAGCTAGATGACAGTCGGGATTGCTAAGCCCGCACTTACTGTAAATGACCCCTCTAAAGAAGGAATCAATTTTAATATTTTTTTTTTTGAATCACTTGTTTAGTTGAGTTTAGTCTCTTTAGTTTAGCAGAATAAATTTTGTTATCTAGGTATTTTACATAATTTATTATTGATTATTCAACTTCTTATATTGAAAAAATTATATTTGTTATATATGCCACATTCATTAATGTAATGAAAATGATGCAAATTTAGCATAATTAAAAAAATAATAATAACATTAATAGAGTAAAACTTTTAAATGAAAATATCGTAACAAAGTTTCATAAATAAATTACTATATTTAAGTAAATGATTTACAGTTATATATTTACTGCAATAAATTTATTGTAATATTTACTGTTTATTGGAAGATAAATTATTTGTGTATTTAAATATAAACCTTGTCAAAAAATGTTGTTAAAAAGAGCTGTAACTGAACACTAAATATAGGGAAATGTTATTGGAATAAAATAACAAAATATAATTATCCTTCCGTGTAATGATTGTTGTATTATTTATTATCAGTTTTAAAATAATTCCCAATTAAAATAAAACAATAACCGTTCAATTTTATAAACAATAATACTTGGATTTTATTTAAATATGACGAAATAATTACTATTTAGTTTTACCTCGGGGATATATTAGATCTATTTACCGATTAAAACATTATTTTACTATACAATTGCCTTCAAAAGTTCGCCATAGTGAAGTACGAGGTTGCAATCCTGATGGAATTTAACTGGATTTACATCTTTTTGTGTGATCTCGGGCTAGATCCATCTCTGTCGTCTATCCAATAAGAGCTGTCTTAACTAACTCGTGTTATTTTCAATTCCTGGTGTTATTAAATTTGTCAAGGAATATGAGTCGTTATTTAATGTTCTCCTCTTAATTTTTCTAAAATAATAGGTTGATGATAAGATGTGTTTTCCCATTAGAAAACATGATAAACTATCCAATTACGCACAAAAATTAGATTTGTATTGGTGGAAGTTTTAAACCTCTTACTAACAATACATTAATATCATTGTTGGAATATATTCCAAAAATGTAAACAAAATATCCAGAGTATAAAAGTCTACAAATTCAATCCCTTCCCACAATATACCTCAAGTATGTAGACTTAACAATGTAAGCTTCCGATGATAAAACTTGCAGACGCAGAGGGTGAGAGATACGTCAATATTCATAACACAACAATATCTACCCGTGCGTTCCTACCTTACAAAATGCAATCTTTTTATATTACACATCACGTGTTTATTTGAGTCCTAAAGAAAATTTTATTACAGATCATCAAAAACCTCAATTTTGTCAAATCACACTACACATACTCAATCTAATTGTTTTCAGATGTTATAATAAACTGAAACAGATTACATGTAAATAAATAAATATTTATAAGAGAGGGTCTAAAGTAAAAATTTTAAAAAAATATTTGTTTCAGATATATATATATATATATATATATATATATATATATATATATATATATAATATAACATACATCAACTTTTCTCCTACGATTGGGCTTCAAATTTAACATACGTCAAATAGCTCCTCTTTAATACAACCCAAAACACAACTTTTTAATTTTCAAATAAAATACTTTATTACAATATTTTGATATTACGAAACAATTACATTAATTTATTAACTTAATATGTTCTTAACTATACTGCATCCACTCTGCACACATTCCTTAACCTAATTTTAATTTCCTTACAATGAGTTTTTATTTGACACAATATTCCATTTATCTCTAAAATCTTTCTTGGACATCAACACTTATTTTAACAAGATTATTATTATATTTTTTTTTTTTTGACTAATGTAACCTTGATTTTTCTTTACAAAGAAAAACAATTTAAAATAAATCGGTACAAGTAGGGGGAATGACCTAGCAGGTAGATGCAGGTTAATGAACTATGTTAAGGATGGATTTTAGAAGGGGTGACGAATGTAATACAATTTGGTCATTTAAGTTGAAAGTAGGCCTAAGTGAAATAGATTTATTTATTTCTAAACATTCTAAATTATTTGACCTATTGCTTTTATTTTCTATGTGTAAGAGTTTAACATTCAATTTCGGATCAAAACTATGATCTGAGTCCAAAAGTTGGTTAGCAAAGTTAAAGTTTCTATAGGCATGTTTCCAGCTATTTACATGATCTTTAATTCTAACTTGTATGGATCTACCTGATTGACCTATGTACTCAGAGTCACAATCTAAAAAACTCTAACTTTGTTAACCGCCTTTAGCAGGTAATAGTTTTGGTTAGCCATACTAACTTCCAAACTTCTTTCACATATTCTGTTTAATGTATTGTAAATATTTCCCAGTTGATAGTAATACATTTCTGAAGATTTTGCAACTCTATTCTGTATTATATATTGTATGTATACGAAGAATATAATTGATAAATTGCTAAAATGTAAATAAACACAAAGGCATCTTTCTGTGATAAAGGTAAATTTGGAATAATATTGTACATTGAATGTTCTTTTCATTGCAAATGTCAACACTTTCTCACACTCTCGATATTCTGTGAACCAAATCTTCATTCCATAACATAATATCACTCTCATTACTCCATCCTATACGTGCCACTTGAACCCTCAACTCATAATGAATACGGTTCTGGCACACCCTTGCTGGATTTACGCGTTTCTTCGAGTAGGTAGTCTTATGTTGGATCCCTCTCTCTCATTCTTCGTATCAGGTCAACTCGTTCTTTTCCCACTACAGCGCTATAGTAGCATTCAATAGCTCTAGGATTTTCATTTACTTTTTTTGGTTCTTTTTTGTTTTTAATGCCCGATAGATATATGTAAATGTTCTTCCACTATTCCTTCATTTAAACAAATAAACTTAGAGAGATGTTATTATAAGATTTACTCTAAGCCAGCATCAAAGCGTAGATAGCAGCCGCTACGACTGTGAGCCGCCACTGGTCCTTCTTGTGATATGGTCAGGTGACACGATAAAGAAACAGGACGTGAACATACAGTTTTTTTAAATTTCTAGTTTTCGTTGAAAAAAAAACAACTTTGTATACGGGGAAAAAGAAAAAAAATCATTACCCAAATTTACATTAATGACATGATAAAATAAAAAGGAAAACCCTTAAATTGTAATAGGGGGAACGCTTGGTTAAAAAAACTTAAAGGTAAAGAAAATTGTCTTACTCTTCTAGTATTTCATAAATTTATAATCAAACAGAGGTTAGAATTGAGTTTTATGTGTTTAAAAATAGTTTAATGTAATAGTCGAACCGTAAAACAATTGTTATTTAACATCAAAACTTTTAATTACAAAACTTAGGCTACTTAGTGTTCAAACATGTATAGAACTGTATCTTAAATAAGAACTCTATTAAAAGAACATTGTAACTTGTTTTTATAAGAATATAACTATCAAATATCTTTTAATTAATTTTAATAAGACGTTTGAGTTTAATAGTTCATAAAAATCTGTACTTATCAATTTGAGCTATTTATAGTTTCGAAATATCAGCACTAAACGAAAATGCAATTTTATGTTTTATTTTAATTTCAAATTTATCTATTTAAACTGTGTCTAAATCACGATCTGACTTATTATCATTAAATCTATATTTCTAAATAACATTTTAAAACAAGAAATTATTATTGTATTATTAAATCTTTACGTGTGAAACCGATGAACCAATTTCTTTATGATATCTCTTACATGAACAGTATTTCAAGTTTAATTAACGCTTGTGTCACCTGTAAGTACGCATTGAACTTAAAATTAGATTGTGTACAGTTTTAATGTAATATTTTGTCAGTTTATGTTTGTCTTTTCAAAAAATAAAAGAAACAAAACAAAGGTGGTGCTGCTAGCAATTTTTATGCCTTTAGTTCATCAGAGATTCTTTAAAAATTTGAATATACTATTTTTTTTCTTTAAAATATAATAATTGTAATATTTATGTGTTTGTTAGTTTATTATTATAAAAAATAATATTTACATCCTTAAATTTAAAATAGCATAACACAATGTCATTGAAAAAAATATTGTAAATCTTCATTTGGAAATATATAAATTGTAAGAGTAATTTGTCTCTCTAAATCAATGAATTTATTTATCGAATTACAAGTAAATCAATTCCTACATATATGTTTATATATACACATGCTTTTAAATTAGTAAATATATATATATATATATATATATATATATATATATATATATATATATATATATATTTGACCCAATTCAAGAAAAAACTTGTTAAAATTGTTAATTCTGACACGGCGCTGAAGGTATTAGTAAATTGAATTTTCACATTTTTGTTTGTAGTTGCAAAACGATTCATTGTGATTGATTCTGTCAAACGTGCGTTAAATTGAAAATTAAGCAACTATTTTTTCCTTCTCACTTTTAATCAACAGAAAAAGCTATTCACTTAACTAATTATTGTGTACTTAACTTTGACATTTTGTTAAATCTTTTCAAAAAGTATGTAAACCCAGCGTCGATAACATAGATTTACTTTGAAAATTTGACGTGTGGAAGAACTCCGGTGTTAGAGTTACAAAACCGTCTGAATTCTTGTGATAGATTTCGGAAATGATGTTTTGTTGTTTACCAATTCATAAATTCAAGTGATTTTAAAGTTTTTCGTTTTATTGAGTTCTTCATCTGCAACAGTATTTAACTTCGCTCTGTAATTCCGTTTTCCACTTTTCCACTCCCCATGTCATCTTCCTTCATTTAAATGAATATCTTGACTCCTCAATGATCCTTCTATAGAAATGTGTATAAGAAAATACTTCCCTTAAATCGCTTCACACGACTATGCATTTCACCTATTTAGAAATATTACACTTTTACATTTTTAACAATTTATTTATAAAAAACATTTCAATAGGTGTATTTTAGGGAGATCAAATAAATCTTGTAATAAATATAAATTACACTATCAGGAGCTCTTGATTAAGAATGGGTGAGGTGGTTCCGAGTTACCATCTGGTTGAATCTATACCATAATAATTCATGTAAATCTTGAGTTATTTTTTTATCATTCATTTTAATTATCACTTTTCTATTGACCAACTCTTTTTTTCCGACTCCGACGTTATTTGAATAGGTCTCTATTTGATATTCCAAATTGTTTAAATTTTTTATTGTTGGTTATAGGCAAAAACTTCCTTGGTTATCACCACCTTACAAAAAAGTAATAAAATAATTTAAAATAAAGGCACTTAGCCCTTGAATAACTGAGAGATTAGATGAAGGGAGGTAACTAATCCAATACTAGATGAAAAAAGGTGTAAATCCAGCTTAGTTTCTACGGGATTGACATGCTAGTAATGACTACAGTGAGCCAATGTGAGCATATTTAAGGAACAATGAACACTTAATTCTCTGTTAAACAACAAAAAAAAGATCATTTAAATAAATAGAACATATAGAACGCTTAGTACGAGTATAAACGTAAAGATATCTAACTTAAAACAACTTGGAAGTATTTTAGGGTAGAGATGAATTGAATTAAAAATTGATACTTCTACAGCAAGTAATGAATAATAGACATGGGAACCAACGGATGTGGGGAATAGTTGAGAGTCGTTTGTCATCGATATCTTTCTTGGCGACCAAGTGCTACTCTACAATAACATACTTTAATAATGTAGTGACTGTACAAGCTTCCTTATCGTAAATCTAAAAAAGACCTTTATAGGAATGACAGGGGTCATTATTTTCTTAAGAATGTGTATGTAAAGCATGAAATGCCAAGGAAAAATTTTCTGAATGAAACGATTTTTTAATTTAGCTTTTAATAAAGATAATTAAATTACTGTAAGGTAAATTATTTATAATATTTAATACATGTCATTGTTTTAACTGACATATTGAAATCACATGGTAGTTTGTAATATCGACCGATTGCTGTAACATAATATAGTACCCAAACAGAAACGCAAAGCTATGCAACCTGTTTTACCCTTATTTTTGTGTTTAATTTAAATTTAAAACTTGTTGATGTGCATTTCACATTTTCTTAAAATCAATTAATTTCTTAAATTGTTGTGTTTAAAATTATATTTGTTTTTCTGTCCGTTAAAATAAATTTCGACATTTTGGATTGTTCAATTTTGTGTAAAGGTTTTTGTGACCGCATCGAACTGGGGAATAAAATTTTAATTATACATAATATATTACATGTTTCTGCAATATAATATAACTGACAATTGTTAAGCATCACCCATTTTAGGCCTAGCTTCTTCATTTATACTAATATTTAAACAATGGTTTAGTGACGAAGTTAATTAGATTTCTGTTTATTTGTGTAAACAATAGCAATAAATATATAATTATAAAGTCACAATTTTGATCTTATCTATACTGATCTTTAAATGTATACAATCAACTACAATATAAAATATTAATCCTGGATGGTTCCAACTATATTGTAATTCAACTGTTTATTTTTGTTTTAAATAATTACAAGATACTCAAGTCACCATGATTGGCTCACCTTTCTTGCAATGTTCTTTGAACGTTGGTGTCTTAAGTTATCGGCCTCTCTCCCTCTCTCTTCCTCGTCAAGTATGGCTCTCTTCAAAACACTCCTACAGCAGCGACTCCGCTAGGCCAAGAGCTTATAAACCTCCGTCTTCTTTTTGACGTTGATTAGAATGACAAAGAAAGCATTTTATAATAATACACTTCCGTCTTCCACAACAGTTAGTCTCCATTCTGTTTTTAATATAACGTTATATTATTTTCAATTATATATATATATATATATATATATATATATATATATATATATATATATATATATATATATATATATATATTCTAACCAAAACTATGCTATATCCTAAGACAGACCTTACACGATTGTTGGTACAATACAATATATGAATTACAATAAATCATGCTTTTATGTATCCAGATTTATCAGTAAAACTGATTTAAAACAATGATGAAGAAAACATTTTGCATGGTTTACCATCAACTGATTCTGTATCCCGAATTAGGCAAATCATTGGCTTTAAATACAACTATTGAGAAAACGTGTTTTTTCCCAATAACTTGGTTTTAATTTAATGTACAAATAAAATTTTAAATTATTTATAAAATTATTGGCTTTTGAGATATTTGAAATAAAAAATACAAATGGTCACCATGTTGAAAATATGTAAAAAATTATGTTTTTCAGTAAATTTGTGTAACTCATCTGTTAAAACGTATATACCAAATCAAAACTTTACTTTTCAACTATTTGCAAAATGTGTTTGAAATAAAAAATACGGGATAGAGGTTATTTTAACCCACCTTATGCTGTTTATTACATCACTCTAATATTGGTAGCTAATTATACAATTAACGTTATTTTCTATATAGAAGTGTTTTACAAAAATAAAAGATGAAACGTTTTCAATTCTGGAAAAATTAAAGTTGTATACCTATAGGTTTAAATGTTTAAAAAGTTGCTGCTAATTAACCTGTACAAATTATTACCAAATTAGATATAAATTAAACATAAAATAACGTTCTAAAACAAAAACATAAACTATATTATTAAATAAATACAAAAATCGCCTATGAAAAACACGCTGTGTACATCCAACGTGGTACAATATATTTACAATTTTTTTTTGTTTTTTAATAATCTTCTACCTTTATGTATTTCTGAATATTTATTTTTAACTAGTTTTAATTTTAAATTTATATTTCTAAGTTTACAATGTTATGCGTTATATGTGTTTTTAAATGGTTAAGAATATCAATTTATATACGTAAATAGTTAATTCGAGGGGAAAAAAAGGTAAATAATTTAAATTGAATTTTTTATTTTAAACTAATTAAAGCTTTTGTCAATTGATTCAACAAATAATTATTTATGGTTAAATATACAAATATTGAATCCTTTTATGTGGGTTATTTAATTAGAGATAACTAATATATATAAAATGACCTAACCTAACCTAACGAAACCCAAACTAACCCCAAATACGCTAGTAGAAAGGTCTTCAGTACAAAAATATTACCATTACAAACGACCTCTCAAAATCGCTTAAATGTTGAAATTAGTTGAAATACCTGGCTGAAGTGAAAGGAAGAGTAATTAGTTTAGTTTATACTATGTATGAGGTCTATGTTTCCACGAGACTCGTCAATATCCTAACAGATTTTGAAATGAGGTGCCATATACCTGAATAGGCGTTATATTGTCTATATTTAAATACTTACATTGTCAAACACTTAAGCGATATGATATAAATATAAAGAATTAAAATTTACTTCCATAATAACATTAGCTTCTCGATTTTGCCGTGACACTAATAGTATAATCTAAAACAATTATGTAAACATCGACCACAGAGCCTAACGAAAGCGTGAACTCAAGATGTTGAAATGTATACGTGTTATATAGCTATGTTGAAATTTCAATTTCTATCAAATAAAAATATGAAATACAATAAAATTCACAAAAACTTCAATTTATTATGAAAAAATGTAAATAAAATCCAAAAACAATAAAGTAAGTAGTTTACCTGTATTATATTGCCATTTTTTTAATCCTAGCTATTATAAATATTAGATTATCACTATTCACTCTAATGTATAACTAAATTCTCGAATTGAACTGTGGTCTTATTTTATTACAGTAAACTAAAATGTTCTTCTTAAAAGAAGTTTTATTTTTTGACAGTAAACAATTTTACACTAAATGTTTACCCAACAAAAACTATTACAAAAACTTTAAATTTATTTCAAACTACAAAACAGATATGTACTTTATTCTTATTATTGGTAGAGTATTAAAGATGAGACAAAATGTTTTGTCCAAATTCAATATAAAATCTTAAACCTACTTAAACCTAAAATCTTTCTAAGGTAGAAATTTTGCTTTGGAGTTATCTGTTAGCTAGTAGGCCTACAGGACAAAATCTAGAAAAAAGAGAATGGGTTTCACATCAAACACAAAAAGTTATTTAAATTCAAATCCTAATAATACACTTATTGTATAATTTTAACGATAGGAATTCGAATAAATTCATATAAAAATTAAATCATTGATTAATATTATAGATTATTTATCCGCTTAAATATATTTAGTAAAGTTTCTATTTGAAATCAATAGTAATTATTTTAGTACTGTAACATCTTTTATATTTCAATTATTTTAATAATAGGTTTCTTCAATTATGCTTGTTACATAACATGACGTTATGTGACATACTATAATAACATCATAATTTACCGTTGTTGTAGAAGTCAATTACTAGAATTTAAATGTTTTAAAAACGCCTGCGACAAATTTAAAGGACTCAAGTAATATTCTATATTTCTAGACAATCAAATAAATAAACTATTCTTAGTTCTAAATTTCTAATGGTTAGAATTTGTTTTGAACTTTCTGTTATTTTGTTAGAAAAAAAACGCTTTTTTTTAAAAAATTGCACGTACACTTGGAATAAACTAATTTAACCTTACAATTCAATTTAAATGTTCTAGCTTAAGCGAGTTGCTTAACTGTTAGAAAAGACAATGTGTTGAATGAGTAAATACAAATGTCGTACTTATACTTCCAAAAAAATATTCCTATCTTTTGAATTAATTTAACAAGAAAATGGAGCAAATTATTTTAATCTTTTCAAAAAAGTGGGTGAAACGAGATTCGCTGTAATCGGAAAAGAAATGATTAAACTACTATAACTTATATGTCATCCATTGTATGGACTTAAAGTACTAAATTATTTAACAACTTAAGTAGTAAACAATAAACAACCCTGCTGCATTAACAATACTGGGCACGTAGAAGTGACCATTAGGCGAGCGGTGTGCCCCATAACGATGCATAAAAAAGTTACTTAACGGCGGGCTGAAAGTTGACCGATTGAATATAAGTGGAATCGATTTGTCACGTCAACAAATCTGATGTATCTGATAACAAAGTGACTGTAATTTTTGAGTCAGCTGCACTTAATATTTAAACCAATATTATTTTTTGTGATGTTGGCTGTTTTTAGAGGAGGCTAATTACTGTGAACTCTTGGAATAGGCAAGCCTGGGTTTTAAAGACACTATTACTGACAGTATTAACGTTTACAGCTTACCTGGAACTACGTTGACAAACGTAGATTTTTACAATTGCTGTAAGAGGTACTTGATTACGAACGAAAACACCACAAACTTTACTCTCTACAAGAAATGTTCACCTTTTTTTTTGTAGTGAATACAATCATGGATAATATAAAATTCCATTGTCATTCTGTGTTGTTTTGAAATGAAATGAAAATAAATTGAACTTTTATTTTTACCTAACAGCTGTTAATAAATAACATCTGCTTGTGTGATTGTTTGAAAGATCCACGAAATCCAAAATGACAGCTGTTAATGGATAAACCCATATACTCAATCAAACAACCCGTCACACATACCGTGATTGAAGCACATTTTATGATCTCAGATTTATTGGTGATTATGGTGATGTCACCAATAGACATATTTTCATTATGTAAATTTTCGAATAACACTTATAAATAATATAATTTTATCTCGAATATCAATCCATAATTTAAATACATCCATTATTAAAGAAAAATACAAAGCTCTAGGTTTAAAACCAGTTACAAAATAACTTTCTTTTATTAAAAAAAAAAAAAAAAACAATAGAGATTAAATGATTAACATCAAAACATTTTTACTAAAATATAATTTCCCAACGAAATCCAATTAAGCTTGCTAAAATTGAAATAACTAAAACGAACTAAGTGCTTACAAAATACATTCGTGAGAACAAGCTACTTAAGGTGAAAACAATTTTCTCCACAAAACCTTTGAGATACCGTCGGATCACGCGATCACATAGTGAGTCTGAAACCATTTTGTTTTATGTAACAGCGAACCCAAGACTTACGTTTAATAGTTGAAACAAAATATTGCAAAAAATGCTACATTTATTATTTTTGTGTATAAACACTAATTTTATTATAAATGTAATGAAACAATATAACATAAAATTTGCACAGAATTTCAACGCACTGAAAATCGTGTATGGAAAACTTGAAATCGTGTTACGATAATTTAAAATTCAACAGTAAATTGATGTGCACTACAAAATTCATATTTTAAAATTTATGTTAAAAATGGAAATATTGTTAACCAATTGGCATTACTATAGTGATACTTTTTATTAGTTTAAATTCTGCAGTATTTTCTTATATTAATATAACTGTAATTAAAAATTTATTTCCCATGGTTTTGATTCATATGAGTACAATACTTTTGAAATTATTTTGAACTATTCAATTTGTAATTTTGCGTTCCTTCAAACAACCTATTTTGATCAGTATATGGTTATGTAAACTTATCCGCCAAATCAAACACTAAAGGAATGGAACAATGTAATCTTTGTTAAATGTAACAGCAGAACAAATACTTTATAATGTACACTGTCGCATTATAGACAAACTGACTGTCGCATTCGACTTAATGGAATATGGATGTCCACTGTAAATTTATGTGCTATAATTAAAGTTCAGTATGCTATAGGCTATTAACATATCAAATTCGTTCGGTAGAGAACTTTGTTATATTTCAACTATTTGGAATTGATATATTTATAATTTAAAATTTGTGATATCTAAATTTATTGAATCAAATAATTATCGAAATACCTTTAGTAGGTACTTTAATTAATTTATACATATGAACACATTTGGATTATCTTATTCAGATATTAATGGAAGTTTCAAAGATACTGTTTTTATTTTTATAAAAGGAAAAATCACATTAATCTGTTTTACTTATATTGAAGTCTATATTTAGAAATACATTCAAAACATCCATAGCTTATACAGGATTCCTGTCTGATTGAATATTGTCCATTTTACTAAAGTAAAATACAGAAAGTAGTAAAAACTTTTTTACTATAAATGATCTAATTTAATCAATCATCGCCAACACAAGGAATATTAAAAGTAATCGCCGGTAATGTTTGATATTAAGATATCAAGAATGTTTTAAAACATGTGTTTTGTGTTCTTGAATAGTGACGGATAGTTCTCAAAATTTATATATATATATATATATATATATATATATATATATATATATATATATATATATATATATATTTATAAATGGTATTAGAATAGTTTAATAAGTATCTTTTATCATTTATTATGTACACAAGTAATACCAAAAAAAAAAAAAAATGCAGGTGATTTATCACTACTGTTTTGCCGTTAGCTAGACCCTTACGAAGCTTGTGGATCTGTAAAATATATAAAAATGTTTCTACTCGTTACACTCATGTCGTTAACTTGTCTCCTGTTCAATCTCTAATCGAACTATTCTAATCTCTAATCCAAAAAAACTAATCGAATATCACATTTTCTTGGGAGGTATGTGCTCGAAATGACATTTTAAACACTCTCTTCATTAATAATTGTCAGAGAGATACAATTAAATGTAGAATTGAAATCTGAAATATTTTATGTAATTTAGTGTTATAAGTTTAATAACACACGATATAAATATTAAAGAAATAATCCCCAAACCACGAATAAACACTTACACAATAAACCGCTATACATATATTGGTAACATAGCTGACATCCTCAGCGGGATGTAAACCAATACTACTATATATGTAAAACAAACTGTTACATTTCTACATTATTGTTTAGGGTTTTCTGAATTTTAATTGAGTTCTATATGAACACACTTATAGTCTCGTATACAAAATTAATATCCCTATCTTGAACTTTAAGTCATCTGCCATGCTTACGTACAGACGACAACGACGGTGGACATACGGCATACGAAAATAACAATTGTAGTCTCCTCGTACCATGAAGCGTAAATACCAGTCAAAAACCTACATTGAAATTTGTTGTAATGTATTTACCTTACCCTATTCTTCGTATACTGGGTAAGGGGAAATATATATTACATTGATAAAATAGAAGACATTTTCTAATAAAGCGCAAACAGTTACTAACTGCTGTATGTCTTACGCTTCATAGTATTTTGCATGTAGTTGATATACTCCTATTTGATTCTTAACATTAACTATTTAACTGTGCTTAGTTAATTTTACTACAGAAAAAGAAAATCAGCCTGACAAAAAAATAATAGTTTTGTTAGTTCAATAAATAGAATATAAAACCATGAGTTATCTAGGCCATTAAGAGCTTCTAATTTTTCAAACTATAAACACGTCAAACAAAGTTAGGTTACAAATTTGTAATTGTGAAAAAAAAATTTCATTATTTACGTTTACATAAAGAGTACTATCTCCTTCAGGGGCTCACTCTTAGTGTCCTAGCTAGATGTACATTTTTCTTCGTGTAGTTTTCGGTTAGATCTCCATATTTAACTTTCTTTATCATTTATTCCCTGACCATGGCTTGTTCTTTACCGAACCAAAATCTCTTTGATTACTTAAGGGCTAGTGGTCTTTATTTATTACTCCTGTTTCTTCTTTTTTCATAAAGCGATGACGAGCTATAAGTTCTTCGCTTTTAAACAACAAGGAAGAGAAGGGACGAACTATTCAAATTTATCTTTGAATAAAATATGCGTTTAAAAGGAAATGTATTTTCTGAAATATTATTTTGTTTTATTTATTAATTAAGTATTAAAAAATTTATGTTTATGTTATGAAAACGTATTTAGATTTTTTGATGGTTCTCGCCGTTTTTAGCTTTTGAGATTTCGGTTTTGTAATTTTGTCTCTGTCTACCAAAGAATTATATTTGTTTACACTCAATATGAAGTTAACGATAATGCCTTTTTGCGAAGTTTTTAAAGAAGTTTATACACTTTCTATTAAAAGACTAAATTAGATATTAGTTTTAAAACAAGGGTAGATTTCTATATAAATTGATAATTTTTATTTTTATTTCGAACCAAGAAAAAATGAACGTTTATTATGTTTTGGTTTAAGTTGTGTGATGTATCAAAATTCAAGTAAGGTCTGCATAAAATATCATCCAACTATGACATAAATAAAACTATCATTTATTTATAAAGACCACGGAAGTGGCAATCATGTGGGATACTAGCTGGATTTTCACCTTTATCATACAATCTTGAGTTAAATTTATATTTCCTACCATGACTCTCTTGACCAACTCTTGTTCTCTACTGACCCTGAATTTATTAGAGCATTCGTGAACGACAGGTTGTTTGTCTTTAAACAACTACCGGAGAATGAAATTGTCACATTTACACTTGGATGATTAAAATGAAACAATTTTTACGGGAGTTGAATTATGAGGAAAACTGTGGATGAGAGAATAGTACGGTTTCTCTTGAGGAGCATTAGATTTGACGATTATCCTAACATGCACGAGAGTCGGCATACTAATAAATTAGCTCCGCTCTCCCAGATATTCCAGGAATTCAATGCATCTTGTAAGCAGAATTACACTATTGGAGAACAATCCCATAGAGCATTGACGAAAATCTCGATCATTTTCGAAGACACTGTTCTTCTAGACATTTCATAGAGACAAAATCTTTAAAGTGTAGTATTAAAAAACACCCGTTAGTGGATGCAAAATATTTTATTGTAGTAATATTGAAGAGTACTTGGGAGCCCATCAAGAGGGACCATATAAAATTACTAATTCATAAAAAAATGTTGTTGTAGGGCTAATTCAGCCCATAAGTGTTCGGACATAAATCTATATGTCGATAATAATTTACAAAATTGTGTTAGCAGAAGGTACAAAATTTTTATTTTTGAAAATCTGTAAAAAAACAAAGATAAATTAAATACAAGCCATACCGGAATACGTTACTCAATAGATTCGCAAACTCTACAGTACTGTTTTTGGATTTGGTAAACATGCTATACCATGGTAAACCACGAGCACGTGCCGTAGGATACGCTGAATGTGGTACTGATGGGTCCATTTGTCTGTGCGCGCGGCTGGCTATGGCGGGGGGAGAGGGGAGTGGTTATCGCTCATTTCCAAAAACATGTGGTCCCGCGCGGCCAGCGCATTTATTATTCACCTTTCTTTAATGAATTTTCATGAGCGTTTAAATGTTATAAACCGACTGCTTAGGAGCTTCGAATTATGTAGTAAATAATTTAATGATTTGTATAGTGACGAGATATTACACGGTATTACGAAAGCATTGCCAATGATTGATGAAAAGCTTGGACTTGAGTCACTGAAACATTGAACATTTGGTAATGAACGAAATGAAAGATTAAGGGAAGTGTTTAATGTAGTCTAGGAAAATATTCAAGAAAATTCAGGACAATACTGACATGTTGAGAAAACAAAATGAAGAAATAACGGCCCTGTGGAAACAAACAGAGAATTTATTGGATGAGAATAATAATTTTCTTCGAAACAAAATCATAAACATGAACTATCTCGTTTGTGTGTGGTAATTTTTAGTTTACCTGTTAATAATTCATTTGTAATTCAGTTTTTTACATTATTTAGGGAAAACACAGACGTCTCAGAAAAATAATATATCATTGAATGATCAGTCAATCCTGAGTTTAAGGCTAAAGTATTGAGATGAATAACGATATTTTGTATATTTCACCATTTTTCCAATAAATAGCCAATAAATATAAACGCACCTAATAAACGCCAATAAATATAAGTTTCGCCTTATTTCATGTATGAATGATTTCCAGCAATAATTTCCATGTGTTAATCAACGATAGAGATAATACTTAATAAATTTAAGTTGAAATTGCCAATCAAATCAAATTATATTTGCTAAATAAAGACGGTACATATTCAAATTTCAATATAAAAGTATTTCATGGTTCTATCCATAGAAAGTAAAGATTGTTAGTTCTCGGCCGATCAGGTAAGAGTAAAGGCTGGTCCACACGCTCAAACTTATCGTCAGTCTTGCATGAACACTGAAGGTTTGACAGATAAGACTGAGTTGGCCGTCGCGTCCACACGATTCAAATTTGGTGTCAGTCTTTGCTGAAATATGGAGGAAGAGTGTTTGATATTAGTGACTTTGATCGCAATTTGTGCTAAACGACTTAGATTTAAGAGACACAGGCGTACACGGTGGTCACGACAATGGTTACTGAAAAGGCATAAATTCTCGCATGTCAATCTGATCCGAGAACTGCAACATGAACCATCAGATTGGCGTAACTACTTACGTATGGACACAGAAACGTATGGCAAATTGTTAGATCTTGTTACACCACACATACAGAAGAAGGATTGTGTCATGAGGGCATCTATCAGCACCCATGAAAGACTCTCTGCAACATTGAGGTTTTTAGCAACTGGACGAAGCTACAAGGACCTTGAGTTCACTACTATAATCTCCAAGCAAGCTTTGAGTCAAATAATACCTGAGACCTGCATAGCTATATACAATGTTTTGAAGACTGAATACTTGAAGGTAAATAAATTAAACAAATTATATTTAAAGTAAATTGTATAATTCAGAAACAAACAAATTATCACACGTATATTTAAAGAACATCTTAAGAAATTGTAGCCTCCAAAGTTTAATGAAGAACCATTTAAATGTTATAAGCATATAAAAGTATTTTAAAAATTAAATAAATGAATGATGATAATAATTTTAGTTATAATAGAATTTTAATTTTACATATTCATGTACACTTACAGTACATACATTTTACAATTTTATAATTAAGTAAACATAACTGTAAAAACTGTCATATTCAGTAATAACTTAGTTCATAGTGAAATTAGAAAAGTAGGTAGAAACTACTGACTGACTTTCTGAGTTATTTTTGTTACTCTCAGTTACATGAATAGGTTGTACAGACTTTGCTTGTGGTGGACAGGGTTGTTGAAAACCAAGCATACCGAAATGAGGAATATCATATTCATTATAATTATAGTTTGGTGGTCTCGCAAACTGGTTACCCGTGACGGAAGCCGCACAGTTCATAACCTTAAAACCCTTTGTTAGTGATTCTAGTTCTCCTTCATAAATTACGTCATTTATTAGTTTTTTAGCAAATATTTGTTGATTACCTTTGAAAGCACGAAGTTTATGGGCAACGTACTTTCCAAATACCTGGAATTCATATTCATTGTTCATAGCTTTAAGTTTTTCTCCAGCTAAATCTAATATTTCTCTTGTTGGTGATTGTTTCTTCTTCCTTTTCCACCCTGGTCGGCAAGTAGATGATGTAAAACTAGTTGATGTGGCAGAGTCTGTAGTTACATCTTGAGGGGTTGGAGGTGCGGACAGTGCTGCAGCTCCTCCTTGAACATCATCTAGCTGGGTGAGATCATCATCTTGTACCTAAAACAAAATCAATTTGTTTCAGTTTCCGAAGAGCACAGAAGAATGGAAATATATTGCTGAAGAATACAACAGGAAATGGAACTTTCCACATTGCCTAGGCGCTGTTGATGGAAAGCACATCAGAATCATACCTCCAGCTAACAGTGGATCTTATTATTTTAATTATAAAGGCTCTCACAGTATTGTACTCATGGCAATTGCAAATGCAAATTATGAATTTATCTATATTGATGTTGGTACAAATGGAAGGATATCTGACGGAGGGGTTATTTCAAGTACTACATTTTATGAGAAGTTAACGAACGGTAGCCTTAAAATTCCTGACGCAGAGAAACCTTTAGACAGTGATGAAGTATTGCCCTACGTGTTTCTGGGTGATGAAGCTTTCAGCCTGCGTCCAGATTTCATGAAACCTTACCAAAAAAAGAAGTTGACTAAAAACTCTAGAATCTTTAATTACAGGCTGTCCAGGGCTAGACGGGTAATATAAAATACATTTGGTATTATGGCATCTCGTTTTAGGGTTTTGTACAGTGCAATAAATTTGGGAGTGGAAAACATTGAAGTTGTAGTACTGGCTTGTTGTGTACTGCATAACTTTTTGAGAAGGCAATGTTCTACTACATATATGACATCAGATGTCAGATGATATGGAAAATATACAAGATGGTTCAGTAGTATTAGGAGCAAGATGCAACCCAGATTTAATTCACGATCTTCAACAAGGACGTCGTGGTTTAATCCTGAGCAAAGGAAAAGAAGTTAGAGAAAAGTTTACATCGTACTTCAACAATGAAGGGTTGGTACCTTGGCAAGATGAGGCAATCATGTAGTGTAACATGTAATATACGAACAATATGAAAAGTATCCTCGTGTATTGTACTATTATTCTAAGTTCTATTCTATTATTCTAATCACTTAACTTAGAATTAAGAAATACATAAGTGTAGGCTAAGTCATGAACATTTCTTACAAACGTTTGTGTTTTACGAAAAATGCATAAGATGCCATATCACACACTTTAAATGTTCAGTTTTATTTTTTTTTAGTTAAAATGTCAAACTTTAGGGCTTCAGGGTTTGGTATTTTTAATGTTATAATAAAATATCCTATGCAATAAATTGACATACATTATTGTTCAGTACTTTTTATTCTTCATAAAATCCTCTAGCCCAATTTTTAATTTCTTTATTTCTGACCAAGATATTTAAAATTTGTAATAAGCATTAAAATTTTAATTTAATTTATTTCCAATTTTTTTTAATATTGACTCTTATTTTGCCTTAAAAGAATACAAAAATAAAACTGCCATTTTAACGCTTATTATAAACATAATGTACATATAAAATTTATTATTTTCAAAAAGGTTAACTGTTTTTGGTTACTACTTATAATGAATATGAAAATAATGAAATATGTAAATGTAATTTTTACTAAATAAAATTGTATTAATTTTAATTATATTTTACATTACAAATGATTGCAACATTTATTCTAAATTGTCAATGGCTTTTACTTACCTCATTATAAAAATCCTCAAGATTTGAAAAAGACTTCCTCGGCTCTTGATCCGCGTCACTCAAAAATGACAGTAAATCGAAGTACCACAGAGAGGGTTTGTGCACTTCATCAGTACTAGCACCGGAACGCATAGACGCTTTTATTTTAGCGCATTCTTTGCGGTACACTGTACGGAACGAGTTAATTTTTTTAGTAACAAAATCTTTGTTTGCTTGAGGGTCTACTTCCATGCATTTCTTAATCAAAACATCATACGCCTGCACCTTCTTGTTCTTATCACTATAGTCTTTAGATTTAATTTGCCAAAGGCAAGGAAAACCTCTATATAAATCTAAAAACTCACAAAAGAAATCATGATTCCAGTGCCGTATGTCTTGCGACGCCATTTACCTTACAAATTTAAAACTATACAATAAAAAACAATAGCACAGCTCGCGGCTACACAACAGACTGAATGGAAAAGTTTTACAGACAAGACGGATGCTAGTCCACACGTTCAAACCTGTTCAAACTTGTCGTCAGTCTTGCATGAACCCAAAGGTCCTGGCCATCAGTCTTTTCGAATTTTGTCAAACCTCGTTTTCTTCATGCAAGACGTCAAACCTGCCGTCCACACGTTCAGTCTTATCTGTCAAACTTTCAGTGTTCATGCAAGACTGACGATAAATTTGAGCGTGTGGACCAGGCTTAAGAGGTCAGCTGATTGAGATAAAGATAAGCCTCCGTCCATGTTGAGTTTATCCAATATAACCAAGCCACTAGTCATTCTATTTACTAAATATTAAACATCTATTATTGATCACCTCATTTGATGTTTTCTTTTGTTGATTAAAAACAAAAACCTCTCGATCACCATTGTTTATTTTAGGAAGGAAAGAACATAAATTCAACATACTTTATCCTCGAATAGTCTAATAGCGCCAGGATTAGAATGAACAAGAGTTGATAACGAAAGATCTGACAAGAAAGTTAAAAGTGAAATATCTCACCCAATACTAATGAAAATCAAGCTAGGTTACCTCAGGTTTGCCAATCCCACACTCGCTATCAGTGAACCTCTAGGAGGACACTTTTTGATATTTTATTCAATATTTTTCTTATTTCAATTACATTAAAGTTTAAAATTTACTAAAACCTAATATATTTACATTGGGTTTAAAAAGTTAATCAAATAGTTCTTGGTGACACTGGCGTATAACTCCATCCCTTATATGTATACATCAAATAACAATGAGATATTCCAATAGGGAAATCGTGTTCCCTCAGGATAGAGCTATCCAACCACGTAATTACACAAGGACAGCGTTTACGGATCCCTGAGTTTCATTTGATTGACTTACAGTATACTAACTTTAGTAACGTGTATTGCAAACTGTTCTCTGGAAGGGAAATCTATGCTGGTTTCCAGTGAAATATCTTTACCCACGCATTGTAGTATAATTTGATATTTCCCTCAAATAGGGGTTTATCTAACGTACATTGAAAATTGTTCTCTGGAAGGGAAATTCATCTTCGATTAGAGTGACACGTTTACCCACGTTTTGAAATGTAATTTAATCTGTGCTAAATATATACATATATATATCATACAGTATTCGCCTAACCGTGTTATACCAATCAATAAACCATGATTTGTATTAATTATTTTAATAATTTTAAAGTTAAAAGTTGCAATGCTTTGGACATTAAATAGTGACCAGAATAATAGTATTTCACTTGAACGCAAAAAAAAAATAAAAATACGCAACTTAATGTAAGCTTATTTCTAGTTAAAAAAAATACATAAACTATATTAAACAGAAAAAAATAAATAAATAGAACTTAGTAAAATTCCTCAAAATAATATTGAATAATAATATTTACTATTATTCACTACAAATGTTTGTAAACTTGTACTGATTTGACTGAGTTACTTTGTGAACGTTAAAAATTAAATAGCTCCTATTCTTAAAATGGTTATTATAGGGTACATATAAGAACTGATGAAAGGTCTGTATATTGGGCAATTTATATAAAACGACTGCAACAGTTTTTTCAAGCAAACAATATGGATGATCCATAAAAGCTAGTGTTTTGTTAATTATTTTCAAACAGCTAAGCCTGGTAGTCAACTTTTTAACAATTAAATGACATTTAATATGATACTTAAATGATATTAAAATATGCTCAAACATGTACATCCTAAACATTCTTAAATATTGCGGAACTGTATAAATTTCAACAATACAAGATCGAAAATACAAATGTTTAAAATATTTTTATTTATTATCTTTGACTTACCGCCAGCAATCCTTGATTAATTTTTTTTTCAGTTTATATTGTCATATATTCACTACACGTGTTTCGGACATTATCGTCCATCGTCGGGTGATAACACTTAGTTAAAACATTCAACACAAAAAACAAGTATACATATGTATATCATTATGACAAGTATCATTATGAGTATATCATTATGAGGAAAATATTTTTATTTCTTTTATATTACGAACTTCACAAATGTTAGATCATTTCATCAATGTACACATGAGGTCATGATTATGGTCATGAAAGTAAATAATTCATAATTATTAAAGAATAAGTGAAGCGTGAAAAAAAAATGTATGTTAATTTAATTAATGATAATACTAGTGATATAACTAAACCGATTTTGTTCAAACTTGTAATTTAAGGTAAACCCATATATTCAAACTAATTATGGAAAGTCCATATCAGCTATTTCAGAAAAGTTGATTTATAAACATAAAAAATTAACTTTAAGATAACACAAATCTAGCACTGAAATATTTATAATGGAAGTGAAATAAAGCTTTAGGTTTTATTACAGTGAATGTTAAATGTATTAATATTGTTAAAATAATTTGTAATTTCTAAAGATGGTCCACATTTTTACTTCGACGTGACAAATTTAAATTCATCCCAATTTTAGTAATTTAATAATATTAATTTTGACTGATCAAAATCCTATATTAAATTGGATTCAGAACAAATATATTCAGGATTTAGTTTTTGTGCTTTTTGATAAGTTAGGTTGTAATGTTTAAATTTATTTATGTTAATACCTTGACGTTAAATCACGGCTTCAGGGTAGTTACACAAAACGTAAAATAATTTTGCAATAAGAGCTTAAAGCTTATTCTATTTATCAAAAACCACAGATACCTCGTTATCTATAGTCGATTTAAAACATGAATCAGGTATTCTAGATACTGCAAAATTAAATTATAGGAACCACCAATCGTAGCAATTCCCAAAGGTGATTCCAGTGTCTGAATTTGTAGTGAATTTTCTGTTACAATAAGTTAAATGTTAAAAGCAGAAATGTATCATCTATCTAAAACAAATTATTTTATTTATCCATATTTTAGGAGAGAAACTCACCCATAAATATATTTCACTTTACGGTGCTTCAATATTTTAGAAACAAATCCAGCAATGTTGAATTTAACTTTAAAATATTAATATATTTGTTTAACCCTCAGGGGCTCACTCCTTGTGAGTTCGGGTTTGGCAAACCCGGGGTTCCCGAGCTGGATCTCATCTCACTTCAACTTGTCTTGAGTGAGATCCCTTCTCTTTCTTCTTTCGTATTGGGTACTAAGCCTTTTTTTCCGACCCCGACGCTGTTAGGTTTCCAAAGGCTAAGGGTCTCTAATCTACTTTTGTTTCTTCTTTCAGAGCTCTATTCCGCCTTCTCATCAATTTGACATTGCGATGGATAAAACACACGGACGTACTACCCCAGATGACAGACAAGATACTCTGGAAAATCCACCCTCCAACATGGAGGTCGGTCTTATGGATTCTGGGGAGGACCAACTATCGTTAAATCAAAACACATTCAAGAAAGGAACAGCACTGGAAAGAACACCACGAAGAATGCCTGGTACTGAAAAAAAGATAGAAAAAAGGAACGAAGTAGTTGTTGTAAAGGATGGTACAAAAATCAATGGAAAAGAAAACGCAGACCTGCTAAAAAATCTTAACGAAGTGGAGGGAATGTTGCTTCAGCTCCAAACACAGGTTTTGAGACTAACCCAAGAGAATGTTGATTTAAAAACAGCTCTTGGTAAAAGGCAGCAGTCCATTGAAACAAATGAGGGGGCGGAGTGCACTAGTGGGGCTATAACTGCCTATGAAACTGATGAAGAAAAACTCGAACGAGAAACAGACTGAATTTTGAAAAGAAACAAAAGAATAGCTAAAAAACGGAAAGCAGAATTTTCTCCGGAGTCTTTAACAGGGACCGCTCCTGTAGTAAATCAGTCCACAAGTAATAAGAAGGACATGGTGCAAGATCATGTAACAAATAATAAAGAACTGGGAGGAAGGGTAAAGGAAAAACATCCTCAACCAATTATTGTTGTATGTGAGCCTACCTTTACAGACATTCAACATCTGATATCATCAGTCGCAAGTAGTAAATACAGAGTTTTGGCAATTCCAAGGGATCCTAGTTTAATATATACTTATTTTACGTAGCCTGGAGTTAGATCCTTCACTTTAATTTTTACTATCATGTCTCTCTTCACCAACTACAGTAGTGTTCTCTACCGACCCTGCCGTTATTAGAGTAACTAAGGGACTATATTTTATCTTCTTTTTTATAAGAAGATCCTTGCAGATAGTTTTTTCCCTCTTAAACAACAAGTATAAGTATCTTTCTAAATTGTTGAAAGAAAATAATTTTGCTTTATATTATATTTTAAATAGAATTGATGCAATCCCGAATGTTAAAAATTTAAAAAGGTTGTTTTCTATGTGTGGTCAGTAAAACCTAAAATAGATTATTTGTTTGCAGTATGTTATTTTAGTAGCATTATTTTATTTTATGTAACCAATATGGTTTGATTTTTATATTTTAGTTTTTATTAGAAGGATGTAGTTAGGGTTTTATGTATTTTTATACAAACGTAGAGGAATTATATTTTCTAAATTATTTCTGAGTGAAACAATTATAATAATAATATAATGAAAATAATAAAGAAAGTAGAATAGTTCTACTGTCTTAGTGGACGGACAAATATTCTGACTGTTTATAATGTGTATGTTATAAAAATGTAGCTGGAAATATTGAAATAATTCAAATAAGGAAAAAGGAAAGCCCTTTGAGGACTATGTTATGAACAGGTGATATTGCCTAACTATAAAAGAACTAGGTTAAGAAGTTAAGACGTTTGAGTCAGCCATTACTTCTGTTAAATGATAACAATTTACTTTTATTTCTTACTATCTTGTAAGTGGATATAAAGGATATACCATATAAGTGCATAACACCAATTTGAAAGTTATTACAAATTTATGTTACATGACAAATTTTATTTTTTTTAAAGTCAAAAGTAAATGCACTGTTACACCGAACAGAAGTATTATTTTGACTTGTACAAATCAGAACATTGAATATACCCTGCGAAAATTGTAAGGAATAACGTTACCGTAGGAGATAATCTATTACGTGTATTGAAAGTTTCTGAATGTAATCAATGTCAGGCATTGATATTTGTCTTTAAAAGTAATATTCACTGAACATTTGAACTGTGGTTTTCTAGTTTTATTTTAATATTTTTTTAGAAATCCCGAACTCGGCAGTAAAATTATTCATGAAACACTAGAAGAAGGTTATCTGTTAACTTGAAAACAATTTTTTGTTAAATATTTAAACGTTTTATAACCATATCACATATTTTTGTAATGTTTAATTTCCGAATAGTATGTTATCAATACCGTAAATAATTTTGAATCAATATAAAATAAACTTCCGCCTAATTAGTTGCTGGTAGTGGATATTAGTGATACTATTTTATGTAAAATGTTACTTTTTCTAAAGGAACTATGAAAGAGGTAGTTGAAAGATATATGAGTAAATGGTAAAGTTTTGAAAAATATTAAAATGTCAGGTTCGGTAGGTAATGCCTGTTTGCGCATATCTCTTGCGCATGTCGCCCGCGCGATATATGAATCATTATTACGGTGTCAACAATATAATGTAAGGAGGGAGAACGTTCATGTTGATGAACTAACCTGGTCTTCAATGTGTTATTGTAAAAAATAATAATAATAATAATGAGCAAGCAGTGTCTAGCCAAAGTTTATGGATGCCACCTTCTGTGACTGAAAAGGACTAAACTTAGTTGACCTTTTACCCCGTGGAGCCTCAATAAATATTGAAGCGTATTGTGAAATATCGAACAAATTGAAGAGGAGAGTTCAACATTGTATGAGGAGCCTGTTATCTAGCAGCGTTTTGTTCCACTATGACAATGCATGGTCTCTTGCCGTTGTGAATTCAAAACAATTGATGAGAAAATTTAAATGGGATGTTTTCTATCATCAAGCATAAACCCCTAACCTGTCTCGTTAGGACAATCATATGATTACTAAACCGAGAGTCATTTTAGAAGGAATGCGTTTTAAAAGTGATCAAGACTTGAAGGAAACCGTGTTTACAACTCAATAAACTAGCGGCAGAATAATACGACATGGGAATACAAAACTATTGTCGAGCGTTACATAAAGTGTTTGAATAAAGAGTAGCTTATGTTAAATGAAATGCTATGTTTAAAAATCTTTGTTAAAAATATTGTGTATAATATTTATCTTAAAAAGCGTACTTCTTTTCGTACGGCTTTTTGTTAAAATATTTGTGCATTAGCCGTATTAACATGTTTGATTGAAGTAGTGATGGGAGATACTGATATAAATAATAAATAGACCAACTTCCGAAAGATGTAGGTAAAATCGTATGTTTAATATGAGTATATGATATCCCTCTAAGATACTTTGAGTTTTATAATTCTTATATAAAATTTACATATAATGTGGAACTAAAATACATGATTAAAATATAGTTATATTCCATATTTTTACATTTTTTATATTACCACGTAGACAAAATTTATATGAGTTAGGTTTGAAGATCGATCACAGTGGCCTAGTCCATAAATTTTCTAGTACGTGGTTTAAAACTATGTAAAAATATAATAATACTCGATAGGATTATTTAGAATTACTTAACTACTTTGTTCAATGTCCTTGCTAAGGTCTACCATTGTCCATAAAATGACATTGTAGGACACCAAACAGTATAAGGTCATTAATTTGAATTAATTCGATTTCCCTTGCGTGAGGGTGGAAGTGGGAGGGGGATTTGAAGCCCGAAGCTACCATTTGAGGTTTGTTAGCGGCGGTAATATGGGGGGGGAGAGAGACGTTATATATTGTATTATACGTCAGCTTTATCTTATTAGTTAATTATATTACACATTGTATGTATATGTAAAGGTATGTATTTATGGTGAAAAAAATCCATATACTTTCCCAAAAACGAATTAAAACTAATCGTCTATAAAGTGTAATTTCCTTAATAGTCAATCAAAAAGTTAAAATGAACCATGGTTTCCGTCTAAGAAAGAAATATATCATTATAAAGGCCTAACCTGGCTTTCCTCAGATGTTACTTTGTTCCAAAAGAGGTTTAATGTCAGTGAAAGTAAACTTATTATTTGATATGTCTGGTGTTGCGCAACGCAAATGGGTATTTTTCCATACGTATGTTAGAATGAATATTAGTGATTGAAGTGATCAGACTTCTTAACTAAACAGTTTAGGGTCGAAAAATCAAATTTACTACAGTGATTTAAAAAATAATGTAAGCTATTGTTTGAACTGCAGATTTTATTATTATTATTTTTTTAAAAATTATTTTCCTGATAACACTTTATTTAAGATTGTTGCAAGATTTTTACGCCATTTGAAATATTGGTATACCATTTATAATTTTAAATTAAATATTTCATATCTGATATGTATCAAAAATAATTTTGAATGGGTTCTATGTCAACAGATATTAAGGATTGCCTTCTAGTATTGCAAGTGTAAATATTTCTATGAATATATAAAAGCATAAGAAGGTCGTTGTTCAGTCTATTAATTCAGATAAAGAAAACTGTTTGTTTGTTCTATCCAAAGCAGAAGCGTGCTTATCAGCAAGTGGGCAGGCTCGACCATGAGTCAGTTGTCAGTTGGTTAGTTGTCTTGGTTAGGTCGGTAGACTCGTTTAGTTAACACGCAGTTTCTAGCCATGTGCTTCGCCTTTTCTTGCCCTTGTGGACACCGCTTTACGTATTAATTACATATCATTAGTTTTGTTAATATTGGGGACATCAATAGCAACGTATTCAATCGCAAGCCTTATTATTTATTGTATTATGAGATGTGAGTTTTATTTTAACAAGCATCGCCATGCGACTAAGTGTAGTTGAAGATCTCCATTTTTTATTATTTTATGTACTCGTACATATATTATTGCATTTATTATCACCTATGTTTTATTGTACTTCGGAAGTGTCAAGTGCAATGAAGACTAAATGCTAGCATTACAAACTGTTGTGAACTTATTACAATTTTGAATGTGAATGTGTAGTAACTCAGTACGTCAACAGACAGAAGAATAAAATCGACTCTCAGGACATTGTCAAGGTACTGTACCACAACACCAGTTACACTTTTAAACATAGATCTGTTTTGTTATTTTTACATTAATAATAATTTAATGATCTTATGGGCAATTCCTAAATTGTCTGGTCCTTCGGAAACTAACTCATATATTAACGCATTACCCAACATTATTCAGTCGTAATAATGTACAGTTCATAATTATTTCATAGATCCAAATTATTATAACACATTTATCACATTTAGAAGAATGTTAATATCAAATAAATACTATGTTTACATTATTTCTTAAAATTTTAGCAAGATTTATTCAAAATTCTTAATTTTCATTAAACGGGTCACTTTTGTTCTGTATAACATTGAAAATAAAACCAATATAATTTGTGATACAATATAAGATTTTAGTAGTCAGGTTAATCACTTGTTTAACACACCCATTATATCACTCTTAATAAGTTAATAAGTACCGTATATGTAACTAGCTAATTATTAAATTGCATCGCATAACCGAAGCAAAGGCTGACTGTAATTACTTAGGTCACTTTCCTAGATTTTTTATTTTTAGATATTATCAGCTTAGATCATTAAAAGTACTTAGAAGACAACTTTATTTACGGTTTAAACCAACCCCAGACTGAAGGGAATTTAATATGATCTTACATTCTTGCTTGATTAATCTATCATTAAATGTAGACTTATAAAAAGACACATCAACTAACTGTTAGTTATTTCACTAGAATGTAATGGAACTATAATTAGTTAATTAAATAATAACTTTAAAAGTTTAGCCTATTCACACAATCATGTTCATACAATCTTACTAACTCATATACAATTATTGTTAAGAAAACCACTAATAATTTTTAACAGTTATCATTTCTAATACAAATATATAGAATGTTTGAGTCATGCTATATTATTTACATTAAACTTATGAAAGTAAAATTGAAACCTTCAATATATCTTATCAAATCTGTTTGGAAATGTTTACAGTTGACCTGAAGCAATAATTAGTTAGTTGTTGGATCTTGCCTTTAGGATCTTTTTACACCTGGACGGCTTCAAAACTTTATAACGACTTGAAGTTTACAAACGTTTGTCGTTAGTTAGCATAACAGTTCCAAGGGTGTAGAAACGTAAATCAAAGTTAGTAAATACGGAATCAATGTGAACCATAACTTTATAATGGGACACAACTTTAGAAATACACATTAAGTAAACTTTCATTCTGACACAAACAACATAACAATTCGAAGTCAGTAAAGTTTGACGTTAGTTAACATAACAGTTAAAAAATGTGGAACCATAAATAAAAATATTCAAAAACAATCTAATCATAAAATTACAATGGGATACATCATTCATTTCAGCATTACATCTTCAGTAGGCTCTTAGTCTGATAAAAACATATATCAACTTGTGTAGTCCATTAATGTGTAACGTAAGTTAGCACTAAAAATGTAGAAAAATAATTAAATGTTGCAAAGATGGAATCAATACGAATTAAAACTTTATAATGGGACATAACTTCAGTATTACACTTTTAGGAAACTTCCATTATGATTAAAAAAATATAACAAATTGAAGTCACTAAATTTGTCCTTATTTACCATAACAATTCTAAGACACATAAATCAAAATTTCTAAAAAGGGAATCAATGTGTATTATTACTTTATAATTGGATACGAGAATCACTTCAGTATTACACCTTCAGGAAGCATTTAGTTTGGTAAAAGTTGTATAAGGACTTGAATTTTCCTAATAAATATCGTTAGGTAGCATAACAGTTTCAAGGATATAGAAACATTAATAAAACGTAAATACGGAATAAATGTGATTTACAGTTTTATAATGTAACATATCAGACACAGCAATACACTTCAATAAACCTTTCAGTTTAATACAAACAATATATCAAAGTGAAGTCTACTATAGTTTATCCTTAGTTACCAAACAATTCTAAGACTGAAGAGACATAAATCAAAATTTCTAAAAAGGGAATCAATGTATTATTACTTTATAATGAGATACGACAATCACTTCAGCATTACACTTTCAGGAAGCATTTAGTCTGATACAAACTGTATAAGCACTTGAATTCCCCAAATGAATATCGTTAGGTAGCTTAACATTTTCAAACGTTGTAAATACAGAATAAATGTGATTTATAAAATTAAAATGTAACACAAAATACACTACTGCATTACATTTCAATGAACCTTAAAGTTTGTTACAAGCGATATATCAACTTGGAGTCTACAAATGTAAGTCGTTAGTTAGCATGGCAACTACAAAGACGTAGAAACATAAATCACGGTTTGTAAATAAGGAATCAATGTGAGTTATAACTTTTAATGTAACAAAACAGTCACTACATCATTACACTTTGGGGGAACTTACAGTCTTATACAATCTAAATAGTAATTTGAATTCTACTAATGTACGTCGTTAGTGAACAAAACAGTTACACGGATGTACAAACATAAATCACAGTTTGTAAATAAGGAATCAATGTGAACTATAACTTTTAATGTAACATAACAGTCACTACACCATTACACTTTGGGGGAACTTACAGTCTTATACAATCTAAATAGTGATTTGAATTCTACTAATGCACATCGTTAGTCAGTACAACAGTTACACGGATGTAGAAATATAAATCATTGCTAGAAAAAACTGAGCAAAGTAAGCTATAAAGTTATAATTAAACAACAGTTTCCACAATATCTCTTCAGGAATTCATTCTGAAAAAACAAGTATGAAGAAGCGAATTCAACAATTATTATTAAAAAAAGCTCACCGGTTCTAAGAATGTAGAAACATAAAAAGAAGTTTGTAAATGTAGAATTAACGTGAATCATAACGATATAATGTAACAGAACAACCAAACCATCATTACACAAACGAAACTTTCCCGTCTGATACAAACTTATAACAACCTGAAGTCTGCTAATGTATGTCGTTTGTTGACATAACAGTACAAGCATGTTGAATCATAAATCTAAGTTTGTAAAGGCGGAATGAAAGTAAATTATAACTTTATAATGGACTATAACGGTCTTTTCAGCAATACGTATGGTTTCTGTCTGATTCAAACTTTATAAAGACTTGAAGTCAATAAATGTTCTCCGTAAGTTATAACAGGGGTTAGAAGACTGTACATTTATATCAGGAAATTTGGAATCATTGAACATTATATCTCTATAAATAAACACAACAGTCACTTTAGCATTATACGACAGGAAACTTTGAGTTTAATACAAACTTTATAACGACTGAAGTCCGCTAATATTTGTCCTTAGTTATCACAACAGTTCCAAATATTTAGAAACGTAAATTAAAGTTTGTTAATACAGAATCAATTGTAAAAATGACTTCATATAAAACATATTAATCACTTCAACTTTACATCTTCAGAAAGATTTCAGTCTGTTACACAACTTATAATAACTTGAAGTCAATAACTTTAATCATGACCATAATAGTTCTGTAATTACGGAATCAATATGAATTATAACTGGTGGAGTGTTGGGTGGGGGGTTTCATGGACGTTTCTTTCAAATAGTCATGAAAAACTTATATTCTAAATTTCATTTATTTTCAAGAAATTAAAAAATATATGGCGTAGTGTAATTCAAAATAGGTAAATGATATTTTAATATATATATTTTTTTAGTTTTAGAATATATATTATATACTAAGTAATGAGTAAAAATAGAAAAGCATTTAAAACGCACATTAAACACAGGATATATCCATAATTATTTAAACTTGATTTTCATTGACATATTTATAAAACATTGTTTTTACTCTATCCTATTATTATAGCCCAGAATAGTTTTTGTTTTGAAGATATCTTCAATCCAAGTTAATTGATTCCATGATGGTACTTACCCAGCCCTATCATACATCTTATTAAAAGAAGATTATCAAAATATTGTCTGAAAGATGGTTTCGAATAGTACTTAGTGCATATATATATATATATATATATATATATATATATATATATATATATAGGTTTGCTGAACCTCCTTGTGATTGTATACCTCAATACATACTTAACGTCAGCTTGACCCCTAACGGGCCTCGTAGGTTGTATATATTATAAAGTCGCTTCGCTCGTATTAATGCTTGTCTCGAAGCTATACTTGATATTCTCGTGTCGGTGACTTGGTTCTGACGGATCTCGTAATTATAAAATCATCTCATTTTCTTGCTCAGTCAAATATCGAATTTAAATTCTTCCCTATAAATTCGTTATTTTTTTCCTAGGGATACATGTGATGTTCGTACCATTAAATGCAGAATTGAGATCATAAATTTGTATTTAATTTATTGTGTTATTAGTTAAGTATCAAAAGGGAAACTAAACAAATTACGTGACTGCAATTCGATTATCTGATTTTAATAGAATTCTACATGAACACAATATAGCCCTCTATATCAAATTTCATGTTCATATATTAACTTTGTTGCCGCTATCGTGCTTACGTACAGACAACGACGAAAGTGACGTCACATTTTGGTTTCCTGAGGCTAAGAAACGAGAAGATGAATCAACAATAGAAAGTAGAAAATTTTTGCGATTACCAAACGTACCCTGTACATCGTACACGTGGGGAGTAAAAAACAGAAAATTCATTCATATAATTCATCATATTTGTAACTTTATGCTGTATAAGTTAGAAGACGTGAATTTGTAAGGATTACTTAACCACCTCTAAGTTGTAAGCTTGAATCTCTGTGTTCCAGTCACCCTTTGCCTTCGTCACTGAGTAGTTAATCGGCGTAAAACAACTTAACGAGTTTTTCCATTAGCTAAGTGTAAAGAAATGTCTTAATCTTGATTATAAGGATTTGTTAAGCCCTGCTTCCATTTAAGCTTACTCCTTTCCCCATTATTTGATTAATTCTAAAGAAAAGTGTATCCTCAAAGTTGTTATTTTAACTTTCAAATAAGCTATTACTTTATGTTATAATCAACAGAGATATGTCTTTTGTTAAATACTTTTATAACATTTTTATAGTAACTTTCTAGGTTTCAATTTGCAATTAGTTATAAACCCAGTTTAAGGTAAGATTGGTTGTCGTCATAAAGTTTGATCTCAGTTTTTTAAATTACCTTCTAGTTTCATAGCCTCAGGAAAACCGACATGTTGTCCGTCCTTCGTCGTTGTCGTCTCTACGTATGCCGTCACACAAAATACAATAGAAACATGAAATCGTCTATAGCGCAATCATAAAAAACCCTATATCAATTAAAAAAATAGAACTATACATGTAAAATTGGATTAAGTTTAAAATGGTTTTTCGTTTATATAATATAGTGTTATTTACCGTTCATATAATAAATTAAGTACAAATTTACATATTTCAATCTGTAAGTAATGGTACCAGCCCCATCTCTCTACCATGACAAATAGAGAAGTTATTGTTAAATATTTACTTTGTAATGTTGACATTCCAAGGACACGTTATATTCGTATAGTTTTGATATATGGCAGGATTAAGTAACTGACGCGAGCGTAGCGACTGTAGGGATACAGGTCCGCCAGTGTAGAGAATCTGACACTAGGGAAGCTAAGTTCTAGTTAGGGTAATTCATATCTACGAGACATGTTATAGACTAGTCCATTTCAAGAAATAAGTGATGTATACAATTACCAGGTTCAGAAACCTGCTTAGCAGCTGTTAGAAGTCAGTTTCAAATAAAATGATTTGGACAATCAGTGATTTCGTGCTAAAAATGTTTGCATTGACAATTTATTAAGTCATTATTATTTGATTTTAATACTTGTAAAAGATCTCTAATTATAACGCTTAAATATCAACATTCAACAATAAACTCATTTACAAGCTAAATCACCTAACCTTTCGTTCCAGAGCTAGCCTAATAATTATGACAATATATATTCATGTTTAAAAACGAATTCGAAGAATTTATAGATTTGCTCAGCACATGAAGCTTGCTCACGTTCTTATTACGGATCCGCGTTGTTCCGTGTCCTTATTGATTCCTCGTATAGAATTCTCTTCGATTAGTGATCTTATCCCGTGGCAGCACCCTAGTCTGGTCATAGTAACATGATGGTACAGTACCATCGTACCTGACCTGCTATTTCAGCCTGAAGAAGTGTCACCAAAACCCTTCTATTGTCTATCTTTACTGCTCCTACACATCACGTCTATTGTTAGATGTCTTGGGAATTACCCAGGCGTGGTGGCACCATCCAGTTTAGGGAAGGACATTTTCAATATTTCAGTTGATGGACGGTAGAAGTACATATCAGTCGACTCTATCTGGTTCATTTTATTTCAGTTCATTTCTATCTGGATCATGGTTAAATTAACCTAACCTTTCTCTAATAGTTATCAAGTAGGAAATAAGTTGAGATTTATTTTTTTATTTTTTGCAATAAGCAACAGTCTGTCTACCTTGCCGGATTGAATTGGAAGTGAATGAAGTAATGATCAAAAACTAAATAATTGCTAGATTTTATAGTTGGAGAGCAGAGATCAAAAATGGCCCTAAACAATCTGGTGATGCCATCGAAATGTTTACCTCCAATATTCACAGCTATTGTTTTGTGTAACAATGAGTGACCCTTTTCGAGTCGAAAAAGGAATCGGCCAGACCTTCATTCCTAGAATTAGGGATCCTCCTCCGATGGTACCACCAGGTTACTATAACCCGACTTCCCGGCAACCTCCTGCCAATTCCTCCACCCAACTACCATCCATCGACAATTAATTTTCTGCTGCGTTAGACCTCGATTTTCTTTCTACCTTGTCTTATATACTCTTTGTTATTTGTGACATGCTAGTATGTTACAAGTCAAGGAATTACCTAACTTTCGTATTCTGTTGCAATGCTTTGGTATCTATGAAGTGGTTTTGGAATATGTAACTGTTTTGATCTAAATTAACGTAACTTTATATTCTTAAATAACACAAAATGCTAAATATTAACACAACTATTTTAACCCTACTTATACTATTGGGCAAAACCCGTTGATCTATCAATACAATTTAGCAATTCCTACAAATCTCAGGAAAACTACTTTTGACAATATACTTAGTGGATCTACTTTCATACGACATTGCATTTGCTGTGTAAGTACCACGATGGGTTCCATAATTAGGGTTAACTAAAGGAATAAGTGAACCAAATTATACCCATTTCGTACATCATGTTAAATTTGCCACTTTGTGCTACACTATTCTCAATAACTGGCAAAAGATATCTTTATTTAGTTGTATTACCTTGTATAATAGGAAGTTTACAAACTTTTGGTTGTCTAGTTTTCATTTTATAATAAATTATATATTAACAATCAAAACACCGTTACAATGTACATAAGCCCTATATGTATCTCAATGTTTATTAAACATAGGTAACTTAAATTCCTAAACACAATCGGCATGGATTCAGTCGGAACATATGATCTGACTATAATATTCTACAACAATCAACAGACAGTCATGAGTGATATTATATTAACCAGTCTCACCACACGATGTAATGTAAACAAATAATGTAAATTTCGCAACGAGAAATGTTTTATTTCGGAAACGTTTATACGGGGTACCACGTGGAAATAAGTTCTAAAATACTTGAGGATAAATCTATCCCATGATAGAGGTTTCCAGGGATGTTCTTGAGGTGACGAATGATGGTGGAAATCCGAAAGTAAATTAATGGTGTTAGTTGGCCATAGTTGTCCCTTACGGTAAAAAAATGCATACGTAAAAAATAGGGAATAAATTTAGGCTAGACATTTTAAAATATGATAATGATTTTAATTAAGGGGGGAATACAAAATAAGAAGTTATTTTGATATACTTTACTTAATTTAAGTTTTGTTATACTTGGATATAAATATAATTATAATCTAAGCAACGCGAAAATTGACATGGTGTAACGAAAAATTAATTGCACCTGAAAATGTATAAAATAACACAACGGCATAGTGTAAAATTCGGAATAACCACAAACGGAATAACCAAAAATAGAATTCACCAAATATAAGTATAATTTTCTAGGATAGAAAGAGAATCTGTGTTAAGGTTAAAAGAAAGTTTAAACCATCGAAATTAGGAAGGGGGGGATAATTGACAATGGAGAATAATAATCTGATTTGATTTTTATGGTGGAGAAACGTTATAACAATTTAAAATAAAATATAAAAGAGCCATAATAGTGAATTTTGTATTTAAAATTTTAGAATTTTGAAAGTGGGGGAGTTTATTGTTGAGGGGGTTAATAACTCGTGTCTTTAAGATATTAAATAGGTAGAATATTTTAGAATTTAATTAATTTTCGTAATTAATTTGGAAGACATGTAAAATGTAGTTAATCATGTTAAATTAAATTAAATAAAAATTTAATTTGTTAAAATAAAAATACCAATTAGAATTATGTTAATATAAAAAGATTTATATCTTAGAACTAATATTATTGTAATCATAAGGTAGGGGATTTTAATAAAAAAGTAATAGCAAGATCATAGGTTATCACTCAAAGGAAATTTAAAAATGATAAGATTCTATTAATAGTGTTGACAAGGTCAAGGCTTGCTATCAAGTGTCCAATATCCGAACCAACTGATCTGATATTTAAGTACCACACTTGCTATAAATGATAAAAAAGATGGCTGGAAAGGATTTAAATTTTCACAATAATAGACCTATCCGGTTTTATTCTTTAAAATAGAGAGAAAAAATTAAGACTAAATTTCGTTTAATTGATAAAAGGAAAATAATGAATTATTAAAAAATAATGATAACTTCAACTTAAATCTTTCTATAAATATTCTTGTTCAGGGGAACAGAATTTGACATCTTAAACTGATTGAGTAAAAGAGTCATTCCTAATTTTGATTTTAAGTTTTAATAATTTTTGTGTCTTTTAAGGTTAATTTCTACAGTATTTGATGATTCATTTTTTAGGGTTTATAATCATTACATTTTTTTAAATAATTTTAGAAAAAAACAAATATAATTCTATATGCTTATTTATTTTAAAAAATAGTACATTAATTTAAAAAATAAATAGAGTATTTTAAACTTACAAAATGACCATTGGAAAGGAAAAGAGTTAGGAACGAGTTGACCCTTTACTAACCCCATACTATGTTAATCTATGGAAGGGTTAACTATTTTGATCAAATTAAAAAGTAGAATAATATTTGGGAGGATCAATATTAGTTAATTTTATTAATTGAGATTTTAGGTATAATAATAATTTAATAACTTTATCATAGGAATTTGGGGAAAATCAAACTTGCAAGTTAGAAAAAAAATATTCTAAGGTATTTTAAATGAGTTTATACGATTACAAATAGACTAGCGTAAGAATAGACTAAATAAAGTCGAATTTTTTAAGTTTGAAAGGAATCCGGAAATAGGAATGTCGTTTGGCTTGTACAAACATGTAATAGACATTTAGAGAGAATCGTGTAGACATTTTTAAATTATGTGTCTGGTTAGCTAAAAAGACTTGACAAAAATTTTTATTAAAAATAGTAATAACTGCTACCATCTGGAAAGAAAATGGGGTGCAAAATTTTGGTATTATTTGGAAGACGTAATTGTGGTCACAGATGCAAGAAAATGGAATAACTGGACACAATTGGTTTTAGTAACGTAGTGATAATGGTGGGTTTTTTTTATACACGTGATCTAGTGGTTATGTCTGGTAATCCATTTATTTCTGCCAGTTTCATAACGCGAAGTATTAATAATATTTACTTCAAAGCACAATAAATAAATTATTGGTCATTTCACACACCTCAAATGAACGTAGTTGTTGATTATGTTGTTTGCTCAATCTCGAAATTAAACACCAAAGCTCACACCGATATAAACAGAAGTAGACACTGCGTGATTCACTAATGCACTGCGAGTTTTAAGTGCGTGTCTGTAGACTACTACGTCAGAACAGATGGTTCTCAATATTGTAAACGCCGGGTAATCAAGCCGCCTAGGGTATGATACTGAAGGAAAAATTATTGTTTTAAATGAATGGGTCCAATTAACCCTAAAGTAGAACCAAAATTATAAAATGTATAAATTGTACACCCAAAATGCAGGTTAAAACGGTTGTTAAACACGTATTCTGAATATCGTTATTGTGTATATAAATATTTGTGAAGAATATCTTAATTAAATACTTCCTAGATGTCACCCTAAACGAGCCTTAAAGATGTAATATATTAAAAAGTTTCCACATAGCCTGGTTCCTGTCAGTATCTCGGCATCGCCGAATCTTGCACGAATATCACAATCATTACCTTTGTGACTTTATTCATAGAAAATACATTTTGTTACAAAACTTTGCTATACGATAATAAGGATGTGAAGTTAGTACCGATATATGTAAAATTTAAATATGAAAGTTTGGATCTAATGTAGACAGTTACAAGTTGAATATCACACGAGATATGAACAAAACCCTGATTATTATGGAAACCACAATGACAATTTTAAGTGAAATTTTCGGGATTTCAATAGTGTTTAGTAAGTGCACGCTATAGCATCGCTTACCAAATTAAATTTTCATAACTAAATATATGTGACGACAGCTATTGTGCTTACATGCAGACGTTAATAAGATCGACGGAAGGATTGGCATGTTTAAAATAACTTTTGCTGTTTTTTGTGGCAATGAAATGTGTTCATTGTAAAGGAGGTCAACATATATGACGATTACTAAACTTGTCCTACGCTTTGTGTACTGGGTAAGTAAATGGTATGGAAAGTAGAAAGTAAACGATATTCCTAACGCCTGTGTAGTGTAATTTCAAGTGGTATAAATTCAGATAACGAAGGGGTTTTTATGAAGGTTTAAATTACTTGCTCGAGGAAGCAGAAACCCAACTCCCAGATTAAATGATGAACATCACATCCGGACATCTACTTTACGTGCAAAGTAATGGAGGTGTTTTTCCCCCCTCTACAAAGCTATACTAGATTGGAGTGGCCGATTCTTCTACAATATTATTAAATATTTATTTATTTCACATCTTATAATATCTATGACTTAGAATTTATATTTCTTCAATATAAACGGAGCAAAACATTAAAAAAAATTCCAAATCCATCATCCCAAAACTAATCGTTAGTATTTCGACTTTGTCAACCAAAGAGTGAAAAGGAACCATAATATTGTGTACATGTAAAATTGTGTATATATTTAATAAATCCCTAAAGTTGTTGTACTATAAAAATGTCATCAGATTAAGTTGTATTGATTAAAATTGAGAATTTATTGACTACCGAAAATGTTTTTTAAAAAAATACCAATTATTTTAGAACAGTAATATTTTTATACTTTTTTACTTTCAGAGCGGATTTTGAGAATTACAACCGTATGACCAATTTTAATTATTTTTATATCGATAAATCACCAACCATAATTTAAGAAGAAATATGGAACTTAATGTTTTCTTTGGATTCATAGTGGCAACACATATACAAAATTTGATTATAATCGTTAAAGCCAATATTAAGATATTTGTAATTTATTATTTAATCCTTATGGCAACTACCCGAACTTTTTAGGTTATTTAATATGTTTTAATATCCCGAGATATGACTTAAATAATATTAATAATATTAAATAATATTGGTCTACACGTGTTTATTTTGTAGATAAATGCAAATACGTCAGACGACAGAGGCAAAACGGATTTCATTGGACTCAAAGCGGATAGTCTGGTAATAAACACGACATAACTTATGAAATAATGAAATAAGGTAAATGTTCCATTCCTCACATATTTTATCAATCGTATGTTGAACAGTTAATCATACTGATTTAAAGTACACTCTCTCTTTTGACCTAGGATTTATGCCTAACCTTTAAAAATAAAAGAACTTATTAGTCATATAATATATTTATTTAAAATTAAATTTTAATTTTTACTAATTGATTATTATATTATAATATAATATAATATTATAATATTATAATATAATATATAATACAATATTATATGATACTTCTGTTAAAAAGTTTTTTTTTTTTTTTTTCTCAATGCGTTTTTAGTATTATAGTTTTTGGTAATATTATACTTAACTTTTAAACGGGAAAATAGCCAATTATTGTAATATTTTTGAATCCCAAGCAGTACTTAAACACTAATTTCTTTATTTATATCCATTAGATATTAAAATTGAATGTTTGACTTAAAATAGATCTTTACCTGATTAGTTGGTTAATTTCTTAATTTTGTTAAATTTTCTATACATGAGAATTTTTGTATACAGTTAGTGTACAACATGATGGCTGTTAAACATACACGAAATTGATTGTTCTAAAACCAACAGAGATAATAAAGTATAGATTGAAAACATTGAACTTTCTTAAAAGTGTACAGTTATCTTCCATGCAGTATAGAACAAGTTGTAATTTCTAATTTAGTTAAAATTATATTAATGCATTAGTTATTTTGTGATGGTCAGGAAATAATATATTTCATAATTTTTTGAAAATACCTTATTTTGTTGTAAGTTCGCTCTATTCTATTCGATGAAATTCCTTGCTATCTGGCAGAAAGGTTTTTATTTAAGGTCCAACATTAATTTTAGTGATACTAGAAGAGGGTGGCCTTTAATACGTATAACAAATCACACAAATATTATGTTTATTACATCATTTAGAGTAATGGCAAGTAAGCTTTGAAGCTAGATGACGGAAAATATTAAAAGCATAATGGCTCGAACTCGGTTTAAAAATACTTTAAGCACCTCTTTTACGATAATATAAAGTAGTTTGTGGCGTCTGGTATGTTTAAGAGTACATGTTTGTAAATTTTATGTAATTGTTTAGTTCCGAATTCATTTGTAACTATTATTATATGTAAATAGAATTATTTTTTAAATTAGAAATTATTTTATTTCTAATCTTAAGGTATGTATTAAATTTAAATGTATATTATATAGTTATTGAAGTTAAATGAAAGAGGGGAAATTGGAGTCCTAACTTAGTTTAAGAATATAAAGATACTATTTTATTCTACAATATATATATTCAACAGTGTTCTATTACATACAGCCATAAACATATTTACTGTTCTTTGTGGTCAGAATATTAACTGTTGAAAATAGGTGAAGCTAAGATATTTCCGTCATTTTCGGAGACATGTGATATTTAAACAGACAACCCATTTTGTGTAAACACGTTTTAAAATTGTGTATTTAACAATTTACATTTCCCTTACAGTGTACTCCTAGGTGAACTACAATGTGTAAAAGATGTATTGGATAAAACAAAATAATAAATTATTATATTTCCATTGATCAGAGTTCTGTCTTTTGTTATACTTTTATGTGAAAATCGTTTCGCTTCTTCATTATCAAACGTTAATCTATCTTGTATTAATAGTGTACGGTTGGCTATATATAATATTCACAAAATAACGCTAATACAGAAAAAAGGACACACTAAATTTACAAATATTAAAACGAAAGTAGTACGTTTATATAAATGTGTGCTCTCGGTCATGGACAAATGATAAGTAAAGAATAAGATTCGCGTAATTCCTAGATTTCAAGGGATTCAATTTGAGTTATCCTATCTAAAATTTAGCTTATTTGGGAGCCAGTTTTTTATCTTTCAAAAACGCACTAATATATTTTTTTATGTTTATACATATTATATTTTTCTCAATCGTTCATATTAGCTCTTGTGTGTATGCAAAATTTGTGAATTATTGCCGATACCAATTATTGTGTGTTTCAATTATATGTTCTGCAAATTTCGAACATTTTGTCTAATTGTTGTGATTATATTCCGTTTTGTAAGTTCGAAAATGCCTGAAGGGAGAGGTGAAATGATTATCACGTAATTTAAAACAAAGGACAGAACTGTTAGTTGTTGAAATAAGGCAATTTATTTAGTCTAGTAATCAAGAATAATAACAAAAATTATTATGCCTGAGTCAGTTGTGTTCCTAAGCACACACACAAGAGAGTATCATTAGGCGACTTTCTTGTCTGTGGCGTAGGCCAAGCTTTTCATCAACCAGCATATTGATTTTCCGTCTCATTATTTCTAGCTTTCGTGACAAGAAGTGAAAACATACCTATTTTAAAATCATCTATTTCTGATCGTTATAATTTTGCTTACTACAATATTTCTATATAGTAATAAAGCTCGTCACTTGTAAAACCAACAAATTAGTCCTCCTTGCTTTAAAGGACAAAGCCATTGTTTCGATATACCATTTGAAATAACCTTAACTTCGTTTAGTGTAATAAATACAATTTTCTTTTTCCGTATGGTTTTAATAAAAGTCACATTATTTATTATATATACCATTTCATAATATAAAAACACAAACGAAAGAAAAGTGTTTCTAAGAAATACAAATATTATATTACACTTATCATGGATACCACTGATATACACATATCGATTTGAAGCTTAAGTCTTGTCTCATATGAGAGGAAATTATTCCATTTGAATGAAATAATATTGGATGAAAGAACGTTGGACGTTCATTAATAACTCACTAAATGTAATACATTTTAACCAAATACAAACTAAATTTATTATCATTGCTTCATATACAGTATTAAATATTATGGTTCATATTTCCAAACATTGATGTTACATGTTTAAACTGTTGATAATTTTTTATCTCCCTTATTTTTTTAATCGTACAAAAACGCGTTTATTATTGACGTAAATTTTAATTCCGCACACAGTGACCTATTGTGGGTTGTAAAAGCATATGTATATTATATACGTATGTATAGCATATACTTTATGGTTGGTTTAAAAATTTGAAATTTATTAAAATCTACCCCATATTTTGGAATAATGTAGGAAATTTTTATTTAAAAAGATTCTTAAAAATATCAATTTAAAAAATTGGAATACGTTCTACCATCAAATATCTTTAATAACGCTAATATATACGAAAAGATCAAAAAACGTTATTTATGATTACTCATGTGAATTCTTTTTTTATTATGATTTGAACAAGTTATACGTCAACGTAATTACGGGCCGTAATCCACTACTTCATCCAGATAATGATATTTTAAATAAATTTTTCTTATTCCTAGACCTACAAATCTTATCAGATCAAGAAATACCATCTCTCGTAACTCCTCCACATTCAGTAAAACGACACTCAGAAATTTATGTCTTACTCTGCCGTATCCTTTACATAGGCCACGAAATGGTCCGCAGTTTTCTCCAGTCCAAATCTATCATAGTGAGATTGATTCTTCTTTACAATCATAGAAAAATACTTCTTCAATGTCCCACTAAAAACCCGCCAACGCCTTTTGACCCTTCCTACCTTACCCAATGAGACGCCCTCCTGTTCCTTAAATTATCAAGTCAATTCGAAAAACTGCCTACAACTCACTTTCACCTTGCACTTACCTATGAGCTCTTCCTTACCCGTTACCCGATAATTGTCCTACTTTTTTGTTTTGAAACCACCAGTGCGGGCTCGAAACGTACAAAAGTAGTAGATGGCACATTCTACCTAACTTTTATTACCTGCAATTCCACAATGTCCCGCCGTATAGGTCCACTTCACATTTTTGTTGTAAGCTGATCCCATCAACGTGTCTCTGAATTCGTCTATACAAACAGATGTCACCTTACGCAACCCATAGCCCGTGACAATCTGAGAAAATACCAACCTTAATCTGACGTGAATAAAATAGTTCCTTCAGGCATATACGCTATTAAATTGCTCAAGCTTACTCCTGAAACGCTAATGCAAATTTATTAATGTCTATGATGTATTTAATCCCTTGTTTCTCTATCTTTATGCGTTAGGATTGTAATGTTGATATTAGTCTTTGTTGTTGGCGTTTCCATGATGTATTGTTTAAATTTGTACGTTTTAGAGATTAATTAATAATACAGATACTTTTACAATACGAATATGATATTGATAAATGTATTACATTTATTACAGTTTCATATCTCACTTCATATCACTTTCAGATAAAACAGAGTTATTTTAACAAATGTAGCTGATAAAAAATAATAAATGATTCAATATATTGATTTCTTTCTTGTCAATTTTAAACTCATTTGTCACTTGTAAAGAATCATGTTAAGCAACACATTTTATCTCATTTATGCAAGAGTAAAATAGTAGTATTTTAACAAAACTTACTGATTTAAGATAAAAATCACATAGTTTTATACGCCGTCACAATTCAAATGTAATTTATCACTTGTAAATTGCTGTAGAAAATGATGTTTTAGTTACAATTTGTTAACTTGGTTGAATCATTATAAAATAAATCAGTTTTAATTTCTTTATTATAGGGAACAACGATATTAGAAGCCTATTGAAACAAAACAAAACTTTCTATAATATACACTATGTTTAGTCATCATCCACAGTTAAATGCATAAAACTAGAGTCAGGAGAGGATTATAGTATCTGGATTATTAGTGTATACCTCAGGAGGTTTACCAACATCTACTTCTCCACAATGACAAATTTAAAAATTTTAAGAAAAATGTGATTTTCAACTGGCCTCTTACCTTCTAAGAGTATGAAAACTTCCTATAATTACGAGATCTGGTAGGACCGAGTTACCGGCAATAGCGTAGCGATTGTAAACTCGTTTACATATATACAGTTTCTAGGTCCAACACGTTCACACAGAGTGTAACGTTTTTAATAAAATACATAGCTATGAAGCCCAATTAGGTCTAATTGACGTCAAAAATTTAATGATATTCACAACTACGAGATTTATAAACAACTTTACCTTACTGGATATGAAACCATGATCTATCAATACTATTTAACATTTCCAACAAGATCCAAGAAACCAACTTTGTACATTAGATTCACAGCTGGTTATATTACATTTTATAATTAGGGTTTAAAATACCATGATGGAACTCATCAACATGTTTATGTTATTAATATGGTTTTGAAGTTAATAAGTATAAGATAAACGTGGTATTTATATTAATATAAGTTACGTTAAATACCTTACAATTATTGTATATGACAACCAAATTTATTACGTGTCATTTCCAGTGTGTAATTTAAAGCAATTGTGCATTGAATAACCTTATAAAATTGCTTAAGTACGTTTTTTCTAAAGTTTTTATTTCTGTTTAAAGTATTTTATGTGTTTATGGTACTTGAACTTTTTTTTGCCATCAATAAAAATTGAGTTTCTTCTTCATCCACTAGGGAGTAATTGCTTTAAGAAAAATATTCGATTATCTCCCCTCAGCCACCTTACGGATAAAATAACTTGGTGTTGGCTTAAATTTTGTTATCTAAAACGTGTCTAATATTTTTACACTTAATGTTTTTCAAACCTATAATACTTCTTATTATTGTGAATATTGAATTTTTTACTTACCCAGTATAATTTTTGTAATCGTAAAAAATTTCGACTTTTTTTTTATGAATCTTCTCACATCTAATGGCTTCAGAAAACAAAACAAAACAATTTTAACATGTCTTCCGTTCGTTGTCGTTGTCACCTGTACATAAGGACCATCGCGGCTACAATCATTAAAGTAGAAAAATAAAATTCGGTGTAACGAAATATAAGGTATAAAGGTGTGCTTTCATAGAATCCTAATACATGTGTATTACACATAAAAAAATCAATTTAAAAATTGTAAATTGGCGTGTATTTTAAATAGAGTTTTATTTATATCTCTTGTGTTATTCAACTGTACACTAGATTTATTATACGAACTTGCAGATTTTAATTCTGCTGTAATGATGTCAATTCCACTTCTCTACAATGACAAATAGTGAAGTCAAAAATGTAAATTAGAAGTCATGACCTCGAAAGTATGATGATATTCATGTAATGTAGATACGAAATTCGGTAGTGCAAAACCACTGAAACGAGGGTAACTCATTCACATATATACTACATTGAGGCCTTAGGAGTATGATACTGATACGAGCAAAGCGAGTTGAGATTGATTAATATGTCCACATCTATCCTACGGTGATATTACGACGTTGCGAAAACCCGTGTAACTAATGTTTGAAACATACTTACCCTATACTATATATACGTAGAAACCATGATCTGGCAATACAATTTAACATTACTGTCAAGGCAAAAGGAACCAACTATTGGAGATTAGATGTTCTGTTTTTATTACATTGCATGATAGGGTTGAGTGAGTAACTAAATAGCGCAAATAAACTTCTGCTTAATTTATATTTGTTACATTAGGGAAGGAATAATATCGAATTGTAATAATTTTAAAGTAGAAACTGAATCGTTTATTTTAGACCACCCAAGTGACAATTTTCATAAAATGAAGGTTTTAACGGGATTTTCCATCGTTTATTGCAGAAACAACATGTCTTCAATTACAATCTACATTTAATTTTTCACTACTTAAAAGACATTCGATGGTTTATATTTTTTGTAGTAGTTTACAAAATCCGTATTAAAAATTGTATTATAAATATTTTTAAACGACATATCTATCTATATATATTTCATATTGATATATCGTTTAAAAATATTGTATTTAGCTCTGTATTATCATCTATATTGTATTGTAGATATGGTATTGTATTATATCATCTTGGGGTTAATTTTATCGTCAATTCGTAGGACATATTTACGTGATAAAAACTGTGTAAAAGCACAGACAAGACTGTACACATCATAATCTTTGAATTATCTGCTAATTTCCGCTTTGTACTTTTCGAAAAAAAAACTAAATCTACCCGTAGTAAATATTTGCTTTTTTATACAAGCCTTAGGAAAGAAGAAATGGAGAAGAGTTATGACAGATAAATGTTTTGTTGATGTAAGCATCACAATAAATATACACTTATATCGTACTAAAACCAACTAGGCCTATACATTTTAAATAATTTTAATAATTCCATAAAACACTTTACTTGTATTCCAAATTTGTACATTTTGAAGTATAGCTTGTTGTCATTCCAATGAAGTCCATAGCCTGTTGTCTCGGCGATGAAGTGTTGTTACTGTAATGAAGTTTAGGCTATATAGTCTGTTATATCTGCTATTAATTGTATAATCTGTTGTCACTATAATGAAGTGAATAGGCCTATTGTCATTGAAATATCTGGGAAAATATAGATATCTTTTTAAATTGTTTTCAACAAAATGTTAAAACCTCTGCGCATATATTAAAATATTTTTATTTCTAATTACCGTTTGAATCATGTAACGATTTTATCATTGGCGGTGAAAATTTTCAGAAATTGAGGAAAATGTGTCAGAAAGTCAGTTTTTCTTATTCACGTTCAGAAATATATTGTTATAACTTCGGAACTAATGAATTGGTTTAAATACAACAAAGACTACAACCTGACCAGACATCATTCATACATAGGAAAGGCAACGGCAAACATATTATATTAGCAGTTAGTTCTCGAACTACAGCCTTAAAACATACAAACTGATAGAGTCATATTAATATATTGGTTCAACGCTTACACATTATTTTACCGAGCTAGTATTATTGATTAAATTAATATATCAAGTGAAAAATATACCACATAGACCCGGGAATCAAACCCAGGTCCTTTGGCTTTACGCGCCAACGCTCTACCAACTGAATCTACCAACCTCGTAATAAATAATTAAATACAAAAGTAAAGGCTGCAAGCCAAGCATAATGATTAGTTTCAATGTCGTTTGTAACGAGGTAATTTATCTGTTATAACTAAAAATTTGCAGCAAAATCAAATTGAAGTGAGCCATCAAGGATAGCTCAGTTGGTAGAGCGTTGGAGCGTAAAGCCAAAGGACCTGGGTTCGATTACCGATCTAGGTTATTTTAACTAATACCAAAACGATTAACAGACTATATTTTACCAGTTGGCTGTCTGTATATAACATTATCTGGGGTAAAAGTTAGTAAACGTAAGACCTCACACCAACACTTGCTATAAATACATTATTAACAAAATATTTACTGCTGGTTGATCCTGTGCAAGGCTGTTATACGCAAACGTTAAGGGTTGTCTATATTTTATTCTTATGTATTCTATTTGCGGCGCTATTGTCGTCTATATTGTCCAATTGATTTCCTGATATAAGGCTTTTTCTCATCAGACTTTCAGGTAAAGTATTTATTAAAACGCTGGTTAGAAATATTGTTACTATTTAGTTCGAAATATTTTCTTAACAATAATCATAAATGGGTGAAGGGACCTTTTATGTATCAATCGCTTTATTTAATCTTATAACAATACCAAGATTCCTCACAATAATTACAGTTGGATATGTTGCCTACATTGTGAGATAAAATAGTTAACTGTGGTTGTGATAGATAAATTTAACGTGTCATTTAAATTGTTATAATTAAATCTAATAACTGACAATATAAAAGATATTAAAATATATCTAAATTACATAAAACATAAATTTTACTTAATTGTATACTGATTTTGTATACAGAAAACATCAATATAAATGTTTATTAAATACACTATTCTACTTTCAAGTATTGAGGCCTTTCGACAAAGGTTTTGTTAACAGTATTACAGTAAAATTACAGTAAAATTGCTATCAGTAAAATTACAGTATTTTCATTGACAGACAGTAAAAACACTCGGAAAAACTATATTGATACAAGGACGTATAAAATATACAGAAGTCCCTTTACTTGTAAGTTGGTTACATGAGTGGGGGTTGATGAAGTACCTAGTTAAGGGTCGACAGAGTTGAAAGAACTATATTTCTTCATTCACGAAAAAAAGAGATATAAATACACAACGTAAAATCTATTTTGTTGTGTATAGATAAACGTGTATAAGTTTTTTCATTTACAATTTTGTTCAAATGTGTATCGTAAATCACAGTTGTGTGTCACTTAATCATTTGTAAAAGCAGAGAAGTGGATCAGAGGCTTCATGTAAGGGGTTGATTAATCGTGTCTTCTAGAGCATCTGTATTCTTTGCACAATCATTTATCAAGCTGACCATCTACCATTATAAAGTTATATTTCTGTTTCGTCCTTACATCTTCATGTTATGCTATTTCTATTCTATTTACTGAATAAGTATATGAATTGAAAAATATTTATATTAGATTAAATATAATTGTTAAAACAAGATTAAAGAACAAAATATCTACAAAATGTATTTAGATTCTTATAAATAACAACAATGCATGCAAAAAAAATTATACTGTGTTATTGATTCATAAATTGGAAAATAAATTAATAAGAAATAATTGTTATCGTAAAGTTCAGGTTCTTATAGAATATTACCTACGAAGTATGGATTAGTGTCATATCTATAATTGTCTATCCTTTGGCTTACAGACAAAAGAGAAAACTAATCATTCCTTAAAAATAGGAAACTATTTTGTTGGTTATTTTTGTTTGTGTAAAGTCAACGATTCACGAGATGTTCAACATTAATAATATGAAAAGGCTGCCAATTATCATCTTGTAAATGTAAGAAATAAAGCATTTTCTATTGTTCACATGTAAAATGTAGAAACAAAAGTGCGTGTAAAAATCTGAATTTAATATTTTATCTATACCCAATATTTTTTATTTTGTTAATGAAACAAAATTGGGGGTACAAGAGAACTAACATTCTTCACGTTTTTCCTTGTTGTTTTATAACTAGAAGCCTTTTGGTCATCATCGCCTTATACACAAAAAGAAGAAAAGAACATGAAATAAAGACTGTTAGCCCTTGAATATGCTAATAGCTTCAAAATCGGAAAATAAGAAGTGTTGATAAGAGAGATATTTTAGGAAATTTGATAGGATGGATTTAACCCAAGATTACTATGATTACGTCACTTTTCGGTTTCTTGAACCCATGAAACCTGAATATCACCAAAAAAACACACCTGGAAATCTTTTGCAATTTACAACTTGCCCTATACTTTGTACGCTTGTTAAGTATAATTAAGAAGAAAAAGTCGCAAATTGCATTATTAATGATATTAATAAGGCAGAATCTTAACTTTTAATGTTATTGAAAGAAAGTACCTCCCTTTTGCGACATGGAATGTAGAAAATACAAAATAGTGAATTACCTCAAAAACTGTAAAATGACAGTTAACCGTGTGAAAAAAAACATGAGTTTTGGGGGAGGGGATTTTTTAAAGTTATGGTGGGATTTGGTGAACCCGTTAATATCTCTTATTGATGCCATTCGGCCGATTGGTCACACTGCAGTCTGACTTAACACCCGGACGTGTCTCAGTGGACTACACACTTTGATGAGCCCTAACTAATGACTAATTAACTAAAGACCCTAATTAACAAATAAGGGAATTATTTTAATGAAGCACTAATTTGCACAATCACATAACTAATAAAGTAGGTTGGGAAATATGTTCCGTTATCGGTTATCTAGGCTACATTTTACGTTGCCGAAATTACGCGATTCGCTTAATTTAACCCCGGAACTTCCATGGCCGTATTGATTGATTTTTAGGAGCGCATATCAAAAACTTTAACGCAATAAATTCACAAATTAAACTCTTTTGTCGTTGGCCCCTGATCAAACCTAAACGACAGGTTCATACAGATTGCTCGGCTCATGCACCAACCGAGGTCTTTTCATCATGAGCATCTATCAAAAAGGGAGGAGCGGGGATTGATAAGGCATCATTACATAATAATACTATGAAGACGATGTTTAATAATATCGTTTTAACTTAATTTAATAACTAATTAAATTTATTTGTTTTAACCACGATCAATATGGATTTAAGGCAGTGGTAATCCATAAATCACGACAACAGCTTTTCTCTCTGCTATCTCTGAAACAATTCTTGGAATTTTCTGACCCTGGCACTATTTTTTCATATAGTCTTGTGCTATATCCCTCTCTTTCATCTTTTATATCCGTTCTCTTGGCACTAACTCTTGTTATTTTCTGATCCGGGCACAAGTAGTTTATTCTAGGGCTAAGGGTATTTATTTTACTTTATTTTATTTATTTGTTTTATGAAGCGATGATAACCGAAATGGTTTTAGGATTTAAACATGAGGGAATAAAAATAAAAACATGAAATTATTAAATAATTACATCTTTGGGTAACAAATTGATTGTGTGAGAGAATGAATTATTTTTTATTATTTATATCAATAACCCGTTATATCTAGATTAAGTGATAAATATATGTTGTCTTTGATCCGGTAAAGTATAAAGTCATAAATGATTTTTTTTAAATTCTTTAATCATTAAAATTGTTTAAATAATTTAAAATGTTGTCGTTTTAAATTCAATTTAATCATAGACGTATAATAAATCCAGTAAATATACCATAGCATATAGATTATAATATAAAACCGATGTTAAAACGGTCTTATATTTTAAGCAAGAGAAGTTTCACAAAGATATCTTTTGTTTGTCTCTTATTATTTTAATAAAGTTTTATAAATTCAAATCGCTTCTCCTACAAAATTCCCAAAAGTCAAGTCATCAATATAATGTGTTGAAGAAGATAAATAAACTTACTTTAGACTTTCTAAACTGTCCATAAACCGATTTACTGGAACTGTATGGGTGAAGTTTTGGATATTAAGTTCCCATTTATCATTTCTTGGCGATAAAAGGATTTAAGTTTATCCATTTTCAGTAGCGTTTATATTTATACCTATCAACATCTTACTTAAACAGGTGAGAGTGATAAGCCAGAGGAAGTATTGCAGTCGTACATGATGCAACTTTCATTTAATGCTAAAAATAAGTTCATATAAACATAGATCCGAAAAGGTTTAGTTTATAATTTACCTGCAATTTTGTTTTTAAAAGAAAAAAAAAGTTCTAACTTGGGAAGTATATGAGATATTGAGTGATATTTGGTACACGCATTAACTTACGGTTTACTGAGTAGCAAAAACAAAGGTATATTTCATAATATTTAAAATATTTCATTTCCAATATCTCGAAACTCTTTAGCTTTGAAATGAATTTAACAAACAAAAAAGTTATATTTATTTTAAAGACAAACAAAACTTTTTTTATATTATGTTTATCTTAGGTCAAAAGATAACCATGTTATCAGTAAAAACTATTAATTTAATTTCACGCTAAAGTTAAAATAGATTTCCCTACTATTAAAGCAATTTTTAGTTTGGATTAACATTTTGAATTTCTAAATCTCACTTTAATACAAACATTATTTATTCATAAGGGTAAAATTAAAAGATTCGGATTTAAAATTATCAGAATTGGAAATTGTTTTGAGTTTAGTATTTTACACAATACTAAAAATTAATTGTTTACTCTTTTGTTGGTAACTCGGTTAGCGTATCCTTTGAATCACAATAATAAGAAGAAATTGTTTGTCATTAGAAGAGGGAAATATTTTGTCTCCTGTTTATTTACTATACAAGCAATAGGCCTACTCGTTAAATTTCTGCTAGGTTTACAGCAAGTTAAATTAATAATTATACTCTCCTCTATTATGAGATTTCACTCGAATACATTAATTATGTAATGAAAAAACAAAACAAACATATCTAAAAAGGAAAATGAATATGGTTATATACGTACATCCTATAACTTACCGCAGAAAAAGAACAAAATCATTTAAAGTAAAAATGAATAATCACGCCTTCTCAAGAATTAAATTCTTAATGACACATCATGTTAATTTTCCTAGCATGTGTATACCTAGCTTTTGCCAATCCCACCCAGTCATTAAGTGTCGAATTCACTTATATTTCGTCAAGCACTAATAAAATCGGACATCTCGCAACAACATGAAAAACTGTTCCGTTTTATTTTAAATTACAAAGACAACATACGGTATTAATACAAAATCAATGAAGCAAAATTTATAATTTAAGTCAATAATTTCTACTATAACTTTAAAAATACAATTTTTAACACCGAAATTATCCCTATGGTAAGACTTACTGCCTAATTCATGGTCTATAAACTGGTATAAAGAGTGATATTGTGACCTCTTTCTTACTCGAATACAAAATTACATATCCTATCATATATGATTAAAAAGCAAGGGGCTAATTAAGTTAACCCCGTTTCCGTCTTAAAAACTCCTTTTCTACATCCTAAAAGTGTTCAATATTAAAAATCATCAATATTTTTGTATATCACCTGTTTGTCCATTGTTTAAATTAAGCGCATCACGTTTTTTCGAAACGTAAGATGTAGATAACCGATAACGGAACATTTTAGAAAAATTCCTCTATTTATTAGTTAGATCTAAGTAGATAAATAATTAATCATTATTTAGGTCTCAACAAAGTGGCTAGTCCATTGAGACATGTCCCAGTGTTAAGTCATACTGCAGTGTGACCTATCGGCCGGATTGCTTCAATAAGAGAGATTAACGGCTTCACCAGATCCCACAATAACTTTAAGTAACCCCTCCCCCAAAACTCCTGTTATTGTTTACACGGTTAACTGTCATTTTACAGCTTTCAAGGTGATTTACTATTTTGTAGTTTCCACATTCCATTTCGCAAACGAGTGGTACTTTCTTTTAATTTCATTAAAACTTAGGTTTCTGCGTTAATAATATCAGAAATAATTAAATGTGGAACTTTCTATACTTAATTATGATTACCATGCATACAAATTATATTGCAAAAGATGTTTTTTTTTTGATATTCAGTCTCATGGCATAAAGAAAAGGAAAAAAATCGTTTTTAGAAATGTTGTACGTCTGTCGTCATTGTCGTGTTTACGCAATCCCGAGGAAACATAGCTGTATCTATACCTTTTTCATATAATATTGGGCTAGATCCATCTCTATCATCTTTCATATCCTATCTTTCTTAATTAACTCTTATATATTTGAGCACACTGTAATCCCATATACCAATTTTTATGTTCCTTTCTTAATTTTTTTTGCCCGCTTATATTCCTTACAGAAGACAACAGCGGATGGACGGATCTCGTCATCAATTCTTGATATTTTCAATCCATAACTAGTTGGGAGTATTATTCGAGGGCTGGGGTGAGTCATTATTTATGTCTTATTGTTATTTTTTAAGGTGATAATAATTGAGAGATTTTTCGCGTTTTGAGATCAAGAAAAAACATTTAAAAGTTGGATTCTCGATACTTGAAATAATATTGGTGTGTACTATTTAGTGCAATATGATCAAATGATTTTCCTTTTGAATAACCCATGAAAAGAAATTTAATAAGGAGAGATCATAAAATTTGGCTGGAAATAATCCAATTACTATCATTCTTAGCAAAAACTCCTCTAAATAGACTCCTCTTAAAAAAAAAAAAAAAAAAAAAAAAATTCTTAAATTGATGTTACGTCCGATGTAATTCATTTAATTCCAATAGAGCAACGAACTGAAGGAGAATTTATTGGTATAGTACTGAGTTTAGGGTTGTTGTCAAAATACTGTAGGAACAACGCAGTTGCGGTACACCACACCCTGAAGTTTTAACTGTGTAAAAGAGGATCAGATAGCCTCTCAAATGAAACCATGCTTTGTATGTTTAAAATGTGTTGTCTAAAACTGTAACGCTTTGTCGGGTGGATAATGGAAACCATTGGCATTTGCACAGTCTTATCAAAGGAAATAATTGTATGTGACTTATGGATAATATATAGCTTTAAGCCAATAAGTACGTGGTTTTAAAGTGGTAATTAGTGGTTCTCCTTCGTTGTTTCATTTTATTTAATGATTTATTTTGTGAGTGTTTTGAAAACTGTACTTCACATCTTACAAGCCTTCTGAAATGTTTAAGGATTCTCACAAATCTTGTGCTTTCAAATTGTTGAAGCGGTCGCCGTATGGCGGATTCGTTGGGTTTGCTAATATAGGAAACTTCCTGTGAAAGTATTCCTGGCCTACGACAATTCTGAAAAATGACTAATAATAAATACTATCTGTTCATTGTTAAAAACCATTTTGGAGACTTCAATTACATAAAACGAAAGAAATGCATGAGAATAACTATAATGCATAACAGCTGAAGCGAAATGAACAGAGGAAAAAAAGTGACAACATTTAGCATATATTAATTTATCTTATATTGCGTTATAAAAGATATACTCTGCTTATCAATAAAATACAAAGACTATAATTAGGATTGATTACTTTAAAATTTTGCAACTATTAAGTACCACATTACATATTCATAGGTAAGTTGCCTTAATTCACTGAACAACATATCACTTATAGCAAATTATGTTTTCTGGTTACTCTCTATAAAGTCACACAGACTACATTAAAGAAAGAAATGTAGAAAAAGGTGTCAAAACTTTGCACAAACTTTCTAACTTGCACAGTTAAAAAAAAAAAAAATATATATATATATATATATATATATATATATATATATATATATATATATATATATATATATCTAACCAAAATTGAACTACATTTTCCCCATCATTAGTTATGCATAAACTACAATTATCGAAATATAACTTACCTAGTATTGTGTACGCAATGTATTTCACCATGTCCTTAACCTATTTTACAATTTCTAAATAATAAGAAGTTAATAAATCCCCTGTGCCATTCTAAGTAACCTATGTAAATAATTCAATATTATTAAAATAAATTCATATAACAGTTTTACAATTTTATTTTACATAAATGCATAATTTCGTAGAGAGTATTCAATATTGAAATTGCATAACGGTATTAGCTAATTTAAACATATCCCATGCTTCTATTGTATTCAATGTTATAACACTATTTGAAAGTTTAGTATTAACAATAATTATTGAAAATAAAACAATAAATACCCTATAAAATAAATTTATAAGGGGTTTAGAATGTTGGGATTTGATATTGATTGAAAACTAAGCTTAGCGAGTCCAGTTATGTAATTATTTCACCAAGTAATTGCAGAGTTATAAAGCTGTAATCAGAGATAATTGAACATTCGTTCTGTAAATATTCCTTTCTTTTAATAACGTAAGAAACTATTGTATTTAAGTCCAAAAAGGCGTTTTATTTTTAAAATATTGACAATAGAAACAATAAAAGCATTCAATTACAAGTGAAGTAATACATTTGGTCTGTACATTAATTGAAGATTGTGCTTAACAGGTCGGATTCTCTCGCTATTCGTAAGAGAATTGTGGAGCTAACATCGGAGACCATGAACACGGCTTCTTCTAGTCATGTAACAAATTATTGTATGTAAGTGTTTAATAGTTTGCTTCTTAAAATATTTAAAATATAAACAATAGATGCATTCAATTGCAATGTTAGTAGAATAATTTGTATTGATTTTAAGTTAAAAAATGTGATTAGGAAGTCTTGGTGTATAGTTGAGTCATATAGCTGACGTCATAAATCATGGAGTATAACCTTACAAAATATTCCGTTCAGTAATTAAGTAACGACAGTTAAAAAACATGATCCAATAAACAAGCTTATTTTACTGTTATATTACAAAAATATTATTTTTGCATAGTTATTGATATTTAAGTTTAATTATAATAAATTTGTTTTTATTTCTGAACGTACAAAAGGGAAACGAAAATGAAGAGTTTATTACTTACCCAGTACAAGACCTATAGTTTGAGTATAGTGATGAAACAAAATGTCGACATCTGTGTTCTGACTCATGGTCACGTTTAATAGTCTCATAAAAGCGAAATGTTTGTTTCCTATGTACCAACCGTCGGTCGTCATTGTAGCCAGTGTTTTCCACTGTACGTAAGAACGATAACGCCGCTTAAATGAAAACAGATAGAGTTCGGTATAGGGACTACTGTGTTCTCGTATACTCGTAGACCCCTATTAAAATGGAGAAAAATCCAATTGTAAAGCCAAAATGGCTTCCATTTAAACAGTTTTTTGTTCGAAACTTTACAGAATCACATACTGCATAATTTATTATTCAATTTATAACATGCTAAATTAAGCAGCAATGTGTGATTTCAATAACGAATGTAATGGTAATAACACCATCTCTTTACGATGACGATTTGCGAGATTATTGCCAAAAGGGTAATTTTTGTAACCTCCTAAGAAAATGTTACATTCGTATGTTTATCAGATCAGGCATGGCTGAGTCACTGAGACGAGCATTGCAAGTGGAGACTTTTACACATATTTACAGCTTCGCACGTGATCCGTTAAATACGAGTCGACGTCAAGGAAGAAGTTACAACCGAAGTTACGAGGTTCAGAAAACCCATATAACAATTAATTGTTAACAAACTTTCCTTTTTTGTCGTCACATTTAGAGGATCTGCTTGCATTACAGATGATAGGACTGGGTAAGTAATGTGTGAACTTCTTTTTTGTTGTAATAGTTATAAAATTTTACAACTGTGAAATGAATGTCTCTACCTAGTAACATTTTTAATCATAACAAATTAAACATACATTAAAATTAAAATGTAAAATAGATGAATATTATAAACACTATCTATTTTCTGCATACATACATTAAAATATAAATAAAAATAATATTTTCATATGAAAAATATGTCTTGTTTATTCAGTTTAGAATATATTAGTTTTATCTCATTTATTAAAAAAATAGTTGAGGTTAATTGGTATTCATTAACCACCACTACAAGTTTCCGGTTATGAAGTTTAGCATCCTCTAAATCGAATGACGAAAAGTTGGTCTCTTCAGCCTGTTAAATTCTATTATTAGATCAAGGGTTTTTTACCTAGTATACGTTGTACGGTGTATATATTTTTATAACAATTAATTGTTACACAGGTTTTCTGAACCTAGTAATATATATATATATATATATATATATATATATATATATATATATATATATATATATATATATTACTAGGTTCAGAATATATATCCGATATAGGTTCCGTATATATATATATATATATATATATATATATATATATATATATATACCGATAATCACCTACTTTATTTTGAGCCTCTTTGATGTGTTTAAAGACTCGCTGCGCTCGTGATATTGTCACGGCCCTAGCTGGCCTCGCAAGTGTATATGATCCAAGAAGGCTCTACTATACTCGTGACGGTGGGTGGTTTTATACATTTTGTATTAAGCCCTTCAATTTTGAATATGAGTCCAAAAGGGGGTCTCTTCAGCCTGTTAAATTCTATTATTAGATCAAGGGTTTTTTACCTAGTATACGTTGTACGGTGTATATATTTTTATAACAATTGTTACACAGGTTTTTGAACCTAGTAATATATATGCCCATAATCACCTACTTTAGTTTGGGCCTCTTTGATGTGTTTAAAACTCTCTGCAACAACTAAAGTTATCTTATAGGCTACTACGTAAGACACAAATCATGAGGAGCCAACACAAAGATGAAAATATTTCGCCATGTAATACATTCTATACTAGAGAGAGAAATTAATGTAAGATGTATATTCTAATATTTACAAACATAATTATAATTTATTATTACATTATATCAACCAAAATTCCTTATAGTTTAACTACTGCAAGGCATAAAACTTTAAAAATAATAATTTAAACTTAAATTTGGTCATTCATTATTCCATTCATTTAAAACGTGACATATTTTTTTAAATAACTGTCTCATTTTATTATTCTCTTAACAATGCCAAGTGTTATCGGCTTTTATATTGCTAACGTCACATACACTCGGCTCCTTCCCACACAAGTGATGGTTTTAATAAAAACTCATATGCTAAAACAAAACAACATAAAACTACAACCTCACTATACTGCGTTTACTGAACCTGCACTATGTTTTTATTATGAGACTTCTTTTTATTTAAGGACAACTTATATATATGTATAAAGTATACATTCTTATAGAACATTTTATTATTTATATATTTAACATTCAACTATTAAAGATGCAAATATTTTAAAATAGATTACTGTAAGATCTCATTACAACAGAACACTTCAAATTTAATAATGACTTATCCATTTAATGTGCATATTAGGTCTACTCAACCTACTAATGTTAATTATTAGTTGAAACCTCTGGTATGTTTATTTTAATATATAAAAAGTAATTTACCTTATTCTATAACATAACAATCCTTTATTAATGCAGCTATGGCCGTTTCATCTTCAATGAGAGATCATCACGCTTTTGTACTTTGTCATAAATATACGAGCATATAAACATGTCATATAATATAAAATATTGATTATGGTGATTCGTTTTCAAATTTGTCGTGATACAAATTTTGCATTTCTGGTTTGCTTTCTAAAGAATCTTATTTGGACAGAATACACTACAGGTGTATAATATTAAACCTATCGATAATTTTGTGTATCTGTCTTCAAAGTTTGAAGTAAAGAAACATAATCACTTGATAGGTCAAGTTTAAGACGGGATCACTATTACGGTTAGTGTTATCGTCTCTCATAAAAATGAGAATTGAATTCACGAAGAAACTGTGAATCATTATCAAATTTTGAAAGACCTAAAAATAAAATTATAAATAAATTTAAAAATATTATCTTCTTAAATATATTGCTCATTTAGGTTTAGAATTCTTCGACAATATAAAAACTGCGACGATATAATAAGTAAACTGGTTCTGAATGAAGATAGTGGTTGGAGTGTTGTTGCACAAATAGAACCATACGGGTTATGAGATAACATTAGTAGTATATTTACAGTAATTTACCTTAGTCTATAACAATCCTTTATTAATGCAGCGACGGACGTTTCATCTTCAATGAGACACAATCAGGCTTTTGTACATTGTCACAAATATTTTACAAACAAGTATACAAACATACAAACATGGCATATAATATAAAACAATTTATGAATTGAATCATTATAATACTGTTTAATTTTTTTTTAATCTACACACATATTGTTGTCAACTCGCTATCAGTAACTGTATATTTATATACATACATACCTAAAAGCTAAAACAACGAGCAATCTTTTTATCTAACTCTAAACCCGAATCCTAACTTTTCCACTCACCAATACCCAAAACCATATAGAAAGGACCCAAAATCAATCGTTAAAAAAAAAAAAGTTTCATAGTTGTTATACCATAAGTAAACATAACTCATAGACACCATCATCGTCATAATTCTCTGTAAGTACGAAAGATAGCTGCCACAAAAATAAGGACAAGTTGAAGGGTATAGGTGCGCACACCGAGTCCTGTCTTACAATGAAAATACATCTAAATTTAATACCAAAAGTAGGATTCTTGGCCCTCATAGAAAATGTTGAATTATATGTAGGTGTCAGTGTAGGATAGTGTGCTCATACAACATCGTAAAATTCAGACAAAATGAATAAAATGGCGACTATTTCAAATCTGTTTGTGTTTTTTTATCTCGTGATACCAAATTAGATATCAATTTCCTGATTTCAATACGGCATTTAATGGTACCGACCACTTCATTACGATGACGTCTAAAATGGAAATTCAAATCTTGATCTTCTGCAAAAATTCCCTATTTATATAGTTAATACTTCCAGTAAAGCCGTTTCACCGACATGAGCGTAGCGAGAGGAGGATACCTCAAGTAAGTACAGGTTCGAGGTACATTAGTACAAATACACTGACTGGAACGAAGTGAGTGTTTCGCTAATAATATAGGTAGGTCGTTATGGCCTAGCCTACGTCGAAGTTAAGAATGTAGTAATAAACACAATTTCTGCATAAAAACTGTGTGACTACTTTTTAAAGAAACATATAATATACAACGAATATTGGGTAAGATCCTTTGATCTATCAATAAAAATTAACATATTCTAGAAATCACAAGACACGAACATTAGGCAATACATTTAAAATAACTGTGTGTATTACATTCTAGTAATTGAGAATCAAGATGGTGCCCATAAAACTAGTTTTTATCTACTTAACATTTGACTAATTTCCAATAATTTGATCTTACAGTGTCCTACCGTAGCCCAAATAAAACTTTTCCTTGCATAATTATGAGTTGGAAAAGAGACATAACCACAAGGTATCTTCTATTGTTGGTAATTGAATTAAACTCGACAAACTGTAAATTACCCATGATTTATCATCTTGTGTTGAAGGTTTGTCAAAGACAGTGTTCGGGTTAAATTAGATATTCCCTTTGAAGTTAGTTTAAGTTTAATGAGGCAGGTTGTACGATCAATCTGTAAGTTTAATTCAATTATTTACTCCAAAGTACTTTCTTCTCTATGAAACTTGTTTTCCTTTTGTCTTTTGATGATGTATTGTATATGCATAAATTTATTGAGAATTCTTTTATTTATTTCTTAAGACGTGTGTATGAAGAAGGTAACCCTATCTTTAGTGTTTATTTATAAGAAGGTGAAGTGTTTATTTTTAAACTTCAACTACACTTTTATATTTTTACAAAGTAAGTTATTTATGCCTTTTTGAACGTCCTTTGTATTTGTATTCCTGACACGGGTTCATTGTTGTTTTAATATCTTATTTTTAAAACACAAAGCGTTATATATAAATAGATCAAAGTACATTAGTATAATATCACTCTGTTCAGAAAATAATGTATATACCGGTAATTAATTTAAACGACTTGTTTTTTAGAGCATTTTTTTTCCAAAGTATAAAATATAAAAACCATCAAATAAAAAAAATAAGCCTCAAATATAACAACATTTAAATTTTACAGTGTTTAGGTAATTTTTAACATTGAAATTTATAATATTATAGGTCTTTTTATATATTTTTTTAATGTACAACATGCCTATAGTAAAATATACATATTAGCTCATCACTACCATAAAGAAATATCATTTTGTGTGTATGAAAATTTTGATCAGATTTAAACTTATTACAGCAGACAAAGATAAATAACTTTTTCTGTTTTTTTTTCATGAGAATATAATAATGTTACTCGTACAATATTTTTGACGTTACAGTATAACGTTGGATTCTACTTCTGTATAAAATATTCATTTAACTTCAATATTAACTCACTAATTTACTTAAAGAAATATTCGTTAAAAACTCTGGTACAGTCAATAAAGTTTGAATTGAACCGTAATACCATTTACAACATCTGAAACAAAGCCAGATATTACTTTAGTAACACAAACAGTATTGCCTTCCTGTTAATTGCCTTTGTTAATTAAAAACGGTACGACAATGAGTGAGGTAAATAAATAACTTTGTTATGTTGGCAGCTATTATTGCAGAGATGTGAAAACATTTGTTATTATACAAAGGATGACTAGTAAATAATCATATCTCTTTCAGTATTAAATGGTTTTGTAACGACGTGGATTCATATGTCTGGATATAAAACTAGATATATGTAAAGGTTTTAGTAGGCTACACTTTAAAAGTAGAGCAGTAGTGAGCTTTAAATAAACATGTTCATAATATGTCAAAATTGTATCTATTCATATAAATAATAATATTGTTTATTATTATGTAATTAATATAACATTATGTCTTTAGATGTCGGACGAGTTAAATAAATACGCTTAGTTTTAGTTACCGAATATACGTGTAGCGTGTGTAACCACTCCATATTGAGGATCTTAACGTTGCACGACCTTAGAAAAAGGAAAATATGATTGTTGAATTGTTGTTAGTCCGTCGTCGTTGTCTTCGTCGTCATCACATAACCATTATAACAGACACAATAATGGATATAAAATCACGAAATTTAGTATATATTATACTACGCTTTATATAGAACTGTATTGAAATTGTCATATAAGCAGCCATTTTAGTAGTTTCTTTTTTCATATCTTGTATGTTATTCAACTTAAAACAGACAAAAATAAATACAATTCTGCTTGTAATAGTATCAAACCTACATCGAAAAATTATTGTCTAAAATTTAATTTAAACATTGACCTTCTACAAAAACGATATTAGTATACTTACGATATCCGGAAGGGTGGAGTCATCGAAACAAGTCTAGCGAATGGAGGTTCCTTCATGTATGTACAGCTTTGTGGCCCGCCAGGACCAAGATACTAAAACAAGCTGGAGAAGTAAAATCACTGTAATATATTACACAAATGTACGAGACCCATTAGGGCTTAACTAACACCAAGAAAACAATGATATTATACAGAACTGCGAGATTATAAAACCTGAGTAACAGCTGTATAAAATGAACCTACTGTAGGCTATAAGATTTGTTGATTTACCAATACTATTTAACATTTCCTACAAAGCTCAGGAAACCAACTTTTGGGTATTATATTTAGGAGAACAGCTGTATTACATTATATAATGGGGTTGGGTAAATAACACGATGACGTCAAAAAACTCGATTACTTTTAAAATAAAAAAATTGAGTAAATAAGATTAGACAATATTTATATTAGAAAAAAATTGTGACTTATATTGATTTTTAATATTTACTTTCCATTTTTAAAGAAAGTAATAAACATGAAGGGTCATTAACAAGACCAAAGCGCATATTCTAAATGTAATGACCAAAATAGTTTTCTTGGGATTTGCAGGAAACGTTTAACTCTATACTGTTACATTAAGGGGTCATGTATTTGTATTTTTATCAACCAACAGATCAACATTTTTTGAGTTCGTCTTATTGTTTCATAAAGTTATGTATATCTTTCATTACCTTTAATGAGTTGCATTCCTTAGCGTAAATTAAATGGCACAATAGTTTTTACAAACAGGCTACAACATTCTCTAAACGTCACGGCTCTAGAAATATTTCTGAATCTTATTAAATGTAATAATTGGGTATTTCAAGTAATTACTAGAATTAAGTGTAGGAGAAGAAGAAATTGCTACGTGGAGAGCCAAATAGGCCAAAAGAAAGTAATTTCTTATGCAGGCTTACTTTTTAATATCCTGTCTCTTTCTAATTGAGCTAGTTGAAGGAAAACGTGAGGGAGGGCGACAAAAGATAGGGCGTCGCAGTATATAGCTGCTGCTTCTAAAGTTATGTGAAAGTTGCAGAATATTTTAAGTCATTTCCATATAACGTATTAAGATTCTTCTATGAACTCCTTCTACAAAAATGTTGCACAAAAAGTTTAAATTTATCTGCAAATTACAAACAAAGATTCTTTTCTGAACTCCGTTCACAAAAAAAGGTATGTCACTGCAGCTTCTAGAGTCAAAAGAAAGTTTTACAGAAATGTTTAATTCATTTACATATTCCTTCACTGATTTGTCTCTGAACCCATAACACTACGACATTTTTTCTCTTCGTTTAAATGTTAGATACTTTTCAATAGAGTAAATTTGGATTGGTGTCTTATTTTATTCAATATATAATATAACGCATAATAGATGTTATTACAAAGGTGTAGTGAAGGTGGGACTACACAAAAAGTATTATAAAGTATAAGAGAGAAACTAAACACAGTTTGAAATCCATTTGTTATGAACCTCAGTGAGATGAAGTAACTCATTTACGTGAGCAACGATTTCATAGAAATTTTAATTATTAACCAAGTGTGTCTGTAATGATTTAAATACTTTCTAATTCCGTAATGTTAAACCGTTCTCTCTCTTATCTGCAGAACCCTGAGTAGAGCTCAACAAACAGTTCTTGTTAAAATTCAATAAAATACTTAATGGCTTCAACTATGGTACCTACTTAATATCGTCATTCAATCTAAGCCGATCTTTTAAATGTAATAGCCATCAAAGAGATATGAATCTATAAGCCTACCAGCAAAAGACTGGCCCGTATATTTACAGTTTACACCATGAGCGTTTAAAATGTCCTCCATTATCTGATGTGAATTATCAATCAGCCAGTATACGCAGTTCTGTCTACTTACAGATCTATTTATTTTAAATTTAGTTTCTATATATTAGTTATAAGTGGAATATACATCTTATTTTAATGTTTTGAATTCTTGTGTCAAGAGTTAGTATGTATTTATTATTTATGTAACATTTTTTTTTGTTTTTGACAATTTAACCTGTCATAGTTTTAGATATCTTGAAATAATATGTTTCGTTATAGTATAATCAAATGTCAAAAGATAAAATATTTTATCTGAAAAATGTATGTTTTACTGTTCTTATAAAACTATTGTTTCGCTTTACACATCAAAATTGAATAAAAAGTATGAAATGAAGAGTTAAAAATAGCTTTTTGTAATTAGTTAAAAAATTAAATACCACTAAGGTGACTTTTGTGAGCAATAGAAAATATTTTACATAAAACTTTTAACAATTTAGTGTTCGCCCATTTACACAAGAAACAATTTTGTTGAAAACAACATATGTGATAATTTTCAAACATACGAAGTAGACATAGTCGGATTACCACTCTGGGAATCATCAACAGATGTCAAAAACAATAGAGTTTTTATCCCCAACTCAAAGTAAATCCTCTGCAGTGGACATGAGACACGTAAACGTTCTGAAACTGGTAATCCTGCGTCTAAAGTTTTAATGGTCAAAAACATTGTGCGTTTATTGTTTTCCCAACTGTTTACTTAATAAAATATTACTGGGATCTGTATAATATTAAATAATTTGTATAACACTAACAATAAAAAAGTTGATGGGCACCTATCCTATCATACAATATAATGCCTACAGATTTTTTTTTCTTAGGCCTTGTAGGAACTGTTCCATTGTATTAGTAGATCAATAGATCAAGGGGTATTATCCTGTTTTAGCGTAATTTTGTTTAAAACAGTTATTATACAGGTTTAATGAATTTCGTAAACGCTTGGCTACACTCGAATGGGCTTTGTAGATGTATATCTATCAAAAGCTTAAATTTGGTTAATATTATTTTTTATTTATTTGTTTTTTCAACATAAACCTATTAAAGCTTTTTTTGTACATCTTATTTATCTGGATGTATCGATGTTGGATCGAGATCTGTAAATCAGCGAATCTTGCAATAAAAGAAGAAACAATTATTCTACTATAATATCGATCTATTAACTGCGACAAAATTCTGGGTATCGGTTTTGTAAAATATTGGAAACATACTATTAATGGTATAGGGACTACTAATATAATACAATTATATATAAGCTAATTGCACCTGTAATCGGTACAATAGTCTCCTAGTTTTTACCAGTTTTTAATGATGAAAAGTAAGTAGTAGCCATATCTTACACAATTTCATCAAATTGTCAGCGAAAAAAAAAGGTTCTAAACTCTAAATGAAGCTGAGAACCTATTACACATTGGTGAAGTATTTCTCTTTTTAAAATGTTTCATCAGAGACTATGGGGAACTTTATAAAAAAAAAAAAAAAAAAAAAAAAAAAAAAAAACTCTTTTGTATATATTTAACAATTCATCGTCAAACATTAATCCAATAACAAAGTTTGAACAAAATTTTAACATTATAAAGATTATTAAATTCGTTTATGGTTTGGCATTGATCTCAAAAGCCCATATAATAATAGTAATAATAACAATACGAAAAAGATATCATTATTAAATTACATTCAGAATATCTTTTTTTATTATGTGTTCACATTTTCTCTTCTCTTTAAACAAAATAAATTTATACAGATCTTTTTTTTAAATGTTATTAGATATAATTGAAGAAAATGTCCCGTTTTTTATCGATCAAGGTACAAAAAGTTAATATTAAACATGGATGCTAAAATATGTTGTCCTGAGATGCACACGCTAAATAAGTTAATATATATTGTGTATTAACTTTGGGGGTGGTGAAGTTAAATTATAGAAATGCACACAAAGCCCAATTTCGACTTGAGCAAAACACTGGCTAATGCGAGTATAATATAATAATTGTTCCATGTCTATAATAACAGATATAATGTTTTTGTTATATTTTATATGTATTATTATTACTAACACGCTAAAATAAATAAATTTATCCCTCAGTGGTAAACCAATAGTATGTATGTGCTTGGCAACGCTAATCCTAGCTAAAAGTATACTTTTTTTCATGTAATCTTTGTTAGATGAGGCAATTTCACCTTTCCTACCAGATCTATTTTGAAAAAAAAAAAAAAAAAAAAAATTACGAAACTGACACCGTTAAGTGTTTTTATATTATTATTTATTTCTGTTTTTTTAATAAGACTGTTATGAGCAATAATATTACTAAAGTGTGCCACTACAGTGTCTTCTAATCATGTAAATAATCATGGTATGTTAAAGTATTGAAAATACAAACAATAAATGCATTTAATGGTGAGTGGTTTATAATGTTTCGTCTTGACAATGATTAAATACTGTACTTATAGTGCCGGGTTCTCTGGCTACTAAATCAAAGCATCTATTCATACGGGATGTATATAGCTGAGATCAAAGATAATGGAACATGGCTTCAGTAAATATTCCCTTATCTTAATCATTAACTGTATACAAACTTTCAAAAATGTAGTTTGCTTCATAAAATATAGAAAGTACAAACAATAAATACATACATTTACAAGGAGTTAGAATATTATTTGGTCGTGACAATGATTGAAGACTGTACAAGTAGTTTCTAGTTTATGATCCGCAAAGTTTACAAATTCTAAATAAGACTATAAGACTTACCGTCATAATCTCCTTTGTGAAAGTGGCTCAAGTTAGTTAAGTACAACTTTGTTTTGCTAACACTTGGCAGCTCTGTTGATTGTATTCATCAGGATTAAGATCATAAAGCATGTAGAAAGTGCCGAGACGGTTAAATAACTTTTAATCTTAAAAGGTATGAAGCTGATTTTTGAGAAATATTTTAGGGTGTATAAAACTATTTCTTAAATTATAAGGTAAATTTACCTGCAACCCCTATTGTAGGTAGATGTAGCAATCTCTAGAGAACCTATCTGGATCTACACATTTGTTAGATTCTTCACTTTTCTCTTTTGTATCAAGTAACTCTTCACTAGCTCTTGTTCTTTTCCAACCGTGGCTCTGTAAACTAGCGCCAGGAATGTTAACTTTGTATTATTTTTGTCTAAGGCGATGTTGACAGAGAGGTTTTTCATATTTAAACAATAAAAACACAAATCGTCTCTTCGTCCTTGTTATTGAATTACTTTAATTCATGATTTTCAATGGACGCTTTGAAACGGAATTTTGTAACCTGTTAATAAAACGTTTCTGTCACTTAATGTGAACCTTTAAATTTAGGTATTTACTACTACAGTTGTATTGTTTGGCTCTTATTTCTTTAAATCAAAGAGAATATATCCTTTATCATATATGTTATTCAGGTTGCTTTAATAACAGTAAGAACGATAACAATAATTAAAATGCACACTTCCTCGTTCCATACCGCGTGATAGAAAGCCGATAAGTTCTTGTAGATTATTACAGTTCCTCATCTTATAGTTACAATTTTATTATTCCCGTTTACATTTCTTACTTTGACAATATATTATCACTTCAACTAATTAATTTAAAAATATCATAGAATTTGTTGGAGTAATATTAAAGATATAAACAACTAATCAAACCCTCGAGAACAACTAATTTGTTTAATATAATATGTTTCGAGTGGAGGAGAAAAATTTTGTACTTACTTTAAAAACGAATACTACCTTTTTAAAGAAGGACACGAAGTGTACGAAGTACAGCTTATGTTTGGTAACCGAAAAAAGTTTAAACCATAATTTTTTTAGTGATCTACAGATTTTACTGGCTCGGAAAACCAAATAGTTGTTTTAGAAAAGCCGCCCGTTCGACGTTGTAAAGGTGATAGCGGCTAAGAACAAATAGATACGAATATCAAATTATTTTATGTAGGACTAGTGTCCTCATGTAGAACCCTATTGAAATAAGAAAAATGTAACTTAAACTGTCAAAATGGCGATTTTTGTACAGCGTTTTATTGACATCTTTCGTGTATTCCAAATTATGACACAATAAATTCGATACAAATGTGTAGATATCAACTCCGCATGTAATAGTACCAACCCTCCTACTGTAAGACAACAAATATCAAAGTTATCGTAAAAAACTAAACTTAAATTCAGACCTTCCAAAAAAAAAAAGTGATATTCGTATAGTTACGAGATCTGTCAAGGTTGATACTAATAAAAATGAATCGAGTTGAAATTGTTTTTATGCAGAGTGTTTCTCAAAAAAGGTGGTCTAGTTATTTCATTTCGTATTAAATACATCAAAAAAAATGTTATGTAACATGTAGTCGAATTTCAGTTCATTCTCTGCCTTCCTGCCATTTCCCTCTTTCTAAATATCATTATAACTTCTGAAATAGAAAATATATGGAGTTCCTGTTTGAAATAAGCATTATGTTAGTTTCGATTTACAAGTTCAACAAACACAAAGACTATATTTTTATAATTATTTCGGAAAATGCGACAGTTCAAAATTTTTTAACGTTGAATGTTACGAAAAACTTAATTATCTCTGTAATAATGGATAATCAAGATATCGAGAACTAACTGAAAATACAATATCTTGGTAATTATTTACAACCTTGTCGCGAACAAACGATTGCTATGGGAAAATGTTTTTGTCAGGTTAGATGAACGCCTGTATAGTGGATGGCTGAGAAGCACAAGAACCGTTGAAGGGAGAGTTTTAGCTCAGATTGAGAAAAAAGGAAGGCACAAGATGGATTACCTTGGCCGAGAATGCTGATCGTGTGACTATTCGCGGGGCCATAAATGTTATCCTTAGCATGAGGAAAAGGTTCTGTCATTTTCTATACAATGATCACCACCCACGAAGAACATTTAATGTTGAAATACTGCAAATAATAATTCGCCTTCAGTTTGTCACCATAGTTGTGATGAGAATAAAAGCAGGATTTAACAGTAATGTCATAATGAACTTTTATAACAAACGTCGTTGGTCTGAAGAAAATCAACACGCCATTGTTCAGTCGATGTTTCAGAAATCGTTGTTTTTGAATATGTAGGCTGGTATAGTTGGTGGCCCTGCTTAACCTTCCACCTTGATTGATCGGCCAAAGCAATCTGCACTTTCATAGAAAACATTATATTGAAGGAGTTCTTTTAACAAGGAAAAATAACTTGTGTTATATATATATATATATATATATATATATATATATATATATATATATATATAACGTTCCTTCACACTTCAGTTATAATCTTCGCCAGTTTTAAGACAATCATTTTCCTAACAGGTGGATTGATCTAGCATGATCAACTATATCACCAGATAAAAATGCAGTTGATTTTTACTAGCGAGGCTATCTAAAAACTATTGTTACAAAACTAGTTCACAGTGTACATAATATTCGCCAAATAATTAATGAGGATTGTGAGAAAATCAACGTTAAAAAGTTAGATAGTCAATGAGACACTTAATTGATCAGTGCATATTTTTGAAAATGTATTCTTCACAGAACATTTATTATAAGTTTACAAAAAAAAATCTAATGAATAAATTCATTTTATAACTTTCACTTGAATAATCATTTTGAACTATAATTAAATGTTGTAATATTGGTATTTAGGTGAAGTAGTAAATTTTGTTACTTTAACATTATAAGGTGAGGTTTATGTATCTGATGCTAATTTTGAGAGGGTCTAATTTTAGACCGCAATGCCCAAATGTGATTTGTGTCTCAGTGTGCGTTATTAGCCAGTTACATTATTATTAACGGTAAATAAAAGGTAAGCTTGTCAAGTTTTATTTGTTTAACAAATAATATTATGTTTTTGTTTTTCATGGAAAAAATAATCATAATTCACAACTCTTTAGTTGTAAGTCTAATTTCAGTAGTTGTAGACAATTACCGAGCAATTTTGTTTTTAGTTTTTTATCGATACCTCGATTATCATTTGACCACGAGAAAAAAAAACCATTTTGTTTGTCGTTATGAAAAAAAAAGTATTTTGTCTCGTAATTTTTTTTTAAAAGTTAACGGTTATAGAGTTATGTTAACGGTAGAGTTATATTATGTCTGTAATATGTACACTTATGAAACGTAATATACGAAATGCTTGTATCAAATATGAACTCTATGTAATATCTATTTCTGAAGTAAAAAAAACTCAAAATGGAAGATAGACGAATAACGAAGTGGAATTCGACTATATCTTATTTCATATTTTTGTCTGTTTTGATTATCCAATCCAAAAAAGAATAGCCGGTTCACTTTTTTGGGACGATGTAAACACATGTACGAGTGGTAAGACCCGTTGAGCTACCAATATTTAATATTTCTTACAAAACCCAAGAACCCAACATTTTGGCTGCTTGTATACATTATACTATCTGACGGTCCCACTTTCACCTCTGGATGTTTGAGATAGGTTTATAAAGACATATTTTTTCTAGTACAACCCTAGTGGTGGTGTTATGGAAATAAATTATGCCCAAATACAGCAATACATCAATTTTGATCAAAATCGACCCATAAATAACAACGATATGATACATGTTTTAGGGGTAATAATACCCTTGGAATGGAACATTTTCTAAACCCTTTCTTAGTACGAGTTTATAGAGCTCCCTCAAACCATGTTTAAAAAAAATGCATTGCTCTAGGCTCCTTGTTTCCAGAAATTTCGTGGTAAGTCAGTGGATTATGACTTAGGCCTATATATATATATATATATATATATATATATATATATATATATATATATATATATATTATATATGGGATGGAGTAAGTACTATAATGGACCCATCAACCAGTTTTGTGTGTATTTTAATTTAACAAATAAAAATATTGTTATATTTTAAATTTCGATTTTTATTGGTAAAAACAGTCAGGATCATTGTCTCCCCTATATAAATGCTTCGTAAGACAATATCGTTTTTCCAATAACCCTCAGGATAGAGTTAGCCAACCACGCAATTACACAAGGACATCGTTTAGACATCCATGAGTTTGTATTATTAGCCAATCCTACCAAGCGTAACATATATTACAATACCAAGATGTTGAATGGGGAAGGGAGGGTGTTTTATTTATAATAATATTAAATTATATTTCCCCTCTTCTCAAAGTTTACGCTTAAATTACCACTTTAACATTTTAACCTTAACATGATAATTGCAGTGAATGAAATCATTCATATATTATTATTTTATTTCATATAAACTACCACTCCAATGTTATATGATGGGACATCAAATCTATGTTCAATTTTTTCCCCGAATAAATCCTTGTTGAAGTCTGAAATGATGTCCGTCTGACGTCTGTGCAATGCTCGACATGATCCTCGTGTACTGATTTAAAATCAAACTTCGAGAACTATTTTAATTTTTTTTTGTGTCGGCGCCCTACAGGGCCTTAACGATGATAAAATATTTATTAAAGTCCAGCCTTTAGGGATAAAAATAAAATAAAATTAGTCACATCTCTTAAAAAAATTCTGCTGGTTATCAAATAATTTATTTAAAAAAAAGTAAAATCTGCAATGTGCTAGATTAATAAATAAGCACCAGATATACAATTTCAAGATACGATTATTACGGTTCAAGTTTAGACCTTTATCTCTCTCTCTCTCTCTCTCTCTCTCTCTCTCTCTCTCTCTCTCTCTCTCTCTCTCTCTCTCTCTCTCTCTCTCTCTCTCTCTCTCTCTCTCTCTCTCTCTCTCTCTCTCTCTCTCTCTCTCTCTCTCTCTCTCTCTCTCTCTCTCTCTCTCTCTCTCTCTCTCTCTCTCTCTCTCTCTCTCTCTCTCTCTCTCTCTCTCTCTCTCTCTCTCTCTCTCTCTCTCTCTCTCTCTCTCTCTCTCCTCTCTCTCTCATTCTTATAGTTTTAGTTTTATAATGACTAGTGATATTGGAAAAACAGGAGGAATTATTTGTTTAAAAAATATACAAATTTCCTATAGATAGCAAAGTACACTATATTGCGAAAACTTCTTTTAGATTTGGAAAGGACATTAACACACATATTATTCGTGAGTTAATTTTAAATCATCTTTTTTGTTGTGATATAGCCTTGAAGTATGAAATAAATTCATCTTTTTTTTTTTTAAATGCAAGGCAATAAAATATACCACAGACACTCAGTATAGCTTCGAAAATATAAATATTCCTCAAATTGCTACTTTCTCATATGAAATTGTATTTAAAGTGGATGTTTTGTCAATAAATAAATTAGAAAATTATAAGTTAAAAAAAAATTAAAAGAAACGTAGCACATCAAATTATACGTTTTGACTTTACATTAATTGAATGTATATGGTTTAAAAAATTGTCCCTCTCAAAACTATCTCTAATAATTTAATTATTTCTCAATTTTTAGTTTTTGGTTTTTACTTACCCCTGGCAACATCGGTTTGTTGACTGATCATAGTTTTTTATGGCCTTACGAAACCGAGATTATGGTCGAGAGAAAGTGATTATCGACATGTAATTTGGTAGTTGACTTCGTCATTAAAAATATAAAATTAACTATAGGGGAAAATAGTGGGTTCAAACATAACCCTATAAAAATTTAAAAAAAAACGAATTGAATATTTCATAATGGCGGTTATTTTAAACAGTAATTTTTAATACATGTTGTGTTATTCATCTTATAACACACTAAATTTGATAAACCAACCAGTATTCTTCACGATGACAAATATTGAACTTATTATAAAAATGTAATTTCTAACCATAATCACACATGGTAAAAGATATTCATATATATAAGTTATGTGGTATGGCAGAGTAAATTAATGAAAAGAGCGAAGCCAGAGTAGGCTTTCATCATATACAGATATAGACTGAGACAATAACACGATCGAAGAGAGTGGAAACTTTTTGTAGGCTGCACAACTACGAAACTCGTTAGGGCACAGACGATGTCAAAACATTTTTGTTATACACAATTACGAGTTTCAGAACACTTATGAAACTTTTATTTTAAAGAAACTTACCTTATAGATAAGCCCTTTGCCTAACAATACAATGTAACATTTCTTTCAAGGCCCAAGAAACCCACTTTTGTGTATTTCATTAAAAAGATATCTTTGTATTACATTTTATAATGAGGTTTGTTCAGTATCATGACGTCATACACCAACTTCTTTGGTTTCTAATAATTAAAGAATCAAGATCAAATAATGTTATTAAATCAGTGTATTTCTTGGATAAAAATGTTGTTTTACCCAAAGGAATGTGTAAGAAGCATGTAGTAAGGTTTCTCATCAACTGTTACGGAATAAGTGAATTAACAGTCGACAATTAAAATAACACTGTTTCATTATGGTGTTACTTTACTGAATTCAGTAATTAGTGTTTTTATTATTAAAGATTTTCTAGACATTATTCGTATATACAGAGTGATCATTTTATCTAGGGTATCTCAATCCAATTAGAAACTTTAAATAGAGGATCCTACCTTACTTTTCCATGGATTTAAAAACCCGTTTTGCAAACAAAATATAGGAATAGCCATAATTTTCCAAAATGTCAACCAACTTTAAAATTCGTGTAAACCCTTCATTTTACGTTTTTTTTTTAAAATTTTTAAATTTTACATTGAATTTAAAGGTTATTATTTTTAGGATTTTCTTATAAACCCTATTAATTAAGAAGTTAATGAGAACAAAAAATACAGTCAATTCCAGGACAGACGAAGAATCTATAGATCACCATTAATAATCAAACAATATTTTAAGAGACAAAACAATGTGTTCGTAACTGCTCACGCTTGAGTTTTTCAGTGAATAATTTACAGGAAAACAATCCAATAATAGATCTGTTACAATACAAATAATAGGTTGTGGTGATTAACAAAATAGCAAAGGAACTGAATATTTAACTTGAATCATACTGTAATTCTCTAAATAGAAGTAGGAAGTAGATTGGAACGATTTGCAATACTCCTGGACAGTGATAGAAAATATATGGTATTAAATTGTAGAATTTCATTAAGAGAGTGTTTATATAACTTATTGCTAACCGTTTTCCAAATTTTTAGAACTTTATTTTTATTATTAATTTATAAAATAACCAAAGTCAAATTTGAATTTATTATTTTAAAACGTGTAACGATTACAAACCAATTTGTGAAGGGAAAGTTACATTTAGGCTATCCTAGTATAACCATTTTGGATAACCTTTTGCCCCGGGCCCATAGTCCTGAGGTAAGTGAATCATAACCACACTCTGCTACTAATTTTAAACGTTTGGAAACCAATATGTAATGGTAAAGTTACATTTAGGCTTTAATAGGTTATACATTTTGTATAACATTCTGCTCCGGGTCCATAACCTAGAAGTCCGTGGATCGTAACCACGTTCTGCTAACTAATTTGTAACGAATGGAAATCAGTTTGCGATTTAAAAGTTACATGTAGGCCTGTAATAAGCTATGTATTTTGGATACCGTACTGCTTTGTGCCCGTACCAATTATGAGGTCTAATATCGTTACCCTAAGTCTACCCATGCACAGTAGAGTACCCTTATTTTAAGATATTAATTCAATCATTATTACATTACCAAAATAAAGCTAATTACTAAATACCAACTCAAACAACACAAACACAATTTGTCACGAAAATTGAACCTGGGCGTTCCCCATTATCGAACTTGCCTTGTTTCAATAATAAATTAATTTCGTCTGATTTGGGTATTGGACCAATGGTAAAACCCTGAGTTCAATGTCACCAATGAAATAAATAAGCAGTAAATTTTCGAGTAAACTATAGAAACCAATATATATATACTGGACAGGGAGTGGCACAGCATTTGAATGAGTGTACAGTCGAAATACTTCTCCACAGTTTGACCATATTTGTCTAACGACTATTGCTACAGACCAAGTTCGGTCAGCTCTTCACTGCTGTAATCACAAATGGAACTTTCCTCAAGTAGGTCGCACCTAACTACTGGTCCAAAGCTCAGTGGTACCACCACAAACGTTATCTTATCATTTGTTTACAACGTACCTCTCAGGGGATCAGTTATAGTCAGTACAGTCTTGGCAATGCAAAGGGAACCTAGCTGGATGGACACCTTTTTTCATCTAGTTATGGCCTAGATCCCTCTCTTTTATATCTCCTGTCAGGTTTCTCTTAACCAACTCTGTTTACTTCTAGACACGTACTAGACTAATCAAGTGCTAGGGGTCTTTATTTTATATTATAGTTTTCCTTTTTTTATAAGGCGATTCCTCTTTATCATTTAATTAACAAGAAACAAAACGTGTACCAATGTTAGTATACACTAGGTAGAAATTAAAGTATCACTTCATTCATAGGTTCAATATATACGAGTTTATGTTAATTATACGTTAATAAAACAAGCTTTTCATGCAGCTGAATATAGAAGAAAGATTTTAAACGGCAATTAACTTTAAGTTAATATCACAAATTGATATATATAATATATATATATATATATATATATATATATATATATATATATATATATATATATATATATATATATATATATATATATATATATAATTATATATATCCTTGTGTTTATTGTGTGTATATGAGTTATACACACCCAAACCCGTCATATCACCAGATCTTCAAAATATAATACTCAAAGGTTCGTTTCTTTGGCTTTGAAGAATATGTTATATTCTATTGATAGATAGAGATCTACAATAGAAACACAGGTTTACGGAACATCGTAAATGGGCATATCACTACTATTATACGTCGAATAGACACTTTAACGGGCCTCATAGATGTTAATATAATAAAAAGTCTCCATTCGCAAGATATTATTTCGATGGTGTACACATGTGAAGGGAACTCCACTCGCTGCGCTAGTGTTTGTAACTCTGTCCTGGAGTAACTACATAAATAACAGATTTTCTTTGGATGCCAGGGTTTACAAATTACATGTATTTCAAAAACTTTGCTACCTCGTCATGGTAGAGAGGCGCGGTTTACCATAGGATAAAAAAAATATATTCAAATCATTATGTAATTTAGTATGATATAAATTGATTAAGACAAGAGATATGAACAAAACACTATTTAAATAGGCCGCAATTTAAAGTTTTACCTAAATTTGTTCTCCATTTAATACTGTTCTACGTGAGCGCCCTATACCAATTTTAATAAATAAATATATATTAATTGTAACCCTACCGTGCTTATTAACAGGCGATAACGACGACGAAAATTTGAACAATAATTTTAGGTTTCGTGAGCCCATGGAATGTGAACATCATAAAATTAAGGTCAAAATATATTCCAAGAAATAGCTGACAAAAATAATTTATACACAACTGGAGAAACGGTTCTTTTTCAAAATTATATATTAATCAATTATAATACTTTCTTCAATCAATGTTTATGTGAAAATAATAAAATTGCAATCAACTGTACAGGAATTGGAACAAGTATACACGCTATAAAGTCTGTAAGGTGTGTTCAACAAAAGGCGTCAAAGGTATTGTCACTTCAAAGTTTATATCTTCTTTGATATTAAACTTGAAATGTCATACCACATTCAGTATCTAGTAAATAACCTGTATTGAAAACTTTTGATAGGATATACGTTTTAGATACTAAACCCTTTCATCCATCTTTTAACAAAGGAGATGCATCTAGCAAGTAGGAATTTAATTACAAACACTAAATGAAAATTATTTATTTCAAAATTGAATTGATTTATTGATAATAAAGAGTATGGATTAACTCTCTGTATCAAGTGAACATTTAATCATGACACACAAGAAGAGGTCTAACATTATCTAACATCCTATGACTAGGTTGGAAGCTAAAATTAGTGACCTAAGAAAGCCAGGGCTAAAACTACAAACGATGTTTCACGATTATCGATTAACTCTCATTATCAAGTGAAACTTGAAACAAAACGTAAGAACATGGAAAGGGCCAACATTGTCTAACAGTCTGTGACTTGTTGTACGCTAACGATAAAATTAGTGACCTAAAGAAAGAACCCAGGGCTAAAAACTACTACACTCCGTTTCAAAAGTTTCGTCTAACTCCCTTTATCGAGTGAAACATGAAACACGAAAGACCTTATAAAAGCCAACATTTTCTAACAGTCTGTGACTATGATTGAAGATAAAGCTAAAAGTAGTGGCAGGAAAGAACAATGGGCTCAAACTGTAAGACGACGTTTCCAGAGTATTTATAAAGCTAAAGCGAGTGAAGAGTAATCGAGTGACTCTCACTTTCAAGTAAAACTTAGTGAAATACTATTATTCTTAATTGAACAAAATTACAATACTTCACATCTCAAACAGTAAAGAAATCATAGAAGACCTTTCCTTCTACTCTCTCTTCTCTTTCTCTTTTCCGAGGTACTCGCTCTTATTCTAACAAGTACACCTCAAATTAATAACGCAGTATATTGTGACTAATCTTTCTATAAATAATGTCAACATTTATTTAAAACTATTAAATATCAGTTATATATCCAAAGAAATTATTTTAGTAGATACCAATAAACGAAATGTTTCTTTTGTTCTTAATGGGAATTTTGTGCAATAATCAATTTGGAATAATTGTGTTGGATATTGTTAAAGTAAGATCTCTGAAAGCCACATAACGAAATTGTCCTTGACTTTGAAAACTAAAATTAAAATAAAATGGATTTCAATTTACGCCTTAAGATTAAATTTTTGAGTTGAAAAATAAATTGATTTCACTAGTTATTCCTACTTGTCTAATTTGAAATGTTATATTTTTATTATATTATTAAATCAATATGAATATAAATCTTTCCCAACATGGTTTTAATCTACTAAGCTATGTTGTTGTTTTTTTATGCTCTATGCTTATAACTAGACTCTCGAGCCTCCCTCCCCCACTTTTTATCATCCCCTTAAAAAAAATAAAGAACCTGATATAAAATGAATACTCTTAGCCCTCGAATACTCTAATAGTAACGGTTATGAAAAGTACAAATGTCGGTTATGTCTTACCTGATATAAAAGATGAGAGAGAAGGATCTTACCCAAGACTACATGAAGAAGACGGACATCCAGCTAGGTCACCTCGGGATTGTCAGCTAGGTGATCCCCTGAGTGTAGTCTCGAAAAGTCTTGTATTAATATTTATATTTGAAAATTATAGCAAATATTCGAATAAACCATGTTAATAACTATGTGAATATTAAAAAAATATAGCATGTGTGTAAGTCGACTTACAATACCGTTTATGTTTCTATGGTAAAATATTCATTTGTATATATATAAGCCTGGAGCGTTGGATTTGAACATAATTCTATATTTCTGTTGCCGTGGTTTCATTTAGTGAATACGTAACACAAGTACCCTTAAGTATTGGCCTCAATGTTTGCGCTGCACTTCAACATTTTAGACAATGAAATTTAGTTTAAATATTTACAGGCTTCTAACATGTCGTATGGTCTACTACGTTGTATCTGTATTTCTTAGTAAATTACGGTTCTTCGTTTTAAACATTTACATACAAACAAATTATTTATGAACCCTTGTGTTATAGAAGGTGTAGTGTGCCTATACAAAATCCTATTGAAATTCATAAAAAATAACTGATATTGTAAACATGACAGTCATTTTAAACAGCTTCTTGATCATATCTCGTATGTTATTCAACTTCACACACGTTAAATAAAAAACGAAATGTGCAGATTTCAATTGTACTTGAACGATAATAACTCTACTTCTCTTCAACTCACAAGAAAATGTTATATTCGTAGAGATACAAGATCAGAAAGGCCGAATCACCGACAATTGCATAACGTTTATAGGTTATTTCACATATGTACAGTTTGGAGGACCGTCTGGGGCGAGTGGATAGATTTAATTATACACTTGGCTCGTTAGAGTCTAGCTGACGTCAAGTAAGTAGTGGTATGTACAATAACGAAGTTCAGAACAATTTTGTCAATTGTTTTATACAAAATTACCCTAAAAAGTTTGGGCATTATGTTTATAAACGTGCTAGTATTACATTGTATAACGGAGCTCGGTAAGTACCATAAGGGCACCCATCAGCTTTTTGTGTTATATGACATTGAATTTTCAAAGGTAGCGTTCAAGCATCTTCATCTTTTTACAAAAATTTCTCCAACGGCTATTTTTTAATTACTGCTATTTGACGCGTCATGTTGATAGAAATGAAAAATATTTCTGTAATACTAACTCTAATTTTAAGACTGAGCTCTAATCTATTTTGAGTGAAGGAATGGGATGATTTGTATAGTAATATCTTGAGAATACTGACTAACAACCAGTGGTTAGGAATAATCTCCAGTGATGGTGTTATTCCTCTTTATGGCTTGAACTCTGTCTTTGTTTCTTGCACTAGCAACATTGATTGTGACTGCAAAACAGTCTCTGAATATTATTCTTCTCTAATCCTCCCTCCCATTATGATTCTTATTATTTTCGACACGTTTATTTATGATGAAGACATTCTGAAATCTGTACGTAGAGTTGACCTCTCAAACTAAAAATATTGACCCAATCTCGATCCTCGTTAAATAAAAAGTATTTTTTTTTTAATTACTCTAATAATTGCTGAAATATTCGAATTCTCCCTACAGAATTGCGTTTTTCCAAAATAATGCGCCTAGCGCTTGTTTAAACCATTAGCTAAAAAAATCGACCCCATTCTTACCAGCTGATTATCAACCTATTAGTCTGCTCTGTGTACTCTATAAAACTTTGGAGCGACTCGTGTATGATCAAGTAACTGACTTCATGAAATCTAATAGCCTACAGTATATGATGAATATTATTAAATAGTTGTACTATAATATAGCCTACCTCAAATACATGCACTATTTTGATGTTGTAGTATTTAAAGGTAAAACTTGTTATAAGCTACACTCTTATATTAAGTGTAACCACTTGTGAAATTACACATTAACCTTAGGTAAATAACAACTCGCATATAAATTTCAAAATTGAACAATTATAATATATTTATGTGAGTTATTACGTACTTTTTAGGAAACAAGAAGTGAATCAGTTTATCTGATATTAATATTTACACGATAAATAAGCTACCAGAGCGACTAATATACTTTTAAAAAACAATGAACCATTTATGCCATGTGGTACTATATCATAACGGTCAACCACACATGTTGAAATAAATCACTCCCCCGTTTGGACAAGTGGAGATTGCAAGGTCATTAAGTTTAAATGAAAGCTATAACGTAGAATGTGATTTAATAAACGTAATTTAATACCATTTTATATATGTGTTTCACCCAAATGCCGAATTTTGACAGTCAAATATAACCACGACGCATTATTGGCATTTTATTCTGACATTGGTCTAAGCGAAATACCCATAACGCGTTATGTTTAAAAATAGATTTACTTAATTCCCGAAGTATAATCGATCTTCCGCGATTGAGCAAATTGATTATACCCAAAACGCGTTAAGGGCAATCGCTTTTACCCACAAAATCTTCTGGTTATTTCCAGTTTACGCAAATGCCGAATAGCTTTTTCTCACGAAATATACGTGCGGCTGGAGACATGAAACCTCCTCCTCCACCCCAACCCTTTCCTCCAACATTCAACTCTTATTACATTGTTGTGATACACACATATTTCAGTTAATCTCTTTGTTCAGTAAAGTATTGATACCAAGGAGTAGTAAAATCAACTGATTGCAAAAAAAACAACACGTGAAATGACAGATATAAAGTAAATAAGCCGCATTGATCAAATGTATGACGTTATTAATACAGATCACTTAAGTGTCGACCATAAAAAAGAAGTTTTTGAAAACATACCGGAGGGGTGATTAAAATCTACTTGGATTTTAGCGAGTCTTGCGCACTGAATTAAAAGTAAAGGACTAATTGTAAAACCTATCATAATGACTGCAATAAATTCAAGATGCCAAGTAAGATATTTAATACCCATAACCAATGCGAGTAATTATGGTTAATACACCTGTTTCATCATTTTTTATTATAACTAGTTAAAAATAACCTTTATTATGGCGTGATTTATGTTAATTCTTAATTATAGGTGAATCTATTAAACATGTAATAGTAGCATCCAGTGAATACAAGAGTATCCTCAGTAATCAAGACCATCTCACTAAGTTTGTCTTTCTGCGCCCCTTGAAAACCAAAAACGCCGACGAGCTCTCCGATGTTCATTCGAATATATTTTTCTTGCTTGGCTCTCCATACATCCTCCAATAGATAATAGTTTTGCAATCGGGTAAGTAATAAAGCCGGTACTATTAATAATATTGTGCCAGTTAATGGAAAGAATTATTGTTACCTACATTTCATATTCTGATTTTCAGCTAATTGAAAAGATAACAACCAGTAAATGGAGCGCTGTAAAACTAGTACATAGAAAGCCAAGACATTCTCAGAGTCAATGGTATGTCGAACCGGCCAATCAAGACGTGCTAGACAGTCTCGTGGCTTGGATGGCTGAAAATAAAACTTTAGGCTTGGCGAATGGTTTTACGATAATACAAAAACAACAGTTTTCACAGTGGCATTAAGAGGACGATGTACGAAACTATGTTTAGTTTAACGCATAAAAATTAGATTCCCTCCTGACAGCGGAAGTTGCAAACAAAATATCGACTTATTATTTAAAACAGAACTCGGTACGATTTGACAGAAATTTAGTTCAAGTTGACAACGAAGAAATAACTATGAATGAAAATGGTTTTGAAAACGTGAATTTAGATAACAACAAACTTTTAGGAACAGAATCTACGGCTGTAGATACAAGCACGTTTTGTGATATTGTTTGTGACCCATGAAACAGTTGTTTGGAATGTGGTAGGCAGTTTCATAATGTAAATTTCAATAAAGAGGAATTAGACTTGCCTTTGTGTTTCCTTTGTTAGAGAAAATCTGCCATTGAAACAACTGGAGCAAAATGTGTAACTGCATTAAATAAAACAAGTTAAAAATGTTAAAGAATAAGGAAAAAAATTAACCACAGTTTCTGTAGGAGACAACGTTTTAGTAAATATGCGTAATGTCGACTAGGACCAATTAGCTCCTCAAAATGTAATAGCAGTAGTAATTAATAAAAACGAAGACTTGCATACCCTTGGAACAAAACATGGTGTTTTCAACAAAACGTTCATTGGTACCATTGGCGTTCCGGATATACAACTCAACGTCCTGAAATGTAATGCTGTCATCCGGATTCAAACAAGGTTTCGTCAGATGCCGTTGTAAGAAACATTGTTCACAGAAATATTGGAAGTGTTTGAAGTCAAACAATCAATGCAATTCTAAATGTCATGAGAGCACTTCTTGTGCAAACATGTATCATGAAACAAGTAAGAAGACCAGTTATGGATACCAACAGAAAAATAGATAAATTAAACTTTTTTGATACAATATACCAATGATGTACTTTAGACATAACACATTCTCTGTATTTTATTGAAATTTTATATTCTGAAAAATAAATATAATGTTAAAAACTGTGTTCTATTTTACTTAGCCTACTTAGAAGCTATTCGGCATTTGCGTAAACAGTTAATAACAAGAAACCATTCAGGGTAGAAACCATTCAGGGTAAAAACGATTCCCTACAAAAAATAATCAATTTGCTCTATCGCGGAAGAACGAGTTTACTTTTTCAATTGAGTAAAGCTATTTACCCTAACGCGTTCTGGGTATTTCGCTTCGGCCATTCCTTGTATCATATCTCACAAAAATTTTAATGGTATCAGTGAAGGCAATTTTAAGAAAATACTTGTTTCATGACAGCTCAATGGATATGTTTTTTTACCGATATTTCACTAATCGGCATTTTGGAAAGATGTCGACTAATGCGTTTTGTCACTAGAGGGTGTATTTAATCAAATTTATTATAGCTAATTATGAGTTTTGGAAAAAACTTTACTAGAAGTGGCAAAAATTTGCTCATATATCAAGTTAGATTCATTTATAGATATTTTTGAGAAATAGAGCTTTGCACAGACTTTAGACAAATATCATTACAAAAACACTACGTTCGACTAAGAGGCTTTCTAAAAAAAAAACACATAATAATAATGACATTTTTTGACCCATCACTTAACTTTCTGTAAACTACGTATATGTGAGAAAGTTAAAATATAGCGTCAAGAATTGTTTCACACTACTTCTTGTTTTTATTACTTTCATGGTACATTGTAATTTCTATTGGGAGATTTGGAATTGAGGCCTCTTGACGTCAACTAAGGTTTCATGTCCTCCCAAGAAGACCTATCAGGACAAACCAGCCTTTGAGCTTTAAAGGAGACTCAGTAACTTATGTCCAATACCAGTCATTCTCCCGTCGTTGAAATTCCAATCTCTCAAAACTAAAATTATGTGTCCGTATAGAGCGTGTTCCACAATTACGCCCAACATAAGGAGCCACTCTCTGAGATAATTAGTATTTTGTAAATTGAATGACGAATAAAACCTTTAAGTATATAGGCATAAAATGGACGGTAAAGTGGTCGATATTTTTTGTTGTATGATATGTCGTACCTGCCTAATGGGGAGATAACTGTAGATAGGTTAGAGTGAATTCCTTCATCAATTTTAGTTAATCGTTTATTTCTTGATAATTTCGAAATATTTAAACCATTGTGTAGGATCATAATTATTGTAAAGTCGCTGTATGATTTAGTTATAATCTTGATGTCTACACTATTTATCTAGATACTTGTAGATTAAATTATTTATAAGTTACAATTTATTCCCAAAAGTGATTATTTCCGCCAAAAATAGCCTTTTCTGCAGTTTTTATAAGACGGTGTTAGCGGTTTTTATATAACTTCAGTTAGCGGTGTTGTATGAATTAATTCATACACGGTGTTATTGTGTAATTGGGTATCATTATTTGACAGGGTTTCTCTTATTGGGCTTAAAAATCCCCAAAGAAGCTCAGCTAGATCCCCTACGCATTCTTTCATTAGTCTTTGATTATTATATACATCTTATATCGCCTATCAATTTCCCCTATCTCTTTCACCAATTTTTTTTCCTTTTCGGGCTAAGGATATTTTTTACATTGTTTTTTTTTGGTGTATGTTTTTTTTAAGTCGATGATAACCGAGATTTTTGTCTTTAAATAATAAAGAGGGAAAATATATAATTTGTCTTGTGTCAGCCCATTTGGTAAGTTGTAGCAAATTACCTTCATGAACTGTCCCCTCCCAACGAGTAAAACTAACCTATGTAGTTCTTATGATTAGTGAAAAATAAGTTTAAAAATAATGTTGAGTATAAAATTCCATACCTATTTAAATCTCAAAGAGAAAGCTCAAAAGTTATTATTCTAAGGAACCGAAGTTCTGAAACTGCCGTGACAAAGCCTACCTATTACCACTCAACTAATGAGAAATACAATTAAACATTCATCAATCATCTGTCCGTTATATAAGCACTATAAAGTTTCATGATATTAACCACAATTTATAAATGAAATAACTTGTCTAAAGAGGATAAAATGGGCTAGAACATTAATTTAAATTGTGAACATTAATTTATACGAGTAGTATACTTTTTGTTCAAACCCAGAAGGCATTACTCGATTGGTATCTGTAACAAACTTGTATTTAAAAATACTTTTTGATATATAAAAACAAGTTAATGAGCGTCATCATGGTACAAACCCAGTTCCATCATAAAACTTAATATAGCAGATCGTCTAGTATTATGTCAAAACTTGATTTGACACACGTTTTGAATTCTTCATGGAATGGTACTTACCTCCAGAATTCTAGAAGATTCAAAATGTAATTTTGTATCTTGACCTTGAAAGAAAAGTGATGATGTTACGGGATCCAGGAGGGCCGATTCACCAACACGAGCGAAGCGAGTGGACACCTAACAATACAGATACATTTACAAGGGCCGTAGTGATAAGAGGGTGTATAGTTTCGGACCCCAAATTCACTAAAACAACTTTACATTTCCTACAAGACCAGGAAACCAACTTTACCCATTATATTTAGAGAATATGCTCGTATTAAATTATGTGTTAAGGCCGGGTAAGGATGACGTTAATGACATTCTTACCAACTTCTTAATTTAAATCATTAAAAGGTATATCCATAAGGACCGACATTTATTTTAATTAACTCATTAATTTTACTGCTGAAAATAAATCATTTATGATATAGTTTAAAACTGTAAGTAACACAACTCTACCCAAATAAAATCCTCAACCCCTTTTCCCCTGCTTTAATGTAAAACGAAATGTAAATGCAAGTGTTTGTGGAACTTTCCCCGGAAAAAAAAGTGTAATCTCTAAAATTCAGTAAGGATTAGAGAAGTTAAAAATACGTATTATGTAAACGATATATTCTAGCATTTCCGATATAAGTGAATAATTTTGAACAATATGTTATGTTGAAGGACCCTTTACTTAACACAATAATTTATCATTGAATGATGGCGACTCAACTATTATAAAAATACTAATCATGAAATTGAGACATCCGTAAATAATAAATCTATGCAAATAAAATGTTTCAAATCTTTTGGTTAATCCTTTGTCAGAGCAGTTGTTCTGATACTTTCAAGCTCGCAAAAAATTACACAATTTACTCTTAAATCATTGATGTTCGTATATTTTATATTTAACTGACTCAACTGTTTATACTTAAAATTTATTCAGTTTTGTTAAAACGTGCAGAATTTTGAAATTGTGACAAGAGGATCTGATGGGATCTATGTAAAATGAGATGACGTAAAATTTTAAATAGGAATAGATGTTGAACGGATGGATAACATTTCTCCATGATTGCTTCTAAAAAACTTTTTGGATATAAAATTAGCATAGGCGTATTGGACATAAAATTATCAGAACGAAATAAAACTAGTTTCAGGTATATTAATGAGTAATTACGTAAGCGCAGAATCAGAACATCTGAATCAAATTCAAAATTAGCTTGGCAGAGTAACCGCAATGTCAGAAATTGCGATGCATGTAGATAGCCACAACTCGAAGGTATTTTATGGTTGATAAATTCTAATTCCGTTAGAACAGTTGTAAGGGGTAAAATCAATTCAAAATATACCTGCTGGTGTAACCATAACGTTGAGAATTCCTGTGTATGCAAAACCGCAATAGCATTAAGCAACCACGACAAGGACAATATAATTTCATAGATGTTAAATTGTAATTCAGATAGGTTTATTGAAGAGCGGATAAATTATCTCATTATGAATTTGGGTGTTCGATTGGACTCTATCTGGATCTTCACATTTTTTTTCTTAGACTTGTGTTAGATCCCTCTCTTTTATGTTTCCTTGACCAACAATTATTGCTCTCTTTAGACCCTGAAGCTATTAGATTATTTGAGGACTAAGGGTCTTTATTTACGTTTTTATCAACTTTTTTTATTAGGAGTTATTGACCAAAAGATCTTTATGTTATGTATTTTTTAATATTTTTTTTATTAGGAGTGATGACTAAGAGTGTTTTAGTGTTTAAACAAAAAATAAAAAAAAATCCTGTGGTACATGTTCGGCATTTGAGAGTACTGTATATACATATATGTACATATATATATATATATATATATATATATATATATATAAAAAAAAATATATATATATATATATATATATATATATATATATATATATATATATGTACATTGTATATTTTCTCAAACATTATATTTATATCGTTTTAGTTTTTTCCGGATTTTTTTTTTTAGTTAGTTGATTTGGAGAAAATCATAACTTTTTGTTTTTATTTCTCATAGCAGCTAATAACAAATTTGAGTTATTAAAAACAAATCCGAAATATAGTCAAACATGTACACATATTTAAAAATCGGTCCACACATTTGGATGTAGAGCAATTCACATATAACAGACGACAGACAGACAAATTGAAAAGTTAGACTCTTTGACCTATTACAAAACATTCTCTATACTACGTATGTAAGAATCTAAATAAAAATACCTAAATAAATTAAACCAACTTATTATAGAGTGTTTGGCTCTTATGCATTTTTTAATTTATATACATAAAAACCATGACAAAAATTTTGACTTATTTTTAACTTTAACACTTTTTGATTTTGCTTATTTCAAAAATTAATTTAATATGAATGGATTACGATAAAGTAATTAATATCATAACCAGATGATATACTATTACGTAATACAATGGAGCTATATGACTAATGCTATTATTATGCTCACAAATGGACTTGATTTAATGGGCACTGGAATCAACTCGGAGTTGTCGTTCATCAACGTCAACTTCAGTACCATTCTCCACTACTGTCATAAATACTATTATCAAATCTGCATTATTTAATAAGCTAAATAATACCCAGTTACCCTACAAATGTTAACACATATCTAACGAAGTCATTCTTAGTTAGGTTTTTAATTTTACTGTAAATATATAATGAAAATTATTGTAAAATCTAAACAATTTTGTTGACTAACGAGTTGAACTTAATTGTTTATATTTACATATAACTATTAGACTTGTTACTTTTTTCCCGCTAAGCCGTTAAAAATTCGCTTGTTCTAACGACAAAAAGAAAGGCCATAACAAACTAAGAGACTGACTAACACTAATCTGGTTTAATTTTTAAGACTTGCATACGTTTTCAGAACAATGTACACATTTATTTTTTATTTCACGTACTACATCATAAATGTTTAATATTTAGATGAAGAATGCGATCCCAAAAATTTAGAGTGGGTTTTATTTAACACGTTTAATTATATTTAAACATCGGCTATTTTCGCGAAGTACATAATATTCATGTATTTTTAAACGTGTATGTTCAATTTACACCCGCGAAATTAGAAAAGAAAAATCATACAATTTTTGAATGACATATATTAAGGAAGAATATGTAATTTATTGTTTGCTGAGTTCAAATTTGACATCGGATCCACGCAAGATTGAAAGTACATCAACTGTTTATTATGTGGTGACAATTAACTTAATCTCAAAACTCAAGGTACTGGGGAAATTAGATTATTAGAGAAACTTCAACTCTTACCAACCACTGTTTATTTATAGTGCGCCCTCTCTCCGTCATATCACAGATTAAAAATAACCAATTAGTTATTACGTGATAAACCATAGGCATACAAGTAAAAAAAGACATTTTGAACTAAATCTTTAACCTAAGAAAGATCAAAAATTATTCCTGAGAAGTCCGAACTAATAGAAATACAACTTTACCAGATAAAGTCACCAAACAAAGGATGACAAACTGTCCAATTAAACCATATTAATAATATAAACAACCAATCATTGCAAAATAACTCTTAAACCATAAAAATACATGTAGTTAGCCTGAACAGAGAAATAGTGTAAGTTAAATTAAGACAGTTATCTCGACCAAATGTAGGGCTAAAATTATTTGCTTTCTTTATGTTGAGAGGGTAAGTTTTATTTTATAATTATGTAATAAAAAATAGCGTAACGTTAAGTTGTAAAAACTTTGATATGTACTACGGAAGTTAGCCTATCGACGACATGGTGGTTTTAACATAACATTTAACGTTGTTACCAGGCGACTTAAATTATCAAAAGTTGGAACCAACTGGTAACAATGTTTAAGTAAAAAAATGACAAAGACAAATTATATAATTAACAAAGCCAAAATTTATTAAGTTTAAACGGAAATTTCGACGGATCAGATTTTACCATTTACAATTAGGTAAATACCAGCTTAAGATTACTTGTCATCACCAAAAGCTTAATAATGAATAAGATTAGAAATTGAATCTTCTTTTAAAAAAAAGTTTACATGCCCTTAATAAGTAAAAGAGAAAAAAAAATTAACAATTAAACTTTGACATTTATCCCCCCCTTTTCTATACAAACTGTTATAAAAGAATTTAACAATAAAAAAAGATTCTATAATCAAAATTAAAATTTTAGTTCAAAAGGTATATTAATTCTAACAAGTTTTCATCATTAAATTACTTATAAAATATCATAATTTTGTTTCTTAAATTTCTTACATTCTAGGTTGGCCAACATATATATATATATATATATTTAAAAAAAATTGTTTATAATATAAGAAATTTTTTTAAATAGTGAAATTTTTAAAATACTGAAATTTTTAAATATTAAAATTGTTAAATAATGAAATTCTTTTAAAGATTGACGTCAATTTTATTAATTTTGAAATAACCCCTTTGGGGCTGTTAGGACCAAAAGTTTCCATGCAGCACCACCCAAATATATATATTATATTATAAATAATTACACATTATCACATATGGACAGTAAAGGACATATTGTTAAACAGAGTTCAGTTCCAAAACAAAAATATATATATATATATATAAACAGTTTCACAAGAGTCAGTATTTTAGATGAAAATCATTTTATAGTGCACTTAACGACGTTTCAAAGTTTTTTGTTATAAACATGTCTCAAACAGTTAAGTAGAGTCTTTTAAACAGGTATCCTATTTTTGCTGCATGGACTTGCAAAATCCAGAATACAAAATCCACCAAGCTTGAACCAGCTTTAGCTTTTGGAAAGAAACACAAGTCTAATAGAGATTTATGCAATTTTATACATGTAATAGCACAAGTTTTCTCTTATACAAAATGCTTTGTTATTTCATCAAAATCAAGAAAATTATCTTAATTACAGAAATCCAGAAAAGATTACAATTAAGTCCTTTTAGTTGTTAATACTAATAGTAAATGGATATCTTGATTTCTGTTTGAAACAAAGACTTATAACAAGGGTTAGAAATTTTCGAAAAACAAAGACTCTGGTTCAGAAAAACCTTTTTTGCTAGTTTTTTTTTGATATGATCAAAAACTTAATATTTTGACTGCTCAAGACTCAAAGTTTGACTGCTTAAAGTTTACATTTAGCTTCTGTAAATTATCTTTTAAAGAAAGTAAATGCTTTTATAGGTTATTAAATTTCAGTAAAAATTTTGAATACTAAAATAAAATACTAAACACATATTTCAATAAACAAGCCTTAAAAATATGAACAAAATTTATTATATTGTAAAATCTGACGTACCTGGTTGATATTGCAAGTTTAACCGGTCATGTATGTATGTTAGAAGTAAAAGACACTCACTGACATCTCTACACTTTACAAAACACTGACATTCATAAGAAGAACACTTATTGCATCGTAACAAGATGTTAAATATAATTTAGCAAATGATTAGAACGAAGATTGCAGAGCATTGTGCAAAAAAAGTCCAGATAAATTTAGAGCGACTACATATTCTAAAAGGTTGAACAGAAGTGACTAACGGTATTTTAGACTGGACTTTATCCGGTGATAGAAAAGGAGAGAGATATATCGGGCGATAGTTTGCCGTGCCTGCCGCTGTGACGCGCCATCTATCAGGGACAGGTAGATATACGAGGCGAGGGGTGGACGGTTGATAAGTTTATGCAGATTTATTTTATTAATTTGTTATGAATTCTGAATAACGCTACAACGTAACGAAGATTTAGCCATAGTATTATTAATTAAACATAAAAACCGGTTTCGTTAACTCAATCATGATAGACGGATGGTCTAGTTTAACACTCTACTAAAATATGAGAATTATTTTGATTTGAAATAGTTTAAATATTCATTTTTATTTCATAAATCTTCTTTAATTATACATAATTTTTACGTTTGTATTTATTAATGTTACCCAATTTTTAGTATCTTAATCATTTCAAGTATAACATAGAGTGTGCAGACACATCATTCACTATATTCATAATAACTTTAACATTATTAGTAAGGAACAAAAATGTGAATTAAATGATAATAATAATAATATGTTTACTAGTAAAAAATAGAAGACTTTAAGAGAAGTTTAATTTTCAATATTTTTACAGTCATAACAATAATATTTACATACATAGACGATAAAATAAACTATTAGGGTTTTTATAATAAGGACTGGAAGCATAAAATTAAATCCCGTCTTACGAATAATTAAATTAGCTTTCAGTGATAACTGCTGGAGAAGAGTAGTTCTGAAAAGGAAATGTATGGATATTTGTATTGCATTACCTTCCTCTCCTTCCCTTTAATTACTTGACACCTTTGTGTACTTTGACTGTATGTTATTTACAGGACTTTAAATAAGTTAAATTGTCATATGCTTGTAAATAATGCGTGAGTTGTGATAGTATAAAAGAATGGAAGAATATTTTTGATGTAACTTAATTTATATTCCATTTGGTACCGTTCATTTTTTAAATAAATAAAAAATGTGTCTAAAAGCAAATTACTTTGATTTGGGTACACAGAACTTTGAAAGTGGTTTTGTTTGTATATATTAATGTTTCGTATATCAAGGTAGATTTCGTAACTACCTTAGACCACCAAGCAGCACACTTCGTAATTTAAAATAAATAATTTAAAGGCACGCTTTTAATTACCCAGTGTTAGGAAGTTAATTCGCAAAAACTAACCTCCATTTTGTGGCAGATCTTCACCCTTCATGGTCTCAGGAAACCTAAAAAGTTAATTTGACTTTTCATCCGTCCGCCGTCGTTGTCGTCTTATGGTAAGCCTGATAACTGCCACATATTTTAGATTAAGTCAAATTTGGTATAAGAGGTTATAGTGTGATTTGATCCATATTGAATATCTGTAACCATAGCGACTATTTATTACAAAGAGTTCGTTATTGTCTCATATGTTGAATATTAGATAAAACATGTTCAAATTTTAATTCCCCACGTAATGGTACTAACCTCAAATATCTAAGAGACAAATAGTAAAGTTATTTTCAAAAATGTCCTTTCGTACCCAGACCGAACAGGAAATGTTATATTAGTGTAATACCGACACAAGCATAGCGATTGGAGATTTCTACACCTATGTGTAGTTTCGTACCCCATCAAGAACGAGAGACACTGAGACGAGCAAAGCGAATATAAACTATTTAATATATACATACACGTTTAGCAGATGTCACGAAAATACCGACATATTATGTCAATTTTCAAAAACCTACTTAACAATAGTTCTATACAAACTTACATTATCCATACCTTTTATCATGGACCCCTTGACTTATCCATACCATTCACAATTCTTAAAAAGCCCAATTAACAATCTTTTGAGAATTACAATTAATTAGAGGAGCTATTAGATTGTGTGATAAAGTACCATTATGGGTCACATCGTTTTCTATCATTTTTGTATGATACATTCAGGGTTATTATTAGTGATTTTTATTAACTAATTGGTTCAATATTTAGAATTTGATTTAAATAACAATAAATATATATATTTAATAATATTTGAATCAAACAAAAATTAAATATATATATATATATATATATATTTTTTAAATTATATGTGGACATTAAAAATTTCATAACTTGTGAAAACTTTTAGTGTATAATATAATTAAATAAAAAAGCCTAATAATAATTCTGGTATTTTTTATAAGAGAGTATGCAAAGATTGTAATGTATAACCTTTAAGTTACGCGAGAGAACTCGGTTAAGTTGAGCGAACCGAGTACCATAAATATCTGCCGTAAATGTTGTATGCAATCATTGCATACACTACCACTTAGCAAACGTTGTTTTACAGAGATTCTATTATTATATTGAGACAAACACTCTTTGTGGAATAGATATATCGGTGCTGGAAAATTATAATAATTATGTGGTTTAAATATTAATTCACAAAACTTGGATAGAACACAGGGAATTAAGTATGATAATTAATTTTAAAAATTAAAAGTTGTTTGACTACAAGACAAGACATAAAATAAATAAACAAAAAGGTTCTTATAGGCTAGGACAAATCAGCATCTTCAACAATTCAAAAGAGCTGATGGTTTTTGAAACTAAAATGCGTGCCTAAAGTAAAACAATGTTAAAATTCAGATAATAGGTGAATAAGAGGAGAGTTAACTTAATCTGTCTCGGTTTTCATATCTCCATTTTAATATTCTTAACCCTAGTAGAGAGCTTTTAAATAATAATATATTTGTTGTACTTACGTCTGCTCATCAAAAATTGTTTCAATGCATTACGGCCGTTTCGACTATTTATTCAGCCATAGTCACATGCGTTATTTTCGGTACATATATATACCTCGTCAACATTGTTATAAAATCATTTAAAATATTAGTACGTATTTGACACACATTTATTACACTAACACATTTACACACACATTTAATTGCTTAAAAAAAAAAACTTGTTTAGTTTATAACGGAAATAACTTTTTTACATAATCGACCGTATCCAGTTGTGCTTCAAACTGTACTGACTCATAGTCGAAACGGCCGTAATTCATTGAAACAATTTTGGATGAGCAGACGTAAGTAGAACAAATAGGTTATTTATTTTATATCTCCAGTTTACTACATTTAACAACATGTCATACATACTATATATCGAACTAAGGTTTTTATTTCTCCAGTTTACTGTATTTGCCATTAACTATAGTGCACGGTGAACCATAGAGAAGTGAAGAGATTAGGTTAGGTTCGGGTGAATTGAAGTCAGTAAGCAAGTTATTTTCTAACAACAATAATAATAATTTTCTTTTTATTATTATTTTATTTTAATAATAAAATTTTGTTTACAATTAAAAAAAATACTGATATATATATATATATATATATATATATATATATATATATATATACACTGTATAAGTGATACATACATGAAAAATATCATAAGTCGGATGCATAGTGAAATCATTTGAATTACCAATACAATGGGAGCAATTAATAGATAATAAGGTAATTAATTGTTATATATTTACATACTCGGTAAATTAAATTTTGAATATTACAGGTATGATAACTACTTGCAATTACTAATTTTAAAGATTTAATCCATTTATCTCATCGCAGAGGCAACATATAATGTAAAACAATAAAGAGATGCAATCTAATTCTGGCTTTTTTCCAAAAACATAAATACATTTTCACTTCGCTTTTACTATTTCTAATGAACAAAGCATTTATCCCCATTTAAATTGTTATTTTCTGAATTATATGTTATTCGTAAAATGAACTCGTCATTTTAACGTCATGTTGACTTTTCATGTTTATAACATAATTATTCCTTCTTAATTTGTTTTAATGTTAATGATATATTTTTTGTTAATTAAAAGCAGTCGACTTTAACTTATCCTACATAAAAAGTACAGGGTAGGTTTGGTAATTACAGAGAATTTCGACCTCTTTTTTTGTCACATCTTCATGTTACATGAGCTGAAAATATCGGAATATTCGACATGCAGTCCGTCCATCGACGTTGTCATTGGGGTCTGTACGTATGCACGATAGCGACAACAAAAATTAAGATAGGAACATAAAATGAGATTTACGTGATTACAGTATACTCAAGTACAACCCTTTGGAAATTCAGAAAAATGTCAAAATTTTTAATAAATTTTATTTCATAACTTGACTGTGATACAATTTATAAATTTGTATACTTTATTTTCACATGTAATGTTCCTACCTTTCTAAAATTAAAAATAATAAAGTTATTTTCTATAAAGTCATTTCAAACTCTGCATACCCATAAAAATGTGATATTCGTTAAGTTACGACATGATAGGGCCGAGTCACCCGACACGAGTGTAACGAGTGAAGGCTGCCCTTCTACAACTTTGAGGCCCGATAGGGCATAGATACTGATACGAGCGAAGTGAGTGTAGAGTTTTTAATATATAACAATCATGTTGTGGACTTAGTCAACGTGAATAGATTTGATACACAAATACGAAGTTAAAACTTGTGTAAAAAGTGCTTTAAGCAAACGTACCCTAATGGATACGACCAATTACAATTTAACATTTTCAAAAAAGACCATCAAACCAACTTCTTTCGTTATATTTAGAGGATCTAATGGAGCCCATTGATTTTTTTTCTCTCCTCTAGTTAGGCATATTTAATAACACTTATTTTAATATCAAAGAGAACTTCGACAAATTTATTTAGTTACAATAATTAATTTTATTACAGGCCTAATGGGTGATATAGGGTAATTAAATTAAACATAATGGGCTTACAAAATATTTCAAATGTCCTCAACAATACATAAATGATTAATGAATTTATTGTAATATATAATAAATACTTTTCATACAACATCTGTTATATAATTTTAGTTTAGTGAATATTGCTTCAAACTATCTATTTATTTGATTTGCAGATCAATTCATTTAAGTTAAATCAGTATTGTTTATATATTATGTTTGTTTAATAAAAACCACGTTTTAGTCATCATAGATTTATAAAATATATAATAATACTAATAATATAAAAGCCCTTAGCCCATCGAATACTCTAATATCATTAGCTTCGGAAGATGAAAGAGGGGACCCAAGACAACATGAAAACATATGAAAACAGTAGTAAGCCCCTACATATTAGTCTTGTTTTAATATTTTAAACGTAATCCCATGTGGTTTTGGAAACTAATTAAAAAATGCCAATATATTATATTATTTTAAAATCAGTTATGATATGATAAAATTGTTAAAAGTGTATTCCAATTTGACAGAATCAATAGAGAACACAATTATTATTATATAAATATTTGACTAACAAACATACATCATTGGATTGACAAATAAACGCAATGGAATACATCACATTCACGATAAATATAGAAATTCCATCTGTATAAAATAAATCTAAACTGTATCAAAATACAAATCAATCGTATAGCACTGAAAATAGCAGTTAATATCAAAGTGATAACAACACAGTTGGGCCCAAAATAATTATTATCAATTTTCTTTTCTTTATTTTAAATTTAAAATTTTTGAGTTGCTTTTAAAATATATTTGATTAAAGTGGCTTTCTAATTTTTATGGTATACAACACATTTGAATGCATATTTCAATTCGTGTTTTGGGACGTTGGAAAATAAAAAAATAATCTTGTATAAATGGTCCTTTGAAGTGCCTTAAACTATAATTTTACCTTACACAGTATAGCAAAATATTGTAACGACAACAAAAAATCAACCTCCGTGTGTTTGGCTGATCATCGGGTCTCCTTTAGAAACCAAAATAGTTATTTTCATGCCAACCGTCAGTCTTTGTTGTCACCTGTACATAAGCAAGATAGTGACTATTAAATTAGAGATAGCAGCATAACAGTTAGTATAGTGTTAAAATGGTGATCATGTCAAACGGTTATTTGTTCATATCTCGTGTGCTATTCAGCTTATAACATGCTGGAATTAATAAAAAATAGCAGATATCATTTCTGAATAATGATACCTTGCCTCTTTGCTTAGTTCTTTCATAGGTCTAATAGCGAAATAATTTATTTTTTTTATAATTTATAACCCTGATCACATAAGAAAATATGACATTGTGTGACTCGGTGGTTTGGGAACCATGAAGGTTATATCCTAAACCTGGGAGTCGTCGTAGGTTAATACACTCCTGACAAATTAAATTTCTATTAATATCAGCTGTTTAAGCTGGTTTCAATTTCTAAAAAAACGTAGGAGCTTTTTGCTTAATTGATCCAACGTCTTTATAGCGGGTTATAATTAAAAGGGAAATGGAAAGGTGTTCGGCATAACTCCTCAGCAGGAATATACCAAAATGTCTTCCGTCATAATGGATTAATAACAATAAATTTATGTTTAAAGATTTTTAAAGATTATGTAAATTTAATTATAAGTGAGTTAAAAATTGGGTAGAGGCCTCAGGAAAACACAGAGAGAGAAAAGGAAATGTTGAATTTAATATTCGTTAAATTTAAAATGAAATCACGAAACACAATTTATATTGTATACAGAATCAATTTTGCTGGTTATAAAAATTTGATTTTACACAATACATATAAAAAAATCAGCTTTATTTTCTCACTTGTAAACACGTCAATAAATCCAAATATATAAAATAATTTTGCATATTCAATAAAACGAAATCATAAAACACGATATGTTTTATTTTCCACGCAGAATATCAACTTTATATTCGAAGTAGAATAAATATTGTAGCTACTTATATTTTGTTTTTATGATTCAATATACCGGGGTTTAAGAAAGGACTTACACAGTTTCAAATCATGGAGACATTTGTTCAGTTATTTACAGAATAGACAGAGTTCTTATTTTGAATCAAAACAAATACATTTTTTGGTCAGCTACTACTGTAATAAAAATACACTCAGTACGAGTGGCACAACCGTTCCGTTTAACAATGGCCAATTTTACTAGCCCTGATCATGCTTGCTGTTTGTTTAGGTTTCAATAATGAAACCTATAAAGGTTTTATAACCAGCACAGTGTCATAAATTTAACTTTTGTCACGAATATTTAATTGTGACTGTTTGTTCTGTACGAAATAAAAAATAACCATTTGTTCGCGACTTCCTGCTGTTGCTGAGAAACAATTGAGACAGAGTTTTGACCGTAGACCTAGGAAATAAAATCATTTTGAATCTCATGACAGAATTATACAACCAGCGACATATTTACTACGTCAAAATTTGGACTTGAAGTTATAAAAACTTATCATGGTATAACAACTTTAAAAAATAGAAATATTGTTGTATCAAAACTCGGACGTTACAATCTCAGTGCGGATATTTGGATCGAACATGAAACGAAGAGAACTACCTGGACACGTGATTTATAGCTTTGAATCAAGATTTTACATTAGTGATGACTACAAAATCTGACGTAGCTAAAATCCAGATCACTTATTGAAGCATGTTCGCGATAGACCAAAAGTAAATGTTTCATGAACCCTTGGAAAATTTAAGGTGTATGACGAATTATGTTTCATTGATAACCACAAATGTTAACATATATCATAGATACACGAAATTATTCTCATTTAACTGTCAGAGTAAAATGACCAAGGTGAACTCCTTACCTACCAGCAAACCCGATCTCGTATAGATATCTGAGAATTCTTTATTATTCTTGGGTATGTGACGCCTCCTAGTGTTTTACAGCATAAAACCCCTTGATATGAATCCAGGAATTCCCAGGTAACAGTAATCACGTCGACCGAAAATATGTGTGGATGGACCCGATGCGATTGTGATTTTAGACGTAAGTCAAGAACAACGCAGGTTTACAATTAAAAATATTGATATTAAAGCGACACAAATGACATACATCATTCCAATTTCAAATAAATATTACACACATTACATACATGAATATAAATCAAAATGTTAAAACGAAGGAAAAGAACCTACGACCACCCTCCCCATTAAAAGAAGAGAAGGTAAAGATTTCTGCTAACAAATCATAGATTGTCGCGAGCGACCAAACCGTACCGGCACTAGGAGAGGACTGCCTCTTAGCTTGCTTTTGCATCTATCCTTCATTCTGACCACCACGTGATTCGCGATACAAATACTGCAAATGAAGCTTTTTAGCAGTTCATTCAAATGTTGTTAATTTATTAAGTTATGTTATTTCCTTTTTCTATTAGTATCGTATTTGTTTGAGCCCCACTATGCTACATCACCCCCTCCGTATTGCTAGAGCCGTTCCACTCGGCTCGTTTTATGCTGCAGGGATATGGTAGAAAATTTTAGAAGAAACAGAAACCCTTTCAGTCCTTTACGATTAGCCACGTTGGAAATTATATTTATTATTACAAGTACCCTTTAGTTGGATATAAGTATAAGATTTTATGTCTTATGTCCCCCTTGTTATTCAAACCAAAAATGTCTAAAAGTACTCTAAAAAAAGTCTTAAAGTCTTTAAAAAAGTAAAAAAAAGTCTTATTAAGTACTTTTTCTAACTTGTTATGTAAGAAAAACATTATGAAATTGATTTTTACCTTATAAACCATTTTTATTAACACTCGGAAGGTTCTAATTTCTTACTAACATTTTTGTTTGGTGTTTTTTTTTGTTATTGACATTAGGTTTTGGTGGTGGTGATTAGGACTTTGGGTATGTTCACACCCTTCACAAGGAGTGTTTTTACGGGAAGTGTTGTGCAACCAATTGAGAAGGGTGAAGGAGAAGACTGCAGCTTCGTTGTTTATCATACCTTCATTAACAATGATTGCATAGGATTGATGAATTAGTAGTATTAAAACTTAAAACAAAAAAAGTTATGGAACACATCTATAAAAAAAAAATATTGTAAAATAATCACTGTCGTCATCTGATAATTTATTATTTTTATATTATCTACTCAGGTAGGGCCTCACTCCGACCAGAATGCCAAAACAATAATTCGTTTTTATTTTTTTTAAAAAGGAGAAAAATCTTCAAGGACAACATCCAGCAGAAGAAAAATGAAATATTTTTATTGTAAGATAGTATTTACGGCAACCGACAAAGACTAAAAAAACTATCATGTAGGTGGATTAGTAGTGCAGGGAAATTACATGAGTTCTCCCCTCACCAGATTTGGCTCCCCTCATTTTTATCATACGGAGTTTCATTAAAAATCGAATATATGGTCCTGCTTTAAGTTCTTTCTTAACAATGAAATTAAATTTACCCCGCAGCTACAGAACTTACTTGTGATGTGCTAAGAAAATAGCTTCAGGTGTGATGTCTACCATATCACATATCGTAATTACGTCGATCGAAAATGACTGTACAATGGAAACGTGATATGTCTCTATATTTTTAATTGATATTCACGTTTCATAACTACAGGACACCGAAAAAGTGATTTTAAACAACGTAACAGACGATAGCGATCACAAACATATAATTAAGGTAGGAACAAGAAATTTGGTGTAGGTATTGAGGGCTTGTATTGAACACCTTTGAAATACAGAATAATTTAATTAAAAATATCAAAAAGATGGCCATTTTATACAGTTTTGTATTCATATCTTGTTAGTTATTGCAATAATAACATATTAAATTATATACAAGCTTGAGGATTTTGATTCTTCATGTAATGGTGGTAATATCCACTTTTTATTAGTCTAGCCGACCAATGGTTTCGCCTGCTAAGGCATTTACGAGGCTGTATTACAGACTTAAAGTTTTATTATCTTTAAACATAGAATTACACCAAGAACCATCGGTCTCAACAGTAATGAAAATTAAAACAAACGAAAATATTGTATTCAAATACGATATTTCGAACTTCGACTTACCAATTAAATGTGATATTCCTCTAGTTAAGGAATCGGACATGGTCGATTCACCGCCTGCACAAGAGTAGCGAGAGGTTCCTTCACATATATAACCACTTCGGGGCTCACGTGGGCCGTGATTTTGACAAGAGTAAAACGATCAAGGACTTGTTAATTCACTGAACACATATAAGAGGTAGGAAAGACGACATTTTGTGACATGAAAATTACGAGTTTCAAGAAAAATTGGTAACAACTGCTTTTGACAAACATATCCTGCTGTTTAAAGGCCTCTTTATCTGCCCATACATATTAAGATTATGTACAATATCCAAGAGATCAACATTTATGTATTCTATTTAGATGACTTGATTGTATCACAATGTATGTTGGGGCTAGGTAAGTACTATGATCGCTATCATCAATTTGTTATGCAATTTGTTTGCAGTTTGATGACCAAGTTTAAATTCATATGTAACTAAGTAAGGAGAAATAAGTGATTTAGATATCATATATGCTGCATAAGTTTTCATTAATCTGACAGATAGTTTTGATAGATAAAGTAAGGTAATTGTCCACTTGATATGTCTTTGTATATTACATGAACAGTTAGTTATTATTAGATTGGATTATAAAATATAAAATTCTTAAATTGTGTATAAATTAGTTAGTTGTTACTCTTGAGTTATTATAGCCTATACAAATATCACGTCTGTCTTAGGCAATTGTGGCTTGACTGACTAAATCGTATAAGCGTATTAAGTGGTTATAACATGTTAATATTAAGTGGTTAAGTGGTAATATTAATATTAAGTGGTTGCCAAATATTGAATTAGTACATTATTTTGGCTCACTTAGTAATGTACGTGCGTGCAAATTCCAAGAGACACTTGATCGTAGGGACTATGCCTTATTCCATGTGGTCTATCATTGTTTGTATAAGATATTTTCTTCTAACTCTGTCACTGTAGAGTATTCGATGACTAGAGGTCTTAATTTTATAATTTTATGTTCTTTTCTTCCTTTTTACACAAACCGATGAACGGATAGGTTTATATATTTGTATTTAAAGTGATAGGCTATTGTCTTTAAACAACAAGAAAAACAATATACTGCAAAATATAATTGGACTTGAAACCTAGATATCCAGAACCGCTTTATAAAATACGAGTAGCTATAGAACCACAGAAAACAATAACTAGATTTACACATTTTGAATATAACACCATTTAACTTAAAACTGTCTTTATTAATAGATGAATATACAACGACATTCTCTCTGAGAAGTTGGAAACGACAATTAATAAAGTTTTCGTCAAGTAACAGAGTCGTTGTAATGAGACTTATAACAAAAATATGCACAATGTTGATAGTACAATAAAAGTCATGTTTATAATAATACAACTCCTAGTTTTAAGTTGGTTATTAATAAATAAACTCTCACAAAACATTGTTCATACTTTTTCACTCACTCGTGCCTAAAAACTAATACAAACGGATCAAAACTATTCATCACAAACAAAAATTATTTTCAGTAGTTGAAGCTCAAAAAGTGAATTTCAAGCGATAAACACTTTCTTTTAGATAAATATTACATAAAAACTTGCTTGTGCTGTTAACGAGGCCTCATCGTATTTGATTCAAATCACGATTTAATTAAATAAAGTTCTAGTTTTATTTTGTTTTGTTGTCAATTATTTCTGAACGAATCTTTCACTTAGGATTATTACTTAGGATTATTATTTAGAATATTAATGTTCAAATTTTATTTAAAATATAAAGAAAATAGCATAGTCGATTTTGAGAAATTACAGTGTAACATTTCACTGGTAGAGTTTTTTACCGATAACTCACCAACTCATTTTGAAAAAATAGGGATCAATACGTTTTGTTTTTGTATTTAAAAATTACACTTGAATTAATATGTTGGAACTTATTTTGAGAAAATAACCTAAATTTTTGTGTTTTTTAAAGCATCTAGCCTAATTAAATTAGATTTTTCATTTAAATCACTAGAATTGGCCAAAAAATGCCACTATTCAAAATTTCTTTACACTTGGGCTGTAGATCTCTGCACATACAACATACGTCATTCCAAAAAACATTTATTTAGACTCATATTACCTCAAAACTAGAAGGTTATATTTTTACCATCACATAAATTTCTCTATGTTAAGATATATGTTACTATTTGTGGTTAACAATGAAACATAATTCGCCATACACCTTAAATTTGCCAAGGATTCAAGAAACATTAACTTTTGGTCTATCGCGAACATGCTTCAATAACTGATATGGATTTTAGGTACTCCAGATTTTGTAGTCATGTAAAATGTTGACTCACAGCTATAAATTACGTGTCCAGGTAGTTCTCTGCGTTACCTGTTCGATCTAAATATCCTCAAGGACACCCTAACGGCCGAATTTACAACAATATTTTGTTTATAGTTGATATACCATGATAAGTTTTTATAACTTTAAGTCCAAATTTGGACGTAGTAAAGTTGTCACTGGTGGTATAATTGACTCACAAGATTCAAGATGACTTTAGTTCTTAGGTCTTTGGGCAAAACTCTATCTCACTTATTCCTCAGCAACAGCAGGAAGTCGCGGACAAAATGGTATAAATAGACGATAAATTGACCGAAATACTGTATTAGTTCATATTGATAGAAATAGTGGTAAAATTAAAAACAATACAATTAACAATGATAATAATTAAATTCTCGTTGATACAATTATAGTTCACAAGACAATATTACTCTTGTTATAGATAAAAAATACAGCTCATTTTAGTAACAATAACTCATAGTAATACAACGAACATTTAACGCGTTAACAATGATAAATAATTAAGCGAAATTAGCAGAATGTGGACGATAATTAAATTTGAGTAATATTTTATAACAGCTACTCAAAAAAGTGTATTCTGGTACCATACAAACAATGGCAAACTCCAGTTAGTTCAATAAAATAATAAATAACATAAATTCCAAATTTTGTAACTTTTTCATATTTACAAATAAACCAGGCGTGTCTATTGAAAATGTTATTAATCTGTTCGAAAATAATTTGTGTTAAAAGTTTATTAGAAATCATCTATTTAAAATGGAAAACAAATTTATTATATTTTTTATTCATTTCATTTACAAAATTATATATACTAAGACAGTATAACTCAATAAAAAAGGGAAATAAAAACAGGTCCCTCATGATATAACATTCGTTTGTAAGTCAGTAAAAAAAAAAAAAAAAAAAAAAAAAATGAAAGGAGTAAAAACATGACTAAAACACTGTAAAATTGTAGAAGCCCTGACAAATTAGACACTTTAGAGGTAATAGCTATTTTCGAGTTACCTTCACTAAACTATGATAAAATTATGCGGTTATATATAAAATTAATACAAATCATTAATAGTTTAAAAAATATATGAACAGGAAGAATTAGTAAAATAATATTGTATCCTTACTTATTATGCATTGCTAAACAACAACTTCATTCACAAACCCATTTAAATTCATCAATCACGACGATGAATATCCTGCAGCCCTAACAACAAAATGTGAAATTTAATATGAAATTTCTTTATATAGAGTAATAATAATTTCAATTGAGTAATATCAGTTTGATTAAATAAAAAGGGTAATAAACTGAAAATGGTTATTGAAAACCTAGAATTTAGAATAAAATAATTTTGATATCTACTATTACGAAAACATTATAAAAACCGATTTTTATTAATCTCCAGATCATTCTTAAAACATTTTTATATATCATAAACTATTTGTTTGATAAAAATTGCCACGATCAGTTTTTATGTTTAAAAATCATTAATATCTATAAAACTATTTATAACAAAAAATACTGAAAACTAATATAATAAAATAAAAATATAAGTTAATTCACGTAACGACTAAATAATTGATATATTTATTTACAAACAGAATAAGAATATTAAACATAAAATAACAACAGAACATACAGCTGATAAAAACAAATCATTTCCTAAAATATAATAAACACCACTTAGAACAAAAAATAAAACATTTTCCATAAACAAGGCATTAGAATATATTATTGTACATTCAACAATTTCAAAAAGACAATCAATTAAAAAATAAACTTAAGATTCTCATACAAACAGCGGAATTTACAAATTCCAAGTAAATAACTTTGATAAAAATGCATAAGACAAACAAGAAAATCATTTATCATACGTTATAAAGAACCTCACACTAATAGTATTTAAACCACCTCAATATATACAGAACATATAATAAACTATGACCATATATACAGCAATAATGTAAACAATATAGAAATATGTTGAACAAAGGAAGGACAATGTACACCCAAGAATAAAAACGTATTTCAAAAGAACAGAAAAATGATACATACACTCTAATAAATGTGAAACTCAATTTTTACCCCTAATTGTATTTTGATATAATTAATATATAAATTAAAATATCCCAAACAAGACTAAAGGTCAGTGGGGGATGGATTGATATCATCTAAATCGATACAGTTGCCTAGCAACATTGAAAATTAAAGCATGTGTACACACTAAAGAGCTGCTTTTTACATAAACAATGTAACAAATATGAAATTAAAATGCAGTTTCATATGTATAATTGTTAATAAAAGTATCAGGTCATGTATAAAGGGAATGATTTTGATTTATATGTGTTGCGCCTCATGATGCATCTAATCAAAACAGCTGTCGTGACCAACAAGTAAAGCGAATTAGTTTTGACAAATGTCAATATGTTAATCAATTGTTAATTTATTGAAATAGAACCTTATTTCTTATTTTTCATTAACTATTCTCGTACTACCTGAATGATTTCAGTTGGTAATGGCAATTTAGATGAATATATTTTCTCTATCGGTTCACATACGAATAAGAAAGGTGTTCGTATTTTAATAATTGTATTGAGTTTACTTAGCACTATTTCACTTGCATCATTGATAGGGATTCATGTTGTCAATTTATTTAATAATAATGTTCAACTATTTATTATGGTCTTTTTCCAACGAGTAAACAACCTTTCAAAAAATAAAAACAACACCTGTTATCAAGTAGTGAAAGAAAAAAGTGAAAACATCAACATAACCTAGTATCATAAATTTAGGCCATGTTGGATTAAACTAACAACGTAAATATGGAACGCAGGGCTGTTAGCTAGTCCTCAATAGTTAAAACTATGACTAAAAAAAAGTGATCGCGTACAATACAAAAGCCTGATTCACATCACACCATCATTTTCTACTATTACACAAAGAACAGCAAAAAATTAAATGATGGTGGCCATGAGCCTAGAGATTTGTATTGAATTATTTAAAAAAAATCAATAATGATTTGAATGTAATAGAACCTTTTATTATAAATTTATAATAATGAATTTTACAACTTAGGCGTGTTCTAATTTATAGTGATTTCATTGTTTATAGTTTCCAATAGGGCGAAACAATGCATATGAGATATTTACACTTTACATACCACTCTGAGCAAGTAACTTATTGACCTAGATTAGCCCTTAACTATCAGTATATCCTCACAGTTCAGTTCCGGTCAACTGTAACGTTGCAAGAACATCAATATTTTGACATAGAAGAAAATTTTACAATTTTTATTTTAACTTAACTATTAGCGTTTATTTGATTATAATTACATGTGCAAGCCTAACAATGTCTCTATGAATACGAAACAACCGTAGCAAACACCCTAAGGAGACAAAACTGTTATATAATAAAAAAGATTTCATCTTTAGCTCGTTCACAACAGTCCGGAAGCTTTATTACATTAAACTGTATATCTTTCACAAAAGAAAAAACGTAGTAACATATGTTGTGAGTAATTCTACAACTCGAATTAAAATATATAATAAGTTAAGTATCTATATTTTATCACATGATTTAAAAATAAAGTGTTATTGATTACAGATTAAAATGAAAACAGAAACTTTGTTTAAAGATGAACAACCAGTGATTATCACCCTATAGAAAAAAAGAGAAAATCCCAAAACTGATTATTTTAATATCACCAGGGTCGGAAAAGAACAACAAAGTTGAAGTAGAAATGATGAAAAAGATGGATGTAACCCAAGGCTAGATGTAAAAAGTGTAGTACCAGCGACGATCTCTCGGAATTATTGTCACGTCCTTAATCACTTTATTGATTCTCTGAGAGTTCATCTGTGTAAATCTATTAATTTAGATTTAAGTACATGTTATCAAAGCGTGGTTCACTATAGGAGGAAACTAATTAATAATTTCAGTGAAACTCAGGACATATGGTAAATGGTATAATTAACTTAAAAATGTAGTAATTTCTTTAAAATATTTAAAAACTGTAGTCGTAAAATAGATTGGGTTTTCTTGTTAAAAAATACATTAAAATTTACAGTGTGGAAACTATTTTATTTTATAACATTTTTTGTTTGTATTATATAATAATTGTAATTTTATTGAATAGATTTTTGCCTCATTAAAGTTAGGATAAATTAGTCTCAGCGTTTTGTTAAAGCCTAATATCTCCGTTATATATTGAATTAGATGATGGCTTTTATTTTGGACATCACTTTACGAAAGTTGCGGCCAAAGCAGTTGAAACTGTAGTTCACCTGAGAGCCTAATGGCAATTGTAGGAGGGCCTTGTTGAAAAAAATGTAGGATCATGATGAACCTGGTCCAATCTTAAATTTAAATAGAGTGCTTATTTGGGCAGAGAAACTGTTAAAAAGTGTAGTTAGATAAAATTTATTGGTGATACATAGATATATTTGACGCTCAGGATTATAATGGAAAGTGCTGTTGTAGTTCTGGCTAGTGTTACACCCTTGGACTTATGTGGGTGTGCAAGAAAAGATACATATTTTAATCATCTTCGTCAAGATAAAGAGGGAATCAATAAAGAACAAACTGACTTTGGATGCTTATTGATATATGGCAGGCGCGTAGGAGTTTTCAAGGGAATATGGTCCTTCCAGCTAGTTCTGAAAACAGGTCTTGGTTAAAAATAAACCACGGAAAGTGAACTAGTAACTAACTCACACATTTTCTGGTCATTGATTCCTAGAACATAAGTAGATTGCTTAAAATAGTGGGTACACCATCGTGTATATATGCAAACATGTAGTGTGTCAGCTGCAATAAGAGGATTCAAGAAGAGAAAAGCTCTAAGATTGAAAATATTCACCGTAACAAATAACATTAACACTGTCCAGCGTATGTTAGTGTCAAAACAGAAGTGGGATATTGTAAATAAATGTATCACCAATATCTTAAAACGAATAAAACCTGAGAAAGTAGGTAAGGGTTTATGTCAATATCTGTCCTTTAGAAGATGTGGAGAACAGGAAGTGTTTCCGTCGGCAAGGCTTATTTAGTTTTGGACTGCATAAGGGAGACATCGTCCATGAGCATTTTCCCTACTATCTCTATACTTTCCTATTAGTTACATATATATGGAAATACTAATTTAGGCAAAAACCATTTTTACATTTTTATAAATCACAAACACAAGGTTAATAGACTTTGAATGTAAAATCCGATATTTTGAACTCTTATTTAGTCGTATACATACAAGCATAGACAGGACGTCACGGTTCATAACACTGTAGGCAAGTGAGTGTGAATCACGCCTGAGTACTTCTTGTTGTAGAAAATAACAACTTTCATCCTTTTATCGTAGCTTTTGTAAACCGTGTGTTCCACAGTTTATCATATCGATATTACCAGTCAAGCGTTAACAGGTTTTGAACATCTCTATGCACTACAAATACATCTTTATAATTCTCGTAGGAAATACATACCACAAATATTAAATAAAAAGAATAATACCTAATAAAACTCCCAATCAATAATATAGTTAAAACACAAATTCGAAATGAGGTTATATAATTACAAAATTTCTGCACTTCAACGGATTTTATACATGCAATTACTTTTTATTCAAGTCGTTTTTGATTCTTCGTAATCACGATAGCGGCCACAAAAATTAAAATAATATGAAATTTGCTATGGTGGAATATATTGTACTGATATAAACCCTATTGAAGTTCAAACAATTCGATTGAACAATGTCAAAATGATGGCGATGTCAAACAGTTTTTGATTATATCTTGTGTTTCTCGACTATAACTTACAACATACCAATGTCGATTCAAATTTGAATATTTCAATTCTACAAAATTATAATGGTAGCAAACCCACCTCTCAATGAAGACAAATAACAAAGTGATAGTTTAAAATATAATTTCAAACCCTGACTTCCCATGAAAATGTAATATATATATATTACCAACCGGAGATTAGTGAATGGAAATTTCTTTGTTAGTAGAGACACCAGAGCCGAGACACCGACACGAGCAAAGGATTATGGTTTTATTACATAAATATTTACGAGGTATGTTAGGGCCTAGTCAACCTTAAGAAAATGATAACATACATAATTACGAGGTTAAAAATACTTAACGTATTGGTTACAGGTTCGAGATGAGTTTCAAAGAGAACTAGTTACTAGAACTAGAAGGGCGGCGTTACGAATGCCTTCCGGCTTACCACCAACCCCCACTCAAAAGAAAGAGTAACTGCGTGCAATCTCACCACTAGCACCCCACTGCCACCACGAAACCATTCCTCAACGCACGCTCCCAAAAGCCGAAGCTTCTGGACAGGCCAAGCATGCTCCCATGGTACTCATGTCGGCAAGATTACTCAAGCCTCGTTTGATGAGTCACCGTCGGGTCGCTTACGCGATACCCTCCCTCACGCACTCACCTACTAAGGGCGGCGCCCGTTACCTACATACGTTGGATTGGGTGGCCTTCCCCTAGTTTTCTTGGGCCGGCACCGTGAGGTGAAATACACGACCATAGTGTAGGTGGCACCCAAGTTCACCTACACTCATGTTAGCAAGGTTCCCCAAGCAACGTTGGATGAGTCACCGTCAGGTCGCTCACGCGTCCCTTACCTCACATTAATTCCGAAGGCGGCATCCATTACCCACATTCATGGGATATTGTAGCCAACCCCCGGTTCTAGGGGCCAGTGACGTGAGGTACACCACTGACCCAGCAGTATTGGGTACAATCCCATGATCTACCAACATATTGATATTGGTTTAACGTGCCTTTAACTCTCAAGAAACCAACATTTGTGCAATAAATTTAGAAGATATGTTTGCATTACAATGTATGTGGTTTGGCAAGTACATTATGGATCATTTAAGTTATTTTATTAAGTGATGATGAGCGTAAGATTTTTACCTTTAAACAACAAAGAAAACCATTCTGTAATAGCTCATTTTTCATAGTTCTGTTTATATGAAGATGTTTAAACAAAATGTAATTAATAGAATATTAGTTAAAAGATATTATCGTTATTTCACTGCAAGCATCTTGGCGAGTTAAACAATATAACATAAAGAGTTATACTAATAAGTGTGTGTTTAGTTGATGGTGTTTTAAAAACAGAATCATAAAGAGCTTCATTCAAGGAGTAGTAAAGTATCAAAAGTTTGAGCCTTCCCCCCCCCATTTTAAGAAAATGAACGATGTGGAATGAGGAAAAAATGTTATTATTTAATAAATTGAAAAAAAAAAAATGGGAAAAGTTTATGATATGATAATTCATTTATAACTTAAGTTGTTTAAAAAAAATGTTACAAAGTTTTTAAAGAAGATGAACTATGCAATTTCTTATAATAAATTACAGTCCCTTTATCTTGGTGTAATAAACAAATACATTATTATTGAGTGTTAAATCAAGGTAATATATACTAACTTGTATTTTCTTCTTCTACTTACCTATTGTACAAAGTATAGAGGAAGTAAATTGGTATTAAAAAGTTGTTTTAATCGTAAATAGTTCAACCTCCATTTTTTCAATAATCTTCACGTTTCATGGCCTCAGAGAAACCAAGAAAATTTATTTAAGACATGGAGTGCTTATGATGTCGTTGTTGCTAGTACGTAAGCACAATAATGACCACACTTGTACATGAATGCGGTATAGGGAATTAATTATAGTGTGTTCATATAGAGTTCGATTGAAATTTAGAAAAATCAATATAAAAATACTAAAATGGCTTTATTTTAAAACCTTTGTACGTATTTTTGACGTTATTCTACTTATTGTATTATTAATTACATAACATATCCGACATTTCTACTCTGCATTTAATATTACCAACCACAGCTATATACGATGACAAATATTATTGCCAAAAGTATGTTCCAAATTTGATATACAAAAAAATATGATATTTGATAGTTACGAGATCCATCAGGGCCAAGTCACTTACACGAGCGTAGAGGTCGTAGGTTCCTTCACATAATGTAGAGAATAGAGACTCTCCAGAGCTGAGATACTGATAAGAGCGAAGACTTTGGAGAATTTATTAATATATGCACAACAAGGAACCTGTTATTACCTAATTGTTTTAATGAAAATAGTGATATGTATATTTATGAAATAGGAAAACCTATTTAGCTACTGTTTTAAACCAGTTTACTCTACTTGATAAAATCCTCTGAAATCCTAATACAATTTACCATTTCCAAAAAGGCCTAAGAAACGAACTCTTTGCCATTACGTTTAGAGCGTCTGCTTGTATTACACTCTATGATTGTGTTGGGTAACTAAATTTTTATTTTAAAACAGAAAAATATAATATCACTTTGATGTTTCAAGGGTATAAATATATTAACGGTTCGATAATAATTAATTTTAGAAATAGTTTTATAGCTCTATTTACAAATACAACAACCAGAAAAAGAAATTAACAACCATAATTAAATATAACTTTAAAAAAGACTAATTAAATATTAAACCTAAATGTATTCATACACAACAAATTAATTTTACATTGTTAATTTTTTTTTTTTTAATTCTTGATCCATTGATTCCTTTCTAAAAGGAGGAAAAATACCACTAATTAAAAGGGCAAGATTTAAAGTATAACTCAAAATAAAGGATATGTTGTCTCAAGTTGATAATGAGAAATCCAATTAAGCCCATTAGAGCACTGCTCTGCTTCATTAACCGTTAGGTGAAATTTGAATTGAAATTGATGAAAATTTATCTTGTATTCAGTGGTAAACCTTCTATATTCAAATATGGTTGTTATCATTATTAACAAGAATTGTTGGCTATATCTTAGAAAGTAGCTAAAATATTCTTGAAGTTTTAAAATCACTTGGTCTTTAAAAAATCTCTGTTTAAGAAACAAACTATTCGAAACAACCAAAATAGAATCAAAATAATTTTACATTTCAAAGTGTTTTTGTCGACACGTTGAATAATATTCAAACGTTCCCAATAATGATGGTGTATATGTAGCTAACCAACTACTTACTGCAAAACATTGCAGTATTGATTGTCGCAATAGTACAGCACAAACTAACTATATTATCTCATAGTTTGGCGAATTAAAAAAGTTTGACTGTATAATATTTAGCTGGCCTTTTCATGTTGTAGAGTTTTCTGCCATCTTGCTCCCGATGGAGTATATTATTCGAACTTGCCCCTGCTGGAGAATATTCAACCGTACCCCGTTCCTTTACATAAATAACATATTAAAATTTTGTATGGTATTTAAATCTGCTGAGATCATTGTTTGTTAATGAAAACAGTTTTTTTTTTTTTTTTTTTTTTTTTTTTTTTTTCAGTGAACTGTTTATATAAGTCGCTTTGGTGTATACTTTATTGGCTGTGATGCAATTTCAAGGATAGAGTGTAATTGATCAATTGTATGATGGGGTTGGCGTCTATTAAACTTGTTTAAAAATAATATAATGAACTAAGTCCTTCTAGGTTTTCATAAAGCCAGACCAACACCGTTAAGGGTGGGTGCTGTTAATATTATTACATTATGATTTTAAAAAGTTTTATTTTAATATTTATATTTGAAACAACTGAAAGGATACACTAGGTTTGACTTTCTTTTTCTCTTGATAATATCTCTTTCATGTTCTTTTTGTCGTCGAAAAGGCAAAGGCTATTTTATTATCATTTATCCAATATTTGAAGAACATCAAAAGCCTTTCGTAGATGAAATACGTAACGCATTTACGTCAAAAGGGATATTAATAACACGATCTTACCTTATACTCTATACGTATTCAATTGAAGAGATTCAGGAAACTATAAGTTTTATTTTCCAACACATAGTTATTAAAGAAACCTGGAAGGCATAAATAATAATAATACCGAAATAAAGTATTTTACTTATCCAGTACGTATTATACAGGGTAATTTTAACAAAGTCTTTTCCTAACGATGTCCCGAGGGAATCGAACATGTAATTAACGACGTACCGTCCGTTCGACGGTGTTGTCTTTGTATCACGCCTAATATAATATTTACAAACAGAAGAAATTAATAAGATAGAATTAACAATTAAATCAAATTAATTTCTTAATTCATGTACAATTACCAAACCAAGCCGCCAAAGATAAGTGCCACAGGTTATAGTATCGAATCATACATAAGATATAAGAATTTTCTCTGTAGTTTAATTCTTCCCATCTATGGTAATGGTGTGGTAGGGATCATTATAAATAAACAGTGGTAAGGTTGAGTGGAGGCTGACAGAGTTAAAATAGTTTCCGTTTATGAAATAAGACTTTAGTTTCAAAATTTTAACTTAATTATCTTATTTGAATGTACCGTGTCTTTAGTATAGAAACATTTTTTTCCTGTTTATGGTGTGTAGTTATAATTTCTTAAAATTCTGAACATTTTATAACTTTTTTCCAAACTCATTATTTTAATTTATAATATTGGAGTACCCTCAGATACTCTGATGTTAGAATATAGTGAGTTGATTGTTTATTGTTCACCTTATGAAGGAGTATAAGGAAATTTTTAATAAAAATGAAGTTGTCGCATTATTTTCATGATTACAACACAATAATATCAAAAGCGCATTTGATTCCAACTGAAGCTATAAAGCCATGTGAAATACAACCCATTTATTCTTGAACATGTATAACTCCCGCCACTCACAGGAAATATTTTATATGAGGTATTGAAAAAGTGAGGCCGGTTCTTATTAAGAAGGGAAATTGGATGAAAACTCAATTTCACTATACAGTACATTATGTATTCCATATACAGCGTATTAACTATTTGAGATGCTTCTAAAATAAGACGTAATGCGAATTTTTCATTCGCTGGTGGATTGTAAATTAATAAAAGATTTGGTGATGTTAAGAAAATCAACAGATAAAAGCAGATACAGGCATTTTGAGAGTTGTCAGAGATGACAGTAACCTCCATTCCAGGGACGTATGTATTGTATTGACATAAGAAGTTTTATACTCTTATAGATTGAAGGTCGTAGAAACCGCTTTGAAGAATGTAGTCGGGATACTTGGATAATTCTCTAGTATTATGGAGATAATCTAACACGTAGCACTATAATATATGAAACCAACTAAGTGATAAAACCCATACAAATTAAAGCTGGACTTGAGCATAGATTTATTCTGGGCCTATTAAATATAATGGTATCCTAATATTTGATCTGCGTGATAGTACTATTCGGGTCGAAAATGTTGACGAATTGACAAAATTTGTTGGAAGAAGATCCAGTTTAAATTGAATCAGACGACAAGATTGGAGTAAATGAAAAGTGCAGTCTACATAGTATCTTCGTACATTGTCTACATAATATATATATATATATATATATATATATATATATATATATATATATATATATATATATATATATAAGAGTTAACGGCCCAAATGAGTGTGATGCTGACAAGAAGAATATAGCACTTACCATGCAATAATTGAACGTGAGGAATACAAAGAAAAATACATGATCTCATAAAGGATCTCATTAGGGTCTCATAACACTTAAGAACATAGTGGAAAATGATCCCATGTTGAAGAGGCATAGATTATAATAATATATAATAATAGATTATACGGGCTATACTTTAAATCATATACAAGAAGAGGAAGTAACATATCACATTAGCTAAGGCAGAACTTTATAAAGTGGAAAAAGGACACCCTTCTAGATGAAATGCTAGACAGACGGTGCCAATGTGGAACGTCAAGAGAGAGAAAAAAGAGATTTATAAGACAGTTGGTCCATAAATATTATTTGATTCTACTTAGCGAGAGATTCTCTCTCTCTCTCTCTCTCTCTCTCTCTCTCTCTCTCTCTCTCTCTCTCTCTCCTCTCTCTCTCTCTCTCTCTCTCTCTCTCTCTCTCTCTCTCTCTCTCTCTCTCTCTCTCTCTCTCTCTCTCTCTCTCTCTCTCTCTCTCTCTCTCTCTCTCTCTCTCTCTCTCTCTCTCTCTCTCTCTCTCTCTCTCTCTCTCTCTCTCTCTCTCTCTCTCTCTCTCTCTCTCTCTCTCTCTCTCTCTCTCTCTCTCTCTCTCTCTCTCTCTCTCTCTCTCTCTCTCTCTCTCTCTCTCTCTCTCTCTCTCTCTCTCTCTCTCTCTCTCTCTCTCTCGATCTCTAAATTTGAAAATGTATGCGGGGTTTATTGCATGCAGAATTGAAATCTACAATTTTGTATGTAATTTAGTGTGTTATAATATGTATAACACAAACAGTGATTAAAAAAAAGTTTAAAATGACCTCCATTTTGGCTAAAAGATTTTCTGAATTTCAATAGGGTTCTCTTGGAGCAAGTTATAGTCCCTTATATAAAATTTCATGTTTCTCTCTTAATTTTTGTAGCTCTTAAGACTGCACCAAAAACAACAACAGATGAACGGCAAGTTAAACATTTATTTATAAATTGTTTTGAGGCAATGGAACAGTCCTACTTTGTTTATGATTAACCAATCTACCCTATACTCCCTAATGTGTGTAAGTAAAACAAAGGGATATTTATCAGTTAGCATAAAGGTTTCGATATTTATATAATTTAATATTTGTTTCAATTATTATATAAAGAAGTTTAATATAAATATTGAAATGTGCAATACAAATTTACACCTAACATGATAGGTGTAAGAAATTGTGATATATTTTTTTTAACTTTCAAGACAGATTTATGTTAAATGACTAAATCCCTATCATATGTCATTATCATTGTTATCTTAATATTCTTAACATTATGCGAAACTAATTTATTACAATTATCTCACCATTACTAAAACCTGAGATTAAATTTGGGTGTTTACGTCCGTTGCCTGAGAAGTTAATCAGCGTAAAACGACTTAATGAGTTTTTCCATTAAGCTAAGTGTAAAGAAAAAGAATTTCTTAAGCCCTACTTCTATTAAAGCTTTCCTTTTTCCGTCATTTGATTTATTCTAAAGGATAGTATATTGTTATTTTAACTTTTAGTTAGTTATTGCGTTTTGTATTTTCCTAAAACCGGTTTTCTTTTCTATTTGTGTTATTTTTTCGGATATAAAATTATCTTCCAAAAATGTTATGGTTACCATTGATTTATATTTATTGATTTAGATCTTACGATAGGGGTTTTTTATCCATTTATTTTACATTAGGAACAAGACCGAAGCCTACCTACTTGTTTTCAAAATTACAAAACCTTAAATAAAAATATATTCAATATATTTTACCTAATGGTTGGCGAAACCACCACCCAGTGGGCATCCACTGCAAATGACCATCTCATATCCCAACTGTTCATGTTGTTCTGAGGTCTTTTCTACTCATGTGCACTACTTTGAATGTGCAGCTGTATCTTTCTTAATATATTCTTTCAGCTCCTTTTTACCTAAACTATTCCCATCTATGCCTTCATCCCCACTAATTTTTTCCTGTATTCTCATTCAATCCAACACGACAGTGTAACGCGACTCGTATTTTTTATAGTGTAAATAGAAAGGGCAAATATAAATCATTCATTTCCTTTCTGTTCGTAAAAAAGACTGAGAGAGAGAGAGAGAGAGAGAGAGAGAGAGAGAGAGAGAGAGAGAGAGAGAGAGAGAGAGAGAGAGAGAGAGAGAGAGAGAGAGAGAGAGAGAGAGAGAGAGAGAGAGAGAGAGAGAGAGAGAAAGAAAAAAATAAGAAATTTATACGTAATGTCACAGCAACTCACAATGTTTGTAAAATGTAGCGTGTCCTCCGTAATGACTATCTGTACGTGGAAATTTCCTCTCCACGCAGAAGTATTAAAGCCGGTAGAAAAGGTCAAACTGGCCACTCAGGAAAAAAATCTCACTCCCCATACAACTAGCACATGGCAAAGAGAGAAGACATGTCACAAAACTTTTGTAAAATAATAGCAAGACGGAGACAGTTCAAAAAACTCCTGGATAATTATATCAGAAGAAGATTGATAACTTTAATCATAATAAATGAGATCACACGATAATAATGACAGGATATCTATTGAGGCATTATGAACAACTTAGAAAGATCGGAATAGATTATGGGGCCTGCAGATTTTATGGAAAGGGAGAAGGATACCCACATTATAGCTTAGTTGAATTGGATACTGTAATACATAAATGGGCTAGAAGTCTGGGTCGTTAACAAACTGAAGTAGAGTATTTACCTATACTTAACCACTTTATATGGTTCACTTCCTAAAGGAGTTGATCCTGGATGGGCTCCTATTATAGTTGGAAGTTACCCTTCTTAGATTAAAGAGAGATGGCACAATATATCTTTTGAAGTCAAGTACTTTTTTCTATGGATTATATGGATTTCGGTCGTAAATATTTTGATACAGTTTTTTGTGGTACGGAAGGCTACTGAAAATTACTCAATGCCACAACTTCAAATTTTCCACGACACAATATTGACAGCGATCACAATTATTACACTAGCTATCCGATCGGTTTTATGACCCTCCTAATCATGTGTCAATACACGATTATGAGGGTCATAAAACCCGTGTTGAACAAATCTTACATTGCTAGTTTCAAATTCTTTGATCTATCAATAGAATTTGAAAATTCCTATAATTTGCAAGAATCAAACTTTTATTCATTTCTAAATTTGGAATATCTGCTTATATTATATTGTTCGATGGAATCGGGTACTATTATGACACCTTACAACTTCAACCTGAAGATAGATTTATGATTGTGAACTGACCTAAATCTCACTTATGTTTTGACTATTTTGAGATCAATTAAAAAAAAAAAAAAAAAAAAAAACCATGAAAGATGTTTTGTGGAACATGGTAAAACGACAAAAAATAATTATAATATGTTTGAAACAAAGTTTATTTTTTATGTTTTTTAACAATAAAGTGTCCTTAGACGTAATTTTGTACTTGTCATATCCTCTTTGTCATTGAGTTCGATAGGAAACTGTAACAAATGTTCCGACAATCCCAAAATCAAATTTATTTAATATGCTAAGAAACTTTTGGTGATACTGCCATTAATTTCCAAAAAAAATACCATAGTAATAAACCTCATTTTATCTCGCTTCCTTTTCGAAATATAAATTTTTCTCGTTTTGTATGAGAAACGTAACTTTTCATTTAAAAATTATATTTTTCACCGAGTAATTACAGTAACCCGGTTTCAAAAAAGAAACTACATTAAATTGTCTGAAAGACAAATCCATCGTTATGTTTATGAAGCTGAGAATATCCATTATTTACAAACCGTCAATCATGAAAAAAGTTAATACAGTATTTTGAAATGTTTAGTAAATATAAATTAATTTTACTAACAATTGACTATACCTGTAAGTGTTCTTTTTTTACATACGGCTTTTTGCAAGCTTTCGAACGATATAAGCAAATTTACTTTTTGTTAATAGATTTATTTTGTTAATAAAGGTAAAATTCGTGCTTAATTAGAAGGTATTTCAGATTTTCGTTTTCTAACTAACACTCAACGGTGGACATATACAATCTTTTTACAATATGTTTTTATTAAAATATAAAATAGCAAAATATAAACATAGCCTAGGTGAAAATATTGAAATAATGCATAGCCCTACACTCTGTCGAATACACGTAAATTTTACATAACATGTTGACAAATAAATAGGTTCGAAAACGCAATATCTACATAATGTTCCATATCACCAAAGAATATTTACCACTTAATACAAGTGACTTGAATACCACAATATATTTAATTTGTATTGCCTCACTATTAAGACAATCAATCGTGTATATGTACCAGATATATGCCCGTATAAATATGTCATTTAGAGACGTCTATGAATTTATCTTTTCAACGTACAAATGTACCCGTATGAGGAAATTGATATCTTTAAAAAAAGAAAATTGAAGGAAACACAAACATAATACCTTTATAAAGGAAAGTTATAATGAAGATTATAATTAAATTAGTCCATGCAATAATTAAACTCTTTATTTATATAGCCCTGTTAAAGCTTCCCACAATCTGGAAGCAAAGTTGGTTTTAAATAATTTATTGCAGGAGTGTAACAATACAATCTTTTTTTTTTTTTTTTTTAAAGTCCCCTCCCCAAACTTGTTTTTAATTAAAAAAGAAATGTTCGTTTTTTTCTATCTTATAAAAGAAAAATTTTTATTGCGATGTAAAATTTTTCCAAACACTAATATTAAGTGAACCACATTTTGGGGTGTCATTGAGCCCATATGAAAGATTGCTTAGAAATATCAAAGAAGGATCTTTATATACATTTGTGTCATTATAAATTTTACACCCTGATTTTAAATAAATATAATATAGGTTTAGGTTAACATACATTTATATATTTATTTGTTCTTATGTTTACCAAAAGTTTATAAAATACAATTATTTTGAAAAATAAATAAATAATAATAAAAATTGTAATTACTTGTATTTCATCAAATAATCACGAGATATCATCTCTTTGATTATTAAAAAAAAACACTTTAGAGATTTTCTTTTTGCGATATTAATTGGAAGAATTTTTAGTAAAACTTGTGTTTTTTTATTTGATATAAATATACTTTTCGAAGTAATTATACACGGGTTGTTATGATATTTTTCAAATGTTTTCTTTTAAGGTAGCTTTGTTTATTATAAAACAACTTTAAAAATTGTAACGGATATAAACCAGTAAATGAATTTTTAGATTACTTCACTAAGATATAGATTTTTCGAAAACTATTTTACCGATTGTATAAGTTTGGACTAGTGTACATAATAGATGGTCCTTCCACTTATGTGATATTACAGCGTAAAAAATGTTATGTATGTCTAGTAAAAATTCGTGTATTTGAAAGTTTGGACGAAAATGTGAAATAAAATTGAAAAAATTTTAAATTGTAAAAATATTATCCGTTAAAGTATGGAATATTCAGAAAAAATAATACTAAAATATCAAGAAAATATCAAAAGTATCGAGAAACATATTTTACATAAAATATACAGTAAATATAATCGGTAAATGGATTTTGACATTATTTCACTGCAATACACATTCTAACAATAATTACCTATTGCATAATCTAAGTGTACATGATAGAAGCTACTCCAACATGTGAGAACATAATTTGTATCAGAATTCTACTATAGTTATTAGGCTACATTACCATTTGGGAGGTGGACTTTCATGTATTATTTTAAATTATTTCGGAACTTCTTTATATCCATACAAGTATCTTGTAAATGCATCGCCTCTCGTTAAATTAAAATAAATTTTGGATTGGACGCGTTCTGGTCTGATATCAAGAGACGAGAGAAAGAAGAAAGAGACCACAAGCTAGAAATGTTCAGAAACAAACTTACCTATTGAAAAAAAGTCTAATACCTGCAGAGCCCTGTTCGAGATATCTGTTTACACAATTTTCCTGAATTGAAGCCAACACACATGTGTACTTTCTTATATAAAACGATGTATATAAATTATGATATATGTGTAATATACTATATGTAGGAATTTTTCATACATGTAATTTGAGAAAGATATTCATTAAATTAGACAGATAGTTTTCTATTAGAGTTTGTATTTCTTTTAAATTAAATTAAACCGATTTTTTTTTTACTTTTAAAAATTTAACTATCAATTTAAAATTAAATTCTCAAGTTTGATAATAGAATAAAAACAGGAATTTACAAAATAAATATTTCGCTATTACTAATAAGGTAATGATTTTTAAATTGATTTAATTATATATTTTTTACAATTTAATTGAAGTCACGACTTATAAAAAAGTTTATGAAATTTTGTAGTAGTAAGCTTACCTGATGGACCGATGGTCTAACAGTTGCTAGCAGCACCTCCTCTTTTATTGTGTCTATAATTTTGTTAAGACAAATTAAGCTAAACACTTGGTTGTAATAAACTAGACTTGATATGAATAAACAGTCTGGGACAATATTGCATTTTAAAAATCACAAATTATTATTTTTTTTAAATAGTTTTTTAAAGCTGAAGTGATAACAAAACAGATAGTTAATTAAACCTAGTTAAATTGAAAGAATTGAAATGTTTTATAAAATTAATTATGACTTCAAAGTTTAATAAAGCAGAAAAGTGAATTTTTGTTCAGTATGTTTTTTTTATTTTTTGGGTATGATCTCTTTAGGTCCTCATCCCAAGATGACTGAAAACGAATGACAGTGTATGTAGCATGCGTTATTAACATTACACGGGAATTATAAAATAATATAATTTAAAATTTGTAATTGTAATACTGTATTTAGTGATATTGATCTTGAGATAATAGTAAATGTTGTAGTGCTTATAAATAGAAAAAGCTGTAAATCTTTATCGTTCAGTAATAATATTATAAAATTAAATTTTATGAGGGAGTTGTAAATTTAATAAAAATATAATTTTATACTTTAAGAATTTGACACAAAAAGTATTAATATTAATATAAACATAGTGATTAAATTAACAGGATTTCCCTTTTAACTTTTATTTAATTATATTTAAAAAAAGTTCTACTTTGATTTTTTATTATTTAACAACATCTACATAAAATAAATAAAAATATTACTAAATTTCTGATTAAGTAGAAACAGTGATTTATAAAATGTACTCTGCTAATTACACCGAGGAAAAATATATTAAGATCTTGATAAGCAATTTACATACATAATTTGCCACTTTACATGTTTGTCCCTGTTAGTGTTATTATTGTGGTAAACAAATCTGAAAGCATACTGATTTAAAAGATATTGGAAATCAATGCATAAACGCTAGATATTGTAGTTTAGTGTAACACGTAGTGTGTAACACGAAGTTATAGAGAGGAGACTTTGTCTTTTCGTGATATGGAAAAGAAGGTATGTGTAAAACTTTTTACATAAATCTCTTGCTTGTAAAGATATGTCAATGAAAGATATTTCTAAAAATATTTTTGAAGAAACAAACAATTTGAAACAAACAAAAATTCATTAACCTTCCAAAAACGGTTTATTTTTAAACGTAATCTTTTGTTCCTGTAATATTTTTTTTATTAATATAAGTACAAAATTTAAACTTGGTATGAACGTAGCCTAAAATATTTGAATTCATTTCTTATATACAGAATCAAAATGACATATTAATTGTATCTATTTAAAATGGAATTTCACTTTATATATAACGTAAGTATTTATTAATTATATACACAAAGTTATCATGTTAATCTTGATTACACAGCATCATCTTATTCATGCAATACAAGCAACTCCTCTAATAAATGTAAGGACCAAAAATTTATTTGCTGGATTGGGAAGGAAAATGGTAAGTCAAATAGTACTGACAAATCAGGTGTTTTATGCTGTAAATAAGTTTGAGTGAAACATTTGTTATATTGGTTTTATGAACCTCGAAATTGTGTATTTCACTACTTTTTTGATATCAGCTATGCCTGATGCCTGATGTGTATATATTAAATAGTCCCATATCGTTTTGCTCGTGTCCTTGTTAGATCTCAAGCCCTAATGATTATACCAATTTTTTGCAATGTTAGAGTTCAAAATTCCTGTTTTTGCACTAATACAGCTACAAGTCATAGGAGTGATGAATGGTTCGTACCATTACATACAGAATGGAAATCAACGAATTTGTATCTAATTTAGTGTATTTTAACAAGAAAAACACACATTATATGATTAAAAAAACTGTTAAAAATGGCTATTATTTGAAAATGTATTTGCTATTTTAACCAATATCAATAGCGTTCTATATGAGCACACTTTAATTCCCCATACTTAGTTTATATTCTATCTTAAGTTATGTCGCCGCTATTGAGCTTACGAACAGACGACAATTACGAGAACTACAGCGACAGAACGACGGCATATCGAAAATCACCTTTTCCGTTTCCTTAGTTGATGAAACTTGAAGATCTGTTAAAATCATAGGACAATATATTTTATGGTTAGAAAACTTACCCTGTACTACGAAAACTGGAGAAGTAAAAAAACCTGAAGTACTATATGAATCATGTCTGTTGTAACTTCAAACACTAACCTCCCAATAAAGTGTGATAGTTGTATAGTTACGAGATCCGACAAGGTTGTGCCACTGACGCGAGCGTAGCGAGTTCAGAAAAAAAGGAAGAAGAAAGAACGTAAAATAGAGACACCCTCCAATAATTTACTAGCGTCAGGGTCGGAAGGGAATAAGAGTTAGTCGAGAGAGATCTAATATAAGAAATGAAAAATCTAACCTAAGAATACAATGAACAAATTAGAAGATCCACCTAGATTGCCTTTGTATTACCAAACCTGTACACAGTACAAAATGATCCCTGATGATATCGCGTTTAAAATAGTGGGCATTTGTTCCAGTTCCATTAACTGATGAATGGTTTGGTATGGAAGAATTTATTTCTAAAACGTTAGTCAACATTTTAAACTATTATTTATTTCAATGAATGTATAAACATTTATTTAGTCTGGAATATACATGTTCAGGAAACCATATTAATATTTTACCAAGTTCAATCGTAATGATTAAAATTTCAAATAAATATTCCATACAAATTCCACAAATTGCAGCACAGAAATACGTATGAAAGAGAAACATACTTGTTAAAAGCAAAGTTTCATTAAATATTGTACATATTTTTATTAGTTTTATGGGAAATTGTAATTAAAATTAAGTATCACATAGTGTCGTTATTTTTTCATCAAAATGTCGAAATTAGGTTAATCTATAATTTTTATAATAAATAATAAAAAAATAATAATAAATAATATTTATCTCCGTAATGATTACTTACTTACACCTCTGCCCCTAAACTGCTGTAGTCCCTAGTTCTCCAGAGTGTCCCTCAAGAACAAGTTTGTCTGTCCTACACTTCCATTTTTCATCTTATAACTTTAAGGTTCCCAAAGTTCTCCTGCACATCTTCCATTATTTTTTTCTTGGGCCTTATTTTCAAACTTCTTCCCCCAGACGGCTCCAAGAAAAATCTTCTTTTATTTGTCTTTTATTTGTCTTCATTCGCTGAACATATCCTAGGCATCTGATCGTTTCTTGTTTAATAGTTTTAACAATTTCTGACTCTCGGAATTTGCTCTAATTCGCCATTTTCCATCAACTTTAACACCTTCATAAATTCTTCCCCATCAACCTCATAATCCAATCGTCAAGAATTTTTGTCACTATCCCAGTTTCTGAAGCATATTAGCCTGAAGATAGTTATTATAAATTCATATTTCAGATAGTCTGTATAAATTTTAGGATCAGAAGATGTGTTGGAGGGCAAAATAATAGCGATTGCCTATTGCCAACTTGTTTCAACAAAATTTAATTTGAGATTTGATTTTCGCTCCTCAAAAGGGATCCTAGATATCTAAAGCTCTTACACATTGGAACGTAACGGAAATGTTCACTTTGGGTGCTCTTTTAAAGGATTCCAAATAATTCTCTTATCATAATCTTCAATTCTTATTAGTATACTGGCTTATAGTATGAATACAAAAAAAAATCTAAAAGAAATTGTATTGTAATTTGTATCATGCAACTAAAAATGTTAGTAACCTATTTCATATCATAGGTTATTTCGCAAGATAAATAACTATTGTCCATGACGTTATTGTCGATTATTATGTCTATGAAGTGTGAAGTATCGATTGATATAACGATTTGTAGTAAGTATAGGCTACTCGTATTTTATAAATAGTCTACCAGTAATATTATCTTTTCATTCTCACCATGTAGAAAAGTGATATAGCCCATCATTTGTTTCCATGATTCTGAAATAATGTTCTTCAAAATATAATATAGGCTAACGACATAAAGCGTGTTATAATTTTATTTAAGAAATGTATATGCATTAAATAGATTCGTTTATTTGAATATCCAAACCATTTTTATTTTCAGATATTTTGGGCCAAACATTTTACAATACATATCAGAAATTAAACATATAACTTAAGTTGTTTTCCTTACAACATACACAGGAGAATATAAAAGGGTTAAACAAGAAAATAACTATGTGATCATCTTAATACTTACCCAGCCCCGTCATACAAAGTAATACACGCAGATCGTCTAAATGTAAAACAGTTGTTTTCTGAACCTTTTTAAGAAATATGAAATAATATAGGTCTTATACAGTTGGGTACGTTTGTTTGAAACCGTTATTAGGCCGGTTTTCTGAACCATTTAATTGTGTATATCATTAATTTCTTGACGTTGGATATGACGTAGTACTTTTTTAATGATTTATATCGTCTCTACCTACTTCGCTCTTGTTAGTGTCTCGACTCTGGAGGGTTTCGAAGTTTTACTTGTGTGAAATCACATCCACTCGCTACGCTCGAGTGTCTAGCTTGAACCTAGATATCGTTCGTAATGAATTCACTTATATCGGGAGGTCGAGGTATGAAAATTCCTTTTTGTTTACAACTGTTTCACGCCAAATTTCGGCAGTAAATTTGTAGTTATTTAAGACCAATTAGAATTGCAAGTTCACTTTATAAAAAAGGTCATATGTGCCATCTATGAACATATCAAGAGCATCCTAAATTTTGTCCCGCATATATTATCTTAGTTCTCCTAATAAGTTGGTAAAATAAGTCTTATATCGTCAGGATATATATATATATATATATATATATATATATATATATATATATATATATGTCTTGATAATTGTAAATTGATATTTGTCTTATATATATGTCTGCTGATATTGCTTCTTCTAAATGTATATAATTTTCTTTCCTAAACTTTGCCTAATTATATATATATATATTTGTTTTAATTTAAGCTCTCTGGCTCAATTTTAGCATAAACGTTAAATTTTCATTGGTTCCTGTGATTTCGGTATTGATTAATATGATTGAATGAAATAACTCTAATCATTTGACTTTAAGAATAATAGGACATAAACGAAAACATTACATTATATTTAAAAAATTTATGAATATTTATTGAAAATTAAAATCCTCCTAAAATTAAAATTAATATGTTATTGTAATGGACCACGTGAAAGATGCAAATCGTTGATCCTTTTAAGATTACATCTACGACTGTGTAATGTAATATCTCATTTTACAAAATATTCTCCTTTTAGTAGTACGGCGACTTCATTAGTAAATCGAATGTGAAAACTATCTTACTTCTCACCTTCTGTAATCCATTCTTCTCTAATTTTGATTTGTAAATCATTAGCCAACTGATCATTTGAGATATTTATTATTGAAAATTTAGGTTAATATATATATATATATATATATATATATATATATATATATATATATATATATATATATATATATGTTGTAGTAGTGCATTGTGAATTTCTGAAATCAAATAACGATTAATTAATTGATTGATAACTTAAACACATTTTAGCTTTCTCTAACTTTAATTCTCCTAAGAAGTAAAATATTAAACATTTAGCTGTATTATGTTCTTGAAGCAATAAATTATCTATTACATATCATACTCGTACTTGAATTTTGAAAGTTGGCAAATTTATATTCTTTAATCAGTTTCTACAGCCAAGAGAAGTCACTTGAAACGCCGAAATATATAGTATTAAATTTGAAAATGAAAGTTTAGATAATAAGTTCCTAAATTAAGACTATGTAATGGCTCAAGTAGCTGCTGAATAAGCTATTTAACTTTTTCACTCAAATATCAAAAATAGATTTCTTCACTCCATGTATTTTTTTCATTTTTTTAATGATAATAAATTACATCAAATTGTACTAAAGAAATACGTATTATTTTCGTAAATAATTTAGAAATTATAACTTTATCCAGACGTATTTTTTTGTCCATTTATATTTTCTAATCGTTGGTAATTTTGATTTTTATCACTTTATGTTTTTTTGAATCAAATTTATAAATTCTTTGCTGTAAAATTCGTTTTTTGATTATTGTTTGCAGTATTTCTATCGATTATTGGTTTAAATTTTTTATTCAGTTTCCTAACTTAAGTCCTACTAAATGTTTTGTCGTGTCTATCGGTTATTATTTTAGATGCTAGAGTAGTTGTGCATCTCGTATTTTTTTGGAAATGGAATAAGATGGTTTGTTTCTAAAATTTGAGGAATAGTATCCTTAAAAACTACATTTTTGTATGAACGAAGTAATTAATATTCTTTGGGTTTATCAAATTCAAAGACGAAGTTAATCTGTTTCTAATATATATCATGAATATAATTCTGGCTGACTTGTGTAATTTAAAACTAACAATATTACTATAATAGTGGGATGAAAATATTTATGATTCCAAGTTTTTTTTTCATAAAAATATCGATTCCGACTTGTCATAAACCTTTACACTTTTGATCACTTTACGATATTACATATATACAAATCTAATGTCCAATCTCTGCTTTATCTCACAGCTACATCATAAGTTATTTAAAATTAATCTTTACCATAAACATATTGTCATTGCTCATGTCTTTTCAAAAACAGAACTTTCTGAATAGATAACGAAGATTATAATTGAACAACATTTATAAATTGCTATAAATTAAGTCATCGTTATAAGTATTGTATTTGGAGATAAAAATGAGTCAATGCCAGCCATATTCACTTTAAACATAAACATAATATGTAAAGAAATAGGATAAGCCTTTATTTATAAATTAGATTATAAACTAATAGATTGTACAAAAGTAGGCAAAAGAAATAAACAGAATCTCAGAAGGAAATAAATAAATCTTTCAAATATTTATGATTTTTGTTATATTTCAAAATTTTTTAGTTATATTTAAGAATAATTGCTTGTACAGGTATTTAAATTTAGGTACTGTTACAATGAATCGCAAAATAGTATAGTTATTATTTTTTTAATTAAAGGAAATAGTTGGTTTAAGAAAAACTTACAGAATATAGTTATTTTATGAATTCAATATACAAATACGAATCATGTTTATGAATGAGAATCAAAGATAATTAAGAAAAGCTACGACGTCTCGCGACTGTTTTTTGATTTGTACTGGCAGGCTATTTCGATTGCATTTATTAATATAATAAATAATATAAATACATTCAAGAAATATGTATTTTTTCTGCCACTTGATCAGATGGTAAATATTATTGGAGACAATACAACTTTATATTTTTAAATTTTATACTTTTCGATTGTAAATGGTTTTGAACCAAGCAACGACGTTAAAACCTTCTTCTTAATTCGATCTACAAAGTTATATAATACAATTGTGAGTCGAGTACTTGATAATTATTGATAAATCGTATTTCAATAACCTTCCATTTTATGTAATTAGAGATGTGTTCATACATCAACATATGTTAATACATGAAACCTAGCTTGTGAGTATCATAGTTTGGGACCTGATATACTGTAATGACTGATATTAAAAATCAAGATCATTATTATACATTATATAAAAATAATAATAACAAAATGACGTATACTTTATTTTGAAAAACATTTTTATTTCGTTATATTTACAGCCTTTTACTTGCAATCTTATATAAACGATTTAAGTTTTTAGCGGTTTCGCCTATTTCATATACATCTTCAGTACATGTAAAACACTTATCATATTACCTTTATATGTTAAATGAGTTTAACAACACACATATTTATAAATCACATTTAAATGTAATGGAAAATAAATATTAACACTATGGTGATTTTATGTCACAGTAAGTGACTGTCCACTTTCATATTGTCTGACTGAATATCTGTTCAATCAAATTGTTGATTGTGTTGGTTGTGGGTGGGTAACCTAACTTAACCTAATCCTACTTTGGTTATTATATTATATCAGCCACTTTAAAAATTAATATCTGGATAAAATATAATACACCATCTTACAGGCATCAACACATATTGTAATATATTTTCGTTCCAACAGTTCCCAACCGTTTATAATAACAATGCTAATATATAACTGTTATTAAGTTTGAACTAGAGTCATGTTTTATTACTTGTTAAATAAAATCTTACTTTTGTATATTGTTCTCATTCATTATAAATTAAATACGATGCTTGTGAGCTAGACCAATGGAATTCGATATGATAAAAGTAGGTATGTTTGTGTTAGGGTATAAAAGTGAATAGGAGTGCAATGTTTGCGAATACATCGTTCAATTGTCAGTAGTATTGAAAAATTAATCAAAATTAAAGAATAATTAATTTTGATGAACATGAATATAGAATGTTTCATCCGCGCTGATAAATAATTTACAATTATATTATATAACTGACATAAGAGTATGCAATTTTTATTGGATAGATAGGTTACCTCGAATGGCGTAGAGTATATTGTTACTACTTAAAATCTTGTCAAATATATTTAGGTTTGGTCTCTCCAGCATTACTTTGTTTACACGGGTTTATACGTATTTATATACGGGGTGTTTTAGGCTATTAGATTAGATATATAGTTTGAATATTAAAGCTTATGAGGCACTGAAGATGGCGGCAATATCTTTAAAACGCATTTGATTTATTACGTAATATTTATGGGAAATTTTATTTTATAACCTCGTAAGTAATACCTTCATATTTATTTGTAATATGTAATTCTGTTTATTTAAATTTTGTTGCGAATATTAATATGATATATTAATACACTTCCAATAATGAATTTAAAGTAAAAGCCAAAGTTAAAACTCGATTAAATTTATCATTCACATTTGCATTTTATGTGCTACTGAATATTTATTGACAACTGTTGACAGGAACACGAATTCTTGTTACAGGGTTCAAATGAATAAATGAGCTAGCCTATTAGTGGTTGTTTATCATCATGTACATGCATATTATAAATGGCTAATCTCGAAAGAAGTTATCAATATAAAAAAATAATGCCACAGATTATTTGTATTGGTATATTCTTATTGTATACCTTCTACAATAAACATAATTATATATATATATATATATATATATATATATATATATATATATATATATATATATATATATTATTATTATATATATATATATATATATATATATATATATATATATATATATATATAGGCTATACATATATATATATAGCCTATATATATAGCCTAATAAAGGAATTATACTCGTAGCTTGCTCACATCATGTTATTAGAGCTATCGTGGCCTTGGAATAAGACCCTCTAGTAGATCCATTTCCCGAAGAACTTGATACGCCAGTTCACTCTGTCAGCGTACCCTCATCTGTCAGTTTCTCAAACAAGGTCCAAACCATCCGTTGATTGAGTGATCTCTATTTATATACCTTCAACCATAGCTTATATTCAAACTGATCATTCTCGACTCTGACAACGATTGCATCTAAACGATTTATTAACTTTTAGTTTTCTGTCAAAAACATTGTTTTCATTCTGGTTGTTATTGAAGAGGATTAGTATTTCTACTGCCTAGATTAAATCTAGAATAATCTTAAATCCTAACACTGCCGACAAGAAAACGATAATGTATGATTATAGAGTGCATTGTTATAAGAAACTATTTCCCACATATTTTAATATAAAAACCCTTTTAATCTAATAGTGTCAGGATCTAAAAAAAACAAAAGGTCGACAAGTGAGTAATGACAGAAAAGATGAAAGAGAGGGATCTAACCCAAAACTACGTGAAAATATATATAAATCCAACTAGGACTCAAGGGATTGCCATATCCTTACTTACTACAAGTGAAAATTCGAGGAATGTTGACTATACAAACATAATATGTTGAAAAAACTAAATTAGGAAATGAATATTTTATTCTTCAAATACGTATTGATTTATTATAAATTTAACGTAGTTTAATAAAATGCCATTGACAGATATTATCCCTTCAAACTGTCAAATAAATAGGGACACAACAATTTCCAATAATTGAATGCTTTATTTGCGATAAAAAATTATTATAACTTGTTTACTGGTCTACAAGTTTTACGGTAAGTTTGCTCATACTAAAGAATTGTGAACTTCATTTCTTGATTGAAGTTTACGTTTAGTAGCGTCAGAAAATCGACAATGTGATTTTCGACATGCAGTTCGTCCATCGTCGTCTGTAATTACAAAATTACGAGGTGACTTTCAATTTATGTTTTAAGACTATATGCGCTCATATAGAGCTATATCAAAATGAAAAGAAAAGCGAGTAATTAAAAATTTATAATGGATGGCAACCATTCAAACAGTTCTTGTTTTGTTAATGTCTCAGTTTTAGTTATAATTACATTTAAACGTTTCAATCAGTTTATTATTGTCGTCCTAGACGCAAGAAATAGAATGTACATAAGTAAAAGCTTGAAATTTAATTTTGACTCTTTTCTACCAACGTAAATACCGTAACACTTCGCTCTTATTTCTAATGAATAAAACATTTAATCCTACGTACCCATCCAGGTTTATATTTACGAAATCATATATTATTCATGAAATATAAACGAATACGTTTAAAGCTTTTATCATACAGTACAATTTATTTTTCAGTTTATGTTCATTACTATTTGCTTTTAAATAATTTAAATATTTATTCATTACATTATATTATTTATTACAAACATCAATTTCTGTTTTCTTAATTTAACTATTTTAACGATTGCTGAATATTGTGTAAATCCCAGAAATAGATACAGTTGCTATTGATGTTTATTTGTACACCTTAGTTGTCCATTGGTTATTATATAAAAAAAATAAAAAAAAAAAAAAAAAAAAAAAAAAAAAAAAAAAAAAAAAAAAAAAACAGTGATAATTGCCTACATACCTCTGACCTACCTCTGTTTGCTCCCCCCACGCTGTGTAGATCCCGCCTGTCGGTGAAAACCCAGGTACACAGGAAGTAAAGGAGATTTCCATCTAGAATTGTTTTAGAGAACGTCAAAGTACAGCAATTCAGTTGATTCACCTAACAACAGAATTCACGCAATTGTTGGAAATCCAAATAAAAGATTCAAAGAAGTCTTTTAATGTCTAAAAAATTCATGCTATACAAGATAAATAGTGCAAAAAATACACAAACTTTATTACTTATCCATCCTAAAAACCATAACAAAACTAACTAAAACTAGTCTTTACCATAAATTGCACTTCTGTAGTAAAGTTGTCAATAAAAAGTTGAAAATGAACCATTGAATTTCATTAGTATTGAAGTATGGGTTTATGGAAGGCTTAATGAATGAAGAAAGCAAGAAGCAATTACAGTAAAATGAGTACAGAGGTAAATACACTACGCTCTTCTGAAGCATTAAATTAGTCTCTCAATAATCCGGGCGTTCAATTACGAAATACCCTTGTTAAGCTTCTTATAGTGAATGGAAGGAAACGTTATGAAAATGTACTTAGGTTTGTGAAACAATTAAACTAAAAGTAAAATATTACCTTTCACAGGTTATGTTGTATTCAGTCACATAAATCTGATACACAAATTTTAGCAAATTTTTAAACACTGATTACAACATGTTTGTAATAATATATATATATATATATATATATATATATATATATATATATATATATATATGTTTAAATTATTTGAAGAATTAAAAATGTTTTACTTAAGAGTAACTAATCATTTAAAACATTTAAGAATACTTTAAGAATACATCACAATATTAAATTTTGTTCTTGTATGCAAACTTACAGATAACAAACATTGTTTAAAACATCTTCTGTAGCTATTTTAATATTTTGTCTTCGTTTTTATTATATTGTTTCCTCTACTGTCAAATTACATTACAACGGCTTTAGAATGTTTCAATTTTTTTTTTGTTGAAATTACGATGATTTTTCAGCCATGAAAAAACAAAAATAATTAATTTTACAAGAACTTTAAGGTATATATTTTTTCTCTCTTTTATTAAGGAGCTTATTGGAAAAGATGGAAAAGAACAGCAGTTAGTCAAAAGAGAACTGATAGATGAATGGAAAGATCTGATCACATGGTTTATTTTTACTTCTTAAATCAAAATTACCGAATTTAAATTTTGAGTGTATAATAGTTTTTATTTTGTTTGGGAGTGGATGAGTGAGAAACTGTCTGCTATATTTGTGTACATTTCTTGATTCTTACATTATTTCAATAACTCATCTTCATCAAATCGAACGTTGTGCAAACAAGTGTTGATTGATGTGGTTAGAGGTTGATATTATACTCGTACACAAAAAGTCATTTAATGTATTAGTATTTAAACTTAATTCTCGGGTAGTGTACATATGAAATTTTTGTGTGTGTGGATTAGGATCTATTCTGATGGTTTAATCGGTTTTGAAAATATCACGCCAATTGTTGTAATAAGATAAAATATAAATTTTTGTATGTTAAATTTTATTTACCGAGAGAACACAGACAACAAATAAATGAAAACTAGAGGGGTGCTCAGATTTGTTTACAAATCATAGAGCAAAGGTTAAGCACTAATAAAATAATATTTTAGTATGATATACACTCTAAAACAATATGAATTGTGTATAACATGCTGAATTAATTGTTTCCTCTTTAAAAAAAAAAAACATTTAATTCAATTAAAACAATACCATTGTTTTATTTAGAAATTATTTCCAATTAAACAATGAGTTTTTTCAAACAAAATAATGGACTAGCCATCGGCTCACCATTATCTAGCACCATTCTGAGATTTGCCTCAATCATATAGAAAGTACCTTGTGACTACATAATTGTCATGTGATTTCGGAAACAAACTCAACAATACAGTGAGAAACGTAAAAACGTAAAATTATGTGATTGTAATTACAATACAACCAACAAATACGATTCAGTTCTGCAATATAGAGACATTTATCTTTAAACTGAAATTTATAGACTCACTTGCGGCGAATGTTCTATATATTATATAGCCAAACAGAAGGTCCCTTTCGCGAAAAATTTGAGGCCAAAAACTCTAATTTTGCTGTGAATCTCATTAAAAGTTGCCAATACATTATACAGTTTTGACACTAATGTGGAATTGATTTTTGTGTGAAAAAAAGAGACTATGTATGAATGCCGTAGAAAAAGATGCGATAATACAACAAAATGTAATTCCAGCAATTTATTAAATCATCAAATATCTTTTCCGTCCATCACGAACATTGACACTTTAAATAGAACCTGGAGCTCCAGTTTCGCCTAAGTTCCACCTGGAGATTAGACTCGGGATAACAGAACTAACTCCAGAATCGACTTATGGATGTTCACATCCATGTCACCACGAAACTTCTGCATTTTCTCAAGTGCTTTTAAAAAATAAACGAACTCCGGATGGAGTGAAATGTGTTTTGTATTTTGTTGTATGTTTGTAATTGTATTTCCTGATGATGGGTGATTTATCTACAGACGAGTTAAGTTAAGAAATACTAAAAAATTAGTAGACTACATATTTTATTATACCGAAATTCATATTTAGACTTATTTTAAAACCACAAATATCAATATTATCTGATTGCCTTACGGTATGATGCCTGTATACTTACTTCGTGCAGACAAACGTTGGAATATGTCTACTATTATTTTTATTCGTTTCGGTTTTATATTAATTTCACTATAATATTATTGTATTTTTGCGTTACGTCCTCATATAAAGCTTATGTGGCATTCAAAAGTTACTTGATGGGTTAAAATATTCAGGTCGTGTTTGCGGGTAATGTATATTCATTTTGAAGTCTAAACAAGCAGTATTTTATTTTTTTTTTTTTATTGTGTCTACCAATCGTTTCTCAATATATAGAATGTACAACCCAAACGCATGGACAGATTTTATTTTTAAAAAAATAATAAATTCATATCTTTATGTTCATATTACGGGACTTTTTATCGATAAAATAATGAATGTAGAAGCCACAAAAAAGAGTGTATCCTTCAAAGAAATAAATACAATGTAATTGTCTCTCGAAAAATATTAGTGTGTGTGTTATCTTAATATCCAACACCTCCCAAATCTTCCATTATGCTGTTATAAACACGTAATTTCTAAAGATATACTCTGCCGAAATTTTCCAAATGTTGTTGGAATGTGAAGATTAATGACCCAGATCCGTTAAAATAACAAATAAAATAATACTACTCTGATAAAGCCAAATACAATGATATGGTTCATTTTAACGTTCTGATCGACTACTAATGAACTGACAATTATTTTTCACAGTTTGGGCGATGGTTAAGTGAGAAAGTTGATGCATTATATCTGTACTGTTCATTTTAAACTGTATTGCGGGAACTCATTTACACTTTACAGCATACGCTTCACCTAAATAATATATCGTAAAGTGCAACTCACTCAGGTTATTTGTTGATATTCCCACTTTTTTTTTTACAAAGAGCAGTATAAATTAAAGTAATCAGCTGGAAGAATATTTTTTCATGATTTGGTCCATTTTGCAAGTTTTATCTATTTACACTGTAGTAGAAACGACTGGTCAAAGCAAAATTTAATTCATATGTGGGGAATGTTTATTTTCAATTTTCAGAGAATATACAATTATAAAAAGAATCATAATTTAATTACATTGTAAAATTTATTACTTATTCCACTTATAATGCAAATTACAATAATATTGTTTTTATATGCTTCCGTCTGCGATATTTTGTTTACTTTTTTTTTATATTAAAACTGGCATTCATGAAATTTGTACGATCCATTATTTTATGTATAATTGACATATTATTCCCGGATATCTAAAATTTTTACGATAACCTACCATGACATTTAATTTAAATGGAAATATAGTTTAGTTAATATCCCATATGACTATGGCTTCATATATGATTAGCGGCTGCGCCTGTCACAATAACAATATTGACATCAGCATCTCATCCCAATGCATCACTCATCCTCTTCCGGTTATCTTTTTTTTTTCTCGTTGTAAAAGTTCTTGATTATTATCCGCTTTTAAAAAGGGAAGAATAGAACACCAAATAAATTTACCTTTCCCGTGAATATTCTAGTAGCGTCAGGGATGGAATAGAATATTTCGTAAATAGAGACCTTATTAGAAATCTGAAAAGATATATTGTAACGATATCATGATATCAATTAAATTAAACTAAAAAAAAATCATCAATCATGAAATCTAAAAATAAATTAATTAAAATATAACTTGAATAAAAGAATAAATATAGAACCATGTTAAGAAACAAATGAAGAGAAAACGGCAGATGCCGCCTGTAATAAAAATTGTACGTGCTAGGCTACAATAGCACTAAGATTTCAAGAACCTTGAGGCCAACACGTGTGTACATAACGGAATTCTTAGGGTAGCAGAGTTTTTACTAGAAAAAAAAGAGAAATCAAGGGAAAGCAGCATTATAACGGTATTTTAGAAAAACGCAAGTAGAAAGTAGGTCGGCCAATCGGAGACACTCCAAACTTAAAAAACACAACGGCAGAATTCAAAAACAACCAGTAGGAATTGCGAAAGTCGTAAGCAGAGAAAGTTGGTAGAAATCGACAAATCAGCGAACAGGGCGCGAAAAACAGTGTTTTAGAGAAGGAACATTAGAAAAGAGTTTGTTAGGGGAGTCTTACCAGAGTCGCCACGACGGAAGGTCGCGGACACAGCTAGAGTACGCTGTGTACAAAAGAATAGTTTTTTTCAGCGAGTAAGGGACAAGAAGTCTCTTAATATTGAAAGGTTTTTGATAAGTTGAAAGTAAAGTTGAATTGAAGTAAAGTAAGTTTGAATTAGTAAAGGAAATTAGATTTGGAGTTTGTGGAGTTCTTAATAAAAAGACAGATTTGGAAAAGGAGTTTAAATTCACCAGAGGAAGGAGGGACCAATCATCGTAGAACAGGTGCTGTAATTTTGGAACGACTACAAGGAAGGAGAGACAGATTTGGGACGATTTCGAGGAAGAAGAGGCCTATTTGGAACGGCATCTGGGAAGGAGAGACAACGTTAAATACCAACGAAAAGTGTTTAAGCAGTGTGGTGTTTTGTGTTTTTTGTTTAATAAAAAGATAAATTAAAGTTAGGTGGAGTGTAAAGTGCTAACTGACCGAGCAAGAAGGACCAGCAGATTTGATAAGTACAAAACCAATTAATTGTTAATTATTAAAATCACTTAAAATTGATTTCACTTTCGATTGAGCCATTCAAAAAACCCAAGACCCGAGATTAAGATTTTGTTGTTTTTTTTAAATTAATTGTAAAGAACTGAGCTAGCCGAGATTAAATAAAAAGATGATCAATGTTAATAATAATTTAAAGTATTAAATAAATGTGTAAAGAAATATAATAAACAAAAAGGAATTGATAATTTGAAGATTTTAACAAGAGTTAAAATAAAGTAAATTTGTAATTTTAAAAAATTGTCTATGCTAAATAAATTAATCTTAAGGAATGAATGGAGAGTAAATGGTTTTTCTAGATAGTAAGTATAAATTTCATGTATATGTTTTATTGCTATAGTAATTTTGTTCTTTTAAAAATTAAAAGAAAGAGATTGTTTTATCCAGGTAAACGGTGTTGTTTATGAGTAATAATCATAAGTTGTTCCTTTTTAGTAGTGTTGCAAATAAATAAGTAAATCTAACATCTTAAATATCAGATTGACACGACATCGTGTGACTTTTAAATTAGAGTAATCAAAATAATTATATATAACTTGTATGTTATATTTGGCTCACCAACGTGTGACTTTTAGAAAAAATTAAATATTAACTTAATAAATTAAATATAACAAACTTCCATTGTTATAATATGTAACTAATAATTACATGCAAAATGCTATTATCTTTCAATATAACAACGCCCAAACAAACTGTATGTGAGGCCCAGAGGTTTTGGTTGTCGTATAACTTTTACCAGCTTTACCCGTGGCAACTCTAAAGTCGGCCTTTGTGTGGACATCCATAATTTATGTTTCGTTCCAACCGCTTGATGTGAGGAAGCTACATTTTTTTTTGTGAAGCTTAGGATGTCGTATAATATAATAAATGATTGATTTTAACGGAGTGTTCAAAACATATAAAAACAGCTTTATATCTAATGTTTTTATTTAGATAAAGACACAAAACAAACCGAATATTGCGTAAGTAAATCGACCCTCTCTATCTATAGTGTGCAAAATAATTTGTTTGTAAAAAAATTATAAAATATGATAATTTCTGGCTTTGTTTTTTGACATTATATAAATATGTTGTGTTCTCTTCAGGTAGAGCTAAAATGAATATATTTTTGATTTAACATTATCCCCTTCCTCCCTAATTTTATCTGACGTAAAGCGGTTAAAAATTGATATTTTATGAAAAATTACTTTGTTCATTTTACAATCAATGCTCCAACCGTTTTAGTTCTATATATGTTTTGTTTTTTTTCTTTAGGCCTAGTTTTGTGAACGTTGTTTTATAAGCAGCGCCAAAAATGTAATCTAAACCAAAAGATCAGGTTATTGCAAGCCATTTAATTATACTTCTCTGACTTATCCAAGGTCTTAGAATAGTTTCATCCTGATGATTCTGTACTTTAATTTGGCAGGAAAATATATTTTGAAATTTAACAAATTCATTTCAATTGCTCAGATTTAAGAAAATGTACACATATTTTATTGAGTCTATAAGACAAAGCCGGTAAAATAAAATTATACTAACTTGTTAGATTTTATGTACATTAAGGCTAATATTTGTTTCTTTCTGAAGATAGAGGAGGTTGAATTGTGAAAAGAAAGAAAGAAAAAAAAAAAAAAAAAAAAAAAAAAAATTGTTTTATATTTCAATCTAAATCAACCTGATGTACATTAAGGTGTTGTTATTGTTTGAAAAATTTATATTGATTTTTGAAATGGTTCTATTTAATTTTGCAATAGTTTTATCTAATTTGAAAATTATACGTACGTAATTTTACTCTTTAAAATATATTCAATAGTTAGAGTAAATGTATCCTTCAAATGGAGATCTAACACTAAAATATAAAGAGTACTTTTAATTTTAAACCCAAAAATTCACAGATTTCTTACATAAAAATCCATTATGGCAATGTGTTCCGTTTTGCAAATATAAATACTCTACATATTCCAAATTATTTATTAAATAATCCACTTAAAGTTAAATTCTTTATCGCTTTGGATTTTTGTATTACAGATTTCGCAAGAGACATACAGTAATTTTATTTTGAACACGTATTATCCCATAAGTAATACAAATGTCTTAGTTTTTCCTATTACCACACAATATAATTTGTTAATTATATATAAATATTTATTGGATAAAATAGTAATTATTTGTTATGTCTGTATACCTAAGATCGAAGTAAATGTTATCGTAACTATAATGCAACACAGTGTAACAAATGGTTTATTGGATCTCACTGTTACACCGTCTCTATAACCTTAGTTCCTTGAAAACTGAGGATATTTTAAATCTGTTGAAAGAAGATTTGCTTGATTAGAAACTATTAATTTATTCATAAGTCATTGAATTCAACTCAGAGTTACTTACTACACAGATGAGGAGAATGGCGATAACGATTGAGAGAGGACCTAAGATAGCTTACCAGACGGACATTCATTAAAAGCATTCATTGAAATACTTCTGCACAAACAAGGAGATAAAATAACTTGTGCCTCATCTGACCCAGATGTATTGCTTGGATCAACCAAAATTATTTGAAATAAAGAAGAACAACATTTATCACACTTATCATTAATATTAAAAACATAACAAATCAAAATCTACAACATATCAAAGCTTAAAAAATCAAAAACCAAATGAAGTAGAATTTGTAAATGAGGTAACAGTTAAAATAATTTATTTTAAATAGGATTGATGAAGTGCAGGACATTAATTCTATTGAAATACATAGAAAAAATGGAGAAGCCATAATAAAAAATTCAAAATTTATTGAAGGGCCTTGAGCCAACAATAAGGCATTACTATAAAAACGCATGCGAATAATGTTATAATAACTTGACATAATATATATTCAAAGTATTCCTAAGTACTCTAAGGAGCTCAATATTGTGACTAAGTGCATGGAAATACCGAAGTTTGCGGCTGATCTACGTATTTTCTTTATGTAATCAAGGGTTATTCCAATTAGTCTTTCCTGTCATTTTTGTTTCTTTGTTATTTTTTTTAATGCTAGTAGTGGAGTAAATGAAAAACAGTAAAATTCCTTATCTGAAGAATCAACAAGTTATCGATTTGAAACCTTTGTATTGCCTTTCAAATATTCTCTAAAAAAAAAAGATAAATAATATTCCGTGCTTGCTCACCCAAGGGGTTACAACTACCCCTACAAGCGATAAGGCAAGAGATTAAAAGAAATATTCTCCATTTCAATATCTCTCTTAAAAGTAACTATGTATACGTTTTCTACGTCACAGATTATTATTAAAAGGTAAACATTTATATTAACGTCACGGCGGCGCATCCACAATGAATTATTTATATTACCAAAATTATTTCAGTTAACAAAAAAATCAATAAAATCTGCTGTAATTAGTTTAAATGTGTATATCATTAATATATAAAACTATTTTCCACGATTTCAGAGTTAGTTTTGTTAACTAAAATAATTTACAAATCATCACAAGACTTTCAAAATCAATTCTTTATTATATTATGATTATGGTGTACTACCTCTATTTTACAGTCTTCTATGTTATTCATGTCTCCATGAATGTTTCTTGTAACATCCATACCTGTTAAATCCCTATGAAAGTTTATTTGATAACAAATGTCATCCATGTCACTTTATCTCAACCTTGGGACTAAAGGTAGTAAGTAAGTCATTTGTCTGTCCTGTCACTAGACTACCGCTACCTCTGTCAATTAACATTTCTATTAGTAAATGGTCAGAGCTTTGGTATTCCCCAACTACAAATTCCTTAACAAAGTTTAAACATCTCACTGTCACTGTAGAGATTTCTATTATACATCTCCCCATGACACCTACAAACTTAAATTCACTTCTAACGCCTTCATGGTTATTTCTCGTTTAAGACTATCTGCCCGTAATTTTGAAAAATGTTAAACATTTAACCAATGTTTGAGTTCAACACATTATCTTTAGAGACCCGTGATTCTCTTATTTCTGAACCCTGGTCTATATATTTTCTTGGTTTGGTTCATATATAGACACGTGGTTCAAAATTCCCGATTATTATAATTTAAATCAATAGACAAAACAAATACAAAATTATTTATAGGTTTTCAAAATGCAACTGTATGAACCGTATATTTTTAGTTTGACTGAATCCAATTTCTGTGTAAAATATGACCAATTGTCCAAATAATAAATACTGCCAACATTATACCTACTTAAATGTGAAACCCTATTATTAACATATTTGAAATAGAGATCTTTGTCCATTTTGAATTTCATAAATTGTGCAACACTGTATTATTTATAACTGACAATGTATAATACATCAAAACTGATAATAAAATGAAACAGAATTTGTTAAAAAGAGGCTGAATCCAGAAAATTTTAATAGATCAATAATCTATCTGCTTTATTTATAAAAGTTTAAAAGTATAAATGGTCTAGGTATCTCTTCATAGATTTAATTACAAAATTGTCACAAATTTACTACTTAATAAACTACTAGGTTGGGTCGAAAATAGGTCAATTATTCATAAAGCACAGGCCTTATTTCGGAAGAACTGTTCAATTATAGATAACATATTCAGTCTACCAAGTATTATAAATATAATTTTAGGAAAAAATTAAGAAATTTATTATTATTATTATTATATATATATATATATATATATATATATATATATATGTATATATATATATATATATATATATATATCACTTCTTTGCAGCGTTTAACACAATTGATAGGGTGCTTTCTATAATTTTTTTTTATTTGGGTAGCTCAAATTGAATGATAAATATACTAAAAAGCCTGTACGATGGAACGAGACCTAGAGTCTGGTGTAAGGACGGGATAACATTCTTATTTCAGTATCCGTCCGGAAACGAACGAATAATGATGTGGCCACACACGGACATTTTTAATGTAAAATTTAACGAAGAGCTAGCCTCCGAATATTTTAAAACAATGTTTTTAGTGTCGTATATGTTCAGTGTCGTGTTTATGTGTTTTATTTAAGTGTCCTGCACCTGACGAAGCCGACTGTGATCGGCGAAACAGCTGTAGTGATATACAATAACAAGAATTGCTCTGACTACTAATATAAGGTATTTATCTAGATATATACATTCAGCAATTCAAAAGCGAAAAATATAAAATCAATTTGGTTTTATTTCTTGTATGTCCCTGGCAAACGTTAAACGAGAAAAAAAAAATTGGATACATTATGTATCTCATACCTGTTTTAATGTAACAAATGGTCGAAGCAGTGACCATCGGTGATTTGGAAGTGTGTTATTACGTTTCTATTATAAAGATTATTCAAATATGTCACAAGATAGGGGTTGTTATTTAAAAAGGTAAGTTGCCATTTTTCTCTCCCCCTGAAAGGGGGGCGAACATTTTAAACCCTCTTAAACAGCAGAATAATTATTATAATAGGTATGGGAGAGATTTTACGTTGATATACAATCCATTTAAATGATATCGAGGTCTATCAGGACTTATTTTACACTGTGTAGAATCATTCATACTCGTATGCCGTGTCTTATACTTATGGCTATTTATTAAAAAAGATCAATAAATTGTAACACAATAAACATAATCATCAACATAAATGATTTTAACTTAACAGATAAAAAAAAATTACATGGTTAAAACAATGTTTTTATAATAAATATTTGTTTTAATTTAGTACTATAAATACAGCCGCCACTATATCAAAAAAGTCTTCATATACATTTATGTGTGTAGCACATTTTGTTATCTTTTGTAAATATTTAATTTTTTTCACGTGAGTATGGTGTCCAAAACAATTGTTTTATTCTGATATAAAGTCAAACAAAATAAAGCCCAAATTAAACGTTAAAAATTTCTTTTTTTTTGTAATATAGTATTATAAGTTTTAGCTACTGCCTGGCAGTCAAAATGTTGTAATTTACAGCTGTCTCAGTTCCAATGAGTAATCGTAGGGATATTAAAAAATCAACAAACAATTTTTTATGAATACAATACAACAAAAATTACAATAATAGTAAGTGGTTAAAGTTTACAAACATTTGGTATGAAAAAATATTTCATAAATTTTTGTCAATAGGCAAAGAACAAAACAAACTGAATAAATGACCTTATATTTAGGTCAGTAAAATAAAGTTTGTGTTATAATTACAAAGTAATGGAATGTGATGTTAGTGTAAATTCCCATTAAAGTTTTGGTTTATAAATAATGAGGCAAATTCTTGCTTTGTGGAGTAATTTATTTTAATCACAGATAATCAATTGAGTTCAGAAGACATGTAACGAACGTACCATCCTAGGTGATTCCCCAGACAAGACATGCAAATTTATTCCGACCTCATACAGCTAACTGTACACAGACTATAACAAATATCTTTCTTCCGTGCTTACATTTGCACGCAGAAGCTCAGATTAAGAGATCACCGCTACTTTTGTTATGAACAACAATTCATCACAACAACATACTTCAACCCGTGGTTATCTGTAATGTAGTTTATCAAGTGATAAAATATTGCAAAGCTTTATAGTTCACTTGTTGAAATATTGCATAAAGAAAATGTAAATAAGTTTCAATGGAATAATTTATAATATGTCAATGCAGAAATTTACATAGAGAAAGCGGAAGAAAACATATGGTGCACCACGTTTGTTGACGAGTTTCGGATGTACTCATTTTCAAAACACATAATAATGTTCAAATAAATATATGTAATTCAAAAATAGGGTGTAAATTGAATAACAATGAAAGAAGAACATCATATTATATAAAGAAGAATAAAAAAACAAATTGTTTTTAGTTTATACATCTTATGTTAAACGAAGTAGTATTAGTAGATACAGTAAATAGCATAATAATAGTAATTAAAAATAGAAGAAATAAATAAATAAAATTAAAATAAGGGAAGTTAAACAAAAAATAGTTTTTTATTAAAAAAAGGGGAACCGATAATGGACACGATAAAAGAAGAATACTATCAATTGTTTTGATAATGGAATATATCCGAAACTTTTCAGCAGAGATGAGATTAACGAAACTAGGAATGGCGGAATTTAATTATAACAATTCCAACGGAGATAAAAATGAATTAACCGTCATCATAATTTTGTTACAAATGTGGATGTATTAAATAAAGCCAAAACAAGCTTCACTCGTTCCAAAAATGCGTTCTCAGCTTATATCGTATTTGATTATAATCAAGTTTATGAAGACTCTGGTGATGATTTATTTTCATTTTTGACGATTATTTCTAAAGCAAAATACTTTTTTCATGCAATTTGTTACACCTCTTTGGGCCACTAATCATCAAATTTCACTAAAGTATGAGAGAAAAAAGGTTGGCTATTGGCCATAGCTGATTTTGAGAAATACATTTTTTTCTCATATTGGACAGTGTTTATGTTTTATTAATGAATACAATACGAATTATCATTTTTGTAAAAATGATTTATTTTGATCTTAGAATATACTTCAGTAAATATAACAGTTAGAGCCTGTGCTACACCAAATTTTAAACTATAATGAAATTAAATAAACTTCCCAAAATAAGATCAAAGTAAACCAACATACCAAATTTGATTATTAATAATTTGACGATTAATGCCAAGCATATACGGTAGCTAACTGAGGAATGTTATATAGACAGATATGTTATCAAAAACTACATTTGTTGCACTCAAGAAACCTCAAATTGGATATGTCCGGAAAAAAACGACGTTGATTGTATGATCCATAACTTTCTATACACTACCGTATATGGGTGAAAGTAAAACTGAACGCTGAATAACTTTTAAAATAATATTGTAAATAATATCAGACTAATAATTACTTATAAGTCTTATTGCCTGATAAAAATATGCAAATTTGGCAACATGTACTTCAAGTTTAAATACATTCTACGAATAAATAAACAACTGAAAATGTATATAAACGACACAATGTAATAAATAGGTTTTGTTTTAAGACGAGATTAAATTCATACCTTTTGAATTTCAATTCTATAGCATTCCCATTTACAGCAAGTCATCTCACGAGTGCTGTATAGCTTACGGCAGTAAATCATTACAACACAAACATGGCGCTATGCATATTAAACCTAACATTCCTCTTTTGTCGTCTTTGAAATATTTTTCGACAATAGTAACATTTCTTACCGAAATAAATTGTCCTTCCTTGCGTAAAATATGTTGATAAAACTAACAAATTACAATCTACTTTTCCAGTATTTCAATAACAATTTTAGTCCAGAGAGTTTAGAAAAATAACAGATATTATCAAATGAACACTTATTAAAACTGTTTCTTATAATGTAATGGTGACACGAGTTTCAAATGAAATTATAAAACATTTTTATTACTACATTAATTTATATCTAAGAAGAAGGCCCATGACATAAGATATAGTGAGGACCAATATGGGATTGAAGAGTTGTAGTTGTAGTGTTGTCGTTTCAACTTTCAGAATACGCTATTGTAGGGTAATGCAATATGACGTCCTGGAAGTTAACAGTCTTTATATTCTAATCTTTATTTATTTTTTTCACGCTGTTAAAGGGGAAAACATATTACTAGGTATTGAAAAACAAAATAAAATACAGAAAATAACGAACCACAAAAATTAATTAGCCCTTGAGCTTCAAACAATATCAAGAAGGAGGGCAATCTATGTAGTAGTATGGAAAATTGTATAACGTTGACTGGAGATTGATTTCACGTTTTAATTATACCTGCTCTAGATAAAAAGGGGACAGTTATTTAAATTGATATATCATATAAATGTAAATAAATATATAATATATAAATAGAATTTATAAATTATATTCCTTCAAACTTATTATTTTTATGGATGTAATCTATTATAAAATACAAAGTCAATTACTTATAAAATGTTTTTAGTTTAATATATTAAACATATATATATATATATATATATATATATATATATAATTATCAATTGTAAAGTGGAATCGAAAAGTGGAAAGACTTAATATTATACATTTTACAACAGCTCCTTGGCAGGTATATTTATGTATTTTTTTACCGCTTACTCACGAATCAGAACTTTTGGTAAGATGACGACTTAACCTTCGAAGCTCTAATTGAAATTTTAAACTCAGTGTAAGACCTCTTACTCCTTCTTCATTACTTTTTACCTACGTTCTTTGTAGGTTTTGAAATAAAATAATGGAAATGCATAGATAACAAAGACTTTAGACTTGGATGATCACCCCATAATATTAGTCATGGTCAAACGATTTTAAAATTTGATTACTTTAATATGGAATGTTTTTCATTCGTAACCACTTCGTGAAATTCTGGCTGTCCCATAACTTCAGATCTATATTGAAAATAGTATTCAGGAAGACTTTGTACAATGTTTATAACATTAATGGTACGATTTACATAATACAGTTGAGTTTATTAAAAAAAAATATGTGATGTAAAACGTATAATCGTAAGATTTTTAGATTACAATATAACATAAGCGTGTGACTACCCAGGCAGAAGGACGTATGTAAAATATATAAAATATGCCCCGCAATAAAATTTAATGCATGCATTTATTGTAAAATAATGCTTTTTTTGATATTTCGATATCTATTTCTTTTTTAAGACGGTAAAATTGTAACATTAAAAATTTTCTTGACGTAATAGATCAGAACAGTAATACCAGACAAAGGAACGAAACTAATTTATCTCGTTCGTTTATAATATGTTAATATTATTGTTCAGTAATTTATAATAATTCGAAATAATAAAGTAAATAATATTTAGAGATGGATGAAATTGGATATTAAAAACACTCGAGATTTCGTTGAGGGCAAAAGAAACTACTTCTATAGACTATAGGAAGTTCAAAAGTCATTTTGAAATTACTGCTAACTTCAAAAGAGTAGCAAAAACTGATCTAAAAAGTCTAGAAGCTTAAAATGTAATGATTATAAGTAAATTATAAACACACGTAGATCCTGCATCGTGATTCATGTTGGAAGGATTTAATAAGTTGCTATTTGATGACTTTGAATTCCCTGAAGTAAACAAATAAGATTAACCACAGAATACTAAACAAAAAACTTAAAGATTGTTTATAGAATTTAGGTGTTTACTTCAACATATCTAATAAAACAGAGCATATGCACTAATTTATTAAGTGTGAACGCCAGTGGTTATGTTAAATTCCTATTGTTAGTTCTTCAGTTTAAATTAACAAGAGCTCAAGAAACAAAAAAAGTCTAGTGACAAGTGTTGTGCAATGGATAGAACCAATAAAAATTCTGATTCTGTGCATAAGAGTACACTACAGAAAAACAAGTTATGTAATAATAATGATTCAGTGAAAAAATCTGTCACAAAATAGTGTTAAGATAATTAATTATTTAGTAATACGTATAATGTATTTCCAAACAGATTGATTTTTTTTTTAAATTGGTTTCTGTTAATGGTTTTTTTTTTAACCCTACGACAACAACAGGGGTGATGCGTCACCCCACGCAGGTATATTTTTTGTTGTTGTGGTGGCAGTAGATCGCGTATGACCTTGGGGATTTTTGTATTCTTTGTTCAGTTTGGTATCTGCCGGTACGCAGGAAACTAGACTGTTTTGGTGTTTCCAAGTTGTTCAAAAAAATATCTTGGGGTGACGCGTAACCCCTGTTGTTATTCGTGTTGAGTTGATTTTCTGTGCTTATCAAAACACTTTATTTTTTTAAATTTCAAAATGGCTAATATTAACGACCCGGACTTTAGTGATATTGTGAGAGATAAGCTTGAATATGACAGTGATAGTGAAAATGGTTCTTCGTATGAGGACAATACTGAACATCAATCGGAATATGATTCTTCAGAATATTCTTCAGAATCTGAACCTGAAAGCGCTGTACTTCAAGGACCTATAGTAAAAGGTAAAAATGGTTTTAGGTGGTGTCTTGTTCCTCCTCCAAGTAGCAGATCTGCGCATAGGAATATAGTTCGCATTCCTAGTGCCAGAATTAGTACCCTCAATATAATAAATGAGAAGGATGCTTTCCTTACCTTGATAGAGTTGTCTATAATTGATGCTATTGTGAATTTCACAAACCAAAACATTTCAAAATGTAGAGATAAGTTCAACACTCCTCAAAGATATATACATGACACTGATTCAGCTGAAATATTAGGCCTAATTGGTTTACTATATACAGCTGGTTTTCAAAAAGATGGCCATCTTACTGCCAGGGAAATGTGGTCTCCTTATGGGTCGTCATTTTATAAATGTGTAATGAGTCTGAACAGGTTTAGGTTTCTTATGGCTTGTCTCCGGTTCGATGATAAAGATAACAGGAATCCAGAAGACAAATTTGCTCCAATAAGGGAACTTTGGACAAAGTTCATTGATAAATGTAAATCTTCCTATGTGCCTCACACCTATGTCACGGTAGATGAACAATTACTTGCATTTCGTGGCAGATGTCCATTCAAAGTTTATATAGCTAATAAGCCAGATAAATATGGAATAAAAGTCGTAACGATGTGTGACTCTCGTACTTATTATATGATTGATGCAATCCCCTATATTGGCAAGGAACCGGGCAAAACTACTCCCAGTTATTATGTTAACAAATTAACAGAGACTATTCATGGTTCAGGTCGCAATATCACATGTGACAATTGGTTTACGTCAATTCCTCTAGCTCAACAACTGTTAAAAGACCATAATTTAACATTGGTAGGAACTTTGAGGCGTAATAAACCTGAAATACACAAGTCATTTTTGGCTAATAAGCAAAAAACTGTGTTGACATCTCAATTCGGCTTTTCTGATAAGACCATGTTAGTTTCATTCACTCCTAAGAAAAATAAATGTGTGTTACTGATTTCCACGATGCACAGTCAAACGGAAGTTAATGAACAGTCCCAAAAGCCTGAAGTTATTGAGTTTTATAACAGCACAAAGGGAGGAGTAGACACGTTTGACAAAATGGTTCATACCTATTCTGTGTCAAGAGCAACAAGACGGTGGCCACTAAGGATGTTTTATGGTATTTTAGATCAAGCAGGAGTGAATTCTTTGGTACTATTTAAGAAAGTTGCACCTTTGGATAATGTAGTAAGGAGACAATTTCTTAAAGACCTTGGTTTTCAACTAGCCAGACCACACATGGAGAAGCGATTAGAATCACAGCTTCCTAAGGAACTCAGGGCCAACATAAAAATGCTTTTAGGAATCGAAGATCCACCAGTACCACTGGACACCCCTGCCCCTGCAAAGGTAGCAAAGCAGTCAAGATGTTACATGTGTTCCCGTCAAAGAGACAGAAAAGTGAAAACTGTTTGTGCTAAATGCAAACAGCCAACATGCAATGACCACCGCAAAGAAATTTGTCATAACTGTATATAAATTGTCTAGTTTTAATTTGAAAAATTCAGATTTATTGTTTAGCATTATTATTTAATTCAATTATTATTGTTTTTATTATTTTACTCAAGTTTTACCTAAGTTTTTCTTTTCATTTTTCAGTTAAAAAAATTATAACTAATAAAATTATTTAAAATTTATATTGTCAGTTTAATCCAATTTAAAACTATCTTTCAAGGTATAAACTGTTCAAAGATTGTAATAAAATTATCCTAATATGTACAATATATTGTTGTCTTAACAAATTGGTTGTTTATTTATATGCCCATACACAAAAAAATTTTTTTTTTTTCACTAATATAAACAATGTGAGATTACATGCACTTTTCCGGAAAATAAATATTTTGGAAGGTACATACTACTACTATATTTCAATAATATTAATAATATATAGTTAAATATATGTCTAATATATTCAATAAGAAAAAAAAAAAGAAAAAAAAAATTACGTATAAAATATAATTTTTTTAAAACTGGGGTGATGCGCCACCCCATGTTGTTTTTCAAAGCGGTTTAGTTTGTGTTGTTATCCTAGGGTTAAATCATAGTACTAGAATTTGAAGATTTTGTATCTACAATCATACGACCATAATTTGTTTGAACCGGGATTAAAAACTTTGTACAGAACAATTGAATAGTGTTATATACCCAGCCCCAATACGCAATGTAACACAACCAGATCGTCTAAATTTAGCCGAAAAGTTGGATTCTTGGACCCTGTAGTAGATTTGAAATTACATTGGTAGATCAAGGAGTCTTGCCTAGTGGAGTAAGGTTCTCTGAAACAGTTGTTACACAGGTAATATGAACCTCGTAATTGAGCTTATCAATACTTTCTTCATGTCAAATAGGTCCGATATGATGTGGTAAATATGTATGTATTAAAAAGTATCCATAGCTTCGATCGTATCATTGTCTCTCTGCTTGGGGCTTTTAATCTTTATGTAAATGTGAAAGAGCCTCTACTCCCTTCGCTACACGACTCTTCCGCGTAGCATTAGGAAAATATTATATTTTTTTAGGAAGTCAGGGCTCGATTTTAGATTTTCAACTAAAACTTCCCTATTTAACATCGCACTTGTTACCATCGGCTGGGTGTGTTACCATTTGATTTAGTAATGACGTTGCATAGTAATATTAAAGTTACTCGGTAAACACATAAATAAAGGAGAATATTCAGAATGAAATTTTTGTGATTGTTGCTGATAAAATAATAGACAATATATAGTAAAATTCTGACAAGACCGTTATAAAAACATATGATATTGAACGGTGGTCAATCAAGTCTATTGATCGATGGAAGCTCCGTTTCGAATGCTGCAAACACTACTCAACTTTAGAGGTAATCTTCTCTTTTCTTGAGTAGGGTGTGATTCTTCTCTCATCAATCACTAGGGGGTGTTTTTGAAGTTCCGGCAAAGGAATTTTACATGTAAACAACATTACAGACGTAACAGGAGTTATTATTACTTCCCTTTCTTCATTTTTTCTCTTCTTTTTATAGAATGGAACAGAATTTGTATGTAATGTATTATACCGTTTTTGTCAGAATTTAATTTTTGTAATTAGTGTAATATTTCGTTATTACTTGTAGAGTATACAAAGAGTATATGTTAGGTTAGGTTAGGTTAGATTATTTTATGGAATTTGTATATATTGTTTTATATCGTTTTCGTCAGAATTTCATTTTTGTAAATAGTGTATTATTTTGTTATTACTTTATCAGTATATAAATTATAAGTTAGGTTAGGTTACGATAAGGAATCTATCATATTGTTTTTGTCATAATTTCATTTTCTAATTAGTGTAATATTATTTACCAACTATACAAAGTATGGGTTAATTTTGGTAATCATAAAAAATATTTCCCTCCGTTTTTTGACTGATCTTCATGGTGATAATAGAAAAAGTTACTTCTTTCACTTGTCTTTCCGTCGTCGTTGTCGTTTGTACATAAAACTAGAGCTGCCACGAACATTAAGAGTTAAACTAAATTTTGTATAGGAGACTATATTGTGGGTAAGCAATTTATTATGTTTGTGTCTCTATTGAAATACTTAACAGCTAAAAAGAATCGAAAATGGCAAAAAGGTGGCTATTTTTAACATAGTTTGTTCATATATCGGGTGATATATCGTACTAAAATAGATACAAATTTGCAGATTTAAATTCTATATAAATCAACACCACCACACTACGATGAGAAATAACGAAGTGTTACTATGAACTCTGTCGTGTCTAGTAAATGTGATATTCGTAAAGTTACGAAATCCGGAAGAGCGAGTGGAGTCTCCTTCACATATATAGAGCCTAGACATTGACAAGAGCGAAGCGAGTGGAGATTATTTTATATAAATAGAATACATTACACCCATTAGGTTATAATCGACGTCAAGAAAGTAGTGTTATACACAATTACGATGTTCAGAAAATGTGTTAACAGCAGTTTCTGTTTATTACATCTCGACCTACCCATACAATAGAATTTAACATTTATTTAAGCTCAGGAGAATGTTGGGGATTATATTAGGAATATCTCCTTGTTTTACACTGAGTTCTAGCCCTGAATAAGTAACATTATGCCCCATCCACATGTTTATATTTTTATTGTCCTCTCATCGTTTTTTTTAAAAAATAAATTGATTGGCAACATTATGGTATTTAAAATATAATGACAGCACTTCTTTCAATGAAAAGTTTGTCTCTTGACAGTCTTACAAATTTTAAATGTTATTGCTAGATTGAGGGGTCTTACCTAGTTTAGGGCAAGTTTGTTGTAACAGTTGTTTCTCTGAATCTGAAATTTGTGTTTTTACGACTTTCCTGATACCTGCTAATTCATACTAGGCCTCGTAGATATACATATATTAAACCGTTCAATTTGCTTCGCTCGGCCCATTGAAGGCGTCGAAGTTTTATATACGCGAAAATGTAACTCGCTAAAATCGTGTCGATGACAGCCCTGCCGAAAATCGTAAATAATATTTTCTTGGGAAGTCAGAGTTCGTTCGAAAATTTTTCATAATAACTTTGCCGTTACAAAAATAACTATTTTTCGCCTTTATAGTTGGGGAGAGGGGTATTGTACCATTTCATACAAAATCGAAATCTCCAATTTTTTATCTATAAGTTGATCTATAACGCAACAGATGCGAACAGAAGATTATTTTAATAGGTTGCCATTATAACAATTCTAATTTAATATTCAGAAACTCATTATAGTTCTAAATGAGCATAGTATACACTCCTACAAAATAAAATCATGTACATGGTTTAATTTTGGTGGCCGCAACCGTCCTTATGTATATATGAGAACGACTACGACGATGAAGTAAACAACGTCAGATGGACATACGTTATGCAAACATCACGTTTTCGCTTTCCTGAGGTAATGAAATGTGAATGTCAGTTAAACAACAGAGATATAAACTTTGTGATGACCAAATATACCCTTTGATATATAAGTAAGTAAAGTGTAATAAATAGCGCAGGAAACCTATTTGTTTTTCTTCTCCATTTGATAATTTTGATTTAGATTGTGTTGAAAAAAAAAAACAATGAAGATAACCTTTTAATTGATTTTTAGAAGGGAGAAAATGCCATAGACATGTTTAAGCTATGTTGGATTGAATTTAATCCTATAGTATTATTTTAGTTACAAATTGCATTTGGTTAAAATATATAAAAGTATATTCGTTTATAAAATTACATTATAGTAAATAAACTACACCTTAAATGTATAAATATAAACCGAAGCCATCCTAAAGTTTATTGATCGAACGAAAATGGAAAAGGAACCTGTTTAGGAATGCAATCAACATCCTACAATTTAGTAGGAACATCCCTTCTGGAAATTACATGTCTCGGTAGAAAAATGCTTCCCACAAAGTCTGAAAACAATGCATTCAATAGAATAACGTAGGAAGTACATTAGTATACTAGGGATGAGTTTACTCTTATTTATTTATATGCATAACAAAAAATGTGCCAAAAGAATTAACTTGTTATTGGAATAAACAATACGTTAAACGACATTTGTTCTATTACAATAGATAAATATTATTCGGGGATTAAGTGAATTTTTTTTAAATAAAATATTCACGGTTATAGGTGGTATCCATGTTTTACTTTCATTGCTAACGTATAAGTATTATATAGAAAAGTTATGTTTTGGATAAAAAAATGCTGTCGATTTTTTTGCTGATATATCCATTTTGCTGTCCTTATAGTCGACAAAGATGGTTTTATATTGTCTGTCTTGGGTCTGTATCCTGGTGTAATTGTATTACTCTATAATCTAAACGCGTCACCGATTCTAATCAAATTTAGTATGAGTGCATATTTTGACCATATTTTGATATGAGTTTTCTTATTATGAAACTCAAAAGTTTGGGGTAGCTACTATAGGGGAGAAAACAAACTTAACTTTTCCAAAATTAGGCTATAACAATTTTGATCAATTTTCACTCAAGATTAATATATAATTGACAAAAAAACCTGGTTCTTGGTTCATGTGTCATTGAAACTCTAAATGTTTTTCTTTTTGTTTTTAATTAGAGAGTATTATAATTTTCTTTATTTCAATTTCAAGTTACAATATATGTATAAAGAATCTGTATTTAAAGTTCTCAGGCAGTTAAAATAATAAAAGTGGAGTTACAACAGTCAGTTGGAAAATATTGGTATAAGAACAGTTAATCTAGTACCGACTGCTAGTTGTACTGGTAAAGTCGCACTGAGATGAAGATAGGGGATTTCAAAATCTGTTTTAGTAGTAATGAGTTGTAATGTTATAATTCAAATAATTAATTACCTTTGTTACTGGAAAAAGCATGTAACAACTGATATGTTTAAGAAAATCTGTTTTTTTTTTAATTATTATTATATTTTTTTTTTACAATAAAATTGCAAAAGAAAACAACATTATAACTTGGAAACTATTGAAAAAAATATCAAAAATAAACAAATATTAAAACAAAACCAGCAAGAAAATGTACTTAATTAGAAAAGAATACGCCAAGAAAATCTGAAAAGCTAATCTTGCCTATGAAGAGATATATTTATTGAGCAAGATTGTCAGATTCGGAGCTGAGAAATCGTAGACAGTAACACGTTGACTTTTATAACTAATATATTCATATAATTCCAAAATACGAGAGAAAAGTTACGACCTATGCTAAAAAGACGTAGACAGAGAGAAGTTACGTTTTATAACAATTATGAAGGGACGCATTCACAATCTACGAATGTAAGAGAGAAATAGGTATGACCTGAGTTGAAAGACGTTCACAGAAAGACGATGCATTTTATATAATAATGTGTATAGACACATTTAACTAATACAAAGTATGGGACAAATAGTTGTTTCCAGAGCTTAGAAGATGTTGACAGAGACACGTTGCGGTTTATATAATACTACCCTACGTAGAGATACATTCAGCCTATACAAAGTATGAAACCAATTATCGGGTCCAGAACTTAGAAGAAGTTGACAAAGACACGTTGCGTTTTTATAATATGTATAGATACATTCAACATATACATTGTTTGGGAGAAATACTCAGGTTCAGCCCTAAGAGGACATCGACTACTTATACGTGTTCAAGTATAAAGAACACATGAGTACCACCTATAATGGTTAACATTGTATATATTTTTTAAATAAAATATAATTAAATAATCACCAACATTACTTAACTCCTTATTGTAATACAACTAATATATTTTCATGGATTGTTATTTACAGTAACACTTAAATGTGTTTTTGCTATATCTCTTAATATGCAAATAAATATCAGTAAATCATTACTTGTCTACAAATGTACTATCTACGTTATTCCATTGAGTTCATCCTTTTCAGACTTTGGGGGAAGCATTTCTACCGAGACTTGTAATTTCCAGGAGGGATGTTCCTCCTAAATTGTAGGATGTTGATTGCATTCGTAAACAGTTGTCTCCTCCATTTTCGTTCGGTCGATAAACTATATTCAGGCTTCTGTTTTCATTTTAATTTAAGGTGTGTTTTATGTTCAATTTACGAATTTATGAATTTTAACTGATATCAACCGATACAATTTATTATTTAAATTAGTCTAAAGTACTAAGTTCAAAACAATATACTTTACATTTGTCTCTTACAGATTCCCCGTGCACAAATCAAATGTGATATTTTTATTTTAAACAGAGTAAAAAAGATTGGTTTTTTAGAGGTTGAGCCAGGAGGTAGTACGACCTAGAGAAGATATCGCTGGTATAGTTTCAACTTGAGATTCTAGAAGTCAGGCAGTTCAGAGTCTTTTAACTTCAAAAAAGAAAAGAAATAAGTATCTGGACTTATTTTTTATTTGAATTTTATTTTGAGGGTAAATCTAAGTCTAAAGTCAAATTCAGGTTTAAATATCCAAAATTGGATATCATAATAAATTATTTTTAAGATAAAATCATTGTGGAAATATTCTTTGGATTTTTTGAAAAGATGTTTAGCTCAGTAGTGTCATTTGAAAACTTAAAAGCAATAATTTTACTAATTATGTGAGTATAGATAAATATTGAATTACTGCAGTATAGCCACAAGGCCATATATATATATATATATATATATATATATATATATATATATATATATATATACTAACTCAGAGCTTTATAATATTTATTAAATGCCTAGTGGTCCAACACCCACCTCGTCAAGGTTTCAAAACTCTAAGGTTTCATCATCATGTGCAATTCCTCCGAAAGGGGTGGGGTCTTCATATAATTAAAACACATTTAGAACACATCAGAACACGATTATAAAAACAAAGACTGACATATTTTATATTTTGTCCACAATGACATTCCGGTGCGAATTGTATACCGGTCGTGTTATATTCACCTATACAAAATTAAATGTTCATCATTTTGTGACCGGTATTGTACGGATGACAACAACGACGGACGGACGACATGTTAGAAATAACTGTTTCGGTTTCTTGATCCCACGAAACGTGAATATTAGTCAAGACTCGGAGGACAAAATGTCTTGGGAATATCAAACTCAACTTATACTTCGAGGTCTAAGTAAGTAAAAGCAGTTTGATATATTTTAAATATCATAATACTCTATTTTATTCTTCACTTTAATTTAAGTAATACGGTATTTGATAGTTTTTGCTCACAAAAGAAAACAAACAAAAAATCATATCTTTATTGAATTTATTAAAATAAATAATTTTCCAATTAGTAATATGAAGTATACTTTGTAATTACAAAGTACCAGAAAGTTTGAGTTAAATAATAATTTTATTTAATTAAATATTGAAAAAATTTAATTACATTATTTAGTGAAACTAATTAATAGTTTACAATATCGTTAGTTTATTTTATCTTGTAATTAAATTGTAGAAAATGATAAGAAATTTTTTAAGCACAAATATTATGAGAATATGTAAAATAACCACAAAAATTGAATAAATTACTGCTCTAATTAAAACATTAATTAATATTTAAACACTTTTGTTTTTACAGCTTTTAAGTTTTTATTTACCATCGAAATATTGTAGAATATTGTACGTTCTTTAGTTTCGGTGTTACCTTATATGACCTTATAGAGGGAGAAAGGTTATGAAAGGTTAGAAAGGTTATTATGAGTAGGATGAAATAAGGATCTATAGAATTTGTTTTTTTAAATATAAAATAAAAATAAAGCAGAAGAGTAAAAATATATAAGGTACTGTTGTTTTATTGATGATGGAAAGCCTGACTCATAAACACCCAGCAACGTAGATAGTTATAACATCGTAGCAAAAGATGGCAGTGATGAACTAAGTTCATTTCATGTGTGTATATACATTTTTATCACAGCGATCTATCATTTCCGATGAAAGCAGAATTTTAGTTTTTTATTAGAAAGAAAATACTGTGAATTTATATTAGACATTCTTTTTTATAATAATTAATTTTAACGAGAAAAAATTATTGTTTTACGTTTACAATAAAATATAAAACTAAAGGTCTTGAAAATTCACTCAAGTGTGGCCCCTGAGGATTTACACAAAACATACTTTTCAGCGTCTTTCCAAAAATACTGGTACATGAGTTATCCGTAAAAAAACAAAACATCAGACTTAGCGCTATTATATACTACTACATTTATCTGTAACTTTTCCACAGAATTTGTTTATATTTAAATATATATGAAGATTTATGGTTTAAATATGTGGGAAAAAATTGCAAGTAAAATATTTTACGTTCTTGATTGTTAGCAAAATAAGTTTGGTTTATTCTTTGATGAGTGGGAAAGTTTGTGGAATGTTTAGCACTGCTTATTTTACTATGTGTGAGTCATGGAGTGAGAAGCAGAGTAAGAGAGAGAGAGAGATCCCTATTTGGAAATTTTGTAACAATATCCTGTTTTGAGCAAACAATATTTCTTGGTGTACTCAGAGGCTCACCTATTTATAGTAGACACGTACGGGCTTGCAAACCCGATAATGCCTAACTGGATCTATAACTTTTCCAAATTATCATTGACTAAATACTTTTTAAAATCTTTTTAAGAGGTTCCTCTTGACCAATACTTGTTCATATCCGACTTCGGCGCTATTAGATTATTCGAGAGCTAGGGATTTCATTTTATTTACGTTCCTTTCTTCCTTCCTTTTTTAAAAAAAATAACGCGATGATGACTGTCAGGTTTTTGCCTTTAAACAACAAAGGAAAAAGTATTTCTTCTTTTGTCTCTACTAAAACACAAATATTGGTGACGGATATTTGGAGATTATTTTTACTTGTAAATCATTTTATATTTAAAATTCTTATACAAGGATTATTTCGTTAATTTGTTGAGGAGGACACAGCTACAATCTAATTACAACTTCTAACCTAATCTCAAAATTATAACAACTTTGATTTATTTGACTTGACTGGTTCGTTATTATTTGGTTGAAATAAACTATGAGCTATGAGTAAACGTGAATGAGAGAGAGGGAAATATATTGTTTCATCTCAAAGCTCCAAATTAATTATAGAATTAATTAAATCCTTCATGTAAATGAGACGTGGTAACTAAATACGTGGTACTTTTGAAAGCTACAATTGTTCTTCATCTGGAATTATCCTTCACAATCTGACAAAAGCGCCAATTAGCTTTAGATGCAACTTACAACACTACCTAATTAAACTAATGCTGAGATACAAAAAAATATTCCGTAAAGTATAAATAAATGCATTTCTTTGAAAAATAATAATACAAAAAAATAATAATTACAACAGTTTGTTTTTAAATTAATTATCTCGGAACCAATTATCTTTCAAGGTTTTTATTATTTGCTCTTAAGGAGAGTTATGTCGTTATAAAGAGGAAACATAAAATTTATTTGTCAAGTGTCCTTTCAGAATGACCCTGATTTCCAAACTATTTCTTCTTGTTATTTTAAGGCAAACAATATTTAAGTTATCTTCAAGTTACAAAAAAGGAAGAAAATATCATAAAATAAATTCCCTCAGCCCACAAATATTATATTAGAGTCACTGTCAGACGAGAACAAGAGTCGGTCAAGACAGACCTAATGGGGAAGTTTAAAAATTGGGATAAAATACAGAAAAGTGTAGATCCAGTTAGGATCCCTCGGAATTGCGATCCCCCATCTCAAGAAAAATGAGCACCTGAGGTTATGTATTTTAAAATAAATTATGCTATTACAATTTTTTTATCTGTCTTCACAACGGAAAATTAAAATAAACTTTAAGACCGATTATCCATTCATGATATGTAAAATGCTTAGAAATTCATTATCAGCAGAAAGATTACAGATATTTCAATTCTTGTTATTAAATTCTATATAAGAAATATGTTCATTACAACACCTAATCATGAGATAACCACAAGGTGAGCTATCATTTACAGAACACTGTGTGTGAAGTGGATCACATAATTTGAGTGATTTATTCAGATGCAAAAATTAAACTTTTCCACACGTTTTGATATGTTACCCAGATAGCGTGGCATTGAGCTAGAAATTATTGAGAGTTTACACAATACTCTTAAAATATTTCTTGAAGTTTGTTGTATATTCAATTAAAATTAGGAATCGGAATATATCTACTGTTTCATGGATAACAATTCCACAAATTAAAGTATGTTCTTCTCAGTCCAAAATTGTTTTTAGTATCATGACTGTAGGTCCATCACCTGTATGTTTGTCTGTCGCATCTTATATGAACAGTGCGTTCTATGAAGAATTAAATGAGTGAACCGATTTAAAACAAATTTGGGATGTGGGTGCCATATTTTGACCATATGTTGAGTTTTTTTCAACTAGCTGTTACCAGCAGCTTCGCATAAGAATATTTCAGATTATGATTTTAGGCACAGCCCTAATAGACGTCTACAGACCTACTCCAAACCATGTTAAAATATTCATTGCTCTAAGCTTCTTGGACCCAGAGATAAGCTTTAGGGGTAAAAATCGCCCTGGAAGTGGAATATTTTGAAAAGCCTTTCTTAGTACGCGTCAACAGACCCACCCCAAACCATGTTAAAATTTCATATCTCTAGGCTTCCTTTATCGAGAGTTTTCGTGATCAGTCAGTGGGTTTTGACTAATGTATATAAATGATAAAAAAATCTGAAGTATCAACCATTAATGTTTAAAAAAAACTAAACTTTTCTTAATATAATTTGACTTTGAAAATTAATGTCCATAATATTTATACATTCGGTTATTTCCACATTTTGGTGTTCATACGTTTATGTTTTACATTTAACTCACTCCTACTTTTAGTAGTTACTGATTTTTGTAAATGTATGAAGACCATTTTAATTAAGTACTATTCAAAATGTTTTTTTGTGTTTTCAATAAATTAATAATGGTAAAAATTAGAAAAATATTCATTGCATATATCTTGTTAATTTTTAGTATTTTTATGAGCTATAGATACGTTGAAAAAAGGTGTTTAAAATATAAATGAAATAGAATGTATTGTTGTAAAATTTATTTTATTAGAGTACAAAAGTTTTTTTTTCAGCTAATACTAACAAAAAAATAAATAAAGAGCCTATGCAGTGTATTAAAGTAAATAATATTCAAAGTATACGATATACAAAACAATTCCTGTTTTAGTTAAAATGCATAAAATCAATTTCTTTAAATATAGAATTTATCAAATTCTTTGCTTTTAGTAGTAAAATTTTTTAATAAGTGAAAATGACATCGGCTTCAAAGAAAGGTACTGATTACATTATCCACTAAAGTGTCGTGCATGAGATATGCAAACTTTACGACATACAGAAAAACCGTACACAAGGTGTAGCTTTCTTCCATGCTTACATTTACAAGACTAAGATTAAGATGCTACTACCTTTTTTTGTATGTGTGTGTGTGTTTTAATAACAATATTTCACAGCTTCTCTGAATATATTTTTTCTACCCTACCTGATCTGTAACGATGCGAAGAAAACGTCGACTTTTTTAAGAGAATAAATTTAATTTTGGAAAGCCTTCAGGGATCCCCTATATCACTATATCACGTACGGGCGTGTTCCAACCCACGGACCCTAGCACGATCTGCATATTTTACAAGTGCTTTTGAGTTTGATCCCTCGCTTTCCTATCTGAGCTCTTGTGACCCACTTTTGTTATTTTCGAAAACGTGAAGTTATTTGAGTATTATAGGGTTAGGTGGCTCTTTTGTCGTTTTTTAAATGATATACATAGTTTTCGTCACTCTGTTGTTTTTTTAGTATCCTACCCGTATCGCTGCCTCAATATTTCAGAATTCTCAGGGTACTAATTTGCGTTTGCTTCGTTTGATATCAAACATTTGACGTACGTTATAGATATATTGGAACAGATACATACCCGTATGAAAAAAAAAATGCTAATAACAATGTTTGTTACCATGATGAAAAATCGGTTTTTGTTAAAAAAAAAAAAAAAAAATCAATCATAACAATCAGTTTAATGCGTGAAAACAAATATAAGTTTCTGCGCTATCGTGGTACTTACCCAGCCCATCATACAATGTAATAGAAGATCTTCTAAATGTAACATCAAAAGGTTGATTTCTTCGGTCTTGTAGGAAATGTGAAATTCATTGTTTTTGTAGCCCTAGTGAACCTTAAATCAAATATTATGGTAATAATTATATTTTTTAAAAACACTAATATTTAATAAAACATAGATCTAGTGATTGGACCATTTCATACAGAATTGAAATCTGGAAACCTTAATCTAATACAGTATGTTGTAAGTTGAATAATAAACGAAATATGAACAAAACACTGTTTAAATTGGACGCTATTTTGACATTTTTCAAATTCGGTTTTTTGATTTCAGTTGTGTTTGTATGAGAACTTTATAGCCCCTTAGACCTAAGTTCATGTTTACCTCTTAGTTTTTGTGGCTGATCTAGTGCATACATACAGACAACAACGACAACGCCGATTGACGTACGGCTTTATCAGTTTTTAGCTAATCTCAAGCCATAAATCATTTACAACAGTAAAAACAGGAAATTTTTATGATTACCCAACTTACCCGTATACTGGGTAAATAACAATAAAATAACAAAACGTTATTCAAGAATTAAGTAGGGAATAAAATATACTTCACCAATAAATATTGGTTATAAAAACAAAATTCAACATGTAACATCAAGAAAATGGTCTCGATTTTTAAACTTTTTTTAACGATGTTTTGTGCTCGATTATTCCCAATGTACACAAATTAATTTTTTAATGCAATCTACATACAATGTACACCATTATTTTGATGTGAGTACCTGCATTGGTATAACTGGAAACATAAAAGTTGTAGCTTTGCTAAAGTCTTGTTCTCTGCTAATTTTACCGTCCGTATGGTAGTGTAATTGGGACTTGTCTGACTTAAAATTATTTGTTTAGTCATCATTTTAATATCACGAAATAAAAATAAAAAAATGTTTCATTAAAAATGAACATTGAACAATAAATATAATATTCTTGGGGTTGTTTTTAATTTAATGAAAATGTGGTACAAACAAAACAGGTACTCTCTTAAAAGATGAAGATTTTAATCAGGAAGGAATTTTTACTTAAAAAAAGTTTATCCACAATGGACCTAATAAGTATTTATTATAAATATGTAAACGAATATGTATGGACTATTGAGATATACTTTCTATATGTTTGTTTGAGAATGGTGTATGTGTTCTCCATGGCATTGCGTACTCCAATAGATGTAAATAACTTTTAGTAACAGAAACTAAAATATAATCAATATGTGAGATAAAATATGTTGGGGTAAATAAAAGACGGCATTATTGCATGGACGCAAGTTATATAAATTGTCTAGCGTTTACAGTAATTTGATTGGTTGTCAAGGAAATCAAAGATAAACATAATCGATTTTTTTATGTTGTTAAGTGCAAAGGGATAAATATTCGTAAGCAACTCTTGGTTAAATATCCTCAATATTTGTGATATTTATAGTATTTTAATTAAATTAACATGACAAATTAGTTAAGCCCCATACAAAAATTAAGTTTTGAAGAGAATATTTACTGGACAAACAATAGCTTGTTCAAATAACTCAATCAAAGTTTTTTAATGAATATTTCGTAAGTTCAAAGCCCAATGAATAATTTCCTCTTTCTTGTTGAATGTGAAAACGTATAGGTCACCATCCTCTTGAAAAACGTGAGAAAAGGTCACAAAAGACTCCCAGCCCCTTTTTATTTATTTTTATATTTTTATGGCAGTAGAAAAAGCAATTGTATAACCTTAGTCAATTTCAAAAATTACACAAACAATGCAACAAATAAATCAACATAGTTAGTCAATACACACTAAAAAAAATACAAAACACAAAACAATATTTCACAAAATAATTAAAAATAAATAATGAAATTAGTAACCGCCAAAAATAACTTAATGTTAACTTACAAAATAAAGACGCATTTAAGTATAATTGCAAGAGTATAATCTTACCTATACATAAATTAAGATACAAAGGAGCGAAAGAGATTAAGTCCATCATGTCAAAGGACCGGTATACAGTGCTTGGAGAAAAGCCTTATGAAATAAATTAAAATTTAGTTTGCTTGGAACTCAAAGTTGGTTCATCAGCAAACTGAATTAGGCTCTCTGCAAACATTAAATATGATAGGTCAATGATATAAATTAAAAACAACACCGGTCCAAGAACTGATCCTTGAGGGACTACTAAAGGGTCTGGGATAGAAAAATAACAACAAAAGTTGGTCAAGAGAAACATGAAAGTAAAGTTTAAAGAGGGGGATCAACCAAGATTTCGTGGAAAAGGAATACGTTACAACTATCAGTACCCTCGGATAGGAATGATGAAATATGTAAATACTTGCTAAAATGTAGATTTGAATATGTTGTCCATTTCACATTTCTTGAAGTAATTTATTTAAACTAACAAATGTATTTTGTTTTGATGTTTACTTCGTGGTGATGCATTTCTTTGACCTTGTGATTATATAGATTTCTAAATTAAATATTGTTTGTTATATGATTTGATACACCGTAGAAACATTCTGTAAAAACATTCAGATAGCGCATTCAAAATCAAAATAAATAATCAAACTATTTATCTCAAAAATATTAAGAAAATTTAGAAGCTTTTAGTCAAAAGTTTTACTTTTGTCACATTCTTTTTAATTGTTTTAATATATTTAAAAAAATATTAAACTCCTCTCGTGGCATAAACTAATCTAGAGTATAAATCATATTCCTTTAAATTCCAGCTTTTAATGACGGTAAATCCTTTTAATATTGCACACAGTCTTGGATTATAAATCTTCAATTTTCTCTAAAATTTGAATGAAATCAGTAGAGACAATATTGAAAAGTTACGTATTTTATAGTATTAGAAATCATTACTATTTCTGTTTTATTAAGGATAATTTCTTAACCGTTAATTTTAGAGAGATTCATAATAATACGTGTTAATTGGGTTTAATACCAAATTGAGGAAAATTTAATAAAAATTGTTTGCGCTAAGTTTGAGTAATTTGTAATGTTGTTGTTGTTTTTTATTAATATTGCACCAAATTTTAGGTTACAAAAAATAGTGATAAAAAATACCAATATATAATAAAAACATGCCGACATTTGAATAAAATTGCAACAAAAATATGAGCTGTAGATTACTCTACATACGATAAATAAATAATTGACAGACTTATTACAAAAACACTTTTTACCTCAAAACGGATATATGTAAAAATTATCGACGTAAATTTTTGATCAATCAGATAACTTACTCTAATATAAAATACATGTTGTATATTATTTTTAATGGACGAAACATCTTTGGTGTTAGAACATTTTAAACACTGCATCTTAATACTTAACCTATCACTTTATTTCCCCTAAACAGAAAGATATGGCGAATATATATGAGTGCTTTTATGAAAACCCCTATTCCCTGACATGACCTACGGCCCATGAAAGCATCACACATTCCTTCAACGTGCGTATCCAATCGTAAGAGGGAAGGAATAAAATATTTAGAGGGGGAGGTAATTCGTTACTCTGGCTCAACTGGGCTGTACCTTGAGTCCACATGACTGAACGCTTTTAGAATTGCCAAACAAAAAACGACGTAAAAACAAAACACTAAATATCTTACTGTTTTTATAAGTAATGCTGTAAAAACCTATATATATATATATATATATATATATATATATATATATATATATATATATATATATATATTATTTATTTATTGTAAATGCAAATGGAATATTTATACTAATTATTTGTACCAACTCTACAAACGTACTATATATATTCTCATGAGACAGTTTCATTGTAAATATAGCATGGAAATTATTAAAGATAATTTATAAGTAATGTACACAAATATATATATATATATATATATATATATATATATATACCTATGATGGAACTTGTTGTAAATATAACATGGAATATCAGATTGACCATCTCTAAATACAATACAAAAACTTATATTATATCCATGATGTAAGTTGTTTGGAAAGAAATAATGCAATATGCAAATGACTATTTCCAAGTAAACTTGTATAACCATAATACATTGTCTTGTAAATAAAGTATCTAATATCTACCTGGCTCTTTGTGAGTAATTTACAAAAACCTATATAGCCGTGATGCAATTTGTTGTTAATAAAGCATGGAATGTCTGACTCAATATTATTTGTATGTAGTGTAATAATGCCCTAATACTATTGCTGCAATTTGTAAAATAAAGAATTGAATGACTGACAGACCGTTTGTAAGTAGTACTGTACAACAACCTTTATAATAATGTTGCAATGTGTTGTAAATTGATCAAGGGATATCTTTCTGATTATTTGTAAGACTGTACAGAAACTTAGATACCCATTATTCTATTTATTGCAAATGAATAATTTATTATCTGACTGAATATTCGTATATAGTGTAACAAAACGTATATACACTTGTTGATGCAACTTGTTGTAATAAAAAACGTGGTATTTCTGACTGTATGTAATCTATGTACATGTACTCATAATGTAATTTCTTGGAAATTATGCATGGTAAGTATGACTAAGTAAGCGTGAGTAATGTACAAATATTTATATAATAATGATGTAATTTATTAACGAAATATGTAATATTAAATTTATTATTTGTAACTAGTTTATAAAACGCATATACCCATGATGCAATTTGTTGTAAAACAAAAATTGAAAACTGTGACCATTAATTAGTAAACACTGTACAAAATCTTACGTACCCATGATGGAAGTTATAAACTTAGCTTGGAATGACTAACTGACGTTTGTAAGTACTGTACAAAGACTCCCATCCCCATGATTTAAAATCTTTAAAATAAAAAACATGGACTATCTGACTGACGATTCTCAAGTACTGTACTAAACTATAATTTGCTTATAACAATGTTTTCTTATAAGTAAATAATGGAATATTTGATGCACTATTCGTAGGTACTGTAAAAAATATAAACACTTATGATAAAATTTTGTTTTTGAAATAAGGCATGGATTAATTGACTATTCTTTCTTATTCTACAAATGCCTATTCACACACATAATATTTTTTTTTGTCTGCCTGATTTTTTTTGATGATATCAAACTTGGCATTTTTGCCTGAATATTTGTAAGGAAACATAATTATATAACCAAAATGGAAATTTTTGTAAATAAGTTTTGTATTATCTGACTGATTATTTATAAGTACTATATAAAACCTACATACTCATGAAATAGTTCATTTTAAATAATGTATGGGATTTTTAACGGATTAACTGTGCCTTCAATATATCAAAACAAAATCGAATATTAAATCATAAATAAAATTAATGTTCATGATAGATACTGTTTCTCTACAATAGAATTTGTTAGGCTAAGAAAGCTTAGTAATTATTTGACGGAATATTTTTCATTTTTCATCTCATTTCTGATTGATATTACAATCAAATAATTGACAACTAAATCCTCAATATGGTCACAAAAAATCACTGTGCGTTTTTGCTTGTGTGGGTGAGTAATGAATGGATGTACGAGGTAAATGTTAATTACAAGATAAACTTTTACATCTACAGCTCACAATACCTAATTGTGATTTAACTTTTACAAAGTGGAGAAGTAGACTAAGTTAAAAAAGTTGGTGTAGTCGTTATTTTCATTTTTAACAATTATTCCAATTTAACCGTAATACATTTTTACTTGCTATTTACATAATTAATCTTTCCATTTCATTAAAATTGAAACGTAATCATTAAAGGCGAATTTAAATTATATTCATTACTTGTTTAACTTATATTCTGAACTTAGTAATTGTTTATATATGTTATTAAATTATTGACTTCGGCAACATAGACAACGACAACGAAGAGTAAAAAACGAAAATCAAAATTCATGTTGATTCTTAGCTAATGCTTCTTATATTGGTTTAATTAAATATTAGAATATTTTACAGTGAGAAACAAAGTGTTAAAAGAAACATCACAAATAATTTGTCTTAATATTGGAAACAATTTTTTTTTTACGCCGCACGTGCCTTAAAACCTATTTTTTGCAATAACGTCAAAATTAAACAATTCCCAATTAGTTACCGCCTCCGTGGATATTTGATTAATATTTACTTTTTTTATTCATGCCGCAGGAGATTTTACCATGGGAACACCCTTCTACGGCAGCTAAGCCAGGAAAATAATTGGTTATCTTTTCCTACACATTTAGCGTTTGTCAAAACGAATACATGTCTAGATGATCTTGTTTTATACAGTTTTTTTATTAATTAATACAGTGATTACTTGTCAAATTTAAATGTTTAATTAATTCAATTTACTAAAGATGTTTCAAATATTTTTCTGTAAAAACGGAGAATATTTCAGGGCGTATTTTAAATTTGGTAAACGCATTGTGTATATTATGTTTTAAGGATGTATCTAACACAATGACTTTATTTTTATATTTTATAAATGGCTGCCATTTAAAGTATTTTAACGTTGAATATTCTGCAAACATATAGATTTACAAAAAACATTTATGAGAAAAAATATTTTCCTCCTTTATAAATATAGTAAATAGTATTTTTTAGTAAATAATCTTCCATTCTTAGTAATACCCTAGAAAACGCAATATTACTCTATATCCCTACATACAAAACATTGTTCCTTTTATCCGCCGTAAACATTCATAATATTATTATTTATTGAACTCCATTACATCTTTATTATTTACAATATCATTTACCCTTATGTTCCAAAATCAACCTAAATACATAAGTGAAACAAGAAAAGAAAACATGAAGAACAAACTTTCACTCCACTAAAAATACAAAAAAAAAAAAAAAAAAAAAAATTACAAAACTAAATAACATTATTTTTGTAATATACAATTTAACTGCCTCAATAATAATAATCTGATTGACCTAAAAATAAAAAATAAAACTACATTAAAACAATTATTCAGAAATAGAGTTGCAAAATACAGAAACTCCCGTTTAAAATAGTAGACACAATTTTTAGAATTTCCCAAGTGTTGGACAAAAAATGCCTCGTATCTTATTCATGGAATAAAATGTTGAACTAACGTAGGTAATTGTAGGGTTTAAAATTCTATTACTTTACGAATTTATTTCCACTGAGCAAATAATTTTTCCATTAAGTAAGGTTAAACCATTCATTACTTTTAATGTTAGCATTAGCCTCAGCTACACAATCTACAGTATTACTATAGTTATGTTTTGCTAATTGCACGTTACGAATGTTAATGCAAACGAGATCTGTATAAACTGAAGGTATTTATATAGTCACCATTTTTATCTCACGAAAGGAAGAGACAAATTTTGTTTTAATTAAAAACAGAAGCTTGAACGCTCGGCTATACTCATATTACAGCCAAATGTTTATTTAAACAATAACGTAGGAAATTAGTCGTGTGCTTCAGTTGCGTTCAATCATTCAACTATCTTAATAATTAATTGTTTATATACTTTTAACTTTAAACAGACAAAATAGTAACTTTTAAATTATAATTTTAAGTAGAGTTTTTAAAAATGGGATTTTAAAATAAATTGTTTCTCTGTCGGTTTGTGTTGTAATAACGTGGATCCACTTATATAATATATTTATACAACCAAAGCTATGAAATATCAAATGTAACTCTCTTTTAACACAAAATATAAAATAGAAGTGGACATAATAACTCTAAGTAGAGTTATATAAAACATGAGATACTAAAATCTTGTTTTTCTCTCTCCGTTTGTATTAGAATGATAATGAAATATAGAATATAATTGAACTTGAAAATAAACAGGGCAAAGCACAAAGAATCTGATAAACCTTCAGGATTTGTTTTAGGAATACGTGTTGAACATTCCTGTTTAAATCACCACGTAAAATATTTCCAACCACCCTTGAATCGCCAAAATAAATTGGATAACTTTTGATGCATTCGGTTCAATTATTTCATTGTCCAATATTTTTGCATCTAATAATAATACTGAAATAAAAATGAAAAGATGTTGTGATAACCTTTTCATTATATCTGTTTTTGTAATTATTAAGCTTATGGTTCAGGTAAATTATTTATTTAAAATCGAAAGATACAGATACAATCTTAAATGCTTATGAAGCACTTTCTGAACGGGTGTTTCTGGAAATCCACATTCCAAAATTAATCGAGTGATAGCCGTCTTTCCTGGATACCCATTTGTGACTGTCACAGACCCTCCACATTATCAGTCTATGTACGCAGGGTATTTCTTGATGCCCACATTTCCGGAGTTTTAATACTTATGATTATTTTGTCTGTTTATTGATTTTGTCAGTATGTGGATCTAATAAGCAAGTAAAATGATAAAGACTTTGAACCGTAACAACCAATTTCGTTTTATTAAACCATAAAACGCATTGAGCCCAGGCGCCAAGTTTAAAGTGAATAATTGCGAACTAACGTCCAGTGGCAGAAATAACATCAAATATAGACATTTATGCTTTAAATACTCTAAATGAATTAGTGTTGGAGGGGAAAAATAATTCGTAGAGAGAGTCATGATACAAAAAATTAAAGAGATGGATCTAACTAAAGAATGTATGCAAAAGAGAGTAGATTGTTAGACGAGTTCTATCCTTGTCATTGATATAAAGAAGATTGATTGATTATTGCTCATACTATTTATAACTGACATCATGGACGCCTTTTTAGATTATTTTAGACTTTAAATCCGTTGAATAAAAACCATCAATTTTGAGAAATTCTAAACTACTTTATTACTGTAGAAGTATGATTTGAGGCAAAGCCGGGGAAAATGGGAATTAAAAATGAACAGTTAAGCTAATAAGGTCGTAGATGATATACTTATATTATGTAAGCTTCATGTGAATTTACAGTTTGACGAATGAATATTAAAATTCCACATAATTAAATCAGTTTTAGGAAATACAGTCGTTTAAAAAAATATCATATAGCTTTTAAAATCTTCTATTCACATTAATATTATCTAATTAAATGTATATTCTTTTTATAATAATAACTCTAGCGTTGAATTAAGTTACATTTTATATTAATGAAATAAAGTGTAAAAAACACTTTATATACCGTAGTTTTTTCTCACTCATCCGAAAAAACAAAATGAAATATCTAAAACTAATCGTCATCAAAAATGTCATACATTTGTTATCGAGGACGTGATTACGTCAAATATGAAGCATTTTTTTATCGTTCGTGATATATGTAAATATTTAATCAAAAACAGCCTTCATGGTTATTTACAATTTTAGATTAGCAATCACCAAACTGCATAGTTGGTGATGATGGGTTATGAATAGCTTTTATTTAGTTTTTGAGGATACGTTACGAAAAAAGAACATGCAAATATTTTGCAGTGTTTATGTTTAAACTTACGTTTCTAATTATCATTTACAAGAAATTATTGTTACATTATCTATCTATGGGAGGTGAAAGTCCACCTAGTTTTATAATATTTGTAAACAAATTTAAACTGTGAAACTTAATACAAAAACAAATTATCTTTAATATTTATTTCAACGTAAGTAACTATGATTATTAAATTTTATATACAAATTCATAACTTATTTAATTTTTAAATTGTTTTAGTTAATAGTATACCTGTCACAAACATTTGATTTTTTTTTCACAACACATTTATTGTTCAGCACATACTATAACTTGAGGATTATAATTAGTTTGTTTTATTGCAGTGATAGATAAAGCTATTACCCCGTTATTTTGGGCCTGTTTGTATAAAAATTTAAGCAACGCAGAAAGTGCCTAAAATAAAATTTTGTCGTAAGTTCGATATTAGGAGAGATAACTTTCCTCTCTCTTCCAGTTTCATTACTTTCAATGTGACTGCTGCAGAGATTTCTAAAGTCGTACAATGAATGTCGTGCTTTAATATTAGTCATCGGTGCAGAAAGTGAAACTCTTTAAATATTTTTCATTACAATAGTTTGTGTACAGATTCGTAACGTTTCAACATTTAATATAGATTCATTAGACATTTTCAAAAAAAACAAAAAAAAAAACGATCATTTCTTTAGATAAGAACTTTTAAGAACATAAATAGAGCATTGAGAAACTTTACGATCTTTGTACAGTACATGGAATTCTTTGACGTAAAATAATATTCTTAAAGTTACAAAATGTAATTTGAATAAAAACAATATATGAACAAGCAGAGAGAGAAAGAGTTGTAAAATGTTGTTTTACAGCTGTCAGTAAATTTGATCCATAAACACTCTCTAAAACATGGTAGTAAATAATACGGCATCAGTCGTTCTCAAACATTTAAGACGTGTAAGATATTTAGGACTTCTTGTGATTTATGTACTGTGTTATACGGCATCGTAATAAAAAAAAACACGTTTATTCGACCATCATACTACTTATCCAGCCCCATCTTGTAATGTATTGCAAGAAAATTTGACTTAAAAAAATGGAAAAATATCCAGTTTTATCACATGTATGTTGATATAATAAGTAAAAGGAGCAACATTTATTAAAATTTTTAATAAGATTAAAAAACTATTTTAGAAACATATTATCTGTAATCACCTTTTATATAGAATTAAAAACACTTTGTGAGAAAGTATATATTTACATATTTTTTTAAAAAATGTTTATTGTATCATGGATATTATACATATACAATCATGGATATATACATATACTGTACTCTACTTGTACATAGAAAGTTAGAATATCCGTTACGACACATATTTTCAATTCTAAAAAAGCCTTCAATTTTATTGACACAAAATAGAGTCCATTTGAACCAGAATAACTGATTCTGGCATCCCAGTCAGATAAATTATTTGACAGGTTTTGCAACTTGTCGAAAAGTAGGATTTAGTCCAGTGTCATCTGCATCTCAGGTTGATTTTAGGTTATTTTTGTGTCCGGCGAATTGTTTGAAATATGTTACAGCTACTTTCCTGGGTCTCATCTTGTTTATTTTCTATATATTTTGAATACTTTTCCATCTTTTCTAAATACCTGTTTCCCTGCTTTTTCCCGAAAGAATCGTTTAATTTCTAGTGATACCAGGTTATTGACTGAATGCACATCCAGAGTTTTCTCATCTGTGACAAAATTAATCATTAAAAATTACTTTGTTGGTTATATATAAGTAAATTTAAAGATATTTCCCTCAAGGATCAGTACAGTTAGTACGGGTTTAGCAATCGTGAAGCAACCTAACTGTAATGACCTTGGGCTAGATCCGTTTATTTCTATTATTTGTCTCTTGATCAACTTTTATTCTCTTCTTACATTGACTTCATTTGAGTATTCAAGGGCTATAGATTTCATTGTGTGTTCTTTTACGATAATGACCGGGATATTTATGCCTTTTAACAATAAGAAATAATATACCTAGATACCTTTTGTAAAGTTAGGACACATTTAACAAATCCGGTATTTATTATGTTGAATTTTAAGAAACGCTGAAAAATAACAAAATTGTTATATATTTAATTTTTGATCCATGGGGGAATACGACTTTTAAACTTGATCATCCCTCACCGGCGTATTTCTTTAGGGTTGGGTAAATTTACATTTATATGAAGTCTCCCTCTACCAAAAGCAATCTGTAGGATACCTCTTCTCCATAATGTGAATTAAAATAATTGTATTATTTGTAGTTGTTTTATTCTCCAAAGAAGAATACGTTGTGATAGTAGTTGTTTATCTAAAATATTTTTAACTTTGATTTAAAAACAGATAACTTAAAACAATCTATATCTACATACAGTGTGATTCAAAATTAATTGAAATACCTAGGACATTGATTTTATGGGTAAAAAAAAGGAAACAAAATGTACGTTTTAGAATATCGACTTGTGAAATACTTAGCTCTAATTTATTCTCTAAGAAGGAATTGAAGCCACCCAGTAAATATTGGAATACAAATTAAGGAATATATTTGGTAGTTTTACATGTTTTATATCATTGAGGGAAATAGGTCCCACAACTTTATCTCCAATAATTTCCATGGAAACCAAGTGCCAAATACAAACTAAGAGTTTAGAAACAAACTTTTTTAAAGTTGGCGAAAATAACGTTGTTTATTTGGTAATAAACGTATAAAAACTTGTAGAAATTTTGATTCTGAGAGAAATGATAAAATTACAGTTACGTCACTCACTTCATTCGTGTCAGTGTTTAGGCCCTCACCGTCCTAGAAGTTGTACACAAATAAAGTAGCCTGCACTCTCTGGTCCTGTGTCAGTGTTTAGGCCCTTACCGTCCTAGAAGTTGTAGACATATAAAGAAGCCTGCACTCTCTGGGCCTGTGTCAGTGTTTAGGCCCTCACCGTCCTTGAAGTTGTACACAAATAAAGTAGCCTGCACTCTCTGGTCCTGTGTCAGTGTTTAGGCCCTTACCGTCCTAGAAGTTGTAGACATATAAAGAAGCCTGCACTCTCTAGGCCTGTGTCAGTGGTTAGACCCTCACCGTCCTAGAAGTTCTACACAAAAAAGAAGTCTGCACTCTCTGGGCGTGTGTCAGTGTTTAGACCCTCACCGTCCTAGAATTTGTACACAAATAAAGAAGCCTGTACTCTCCAGGCTTTTGTCAGTGTTTAGGCTCTCACCGTCCTAGAAGTTGTAGACATATAAAGAGGACTGCACTCTCCCGGCTTTTGTCAGTGTTTAGGCTCTCACCGTCCTAGAAGTTGTACACAAATAAAGAAGTCTGCACTCTCTGGGCGTGTGTCAGTGTTTAGACCCTTACCGTCCTAGAAGTTGTAGACAAATAAAGAAGCCTGTACTCTCTCGGCTTTTGTCAGTGTTTAGGCTCTCACCGTCCTAGAAGTTGTAGACATATAAAGAGGACTGCACTCTCCCGGCTTTTGTCAGTGTTTAGACCCTTACCGTCCTAGAAGTTGTAGACAAATAAAGAAGCCTGTACTCTCCCGGCTTTTGTCAGTGTTTAGGCTCTCACCGTCCTAGAAGTTGTACACAAATAAAGAAGTCTGCACTCTCTGGGCGTGTGTCAGTGTTTAGGCCCTCACCGTCCTAGAAGTTGTAGACATATAAAGAAGCCTGTACTCTCCCGGCTTTTGTCAGTGTTTAGGCTCTCACCGTCCTAGAAGTTGTAGACATATAAAGAGGACTGCACTCTCCCGGCTTTTGTCAGTGTTTAGACCCTCACCGTCCTAGAAGTTGTACACAAATAAAGAAGCCTGTACTCTTCCGGCTTTTGTCAGTGTTTAGGCCCTCACCGTCCTAGAAGTTGTAGACATATAAAGAAGCCTGTACTCTCCCGGCTTGTGTCAGTGTTTAGGCCCTCACCGTCCTAGAAGTTCTACACAAATAAAGAAGTCTGTACTCTCTGGGCGTGTGTCAGTGTTTAGACTCTTACCGTCCTAGAAGTTGTAGACAAATAAAGAAGCCTGTACTCTCCCGGCTATTGTCAGTGTTTAGGCTCTCACCGTCCTAGAAGTTGTAGACATATAAAGAGGACTGCACTCTCCCGGCTTTTGTCAGTGTTTAGGCCCTCACCGTCCTAGAAGTTGTAGACATATAAAGAAGCCTGTACTCTCCCGGCTTTTGTCAGTGTTTAGGCCCTCACCGTCCTAGAAGTTGTAGACATATAAAGAGGACTGCACTCTCCCGGCTTTTGTCAGTGTTTAGGCCCTCACCGTCCTAGAAGTTGTAGACATATAAAGAAGCCTGTACTCTCCCGGCTTGTGTCAGTGTTAAGGCCTTCACCGTCCTAGAAGTTGTAGACATATAAAGAAGCCTGTACTCTCCGGGCCTGTGTCAGTGATTAGGCCCTCACCGTCCTAGAAGTTGTAGACATAAAAAGAAGCCTGTACTCTCCCGGCTTGTGTCAGTGTTTAGACCCTCACCGTCCTAGAAGTTGTAGACATATAAAGAAGCCTGTACTCTCCCGGCTTGTGTCAGTGTTTAGGCCCTCACCGTCCTAGAAGTTGTAGACATATAAAGAAGCCTGTACTCTCCCAGCTTTTGTCAGTGTTTAGGCCCTCACCGTCCTAGAAGTTGTAGACATATAAAGAAGCCTGTACTCTCCCGGCTTGTGTCAGTGTTTAGGCCCTCACCGTCCTGGAAGTTCTACACAAATAAAGAAGTCTGCACTCTCTGGGCGTGTGTCAGTGTTTAGACCCTCACCGTCCTAGAATTTGTACACAAATAAAGAAGCCTGTACTCTCCCGGCTTTTGTCAGTGTTTAGGCTCTCACCGTCCTAGAAGTTGTAGACATATAAAGAGGACTGCACTCTCTAGGCCTGTGTCAGTGGTTAGACCCTCACCGTCCTAGAAGTTGTAGACATATAAAGAAGCCTGTACTCTCCCGGCTTGTGTCAGTGTTTAGGCCCTCACCGTCCTAGAAGTTGTAGACATATAAAGAGGACTGCACTCTCTAAGCCTGTGTCAGTGGATAGACCCTCACCGTCCTAGAAGTTGTAGACATATAAAGAAGCCTGTACTCTCCCGGCTTGTGTCAGTGTTTAGGCCCTCACCGTCCTAGAAGTTGTAGACATATAAAGAAGCCTGTACTCTCCGGGCCTGTGTCAGTGATTAGGCCCTCACCGTCCTAGAAGTTGTAGACATAAAAAGAAGCCTGTACTCTCCCGGCTTGTGTCAGTGTTTAGACCCTCACCGTCCTAGAAGTTGTAGACATATAAAGAAGCCTGTACTCTCCCGGCTTGTGTCAGTGTTTAGGCCCTCACCGTCCTAGAAGTTGTAGACATATAAAGAAGCCTGTACTCTCCCAGCTTTTGTCAGTGTTTAGGCCCTCACCGTCCTAGAAGTTGTAGACATATAAAGAAGCCTGTACTCTCCCGGCTTGTGTCAGTGTTTTGGCCGTCACCGTCCTGGTAGTTCTACACAAATAAAGAAGTCTGCACTCTCTGGGCGTGTGTCAGTGTTTAGACCCTCACCGTCCTAGAATTTGTACACAAATAAAGAAGCCTGTACTCTCCCGGCTTTTGTCAGTGTTTAGGCTCTCACCGTCCTAGAAGTTGTAGACATATAAAGAGGACTGCACTCTCTAGGCCTGTGTCAGTGGTTAGACCCTCACCGTCCTAGAAGTTGTAGACATATAAAGAAGCCTGTACTCTCCCGGCTTGTGTCAGTGTTTAGGCCCTCACCGTCCTAGAAGTTGTAGACATATAAAGAGGACTGCACTCTCTAAGCCTGTGTCAGTGGATAGACCCTCACCGTCCTAGAAGTTGTACACAAATAAAGAAGCCTGCACTCTCTGAGCCTGTGTCAGTGTTTAGGCCCTCAAAGTCCTTGAAGTTGTACACAAATAAAGTAGCCTGCACTCTCTGGTCCTGTGTTAGTGTTTATGCCCTTACTGTCCTAGAAGTTGTAGACATATAAAGAAGCCTGCACTCTCTAGGCCTGTGTCAGTGGTTAGACCCTCACCGTCCTAGAAGTTCTACACAAATAAAGAAGTCTGCACTCTCTGGGCCTGTGTCAGTGTTTAGACCCTCACCGTCCTAGAATTTGTACACAAATAAAGAAGCCTGTACTCTCCCGGCTTGTGTCAGTGTTTAGGCCCTCACCGTCCTAGAAGTTGTAGACATATAAAGAAGCCTGTACTCTCCCGGCTTGTGTCAGTGTTTAGGCCCTCACCGTCCTAGAAGTTGTATACATATAAAGAAGCCTGTACTCTCCGGGCCTGTGTCAGTGGTTAGACCCTCACCGTCCTAGAAGTTGTACACATATAAAGAAGCCTGTACTCTCCCGGCTTGAGTCAGTGTTTAGGCCCTCACCGTCCTAGAAGTTGTAGACATATAAAGAAGCCTGTACTCTCCCGGCTTGTGTCAGTGGTTAGACCCTCACCGTCCTAGAAGTTGTACACATATAAAGAAGCCTGTACACTCCCGGCTTGCGTCAGTGTTTAGACCCTCACCGTCCTAGAAGTTGTAGACATATAAAGAAGCCTGTACTCTCCGGGACTGTGTCAGTGGTTACACCCTCACCGTCCTAGAAGTTGTACACAAATAAAGAAGCCTGTACTCTCCCGGTTTGCGTCAGTGTTTAGGCCCACACCGTCCTAGAAGTTGTAGACATATAAAGAAGCCTGTACTCTCCGGGACTGTGTCAGTGGTTACACTCTCACCGTCCTAGAAGTTGTACACAAATAAAGAAGCCTGTACTCTCCCGGCTTGTGTCAGTGTTTAGGCCCTCACCGTCCTAGAAGTTGTAGACATATAAAGAAGCCTGTACTCTCCCGGTTTGCGTCAGTGTTTAGACCCTCACCGTCCTAGAAGTTGTAGACATATAAAGAACCCTGTACTCTCCCGGCTTGTGTCAGTGTTTAGACCCTCACCGTCCTAGAAATTGTAGACATATAAAGAAGCCTGTACTCTCCCGGCTTGTGTCAGTGTTTAGACCCTCACCGTCCTAGAAGTTGTAGACATATAAAGAAGCCTGTACTCTCCCGGCTTGTGTCAGTGTTTAGACCCTCACCGTCCTAGAAGTTGTAGATATATAAAGAACCCTGTACTCTCCCGGCTTGTGTCAGTGTTTAGACCCTCACCGTCCTAGAAATTGTAGACATATAAAGAAGCCTGTACTCTCCCGGCTTGTGTCAGTGTTTAGACCCTCACCGTCCTAGAAGTTGTAGACATATAAAGAAGCCTGTACTCTCCCGGCTTGTGTCAGTGTTTAGACCCTCACCGTCCTAGAAATTGTAGACATATAAAGAAGCCTGTACTCTCCCGGCTTGTGTCAGTGTTTAGACCCTCACCGTCCTAGAAATTGTAGACATATAAAGAAGCCTGTACTCTCCCGGCTTGTGTCAGTGTTTAGACCCTCACCGTCCTAGAAATTGTAGACATATAAAGAAGCCTGTACTCTCCCGGCTTGTGTCAGTGTTTAGACCCTCACCGTCCTAGAAGTTGTAGACATATAAAGAAGCCTGTACTCTCCGGGCCTGTGTCAGTTTTTAGGCCCTCACCGTCCTAGAAGTTGTAGACATATAAAGAAGCCTGTACTCTCCGGGCCTGTGTCAGTGTTTAGGCGCTCACCGTCCTAGAAGTTGTAGACATATAAAGAAGCCTGTACTCTCCCGGCTTGTGTCAGTGTTTAGGCCCTCACCGTCCTAGAAGTTGTAGACATATAAAGAAGCCTGTACTCTCCCGGCTTGTGTCAGTGTTTAGGCCCTCACCGTCCTAGAAGTTGTAGACATATAAAGAAGCCTGTACTCTCCGGGCCTGTGTCAGTGATTAGGCCCTCACCGTCCTAGAAGTTGTAGACATAAAAAGAAGCCTGTACTCTCCCGGCTTGTGTCAGTGTTTAGACCCTCACCGTCCTAGAAGTTGTAGACATATAAAGAAGCCTGTACTCTCCCGGCTTGTGTCAGTGTTTAGGCCCTCACCGTCCTAGAAGTTGTAGACATATAAAGAAGCCTGTACTCTCCCGGCTTGTGTCAGTGTTTAGGCCCTCACCGTCCTAGAAGTTGTAGACATATAAAGAAGCCTGTACTCTCCCGGCTTGTGTCAGTGTTTAGGCCCTCACCGTCCTAGAAGTTGTAGACATATAAAGAAGCCTGTACTCTCCCGGCTTGTGTCAGTGTTTAGGCCCTCACCGTCCTAGAAGTTGTAGACATATAAAGAAGCCTGTACTCTCCCGGCTTGTGTCAGTGTTTAGGCCCTCACCGTCCTAGAAGTTGTAGACATATAAAGAAGCCTGTACTCTCCCGGCTTGTGTCAGTGTTTAGGCCCTCACCGTCCTAGAAGTTGTAGACATATAAAGAAGCCTTTACTCTCCCGGCTTGTGTCAGTGTTTAGGCCCTCACCGTCCTAGAAGTTGTAGACATATAAAGAAGCCTGTACTCTCCGGGCCTGTGTCAGTGATTCGGTTTCTGATAGATCTCGTGACTACATGAATTCAACATGACCTTGGGAGAGACTCCGAAATTTTAAATAATAAATTACCTATAGCAATTAAATAAGATGAGTTTGATACCATTTCATGCAAAATTGGTTTTTCAAAATATTTATAAAATGAAGTCACTTCCAAGTTGAATAACTTACGAGATGAGCAAAAAATGGGCATTATATTGATAATATAATTAAATGTTTTGAATTAATGTTCTAAATGAGCACATTATAGTTTATAGCGAATTTCATGTTCCTATCTTCTTTATGTTCCACCGTCATCGTCATTATGCACTGTCGACAAAAACGCAGGCGTATAGTATATCGAAAATAAATTTTTCAGATTCCTGAGGCCATCTAATCAGTCAAGAAACGGAGGTCGAATTAAATTTGATTAACTTCAAACGTCAAAGTACGTTTACTAGGTGAGTAAAAAGAAAATAATAACAATACGTAACTATTTTAGCGTGTTGATTTGTTAAATAAACTGTGAATTAATAATTCATATAGTCTTAATTTGATACACATAATCAACGAAAATGTTTTAAAAATTCATGTGTTTGAAGGAACGTGAATGAAATTATCACTTGTGATTTTTTACTCATTTTAAACTTAACAGTGTTGAGTTAATTGGAAATAAGATATTATTGCATGAAGAAAATAATCCATAACTTTACGAGTTTTGGAATGTGTTTAAAACGTTAGTATTTATTTCATGAACGTTAAAAACGGGGCGTCAAAAATGTTTACACAATCGCTTTATTTTCCTGACTACGTAAATAGAAAGTAAAGTTTGTGTTTCAAAAAAACAATTCCCTCGCCATGACTTACCTCCCATAGGATCATCACACATTCCTTCAACGTGCGTATCCAATAATCCAATCGTAGAGGGGAAGCAAAAAGGGATTGGAGGGGAAGGTAATCAGTTATCCTGGCTCAACTATGCTCCACATGACTCGACGCTTTTTAGAAATGAAAAATAAATAAAAAGCGTATAAATAATATACACGGATATTTTAGTAAGTTCAGAATGACGCAATGTGTTGTAAACATAATCATTACAATTAATGTTTACTTTCATATACGTAGTATATTAGCAAAATATTATTTATAGATATAAGGTGATTAGTTGAAGCGATTTAGAAATGTTGTGGCCGTAGTATAAGATCTTGAATATATTTTATTTCGTTTTACTTTCTCACACATATTAAGTTATGTTTTGTCAAAAGTCATACATTTATTTTCAGTATGTTACTGTTTGAATCCCATGAGTCTGTCATCTGTATCGTTGGTGGTCTACAGACAAAACTGTGGAAATAATTAAATAACTAAATTAGGTATAACATCTTATTTTTGCCATATCAGTAGAGCCCGAACTTCTTAATTACCATTTCATTAGCCTTTTCTTAATCCTCGACTACTTTGTAAACAGGTATTCAACACATCTGCTGCTGTCTGAGTCTGTTTGTTTAGTTATGTAGGCCTAACACGCGAGTAATGATGTTATTATATCTTATATTACAATACCTAAAGGGAAACCATTCATGGCCAATTTGTAATAGGTTTTCTGAAACCAAATGAAAAGTGTTTACAATTCTTGCCTTTGTAAGTATGCATACAATTTTAATGAGAAAGTAAAAATGAAAATATTGATTTAAAATTATTTAAGAACACACGAAAAAATAATAAATAATGTTTTAGTATAAGCTGGTGAAAGCCTAATTTCAGGCGTATTATCTGACGGAAGCTAGTGGGAAAAGCTATGCATTAAAATAATTCTCATATATTTTTACTTTACAGAAATATTTATAGTCTGATTTTAAAGATATCGGTATCTCACATTAGTGAAAACTAGATTGACAATCCTGTTGAACACTAGCTGGATCTATATCCTGTTTAAAACACTTGTTGGTTAGATCACTCTCTTTCATCTTTTCAATTTGTTTTCTATTCTGTAACTTTATGACCTTGATGCAATTAGAATATTCGAGGGCTAGGGAACTCAGTTTTGTGCGATAATGCCCCACTGGTTTTTTTGTCTTTAAACAAATAAAAGAAACAATACAATTTGAAATAATTTTCAAACTTTCCAAAATAGTTTAATAACAGTTTATGTTCCTAACTAGGGAAAACAAATAAAGCAATATATTTGATGGTGATAATATTGATGGTAAACATTTTGGTCTTCTGCTGTCTTCTACTTATTTGGTGTTTAATAAACAAGTTCCGTTCCTAAATAAAAAACAATAAGGAAGGCAATATATTTGATATAGAAACAGATCATGCTGGTAATTAGTTTAATGAAAAATGTCTTTACTTTATTAGTAAAATGAAATTTACAATAATATTTCAAGTGAAAAATATACGACATAGACTGGGAATCGAACACAGGACTTTTGGCTTTACTCGCCAATGTTCTACCAACTGAGCTATCCTTCACGCTTCCCAGTACAGGGCGCACACTTCTCACTTGACTATACGTTTTTGCTGCAATTTTGAGTTTTCCAAATTAATTACATCGCATATGCGACATAATAAAACATAATCGAAAGATTAAGACAACAAAACTGTCGTTTATTTCCCCCCTAAATTTACTCCAAACATAACCCAGCTGTGAAATTGACGCTATTTTAGTGAATATCGCCACTAACGCATTCTTCACGTTGTTCCTTTTTACGATTATTACAGAACCTATAATAAAAAAGTTACACCCCGTGAGGTCAGGACACGGCGTGACGTGTTACTTGTGAAATGTAGAGCGTAAGATAGAGTGTAAGATGTGACGCGTGGTGAAAATAAAAATTACGTTATTTATAATTTCAAGAGGGGGAGAAGTTGACGTCATTTTATGACATCAGGAGAGGACGAGTGGAGTTGTGACGTCATAGATGGATAGTGTGGTGTATAACGTTATACGTTCTAAAGTGGCGCCCTTTTTGCTACTCTACTTCCACTATTCATGGTTTCAGAAAACTGAAAATTTATTTCGAATTATAGTCCGCCCGTCGTCATTATCATCTGTACTTTGGAATGATGTGGACCAAAAAAAATTAAGATAGAAACTTGAAATTTGTTACAAATGACTAATGTTTGCTCACACATAACCGAACTGGTAATTTAAAAAAAAAACTACTTGTAAATGTAAAAATGAAAGCTATTTTAAACAGATTTTGGTGATATGGTGTGTGTTATTTAACGTATAATACAATACTGTATATTATTAAATTCAGATTTCAAATCAGCATGTATTGGTACCAAACCCACATCTCTACAACGATAAATAACGAAGCAATTGTCTCTCAAGTAATTGTGATATTCGTGTAATTACAGGATCCGGGTAAGTTACGGACACGAGTGTAAGAGATCGGAGCCATCTAGACATACCTACAGCTTGGAGGCCCGTTAGAACCGAGATACTGACAAGAGCAGAGAGAAAAAAAACTTTTAATACATTCACATCTACAACGGCATAGGCGTCAAGAGAGTAGTGATATCCATAATTAAAGGTATTAGAAAATCTGTATATCAACTGTTTTAAGGAAAGATCACATATAGGCTACTAAGTATATTGGGTAAGACCTACTAACTTATCAAACAATTTAACATTTACTACAGAGTCCAAAAGACCCATGTAGGTAGGTAGACACCCATCAACTTTTTTTATTCTGTGGCAACATATAATATACTGTATACCATAATCATAATTAGAATTATATCTATTAGGGTATATAAATTTACGAAATTAAAATTATGATGTAATATTTCAATAAAATAATTTCATTATCATCAAACATTCTGATTCATCGCTGTTGTCTATAGAATTTGTTATGAAATATTAAATATATTTTTTAATTATAAATTAAAATAATTTGCCTTCTCAAAAAGCTATCGTCATCGATCTAGTTTTTTCAGATTGATTATTTTGTCTGATATTTAAGATGATACTACCAGTTAGAATGAATACTTATATATATATATATAGAAGTTGTTATATATCTGAAGCGAATGACTGTTTAAGATATTTTTCCTAACTACTTTCGAAACGTAACAATAAATTATGTATTGTCTGATATGTAATATACACAGAGTTTTATATAACTGTTACCAAGCTAACACGACCTCTATACGTCACAAATAAAACGACAAAAAAAAAATTTGTTTCATACTTCACCAATAAGTGTTTTTTATTTTATTAATAAACATCGATTATGGGTAAAAGCAATAAATAAAATATTAAAGTTGTTGCCCACAAAATAAATGAAAAATTAGTTCTGGCTGAATATGAATATTTGATAATTTTAATCTAATATATTTTATTTGCTCACATGTTCTGTTAAGTGAATAATCATATCAACTAGACGTGACACCATTTCTAGTTACATGTCAAATATAGAGACGCTTCAATTCTGGTTTTGAATAAACTCTGTTTATTTGATGAATTTCATATTACAAATAATTTTCGACAAATAATATTTTAAATTAATTTTAAATTAAACAGATCGTAAATCGGGAAAAAACGACAACAATAAATTATTTTTTTAAAATTTTATTTTGAAAAATGTCGAAGATTTGTTGAAATTAGTTTAATTAACTGTTATTGGTTCGGAACACGACTTAGGTCGGTTTGGTGAGGTTACACTTTTTGAGACGTATTCAAGAACAGATGACTTTTCAGTTAATGTTATGCGCATTACAATAATTATTTGTAGATTGTGTTATGTTAGGAATCAGAAGTGATTCCTGAAGTCGGGTTCCCAATGACAAGATTTTATCCAAAACCAGTGATTCATTGCTAGAAATGATAGTATTGACCAAGTCTCTAGTTTATTATTAATGATTCTATTACATGTAAAACATCTCTAAATAATTACTACAATCTGTAATACGATTAAATAATCAACATTTAACTGATTTACAAGTTAAATAGCATATGTTTTGTTCCAGAGCTATACCAATTATCATGGCAGAACGTATTAAAATATGAATTTTAAAAAAATTACTGAATAGTTTTACCATGAAACTTGCTCACCTTCCTGTTACTTAACCCCTTGTGACTCCTATTGCCCGTTTATCCGTATTGATCCCACGTATTGAATTCTCCTAGATTGGCAATCATATCCATTAAAAGCATCCTAATCACTATCCAGCAGGGTTCTTTATTGGTCCTCCTGGCAACCTCCCAACTACAGACGATCTATATCTCCTTTCTGGGTCTGACGCCGATTTTATACCAACTATACTATTGGTCATTTGTGACGCGTTAGTAGGTTGCAAGCCAAACACTAACATTTTGTACTCTGTTTTAATGGTTGTTTATACTCTGAGAGAAACTCCTTGTTTTACCAAAATAATACTTATATCATAATGCCGCCTATCTACATTTAAAAAAATTCAATTGGTCTAATTAACCTAGATAATTAATTATTCCAACATAACAAGTTTATTTGACTAGAGAAACGAGTTAAGTGAGAGAACTTTGAATAGTTGGTAAATATTGAACGGAGCGAAACTGTTCTTCTACGTTATTACTCACTAAATAAATCCAAGTTTGTAATTTTTTTTTACTGTAGTTTATATTAACTATTACTTTATTACAACATTTTCGATTTTCATATTTGTTTATTTTTAATATCTTTTTAATATTTATTAGGTGTATTATGGTTTTTAATATATGTAAAACTCCCATATTTGTCGATTTCGACTTTTGTAAATGTAAAAACATTATTGGACTCTTGGAATAATAGGGTTTTATTTATAAATTACATAATGGTTCACGAAGAAAATAGGGAAATGTTCATGATTACTGGTAAACATAATGAAAAATGTTTATTTAAAAGAAAATCTGCAAACACATAGTTTGGTAGCAAACCCCATCATTTTACTTTTAACACAAACAAAGTTGTAACTTTTGAAATAAATTTGAATTTGTATTGTTCGATTGAAAGTCGATTGAATCAGTCTTCTGATCCTAACGTGCCTCGAAGCTGTACATACGAGAAGAAGCCTTCACTCACTGCGCTCGTGTCGGTGACTCGCCCCTGATTCTCAGAACTACATATATAGTTTCTTACGAAGTCAGAGTTAAAAATTTCATTTTTTTACACAATAACTTTACTATTTGTCGTCCTAAAGAAACAGGAGTTGATAAATCAGCTAATCACAGTATAATTTAGTATGGTATAAGTTGAATACCACAAGAAATATGAACAATTAAGAGTTTACAATTACCGATATTTGGAGATTTTAATTTCGATAATATAATAAGATATTCTCTTTAAATGTACTTCTAAAATATAATAAAAACAAAACCTGATGGTAATTTTCTATCTATAAATATATTAATTTGTAAGAAATTGTCCTTTTTTTAGTTATAATATTTTATTAAATATTTTGTAGAAATATTTTATTTTGGTTATAAAACATCTAACAGATCAAGCTCAAGAGAAAAATCTGTTTGAAGTTCTGTTTCTGTTTTACACTAAAATTTACCATAATTTAAGTAAAATTTTTATTCAGTGTAAATTGATATATAAGGTGATTAGTTTCTTGACAGAAACTATTTTTCATGGAATACCATTTATAAAGTCAACTTGATATTTCTTCTTTTTTTTAGTTATTTCACTAAAGGTCTTATCCCAACGAGCACACCCAATAACTTCAATTATTCACTCTACTCAAGGTGTCTAAAATCAGTTATGTGTTTATTATGCAATAAACGAGGAACTGGAAATAGTGATAAAGGCAAAACTGTTATTTTCAAAATTATTTCAGGTACAGTAAGTAATATTTGAAATGCATTGTTTATAAATAGTTCAAAATGATCGAAATCGATATACATGTATCTTTACAAAACTTACATTAAAGAACTCGTGGACATGAAGATATATATATATATATATATATATATATATATATATATATATATATATATATACGTAGAATGTTTAACCCATCATAAAACTCTACTAGTGAAATAAATATTTTGAATGATGTCTCTGTCGTTAATCTTATGTTCAGTAATATGCGGCCAAATCGAACGTTCAATTGTATTGGTAGTTTTCCTGTGGTAAAAGACGAAATTTATCAAAAATAACATTATGTATTTCTATGATTATGTATTGAAATGTTAAGATTAATTACCTAAATTTGAGTAGTCTCTCTGGTGTTTGACGTATGGGCAGGTTTCCACAGTTCCAACCATGTTTCCTCTGAGTCATCCGTAAAACACAACAATTTTGCTGTATGACTTTCATAAAAGATGTAACTTCTGAAAATAACAATAACAAGAGCATAAACAAAATATTTTACAATATTATTATTTTTTCATAATTGCCTGAAGTAATACTGTTTAAGAGCCTTTATATTATACATTGTGTATATAATTGGTAAAAATTAAGTACTGTTTAAAACGAGAGCATAAACATGAGACTTTAAATGTAAATAATGATTGCATTGTTTTATTAATAGGTAAAAGGTACTACTGCGTGAAATTTAGTACTGTTTAAAACGAGAGCACAAACATGAGACTTTACATTATGTTTTGTTTGATAATTTAAAAAAAAAGTAGTACCGTTTAAAACAAGACCGTAAATAACAAGAAACTTTATAATATAATTTTGTTAAAATATTGCTAAAACTATAATTGCTAAATATTGTGAAAAGATAGAATACAGAAGAGATTTGATTTTTGTTTGGTTTTAATTAATGCTAAAACGTAGTTCTTTGTAAAACTATAGAATAAACCAGAGAATTTATATAATCACTTTATTTTAATTATACCTAACGTAGTATAGAATTCTGCTACATCTATGTTTTGAATACAAAGCCGAACAACCCGCTATATTTCTCATTTAAACGCTGTCTCCCTTTTCTTATAACAAAATATCTCATATATATATATTCCAAATTTTTCCCATTCTGAAGGTTGTTATGCAAAACATATTTAAAATAATTGAATTTAGAGTTTACCTACGGACAAATTTCTGAAATATAAAATCTTACTTACCGAAACGCATAAACCTAATGTAATTTTGTGTGTTTTTATGTTTTAGCCAATTTCGGGATCTTGTTTGATTTTATAAAAAACTTAAAATTTAGGAAAACCATAAGGGAATTTTAAAAAAAAATATACGATTTCCTTGACATCAATTCCAACTTTTTTTATCATGTTTTTCTCTAGTGAATTTTCATAGGAGCCGTGAATTGTATTGATGACCATCTTACAAAAATAAGACTTCCTATGTTATCAGTAACAAACCAAAAAATTACCCATTGGGTTATTACAAAACATATTACTTAACATCTACTCACCAATTTCCTTTCAATTTTACTAAATTGTAAATTTTAAAGACACTAAAATTTGTGCGGAATCGCAGGTGAAAAAACAACATTACTGTTCAGATATAATTAACGAAATAACAAGAGAGCCTGAACCTCCATCTTTTTAATCAAATACCATTTATACCGAGACACTTACAGCCAGAAAAAATAAAAATGAAGTTGTACTTCAACGCATATATATTTGCTTACAAATATGACGCCCATGGTTTATTTACACACTTTGACTGACAACTAACGAGCTGATATTTTAGGTTTTCGAGTAAAGTTATTGCAATATTTATTGACTCTTGTCATAATAAGGCTATATTTCTTTGGGCCTCACTATAGTTGTACGTGATTGGAAATCCCAACTCTAGGTTTACACTTTTTATGCAGTTGTGAAATACCTACCCTTAATAATATTTCGTATTATCTTTCTCTTGACAAAGTCTTTTTACCTTCCGACCCTGACGTCATTACTTTATTCCAGAGCTAAGGAGTTTTTATTTTAGATTATTTTCTGTCCTCGTTTAATTTAATTAAATGATATATAATGCGTTTCAAAGACTTGCAAACGACAAGGAAAAAAAACGTTTTCTGAATATATTAAATATTTAGGTTGGTAACCAAACATTTCACGGTATTATTTATAAAAATGTAGACGCCTACTGCATGCTAATATATTTTCAGACAACTCATAAAAACAATTAATTTTTTTTTTATAATAAACTCTATGTCTATTTATATTATACTAACAACCAAAGATACATTGTGCACGCCATGTTAAATGACACTTAAACACAACATTTATTAAATTTTACAGACTGTTAAAATCTGTCTTCAAACTATCGTTACTTGTGAAACCATGGTAGGACAGACTCAATGAATTGTAGAATTTGACTAAATATTGTGTTTAGATTTCATTCATAATACAGTCGTTAATTTACAAAAATTATAGCCTGTGCGTTCGTGATTGAGAGAGCTTAATATTATGATAAATTACAGGAATAATTATTTATAAATGAATAGGTTATTAACGGAATAAAGATAATGATAATCATTTAAAGAAGAAGATGATTGAAACTACATAGGTTTAACCCAAACTAAAGAGAAGGTACGTTAACACTAAATAATAATCCTTTCATTAATTAAAGCTGGTAAGTTATGTGGGCTAGTTAAAGCTCATATTTCCTGAAAGGAAAATGGAGTTTTAATAATTTATTGTTGGAGCTTAGTGATACGAACCAATTTTATTTCGGAAAAAACGAAATATTACTAATATTACGAATATATAAGATAACTTTGGCAGTTGCCACAATGATCTGTCTTAGTTTTTCTATTGATCTTCAGGTTTCTTGCACACAGGAAACCGAATAAGTGATTTTAAACATACCGTCCATCCGTCTTTGTAGTCTTAAACATAATAGAGGTAAAAATAATATATGAATATGAAAAAAAAAATAGTTTTTTGATATAGAGCCCAATTGAAATGAGGAAAAATTTAATTTAAATAATAAGTCCCAATTTCAAGTACTTTTTGTTAATATTTATTGTGCTGTTTAATTTATAACCCTTATTTTAAACTCTATTGAATTGTAAAAGTCAAAATTACGGCTATTATAATCAGTTTAATTTATTACAAATAGCTAGTGCATTATTCAAATTATGATAAAATAATTACATAACAATTTGTTGTAATTTATTCTGTAATGCATCTATTCAGCATCTAATGATACCGAATCCCACGTCTTTCGATGAAAAATTAATAAAGAAGTTATTATTAACATTGTAATATCTAAACTGACATCGCAAAGTGATGTTCGTGTAAGTATGAGATCCGTCGGCGACGTGACGTAGTCACTAGCGAGTGGAGGTTTCTTTATATATACACATATTCGAGGTCCGAGGGATACGAGAGATTGACAGTCGTAAAGAGAGTGGAGACTCTGGATATATACACAATATGAGGTGCAGTAGCACTTAGTTTATACCAAGAAAATAGAGATATACACGAATATGAGGATCAGAAAATTTGTGTGACAACTGCTTTAAACAAACTTACACCACTGCATTAAAGAACCTGTGTAAATGCTCTAAATCCGCATTATATTTAGAGCATTTAATTGGATTATATTGTATCAATAGGCCCCAGCCCCTACGTACCCATACGTACCATAATCGTGAACATCAATTTACTTCTCAATGTTTTACCCAGTAAGGTTTTAATTATCACTTTTAACGAACTTAGCTCAATTGGGATATATAAGTGTAGATATATTTTCAAACCATAATATTAGGTGATCTCTACATTTTGAGGTCCACAAATACATTTTGTTACAAAATATCTGTCTATGACCTGTGTGCGTGCATGTGTTAATCTGTCTATATATTATGGGTATAGTAACAATATAAAAATATCTCTTTTTAATAGTATTTGATAACGATAGATTGGTCATATTATTGCCATGTTTTAATGGGACATTTTTTAGGGTTTAGCTTTATTGCTTGATAATACATGTGCTGGGAAATTTAGAAAAAAAAAGATAGAACAATTACATTCAATCTCTTAGTTAAACAAACACTAGCTCTAGACGTGATCTCAGAATTAAGCTAAAAAATTTAAGCATGACAGTTTTATGGGACATTAATGAAAACTCAAAAAATAGTTTCCAATTTAGATCAATTTCTTTTATAGTTGCTTGCAGGCAAATTCTACATTAATTTCAACATTGATAAACAAAATATAATACTAATTTAATGATAATAATTTTAGATTTTGTCAGATACGGAATTTTAGTAGGGTCAAGCAGCAAGTAATTTAGAAGAATCCTTCATCCCAAATTTACGAATAAACATTTTTACTTACAGAAATAACACATTTTTTTTCTTACATAACAATGAAAAGACATAGGGTAAGCCAAGGGTTGTTTTGGTGTTTTCAATATTTTTTTGTAAAACATAAATAAATAAATAAAAATATTAATTATAATACTTGAAAAAAGTTTAAAGAGCTACTTAATCAGTATTAAAATTACCATCGTCGTATGTAAGGAAGTATTTGTATAAAATATATTAGTAAGTTTTGTTTATTTACTATTCGTGCATTATCATTTCATTAAAAAAATTGTTTTTAATTGTTGAATTATCAAAAAGTGTTCCATTATATTTGAAACAAAATTATTTATCACATTTTTTTTTAGATTAAGGCACGACGGAAAATTGAACAGGTTCATGTCATTTCTGAAGTTTTGGACAATATTTCTGCTAATATAACTTGTAGTAAATGTTCGGTTAATTTTTAGGGTATTTGTTGTATCAGATCAACTGTACAAAAAACGAGCTGTCCCTTTGATAGTATAAACAAGTTACAAAAATAATAATAATAATTAATAGTTATCAAAATAGTAATTAATTAAATCTAAAACTTAAGAGAATTATTTTTACACTCAATTTAAAAGAATTTTAAGAATATTGTTAAAAATCCTGATATTTTCAATAAACAACATTCCACAAGATATTTGAGAACAGAGAGGATCTAATGCTTAGAGATGAGGAATGGAGAGGCCAAAGCGTAACGTTTATGTGATAAGAAACAAACAGAGGTAATTAACGAGTTAAAGAAAACTGGAGAGTTTTTTCCGATAAAGGAAATTAGAAATGAAGAGTGTAATATCTTAATTCTTTCGATGTAAGAATAATTGCAGAAAATCCAGAACAGACGGAGCCAAATGTAAAAATAGTAATGTTCACACCTTTGAGACAAATTGAAATGAAAAATGCTGAATCAATAATTTAAAATATCTCCTCATCAGTACTTTTCATAGCGTTAGGAGAAGGCAGTTTTGACAATTTATTACTCACATTTTAATCATCTATCTACTTGCTATTAAGACAGTTTAAGACAGTACAACTTTTATCTAATTTATCTTTCAAATTTACAGCAACATAATGCAGCAAGTTGACGTCGTTCGAAATCTTACTGACTAACGCACATACACATACCTATGCACTAATGTAAAAATACCATGATAATACATTTTGGGATAGGTAATTCGTTTGATTATTCATCATCATTTTAGCTGGAAATTTGGTGTTTCAATGTTTGGGTGGAATTTATTATATACTGATAATCATTTGAGCTTTTCTTACTCAAAAATATCGCTAAAAAAATTGTTGAAATAAGAACAAAATGACCTCGCTAATGATAAGAATATTTTAGAAAGATGTATACCTTATTTTTAGACTACTACGATTTGTAAATTACTTAAAGATTTAGTGATTAGTGTCATTTGTATGATTTATGATTTTAGCAATAGCTTGTATTTTATATAGATTTTTTTTTTTTTTTTGCAATAATAACTTTAATAATGATATGTACTGAGATTACTTGAACTGTTAAAGAGCGTTTGTAGTAATTTCTTAGTCAAATGATGATAACAATGTTTTCTAAAGATTCAGTAATTAAATACAAATTAATTTTTAAAATATTCACCAGAATTCAAACCATTAACCAAAATATACCTATTTTATATTCAAATATTTTGTGTAAAAATTAATTACAAATTGAAATATTTTATTATAAATTAATTGTTTTGATGATTTATTATTCATATTATTTAATGGTTTGCTATTCACAGGACATTTACGATTGTTTTATATTTAAAAACTAATAGACACAGTTCTCAGTTTATAAATCAAGTCCAGCTATATATTAAAGGACCCAGAGACATATAAAAATGCTCTAACATTCTTTCGCCTATGTTCTTTTTCTACGGTTATGGCTTCAGTTTTATGATATTAATTGGACAATACCAATCATTTGTAAATTTAAAAACTACTACGCACAGTTTTGAGTGTATAAATCAAATCCCGCTATCAATTTAAGGACCTAGATCTATCTAAAAATACATTATATCATATTTGTTTTTCTTCTATGACTATGCCTTCAGTTTTAGTTTCCAGCTGATAGGCTACAAGGATATGTTGTTGCTTTTAAACTTGTTTATGTTCAAGGTTTATCACGTGATAAAGCCTGTCGACTTCTACTGTGATTTGTTCCTTTTGAAATATTTTGAGTATGTTTCGTTCGGGTCTTTCGTTAATCGTTAATCCGTTTTCAATACAATGGTCATTTTGTTTGTTTTTTTAATGAAAGTCATGCCAAATTTTGAGTAATATCATAAAACAAAACGTAAATGTTCCAAGATACAGCTAAATATACCCACATACCAAACGTTATTCATATAAACCACGTGTTTGACTGTAGAACACTGCATATAATGACATTCGCTATACAGAGAAAATGTTTAAAAAAACATATTTTGACTTAGGAGGCCTCAAAACGGATATATCCACAAAAACTATGTGACGACTTTTTAAGCCATCAAGTAACTTTCTCTATACTACGTAATATGTGGATATTAAAAAAGAAAGATCACAGAGCAGAGTCGAAACTATTGAATTTAAATACTTAATTAAATATAAGGACATAGTCACAAAACTAAATTATCAATGCTTATATGTAATAGTTTGCATTGAGTTAAGTGAGTTACATTTAGTAAGTTAATAACAAACGTCCAATTTCCCTTCCCTGCGGTGATATTTCATACAAATGAAATAATTTCCTCTTGTATGAGAGGACAACATTCAACTCGATTTAATAATGCATTCCTCATGTGTGGAAATAGCTCTGTTCGTGTAACTTTACTGTTATAATATCTCAAAAACATGTTGGTGAGCACCATAATAGTTCTTAAACTGTCCAATCTTAAAATGTAATACACTTTAATATTGATTAATCTAATAACTAAAATTGGTTCCGAGATCATTGAAGGAATTTTAATTGTATTTATACAACAAGTGTTCTTATCCTGGAAAATGAGTTTGTTTATAAGAGTTGTTACACGGGTGGGTCCTATTAACTCCCAATTTAGTATTTTAAGAGGTCTCTGTGTGTCAGTGTCTGAAGGTGTACCTCCAAGCTGTACATATTTTGATGGTTTATATGTTATATACATAATACAATATAATTATATAATTTTACTTACCTAAATGTAAATATATAAATGAAAGTTAACGGTGAAAAACATTACACTACATTTCCAACTCGCCCATCTCCAAAATCAATTAAACTTTATCCAAAATGTGATTTCGGCGGTTGTCAAGCAAAAAGTGAGAATGAACTATTAACACCGTGTTAATAAATACTTAAACTAGCTTAGAATTTGTCATAAACACGTTCTCAGCTTAGATCCTATTTGATTTAAATTGAGGAGTGGTTCATTTTAATTTTTGTCCATTTATTTCTGAACCACTTTTTAAAAGATTTTTTATTTTAGTTGAGTCAATAACTTAAATCTTTTAATTAAATTAAGACGAAATTTGTAAAGACGATTTTATGAAATAACGTATTTTAAAACGGCTTAGATAACTCACTACATTTATAAAAATGATAACCATTGCGTTTTAACTGGGGCTTTGGGATTACACTTTAGCAAAATCAGATCATAATCATTAGTGTCGATTTTTAAAATAGTAACCCAATGATTTTTCTTAAGGCAGCTATTTTTACATATTCAGTAATCAAAACAATTTGAAATATCGATATTATTACTACGGTATTACCAAAGTTTATTACAATATGTCCACGCGTTTTGATTGTTTGGATTGCACATAGCCTATAATAGACACCAAATCGACGGAAGTCAGACATAATTCAATAGTTTGGACTCAGGGGCCCTAGAAACGATTAATAAATTGTGAAAAAAATTAGTAGACATAGGAATGTTATTTAAGTAATTGATTTCTCAAAATAAACTTTATTGATCTCGTTAAAGTTTTAAAGAAATGTTAAGATTGTTGATCCGATTTTATACAAGAATTTTAGTCTGATAACTTATTTATCACACGGGCTTAGGCGTTATTTAATTCTTTAATAAATATATGTCCATTATTATTTTCACATATTCATTGACGTCTACTGAACTTACATTTTTGTTGAAGTTCGGTTATCATTTCCATTTTAATTGAGTTTGAGATCATAGGGTGGTTATATTTTTACACAATTTATTTCCCTTTTATTTATATTCACTAAAACGAAATTATGTGTTTGAAATAAAAATAAAAACATTGAAATGAGACTAGAGCACAAACCAGACTACCTGTATGCTGCACAGTCTGTTGTATTTTCTTCTCATCAAGAAGTTGTTATTGTAAAATAATTGTATTCAAAAGTAATATCGTCTTGTAGATAACCTAATGTTTTTTGTTGTTTTTTATTAAGGTGTAATCTGAATTTGTAAGATTTGTTTTGTTCAAGAGCGTGTACAAATTTCGGTAAAACTTCTATTATCAAATCATCTCAGTCACGCAACTAATCAATTGTATCAACCTTTAGAACAAACAAACAAAAATTGCAATTTCCTCTCCACCCCACCTCTTTAGGGCCTACTGTAGAGTCAGTTTGGTAGTCTTAATATAAAAACCGGCCTAAGTCATAACTGATCTCATGTTTCTAGGTCTCAGGAGACCGAAAAAGTGTTTTTCAATGTGCTGTCCGTCCGTCAACGTTGTCGTTGTTGTTTGTACACAAACACGATAAGAGCTACAATAGTGTTATCAAATTTGGTATAGGGAACTATTGTGAGCTCATACAAGAACCGTTTTGAAACTGGGAAAAATTGTATTAAAAATGCCTAAATGGCAGCTATTTTAAATATTTTTTGTCGATATTCAGTGTGCCGTTCAACTAATAACAGTTTGCAGATTTCATTTCTGCATGTACCAACCCTTAACTACCAACCCTACATCTCTACTGTGAACTTTATCGTGTGAATAAAATGTGTTAAACATGTATTAATGAAAGTAAGAAGACATGTTCAATATTATATGTGAAAAAAACGTATCCTTCATATTTTATCTAATAATTTTTAGGCATATGTATAATATAATAAATTTTATTTCCCTTTTTCTGTAATCGTAAAAAGACGTACTCGTCATCATTATCTCATACAAAAAATAGTTGATAGGCCTTAACATAGAACTTACCCAATCCAATCATATAATGTAAAGACGATTTAGGCCTATATCTATGTAATCCATAAACTTTTTTTTCAGAAAAATTACTTGTATTCATAAATCAACCTGTCTTACTCAACAAAGTATGTTTGTTTAAGACATTTGAAACGCAAGCTTTCTGCACATCGTAATAGAGTGTTTTACTACTTTACTGACGTCATTTAGACCGTAAAAAGTCACGTAGGTATGTAGGCAATATTTATATTAAAAGTTTCGACTCGCTCTGGTCGTGTAAGTGTCTCAAAACTGACGGAATGTGAAAGGGCGTCCAATTGCTACGCTCGGGTAGGTGACTCGACATCGCCGAATCTCGACTATACGAATATCACATTTTCATGAGCAATCAGGGTTCGAAATTTAATTTTTCTCAATGACATGCTTTTTGTAGAAGTAGAGAAGGATTGCATGTCATTATCATGCATCGTCAAGAGAGACTTCATACAAAAGATGAAATTACGGATCTAACAAAAGACTACTTGAAGTACGGTGGGATATATCCAGCTAGGATACCTCGGAAACGTTACAATTCTTACTCACTATAAATGTTATAATTTAATATTTTTTTTAAAATTTAGACGCAATGTAACTTTTTTCCTCTAAACAAATAAAAGGAGTATAACATTTTTGGCCGTGATAGAAATATATACTTACATGTGTGCGTGGTCGACGGAGATTATTTGAGAAATGAATAATTGTTTCTGAAACGTGTGATTGTAACTGAATAAGAAAAAGTCATTATTTTAATGAAACAGTTTATTGAAAGCACTAATGTAATACGAACGTGAATGGAAGTTATACCAAGAGCGAAGTCAATGCATTAATTAAAGCTTCTTAGTTATATAGGCATGTAAAGCTTATCTTCCCTTCAATCAGGACCAAGAGTTTTGTTTAAATAATTTATTGCTAGAGTTTACAATACAAGCTTTTTTAATCAACGTTTGGCCCAACTTATTTTTAATTAAAAAAGAAAGGATTTTGTTACATTGGGAAACAAGTTCCATTGGGAGAAAGTGTCAGTTTATATATAACTTTACCATACCCTAATTTCAAATATTCTCCTAATATGTTTGAGATATACTGAATTAACAAGAGCGATTATTATAAAATGTTTCTATGTAAAATGTATGTAAATGTCGATGGGTATGATGTTTGAAGTGAAACAACAGAAAACTGAAGTTACGGAATCCGAAAGATTTGTAGAAGCAGCATAAAGATAAAAATTAGCAATTTCGACTTAAAAAATGTACAAGAGTAATGTTTGTTACTATTTAAGTAGAGTAGTATCAAGGGATAATGATATGAGTGCAAAAATCAACAGATCTACAACCTGATATATTATGGTGGGTCTATAATAATTTTATTATAGACGTAGTGTCAAATTTTGTTTTGGGCGATAGAACAAGATAAATGTGTCCCAAATACACAATTATTTAAAAAATTCTCTTTCACACACCGACTTAAAGAGAGTATTATTATTTTTTTCAAAAAACTGTACATTTACCAAAAACTGTAGAAATCCTGAGATATTCTGATACATTCCTCGATTTGTACCATTACCATCGTACCCTATATTAAATCGTAAGTAAGGATGTATAGCTTTTGATGAGCCTTAATTTACAAAATCACTAATTAAATTGATTATAACTTTACTGTGAAGTTATCAATTTCTTCTTTTTTGTTTTAATATAAACATTCCTTACATACACAATTCTTTTAAAATATTTTTAGGGAGTAACAGTTACCACAAAAAGTGCTTCAATATCTAAACTTTGAGAAGATATGATACAACGTTATATTCGTTACAATTTAGGTAGACATATGCGAGTTTGAATAGTTTAAAACTTGTTTTGAGAAATACAATATTTCAACTATCAAACTAAAAAGACCCTCATGAAGATTTTTATTATTATAGATATTTACACTTTTAAATTTACAACTAATTTTGTACATATACAAGTACAATACAAAATCATAAATTTTAGATGGGTAATGCTAATTTACAGCTTCATATCAATTTATTTTCGAAATGTCCACCGTTCTCTATTATGCAAGATCTGGCTCTCTTTCACATTGCTCCAAAAGTAACTTTATAGCTTAACTTTTCCCTATTTTTTTTTGTATTCTAATACTGGTTTCTGTGCGTGAAACCTTATCTCATGTTAAGGTGGGCTATAATCACATATTGAGAAATTCTTTCAGGTAACCTTGCATAATATTCACTGTCCTTAAATTAATATATTTTTTTTACAGAAAGGGAGGATCTCATTGAAGTATTTATATAAATGTTAGTTAAAGTAGTGGTAATGTAGTAATTCAAACGCCATTGGTTTAGCTAGCATAATTTTGTTCAAACCAAGTTTTACGCTATACAAACTCGCATTTGTCTAATTAAATTGTAAGGAATAAAATGTTGTTCCCTATCTCCTGAAAGTATAGATTTAAAAAAAAAAAATATAGCATTTGCTACTCTATAGAAATTTTTTGAAATAACCGTGTGTGTAAGGTTTTTCTTTGCCTTTTCAATCAATTCCGATCAATTAAACTACTGATTCTGTAAGTTCAGCCTCATCAAAAGCTATACTTTCTTGCTTGAAATTTTAAGTTGAATACGATGTTATTGGTAAAATTCGTGGAATGTTTCAAAATATCCCATTATTTCTATATTTTTGGGTAAATGTATAGTTTCTTTTGAAGAAATCGATATAATTTCTCTTTAAGTGTGAGTGTGAAACATATATTTTAAATTGTGTATTTAATATAATATTAATATTAATAATAATCATAATTAAGTACTTTAATTCTACTACTATCAAATCAATTTTAAAATACTACAACTTAAGATTAATCATTTTTAATAGCTGATTTTTATTGTTTCCTAGTTGAACACCTTCTGGCCAACATTTACTAATAAAAATAGAAAAAGGGTATAAAATAAAGATAACTAGTTCTCCAATACTCTAATCGCGACGTAGTATGAAGAGAAGAAAAGTTCACCAAGAGCTGATAAGATATATGAATGAGAGGGATCTTACCACAGAATACATGAAAAATTTGTAGACCTAGCTTAGCTTTCTCCTACACTGACATCCGTATTCCCAATAGTAAGCCACTAAAGGATGGTGATTTTAAATATCTGTGTTATTTTGACCTACAAGAAAAATTAAGTAAGTTAAATTTTGTCCCCTTAGAATTTATCGTTGAGCAACCTCAATATTTCTCAAATTTTGTATATAATTCTCAATTGCAATTTTGATTTTGAGTTTAAAATAAGTTTCGAAATATTACCTGTACACTGTGAAGGAACCTGATTGAAATAATATGTATGAAAATAATCTACGATGAGTCATTTAAATACTATTTTAATACACAAAAGTAAAAGTAAATTAAAACAATTTACACTTACAATAAAATTTTTTTTTACAATATCAATCACTCATTGTGTTATTCGATTGCATACATTTGGCTGCTTTAAATTAACTTAAATTTATAAAGTTAAATTTCCGTGGTTAATCGAAAGGAAACTTCATCATCCCCAGTCCCCTTTCATTTATCAAAGGCTCAGCAACAGATGTATTTAATGTTCATCCATTTTTACTCTAGAAAGGAAAATAACAAATTAATGTTTTACAGTCAAATTTCTTCGTCATGCCAACGGGATTAACCAAAAGAGGGGTCAGTAAAATATTGCCGCGTTAAAGAAATATTTTATGGAGTGCTCCGTTTATTTTCTATCAAAATATGGCTTTCTAAGATAAAAAAATAAGAATCTATGTTATATAACTTTGTTCAATTTTCTTATAATATTCAATTAACGCTCCTGAATTCAATTTTCAGCATATCCCAGTTTTACACGTTAAATTAGATTAATGTTTAACAATGAAACACAATATCTTACTACTGGTAAAAACAGTAGTACTGTTTATAAAAAAACAAACACCCGTACAACTGCATTACTTTACATTAATTTTTGTATGTTTTATACTGTTCAAAATTATTAAAGTCCTGTTTAGTATTAAACCTCTGAAACAATTTATACTAGTTTTGCTGCCATTATATCTAAAGTGCACGATATTGTAACTAGTTCAAAATAAGACTATGCAATAGTTTATTTATAGTCAATATGGATATCAGGTAAGAAGAAGGAATATATAATAAACCACAAAGGCACGAGCACACGTCTTCATTTTAGTTATTTCTTCAATTTGTAACATACATTTTTAATCAAGTTGAAAGTTTCACGGGCAATTTTTGTCACAATTTTGTAGTTGTTTGCTATCATTTTTGCAATAATTGGTCCTTAATTTTAGGATATGTTCTTATAACTAAGTTACAAGAAGGCCAACTTGCTTCGTTATTTATTTTTTGATTTATTTTAGAAATTGTTCATACAAAAGTACCAATTGAAAAGTATGTTTATTGTTTATTTTATTCTTTATTTTTCTTTAAAATATTACAATATCAATTACATTATGTATTTCGTTACTCCAGACATGGGGTTGCTTTAAATTAACTTAAATTTAAAAAGTCAATTTGGCTTTGATAATTGAAAGGATCCTCTATTAGCGCCCCTCCCCCACATCCATTTATCAAAGGCTCAGCAACAGACGTATTTAATTTGCATTCATTTTTACTCGGAAAGGAAAATAACAAATTTTTGTTTTACAGTTTGATTTCTTCTTAATAGATATGGATTTAATCACGAAGGGGTAAAGCTAAATATTACCCCTCAAAATATCAAAGCAAAGTTTTATCGTATCCTAGATTTATTTATCCTCAAATTATAGTAATCTCTCAGGATAAAATAAAAAAGGATTTTTTTTTAACTTTGGTAAATTATGTTATAACTTGAATAATTTAAATAATGTATTAGAACGCGATTTTAAATATATTTTTCTTAAAAGTTGAAGGAGGTTAATATTGAACGATATAACTCAATTTGTTAGAAAATTCAACTATACAACTACATTAGTTTTATTACAACATGTGTGGGTTTTGTTTGTTTAATAGTATTTTGAAACGCTACATTTTTTAAATGACAAGGCAATTTTTACTAGTTTTTCAGTCTATATGTTATGATATTTTAGCTCGATAATAATATACAATTGCATATTTATGGTCAATGTTGTAAATTAAGAAGAAGAAAAATAATAATAACAACATAACTACAAACAAGTGCACACCAGTATTTTTAAATTTATATCATCAAGTGTTTAATATTATCACACTCTAAATGCTCTAATAATCTCAAGAAGAAAAAAAGTTGGAAGAAAAAAAGTGTTGGTAAAGTTAGAAATGATAGGAAAAATAAATGGGAGATATCAAATCCTAGGGTTTGAATTACAAGAGAATTCTTTCACAAACTAGACTTTCAAACTCGATTCTAGTTATTTGTTCATGTACTTTGGAACAAGATAAACCTCACTACTCTTATTCAACTAACTTAAAAGCAGGATCTATAATCAAGCGTACATTCTAAAGGTAACCAAACTTTCTTTAATCTGGACTTGCCCAATACCAAGCAAAACAGTTATGATCTTGTCCAAGTTGCTGATGGCGTATTGTGAGGATGAAGGCATTGTAGTTTCACTGACAGCATAAGAAGTAAGGCGTCTACAAAGCGAGTTGAGATGTTTTTATATTGCTGTAAAGATCTACATTTCTATAACTCGAAGTTTGTGTTCAAATGGTAATGATTTAAAAACATTTGAAACATCGTTTCAAAGATTTAAGGAGGTTGTTTCTCTCACTTGGTGTTTTGGAATTCTTTTCATTGTTGAATTGATTGATTGTTGTTGTACTTTGGGGTTAGGAGGTAATAAAATTAGACTGTTAACTGAACTGTCTACAAACGCAAGATTCTTTAATGTTATAGGCTTAAAAAGCCATTGTTTATACTGATTATTCGTTTTGAAGGAAGTATTGATATTTTGAGTACGCTTTAATTCAATTACAATTCTTTTACACTGACCATGGACAAAGTCCAATAAATTAATAACAGTGGATGTATCAGAAGAAGAAAATTTTGTTTAAAAATCATTTGTTTTTTGTTTGAGAGTCCAAAGCGTGAAGATAATTTGTATTTAAATAAAAGAATCATAGCTTTCAATCTATAAAGCTGGAAGAGCTGAATAATTAGTTACAAAATATCTAACTAAGGACTAAGAAATTCAAAATTATCACCTGAGAAAGTTCTTAAACTAATAACTTTGCCCAAGTTAAAAAATAGGCAAGTAGTGGTGATACATTGCACTTACAGCATTGTAACCAATTATATAATCATCATCTGAGAGGCATTCTTGCTTTATATTGATAAAACAGATTCAATAAAATAATTTCTCAAAAATAGTATTTCCACATTAGACAAAGAAACATTTTTCCGAATAAATTAATTAAATAAATCACATAAATTAAACCAACCTTTGATATTGATAAAATGTATAAAAAATATAATAATATAAGAATAGGAATTATTCTATGAATAATAAAATTCGACGTAACTGCAGATTTATCACTTTCCTTCACATACAGGCTCATGCGTCTCTGATTGCATAATACATTTTCAAAGCTAGAAGATTGTTTTATTTTAAACATCTCAGTTTCTGCAAATTTAAGAGATATTAAATTAATTTCGTTTTGAATTCTTTCAAATTCGACGTAACATTTTTCTAATTTATCATATATATATATATAGCTTTGAAGGTCGGGATGTTTCGCTTTGATAAAACTTTAGAAAGATTAAATATAATCTGAATGCGACTACAAACCTTTTAGTTTAGCAACTAAAGCGTATCTTTGTTTTTATCGTTTTCTATTTAGTATAAAATAGAATAAATATATACAAAACAGAAATTAATGCAATTTTTCATGATGACAAAATAACGTTTAATAGATTGCCTTTAGATACAATACAATATAAATGTTTAGGAAGAGAGATCATAGTATGGCAATGTTGAGATTGGTGGCAAAACTGGCTTTAATAAAGTGTAGAAGAAGAATATAGTACCAACTACATATATCTACGACGGCAAATAGCAAAGTTAACGTCTAAAATGTAAATTAGAACACTGAACTCCAAAAATTATTACATTGATAAAGTTACTAGATTGGGTAGTGCCTAGTTCTGTTATCGACACAAGAGCTACTTCAGACTCCTCTCACATATGTACAGCTTTGAGGCCAGCAAGTTCCGAGATAGTGGCACGAGCTAATCGAATGTAAACCTGTAATGCGTAGGGCCTATATCCACATTTAAAACGTGTTAAAGCATACCCGACATCACGATAATATTGATATACATGATATACGAGGGTAAGCAAACTTGTGTTTCTACTGTTTCAACCGAATCACCCCAATGGATAAGCCTCTTTGACCTACCAATAAAATTTGACATTTCCATCAATGTCCAACAAATTCAAAATTTGACCATTACATTTAGAGGATCTGCCTGTATTACATGGCATTATGCTACCTATCAACTCGTTATGAGTCTTATTTTATATCTACAATTTATAAATTTAGAATATTTCTATTTTTAATTTACTTATATAATTTTTAACGACAGTGTTTTACTAAGTGTAGAAATAATTTTCTTAAGTACAATAAATTATTTTTAAAGATTCAAAATCAAAGCTTATTTAAAAAGATAAATAAATATTATATTAATTTTGCGAAAACATGAGGATGAAATTATGTTTACTGTCTTTGTAGATATGAAAATATAGTTTCTATGATATAATCAATAATTCGGAATAAGTTTTGAATACTAAAACGCAGTAATTGTGACCTATTACAATAAGGAGAAGAGAGAGCAATCTGAGAACTACGTAATTAACAGATGATATTGTCAACTATAAAAGAACTAGGTTAACGACTTAAGTCGTTAGAGTCAGCCATTGCTTTGGTCATTCGATACTACGTAATCAACTGTGGGTTACCTTAACTTCAAAACTTATTTTAAAGATGGCGGGTGGGTGGAGGTGTAAAGTGTATGTTATAATAGAGCTTAGTTTCGATTATGAAATGACTACAATTTATATTTGTAGTAGAATTATGTTTGTTTATTAATAATTATGTATATTAATTCAATTGCTAAACCGAGTAGATGTGAGATAGAAAAAAAAACTCGAACACAAGATCTCACAAAAATTACGTTTACCTAATCAAACGCGATTCAACGATAAAGTCGCCATCCTCAGTGATACGTGAGCTGCAATATCTAAACTATAGCTCAAGTTATAAGGAAATATAGTACGCTATGTTGCTTGTAAAAAACATCAGTCCAATCTGGTGGCCAACGGAACAGCTGCATATGATATCACCTGTTCAAAACAGTAGTGTGCTCATGTGACCAACAGTACAGAGTAAAAATATACCATAATACTTTATGTTAACTTTGGTCACATATGTTCAGAGCTCTAGTTTTATAGTTATATGATGGTTAAATATATTATACTTCAAGTTAACTTTGGTTATACCAAAGCTAGGGGTGAGTATTGAGGCTATGGACTGGAAAAGGAGATCACCACCCCAACTCCAATTCCTTACTCCCAATACTTTGTAAACTTCTGGTAATCTTTGGTCACTAGGTTATGTTTTACGCCAATACAATGGGCGGGTATATGTCGCGTGACTAAATGGAGACTCACGATTAGCCTCATCCTCAACTCACTAATATCTACTTATAGCTAAACTATAATTTTAACCATAACTATAGCTATAATTTTCTTGTAATTAAAATTTGTTATACAATATACTTTTTTCTTAATTTCAAATAATAATAGTTGTGAATTTGAATGATCGAGGATGCAGAATCTCTATACATAAATACTAAAGCTATGCATAAAATATTATCATCCATGAATATTTATGCATAATATTGGTATAACTTTGGTTTAAAATATTTTGTGCAACTCAAGGTTAATCTTACAAATTATCACTAAAGTTATAAACACACGTTTCATAAAGGAAGGTCTTAAGAATTTTCAAGTTATAAAGATAAGAAAGAATAAAATTTTTGTTTACACTTTTATTCATTTATATATATATATATATATATATATATATATATATATATATTGGATTTCCTTTCTCTCTTTGTTATTGTTTATTTTTCTTTCGGACTATGAACGAAAAAAACATACAAGTACCTGAGATTTTTTCCACGGACGTTTCCATATCTATCAAACTGGGCATTCCACTAAAGTCACAGTTCTAATTACATTATTTTCTTTTGTGTAAACCTCACTGTTAAACAAAGGGATTGGTTGAAAACTTTGACAAATATTTTTAAATTTTGAAAACATCGATTTTAAATTTTTTTGTTCGATTGTATATAATGTTGTACGTTTATAAAACAATTGATTTTGTTAATTACAAATATAATATATGCAATCTTTGAGTAAAATTTATGATTTTTAGCACTAGGAAACTAACGTAATTTTAAGATTTAAAATTTGATCTTTTTCAGTTCTACTGTATGTAAAAGACTTTGTGTAACAATTATAGTCACTCTTAAAAGTCTACAAAACGAATAATTTGGCAACAAATATATTTTTTGTGAAACTTTTTCTTAATTTGGATTTTACAATTTAAATATTACATAATTCATTGTGGACAATAATTTATTATCTTGTATAAAGTTTCCGAAACTTATACTTTGACCACAATTTATATTTTTATTAAAATAATTTTAAAAAATGAACGTTTATACTAAATATAATACCTGCGTCAGAATAACTTATCTCCAGGTCCGATATTTGTTCAATCTATTTTTTGTTTTTAAATTAAAACTGTACGATGATTTTCGTTGATATTAATAACAATTTTAGAGGTTCAAAACCCACATACTTGAATGCATGAGTAGAATATATAATACACTTAACGTTAGAGTAACTGGTCCTATGATATTCAAGTAGGAATGTTGATATTTAAAACATAAATCAAAACTTGTCAAACGTGATTCTCTAGCTCGATAATTCATTTTGTATAAAAATACCAGTTTTATGTGTTGGCAGTTCTACTAGAGAATTATTATGTGATTGTTTTCGAAATTAAAGTTATTTAACTGCGATATACGATAAGCCTGAGGCTATGATGGCTCAATGTATATAAGAAAGAAGATGTTTATACAAAGTGACGTAGAGCATAAAGTTTATGTAAACACTTTTTATTCAATACTATTTCGTATTTAAAATTTAAATAGTACTCCAAGCAGTAATTTGGACATGTAACAATAGTATATATGGGTTTAATATATTATACGAAACAAATTGCATCAGACAGACTACACTAACTAGTGAGTCACTTAGTACGTGACCGTGATTACTGGGATGGAAAAGGATCCCTATTCTCCTCCGGTTCTGGATACCTGCCAGCACCTCCGTCACATCACTCTAAGCAAGCATCCAGTGACAGAACGAGGATTTAAAGGTTTTAATTTTATTCACGACATACATTAAAACTCGAAATTGTAAAACTTAATACAATACCTTTTGTTTAAATATATGTATTAGTACAAGTTAGATTCCCTTGGAATTTTCAATATTATAGAATACCCGTTTTATATGCAAGACTTCTCTACCATGCTCCATTAATATCGGCAATATAGCATTACAACACAAAACATGGGTTTTGAATATTAAACTTAACATTCCTCTGTTGTGGACTTTGAAATATTTCTCCCTAATAACGGACAACTTAGCGACATAAATTGTCCTTCCTCGCATAAAATCCGCTGATTGCACCCATAAATTATAGCATAAATCTAAAGTATTTTATCTACTCCATGGATATATAATGAAACAAATGTGATTAGGTGATAATAACATAGGCTGTGTTGTTATATAAATCAATAATGTTTTTATGAATTATTTCTAATTTTATTTTTTAAAGCAAAAGACCTCTCAATAATAATCACTTTATAAAAATGAGATGAAATAACATAAATAAAGACTCCTGCTTTTGGAATACTATAAATAGCATAAGGATCGTCGGGAAATAACAAAAGTTTGTCAAGAGCGGCCTTAAAGAGAATATGAAAGAAAGGTCTAGAAGAAAAATATGTAGATACAACATAGGAATCTCGGGATTGCTAACCTCATATTCACTACATTAAGGAATGTTGTTGTTCTGAGGGTGATTTTTATAGTATGGACTGAAGTTTTTAAGGGGGAAAAATTAATTGGATAAAAAAACTTAATTTATAGTATGTTTTTAAATTAAAGTATGCAGTGTAAACTCAATTAGTTTGTTAATTCACCCTAATGATTAGTTGTGCAAATGTGTTTTGTAGAAAGAATAAATAAATTTATTGAATGGTTCAAATAATAATAATTAAAAACGTTTTATCATTTCTATTTTGTTTTAATTAAACACATTTAAACAAATAAAGAAGTATTTTGTTTTTTTATTACTTATGTAGAAATATTGATTAAATAAAACTATGTTTTTGTTAGGTTTATATTTTCAAAAAAACAACAACAATACTATAAGTGTTGGGTACGAAATGTGTCATTGGTTTGAAAAATTATTCTCTTTCTTTATTCTTGTCACATCTTACCAAAATCTAGACTAAACTAATGTGAAATATTAAGAACATTAAAAGTTGTAAAACGAAGAATCAACGCTCTAACCAGAATTCGTTCAACTTAACAGTTAAAATTACAAAATAAAAAACAGAAAACAACAAATATATTGAAAGCTTGAAACAAAGTTTGATTAAAATAAAGTAAAATAAACTTTTTTTTACTTGTTTTAAAGTCTTATTTATTAATAAAGTCGTTTTCTGTTACAGTAAAAGGAATACTGAATAACAACATACTTGTTACTTATTTCATTTTGGATAAATGGTGAGTACAACTATTAATTTTGAAACTCCTCTCAATCCCAAATTTATTGCTACATGGTTGAAAAATTTACGTTTTTATGAAATCTCTGTTCTAATTTTGTCACCTGTAATACAATGTTTTCGTTGATATAGAATATATTTTTCTGATATGTAGCTGTTTTTTTTCCAAGAAAAAAAAAATATTGTCATTGATTATCTGAAATATTTACAACCGTTACTCGAAACTAGATCAGAGTTAAACAATGGTTAATTACATTAATTATTATTGTAAAGTGTTTGCAATTCTTGTCGATTTACTCAATCAAAATACCACGAATAGGGTACGTTTAGTAATCGAAAACAAATTTGATATCAGCATTTTGTTTAATTTCCTTGGGAAACTGAAAACGTAATTTTGGAAATGTCGTCGGATATCTAGTTATCCTACTAAACAGGATACTCTATTTTAATACTCAAATAACGCGATGTTTTTTTTTTCTTTTTCGCTTAAACCACAATATGTTTTAACCAAATAAGCCAAATTTAAACATAATTCGTACATGTCCAATAAGTACGAACAAATTTATTGGATGTAACATTTTATTTTTTCAATTATTCTAAGGGATTGAATATATCAAAACTCGAAAAACCGCAATAGTTTTTGTCACAGAACTTCTTATCCACAAAAAAAAAATAATAATAACTCTTTATTATCAGTAACCAACTACGGATAAATTTGAATGTTGACAAAAGATCAATTTTATGAGACTTTGAGTAAATTTCAACAAATTTTTAATCTATAATGGCCTCAAAATTGAGCAAATATTCTCTATTTCTGGACGATTTTTAAAGCATGAAGAAATAAAAATATAGATATAATTAAAATAAATTCTCAAATTCACATTCATATGAACACTTATGTATGTGAATTTTAATTTTAATTAAATTTTAAGTAAGAAAATCATCACAATTTTACATACGTTTTAAAGAGCAGATTTGTTGATGTGTAACTTTTTTTGGACCAGCCGTTCCTTATTTACACATGAGAAGAGTCACTGATCGTAAAATACGGGAAACTGACCATCAAGCGATACATCAGATGGCGCATTAAATGATTCCAAAGTTTATAAATTAGTTGAATGTATAAAATAGTTATTCTACCACTAAACTTCAGTAATTATAGTAAAAACTAAAAACAAAAATTATTACTACTCATAGATACAGGCAGTCAATAGCCGGTTGTGCATAGGGGAGAACCAATGAACTTTAAGAGTCGTTAGTGAAAATACGGTGGTTGAAGAGGTCCTTTAATCGGTGAGTGTGTACAAAACAGCGGTTTCACTTCTGATTCATGACCAAGGGGTCCTACCGATGAGTAATATGAATGTTGCCTCTCTGTAAAGTGATTGGTTGTAGTGGTGGGGGGGGGGGGCACTACACAGCCCTCGTGTTCTACTCCCAATCGTCGTAGAAAGACTCGACTTATGTCTAAAATTGTTTGTACTTCGATCATGAATAGTTTTTGTTATTTTATAATTACACTTCGATGAAATGAAACATATCACAATTCGAATGAGATTTTTATTTATTTAAAATTTATTATTTACAAAATTATACATTTTGTATTTAAATTTTGTTTAAAATTATAAAAAATAATAGCAATATTTTACGTAAGTCTAACCATTTTCCAGGAAACGTGTTACAAGTAGGAATTTCATAAGCGGTCTCAAAGGATAAAAATAAAGCTGTAACCTTTGTTCCACATATTATAGGATTTTTATTTTAAAGGTATTTTTACAATACATAAAAGACATTCATATGCATATATATCCTCTATAGAAATAAATATTGAACATTTTTATAAGTCATAATACCTATTTGTAGTTAAAGGTTTTCAGTTAAAATTATTACATAATCATTTATGTGGATATATTCACAGACCAATTTTTCAAATTTGAAGGCTATGCATGATTAATTGTTCTTTTTGCAAATGCCAGACATTGCGCAACAGCTAGTTTTGCATGTTAGGTCATTTTCGAGGTTGAATTTGATCGGTTTTCTGTTTAGGGTAAAGATTATTACCCCATGTCACGAATTGTTCCATATAAAGACCTGAGCTGTTTCTTGTTGAGAATGAAAGTACAATAAGTCGGAATTACAAATAACTTAAGATAAATTCAACATAAATCTAACATTTTTGAAAAATAATTAATAACAGGTAATCAGAAGATGTCCTTTGGTTTAAAACGTGATATCTACAAAATTCTTTAATGTCTTGATGCCACAATCAATAACAACTACAGCCTGTAGACGAAATGTGAAGATGATGTGGATAACGCCTGCTTAAACTGATTTTAACAGTTTTTCTGGAGTAGACAAGGCAACCGAGGTCAAAGTTTAAGTTAAAATTAACTGAATTGAAATTTTAATTATTGTGAGTACTTAAATGAAAGTACGGATATTTTACAGAATTTCTTACATTACAATTGCAATTACCAATTTCATTTAATAAATAATAACATTTAAATTATAAATAAAACATGATAAGTGACACTTTGAGCGCTGCCGAGTCCCAATGGATATTCTTCTTTTCAATACGGTTTTAACTATTTATTTAACCATATGAAAATAAATCAGTAAGCATACTTATAGTAATAATAACTGCAAAATCCAATAGCGAGTTTGTTTGCAATTCCTATACCAACAACTGTTATTAATCGATAATGATTAATTACACTAAAAGTAAATTTAGCAGTAGTTCAAACGACAAGTGGAGAAGTCACCCACTACCACTGTATATCTTGAATTCAGTACAACATCTAATCAATACAGCTTAAATTTAAAAACAACAATTATATATGTACATAATATAATAAATATAAATATATATATATATATATATATATATATATATATATATATACATACATACATATCAATTAATTAATTTTAATAATAGCACAGAATATGTAATATATTTCAAAGCCCATTGTTCATGCAATATATATATAACAATCACAGGCGAAAGTACATCAAATGAACATTTTAAAAGAGTATATAAAACATAAACGTAAAAGTTACCAATATCCAAACACGCAATTAAAATTTGGTTTAATTAAGTATTTCTTTTGTTTTTTAAATATTATATGACGAAATAGTATTAACACTCTCCGGTAAAACATTAAATATATATTGTACACAGGCTCTCTTCGATTTCAGGCACCATACTTATTCTTAAACCTTGAAACAACATAATACTTCCGTCTATATTGGTGTTAATTTTTGATTTTCAAATTACTAATAAAAATGAATCTATTAAAATAAAATAATTGAAAACATTTTTCTACAGGTAAACATTGTGCAAAATTATAGATTTATTCACATTTAAGGTTTTTTTATTAACTTGAATTATGCTAAAAATAATTCCTTGTATATTTTAAATTGTTTCTGATTTGTGTAAACGAAGCAATTCTCTACCCATGTCCGTAACCAATATTTTAATTTAGACTCACGTGAGGTACAGTAAATATCAAGCAGTACTTTATATACCATTAACAGAATTATATAGTATATTTATATGAAGAAATTTTCAATATTACATATACTTTATATAAGTTTATTCCACTTAAGCTTATTGTGTAATGTTAATCTTGAATATATATATATATATATATATATATATATATATATATATATATATATATATATATATATATATGTGTGTGTGTGTGTGTTTGATTTCACATATTCCAAATTTTCACAGCTACACATATCACACCACAAAAATGATTATGCTGTCATTAATTAAGTATCTGATATCTGATTTTAATATTTTTATTGATGTAATTAGGTGACTGTAAATTCATTACTTTAGTCTTATCATTATTTTTAACTAATTACTTATTATGAAACCTCTACGTCATTATGTTACAATCAATTTGATGTATACTTTCTGCTTTTATAAAACTCCTGTGAGCAGCCACAATAGTTGTATCTTCAGGATGCATGAACATTTACAGTTATTTATGATTGAAAGATGATTAAAATAAATTATAAATAATGTAGGTCCAAAAAAACTATCGGAAGAGCTATTTTTAAATCATGCTATGGAAAAAAACTGTTACCTTGTTTTACCAACAATTTCAATGGCTCAAATAATCCATAAACCAATCCAAAAAAACTACTAGTACTCTCTATATTTCTCATTGCTCCTGACATTTTACTAAAACTAATGGCTGCTGCATTACCAACGTTTAACAAACACTACAGCGAATTGTTTCATCCGTTTAATTATTTATTTAAAAATTCAAAAAAGTATCTCAGTAATGTTTCTGTTACTTTTATTTTCTCAAAACTATACTAATTTAGAAATAATTTTATTTGTAATAGTTTAGTTACAATAATTAAAGCTACTCACAAAGCCTAAATGTCGTCTAACATCAAATCAAATGTCACCGTAATCAGAGGAATAAAATGTCTTTGGTCATATTGAAAACTGAATACAGGGGAATCAGTCATAATGAGGTAAATTTTTTAAAGAATTCAACGTACAAATTATAACAGCGTGTTGTGAATTGAAGGGGAGTGACGACAGCTTAAAATTCCCCACGCTAAAACGTTAAAACTGCAATGAAGTTTGCTGTATATATAAAGTATAATGTGGTTTGGTTAAGTGGAGACTAACTTGTTTTTTTGGAAACAAGTTGCATAATTATAAAAAAATATATATTTTAGAATAACATTATTAAGTTAAACAAAACTTAAAAGTAGATGTCCGTTTTGAAAGAAGGTTCTACAATTAAGTTAACTCATTTTCTGAAATAAAATGGCTTTTGGTTGTCTCACTCTTTACAACATATAAAAAACTCAACTTACAAAAAATAAATAAATAAAAAATATAAGCCTAAACTTTACATAAAATTGGTAATAAAATCATTGGAATATATTAAGAAATAACGAAGTAAGCATAATTTCTAAACTACTGAAAGAAGTCAAATTTTACTGCATAAGAGTAATCAAATAATTAATTGGCAATTTTGGAATAATTCCAAATTTAAAAGAAAGGTAACAAAATAAAATCTCGTAAAATGAATTGTTTGAAAACAGTTATTTTTCTTATTGTAATTTAATGTTATATTGTTTTAAACTAATTTTGTTGTTTTTAATAAATATAAGGTATTCTGAAATGTAACAAACTGTTTCTTTACCTCAAAATGTGTTATAAGTTATATGAAAAGAGGTGGAGGTGAGGGGGTTAATAAGATGTGACAGGATAAGGTTGTGATTAATGCTTCTGTGACTAGACACTAATACAAATTCATATGAAATGAAATGTGTATATATCTGTTTAAATGAAATGTCATGACAGAGAGACGTTAAATATTTCGACGTATATTATTTAGAAAGAAAAAAATATTGTCAATGGTAAAGAAAATAAAAATAAAATGTGAATTTTAGGGAAGTATTAGTTTAAAATCAAAAAGTGACAATAAGATAATCGTTACACAAATAATTATTTGAAATCAGTTTTTTCTTTATTAGAATTAAAGTTGAGACGGAGTGTATCAGTGCCCAGTACGTATAAATGCAAATAATAGAAAATATGTAGGTGCGAATTTATTTCGTTAGAAAGAAACTTCTAACAAGCTTAACCCTTGATTGGTATCGCTCCCAACATATACATTATTTTATTAGTGCGTAACATTTAGGCATATTTCAAAGTGTTGACATTTTGTGTTATTTTATTTAAATATGATTATGTATTTTATGAGTATAACTTTTATATTGTTATATAGTGATGCAACATTGAACTTATTGTTGACTCTTACCTAGTCCTGTTCAACAATATAACTTACTAAATGAAATATTAAAAAATAAATAAAAAATATAATTATTATTTTAAGAATTGGTAAATTGTTTTCAACTGAAGTTCACCCAAACTCAGGAAATGTCTTTTCTGGTGCTCCCAGCAGATAGATTTACCGCAGGGACAATATATAGTCCTCATTCTCCTTTCCTTTGAGTCACAAAATGCACAGTACTTTCTGAGGCATTGGCTGCTGTTGTCGCTTCAATCGTTCTCCTCAATTTTCTACTGAGGGATCTTTCACTCAAACTTATTTTTTGCCAAGTTTCGGGTAGACATTTGTGAAGGATCAGTACAAAATTTTAATCTTGACATACATAACAATTGTTTCTTCTCCATTCACTCTATAAATGTTGTGAGGATATATTATAAAGGAGTTAACCAAAGAAATGTGAAATATATTATTTAAAAAAAACAGAGGGACCACCTTTGTGTCTTGCGGCCACAAATCCTATTTTAAAATATTTTGTCAAAAATGTCAACGGCTCTTTTTTTCATGAATTATGTTTAATATTCGTAAAATCATGTAGTAGCTCTAATTTTTTATTTTTTTTAACGTTTCGATAGTTGTCAATTGATTTTCCAATAATTTATCAGCGAGGGGAAAGCTGGAAAACTAAGCTAATAATAATATTGTTTAAATAGTTTTCCAAGACAGGTAGACGTCGCAGGTGATGCAGAAAAATATCGTCTATAGGCTATTAAAAAAAAGAATGAATTGCAAGTTTTTAATCAAAAATATATATATATATATATATATATATATATATATATATATATATATATATATATATATTACTCACACATATTTGAAATCAAAATTTTTTTTTTACTATTGAATATTATTTTATTGTTTAAAAAAAGTGAACAGTTTATTTTCAATTTGATATATTTTGAAGTTTTTGCGAGTAATAATCACAACAGTAACCAATAATAATAATAATAATAATAATAATAATAATAATAATAATAATATATATTAAACCAGTTATAATACTTACACACTGACATTTCTACAATTAAGAGTGTATGTTGTAATCTTGAATGTGTTTCAATACTTTTGCATTTTTAATTGCTAGCTATACTCCTAACCATGTATCTATTATTTTTTTCCTCTACCAATAATCTACGACTTCATTAGATAGTCAAAAACATGGATCAATAACAAATTCTGTGCTTCAAATTTTTAATATTATTTTTTCTTTATTCCTTTATAGTTGTTAAAATTAATTTAGGTCAGCTTGACATATAATGTTACTATCTAATACTTATTCTTATAATATACTATGTAAAATATAATCTGTCCTAATCAGATCTTTAATTAAGATCCATGGCAAATTATTGAATTTAACAACTCTTTTTGTCTAAACACATGTATATGCTCACCTTTTCAACATAAGCCGTCAATAGCTCTATAAACTGCCAGTGAGTCCCTTTCGTAAGTAAGTTCCTGGGCCACGTCTCTCTGGTGACCAGCAGCTTCTCTTCGTCCCAGGCAACGTCTTGGACCTAACTGATCCTCTTTCTAGGTCACTAGCAGTTTATATAGAGCATCCATGACATGCTAATGACCGGCAAGCTAAGTATTTAAGATACTACTTTTTCAATATTTTCCCGATAACTACCACACGTATGATATTGAAGATTAACTGCTGTTAACATTAATTTAACTATTTATTGTTAATAAAATAAATAACAATAATAAATATAATAAGTTTATTGTTTCTAAACTCATAATAAATATTTTCTTATCCTAAATCCTAACAGTGGGTTCAGTATATTATTATTATTATTTTAAATTTATAATCTTTTTTAAAATCTCGGATTCAGTATAATTAAGAATATGAACACAGTTTATCAGCCAAATTAATAGGGTAATTTGCAACGGTTTGACGGATAGACCGTATAGTGTAGCCGCGTATAAATAAATTGTCAGTAGATTGAAATCACCGGTTCCGTTTGGAGAAATCTAGAGGCTGGAACACGTTTATAGGAAAAGATTAAATCGTATGAACTGAAAGAAACGGTTATGTAAAAACGTGGCAGAACAAATGTCAACACATTAAAAATGCATAGCATAAAGAAACACTAGTGCTTCTCCAGGAAGAGAATTACTCCCCATTCCAACACCTGTCTTAATAACCTTAACAAGTAAGAATTTATTATAATATTAATTTTGATTTAATTATAAACCCGTCTAAATTCAAAAGGATTTTTTTGCTTTAATTATACTATGATAATAAACACGTAAACTGCAATCAATTCAAGTTTTAGCTTATTTTTTATAGACCTGGTATATATTTATGTTGCTGTTATTACATTTTCTCTACATAAATAACACGTCATTATAACCAGTTTAGTAAACACGGATAAAGAAGATTAATTTACTTTAATATTAGTAGGATATTTTAAAATAATTGCATTTTAATATCATATGAGTTGAAGATTGTAGAAACAAACTTAATGGTTTTCATGGTATTCAGAGTATAAAGTAAAAACTCAATATTAAAAATTAAAAAAAGAATGTTTAATGGCTCGGATAACATGAAGTGTGAAAGTTTCAGTAAAGTTTTAGAGAAGATAATTTAAGTCAACACAAGTCATTTAATCTGTGACGTGGTTGATGGGAGATAATGAAAACTTTGTCTTGAAAAGAAGAATTATTTGCTCAAGAAGGGCGAATATGGACTTTTATTGAATAAAATATTTCAAAACAAATTTTAAAATATATATAATTGAAACAATAATAATTAGAATAGTAAGTGCAACAAATAATAAAATAAAATAAATGTCTATTTGATATATTTTCAAATTGTGTTTAAATGGCAAATTGTGTTTTCCGTATTTTTTTCACAAGTTTAAAAAATATGAAGAAAGCGGTTACAGATATGGAAAATATACGTGAGCATACGAAATTTAATTAAGAACTGTCACTTATTTTGATTGTTAAAAGCTAAATATTTGAAACACAGAAATGATAGACGACAGAAAGACTTTATTCAAAAACTTTTTTTTTTAAACTCAGCAGACCTTAAACCGGACATATCTTCAAAAAACTCAACATATTTAATTCATCACAAAAACTTATTACTATTGTGTATGCTCTTCATACGAACAAAAAAAAAAAAAAAAAAAAAAAAAAGAAAAAATGGGTAATCCCTGATATAATTTAAGACTTTTTAGCTATTCCAAATCATGAAATGCATGCAATTAATTGTTTTGAGAAGCTTATAATTACAGGAAGAAGAAGCGCTACTCAGCTAAGTTGACAGTAGGGATTCTCTTCCCAAGGCTAGTTCGTGGGATTTTTTTATTAAAGTAAATCTAAACTAACATACATAATGAAGATGCCCTATCATTCAGCAAAGTTACAGCCGAGCCTTCACTATCCCTGAGAAGTGAAATGTATTTTTAATACTTTATAGGTAAATATTAAACTTTCATGGAAGTGCATTTACCTAAACTTTTATACCAGTTTCTGTTTTATCGCCAAGAAGCCGTGATATAATATTACTACACTACTGTACTGAATTAAAAGTCATACGTTTATACCTTTCCATTCTTAAATATCACATGTAACAAAATATTACGGTTCAAGATTAATTGGTAGAAAAAATTCTCAAAAGGGCGATTTTAGTAAAATACAATATAAACATATATTTTATTTCAAAAACTGTGTTCATAATTCATTTTTAATTTACAACTTCTGAACTTACATATTTGAAAACGATAAATTATAGTGGGCTTTTACATATTTTTCAGTAGTGGGGAGTGAAGAGTTTATGCAAATGTGAGACAGCTTCCGCATTCCTTTTGCAACATTTATAAGATATTAGTATACAAACTATAAATAAACACTAAATGGTCTGCATATTAAGAAGGAATTGTTTACTTTCCATTTATAAAAGATATTCTTTTATAAATTCTATTTCGAAATCAAAATAACAGATTGTGTAATGTTTGTATTTATTGTACACAATAATAATAATGTATGCATGTCTCAGCATTAAAAGTTCAAATTTAAATTACACAGAGTTTGTGATAATAAACGCTATCCATATATATTTAGGAGAGGAACACGTTCTGGTAAAAATAATCCACCTTACGTAAATGAATGAATTAATTGTTTAAAGTTATTGTAAAAATTTGAATAAATTATTTAAATAGATTGCATGTTAAAATTCACAGTTTAGTTTTCAAAAATTAAATCAATGTATTATTCATGTGTTTAAATGTATTGATTCCTTACTTAAATGTTCGTTTGTAGATTGCGATTGATTTAAAGTCTTAACTATGAATAGATATCACCAATTTTAAGGATTTATTCATAGACTGTGTAACAAAACCATTAGATCACTAACTTCATGCTTCTTGCTCTTGGAAGTGTTGCATCCCATCTTTTCAATCCTGCAAACTATAAAAGGTTGAAAATAGGTTTAACTTTATATATATATATATATATATATATATATATATATATATATATATATATATAGGCTATATATTTACACAGAATGTTTCTTTTAAAAAATAAATTTTTATTAGCCAATGGAGTTTCTTTAAATAAATTTATTTAGAGTAAAATGAATGTCATATGGGTGAATTCTAGTTTTAGGGCACGAAAAGTATGAGCTATCAATCCCAATATAATTTTTTTAAATATATCTAATCATAAATATGTTACTGATTAAAGCAATACATTAACATTTTTCATATTAAATAGACACATATTCAAACAGAATCAGAGTTAAGTTTTATTCTGATTTCTTTTTTGAAATATAAATCAAAAGAAGGGATTGAAATTCAATTGTTCCAACTTTTATCAAGTCATGTTAAGTTACTCTTAGTTACTTGTAGTTACTTTTAGTGACTCGTACCGGCTTTTGGCTGTGAAATAACTAAATTACTTGTTACTTTAAGGCACAAATTAAAATAATATAAAATATCTGTTTTATTTACTTAATATATTTTTGAAGACAGAATATATTAAACATGTTTTGTATATTTTGATAGTTACATAAGTTCTTTTGCCTTTGACTAACGAAATAAGCAATGGTTTTCTTATTAAGAACGTGACTATTGTTAAAATTGTATGACAAACAAATCCTGCAGGTTTTTATATAGAAATAAACAAGGTTTCATATTAGAAGTTAAGTAATATGTTTTACACATATTTGATATTTAGTCAAAATTGACAAATTTGTTTTGTTCTTTCTCAAAAAAAAAGAAAAAAAAAAAAAAAAAAAGCAGAATTAAAAATTAAATTCGGCGATTCTATGATCGAACCTTATCGAGCTAAACAAAGTTACTTATTACTAATTTTAATAATTTGCGTCAGTGCATGTATTCATTTCTGTTAAAGACTATTTATGAATTATTTGTTATTTTTCTATGATGTATATATTTATTTAAAGTAAAACTAAGGTCAGGTTTGTAAAACCTCACACCTTTGCAAGAGTTCATGTTGTAAACTTTTCTTTTCTTTTTAATGTAATGTCACGCAACTGCACTACTTCAAGGGTCGGGTTATCTGTCTGGATAATTTCTCAACACAGATAGGCTATATTATCACGTGACCTACCAGCTGTTTGTTATATGTTAATATCACATAGTACTGAACTGTGCTGACTTCTGTCAATCATTTACACAACTTTACTAAGATGCGCACATTGATTTATTTTACAGATATGTTTTAATGAATGCATTAAACCAAATTAATTTTAAATAATTTTTATTTGACTAAACAGATTATTTATATTACCATAGGTTTTGTTTTAAGTAAATGAATTAAAAAAAAAACATTATTTTGGTGTGATTAACTTAGAAAGTGAAATTATGCCTAATGCTACATATATTTAGAAAAACTGTAGTAAAGGGGAAACGTTTAAAATTTGAACAAAAATATATTTGAAGTTATTTGTATATTTGAATAGCTCCCATTCGTTTGAACCAATACTGTGAACGTCAAGTTAACTGTAGTTATAATATAAATAAACTTTTATTATTCTTTGAGAATGAAAGTAATTTATCTATTAAACATAATTAATGTGATCGTAATCCATTCATTTCAAAATACATAGATTTAATTTTCTTTAAATCGGTTAAATAGACGTTGATTTGATTCTATACGTTTTGACAAAAATATCATTGCGGTCACAAAAAACACATTTTTTTATACCTCAATTTGTGACTTTATAAATAATGAAATAAAAAGTTGTATATACTTGTTTATTGTGAGTTTAGGGGCTTATATAATGGTAAATTTTAATATTTTATCATACGTAATGTGTTCACAAAAGTGGTGCGTTAAGTTTCTTGGTTATGCTTGTACATTGTACAGTGACATTTCTAAGCAAAAATTTAGTTTTTGTGTTCCTAGTTATTCTAATGGATAGAAGATAACTTATTTATGTTGCGTTATTTCCTTATTCTGACTTATTTACAGTTACGTTCTTATTTTAGTAGGAAATTATCTTGTTATTTCCTCAGCTTTGTTTACAAATTGCACATTATGTTTTTTAATATTATATTATTATTTATACTATGTCCTAAGTGGTAGATGGCTTCTTATTGATATTGATAAATAGGAAGTTTCTCAAATCTATAAGTCATGGGATATTAATTGTACCATTACACATTAATTGTTAATATGTAGTTTATATTTCTTGTAAACTCATTGACTTATAGAAAATCACTACTCCATTACAATATAAACATATACCGGTAATTAATTTAATTAGATGTGGTTCGTTTACATGTGGGTATTGCGATGTGTAAGATGGAAAGTTTGAGCACAGTATATTATATATAGAGTTGCGTATTGCACTAACAATTCATTTATTTTGTTGAAAATTTCGATAAACTTTACATTTTATGATGACTAAAAATGTATTAAATTAAGGGAAACAAAGTTAATCCCGTATAAACCAATTTCTTACACTACGATGGAGGTCAATTTAAAATTAGCATTCCGAATTTTGTAAGGATATTATGTAAATACGCCGTAACTGTGCTTTTCAGAATTAACATAATAATTTCCAGTGCAAAAACTCCGCATCCATAACATTAACTTTTATTCTGGTTTAAAAATTAGATGATAATAAGTTCATATTTTCATATGCTTTAATCGATCGTTTGCCACAATGTGTGTGTATAACGAGTAATACACGACATTTCGAGAATATAAATCAACTCTCGTCCTTAAGTGCTAAACCAAGACCTTAAGAAAACCTACAATAACCAAAAGTCATGTTGGAAACTAAATCTATAACTTAAGACGAGAACTCAAGACTAAAACTACGTCTGAGTAGCAAAATTAAATACTAAATAAATACTTGATCATTTAACATCACCACACCAACACAAATGACGGAAAATTCCTATTAAAAATATTAATAGATTTTAAAACTTAATTACAAACTCCTGAGCACCGTCACCTATATAATAACTTTTTTAAATTCAGATTCCAATGAAATGGACTTGATGCTTCTTCTTTATCCGCTACTTTGGAAATACGGTTTGTAGAATTTGAATCAAATATGAATACATTTAATATAATATTTATATCCGTCGTAGATATAAATATCTTCACAAATTAAGTTACTTTCAAAATTTACTTTTTTTTTTTTAAAATATAGTGTTATAGACAACTAAATGTATATACTCATTATAACCCCCATTATTTACGATTAGTATATAATTTACAGCTTCATACTAAATTACTTGTCAGAAAGTAGATATTAAATATGGATAAGTTGATATTTAAGAAAGTAAATATTGATCAAAGAAAAATCATGATAAAAGTTAACTAAAAGTACAATTTAGTAGGTTATAATTTTAATATAACGGGACTTTGTTTCATGACCGTAATAAACTTTTACAGTTAACACAGTACGAGTAGTGTTGATATGAACTTTATTACTTTTTCGTGATATAAAATAAGAGTTGAGATATTCTTGTTTGAAATTTTATTTTAGTGAAGTTTAGAGAAACAAATAAATTTAATACAAGAGTACGAATACCTTTTTTTGTTGTTGTTTAAAGAGGATTCATCGTTCTCATTGTCTATTGATCTCTAGGTTAGAATGGATTTTTATTAAAAGTAAAAGTAAATACGCCCTAAAATATTCTAATAGTATAAGGTTCAGAATAAAAAATGTCAAGATAGAGTTTATAAGGCAAATGAAAGAACTTCCAAAACATATTTTTGAAGTATGCATTTAAACTAAATAATACATAAAATATAAGGAGCAGTAATGATACCAATTTTCTATTATTTTTACGGTATTTATTAATGAGAAAATTTACATACAGTTATTTATCATTTGTTTGCGTTATTCATTGTAGGAAAAAATGTTAGAATATGTAATATTATATAATTTGTGTCTTAAATAATATAGTAGAAAATGAGAGTTTTTCTAGGACACACTAATGAACATCTTATATTGTCTAGCCATAACAGATCTAGGTTAACGGCCTATGTCAGCCATTGCTTCAGTCATGTGAAACAATGTAATCAGGTCTGTGATACCTTTACTTATTATTTTCTTGGAGTGGGGGGATTGAATATTGGGTGTCGGTTCCATATATATATATATATATATATATATATATATATATATATATATATATATATATATATATTGTAAATTAAGTTTGAGACAGAAGCTACTTTCTATTTGAAATTCATTTGAATGATAAGGTAGAATATTTTAAATATATTTTACCTAAAAAGCAATATTTTATATGATTGATATATTTTAAACTGCTCTGCTGATGTATATAAAAAGTCAAATTTTATCATAATTGTAGCGTATATAATATATGTATTTAGGATAATCCTGAGTATAATCCGAGCCGATGGATGAATTTTCCAAAAGGTAAATGTCCATCAAACGGAGATTAAGTAAGACCAGGCGACTCTTCATAGTTATTAGCCACTAAACAAATCTTATTACTTGTGATAACAACTATGAATTAATCAAATAAAACACAGCAAAAAATAAATTAATAACTAAAATAAAATACTGTAGCCAGCTCACAAATTGCTATTGATAATGAATCAGAAAAAACTACGGTTGATTCTGTGTCAATTGAAAAAGTGGAGGGTGTTCCTTAATTAGCTTTACCGTTACTGAAATCTCATCTGAAAAAGATTCTCCATAAGAAACCATCACAACTGAAACAATTGAGGAAATAAAACAGATGAAACCTGGAATGCTGCTAAGATACGGAGAAATGGCCGAAAAAACATCCTGAGAGTTACAAAAGTGATTGTAAAAGCTCTTAATGTAGATCCCGCCAAGATTCATTAAGTGCTTAGCAACCTGAATAAGTCCCTCAAAACCGTAGACTAGAAGGTAAATAGTTCAAATAAAACCAAAACCACCAGACCATATTGGTCTTAATATGCGATACCTTATTTGCCAGATCTAAAAACAGCAGGCAAGAACCCCTTCCTAGGTTTTGGTAAATTGTACTTCACCATACTACAGAAGAAAGACAACTCATTGGAAAATAACTCGAGGATAATAGTAGGGGCCTATGTAGTTTTCAACAAACAGTAATTAAGCATTTGACCCAACATGAGGCTATGGAGGCAACCAAATGGCGGATAAAATGGAACACAAATGGATATCTACATGAAATCGTTCGCCGTTCCAAAACCAGTATGCGGTATAACTAAAGCAGTAGCAAAACTGAGTCTAAAACAATGGCTCAAGTTAGAAATTAAGCAACAATGGACAAAATACTTATTGGAAAACTTTTCGGTTCAATGGTTAAACCAGATCTGAAACTTTCAAATTCGACACTTCACAAAGTATGCGAAATCAGAGACCAATCATAGAAAAAAAAATCACTATTTTTTAAACATTGTTTCTGTCATATGTTAATTGAAATTGTTTTAGCTATTCATTATATTTACATTTATTACAGTTGAATTGTTACATGAAGTTTTTTTCACCTATGTCTCATTCACTTTCCAAACTCATTTCAATTTTAATTAGAGTCAGATTTATTATTTAATCTAATTATTTGATCCCTTACTTACGCTTTATAATTACAATAGTTTTAGGATAATTTATTCTGCTCTTCAAAATAGACATTTTAATTATAGTATTGCATGTTACACTTAAACATGCAATACTTTAATTAAATTTAAAATTTAATTACATTTTAAACTTGATACAGTTTTCAAAAATTCAAACCTTTTAATTCTTAAACAAATAGAGTTTTAAAAATATTCTAGAATAATAAAAATCTTAATATTGGGTGTAAAATAAAGAAAAACTATGAAACAGCAGTTTTTAATAAGAAATATTAAAGTTTGCTGCTTTATTGGAAAATGGCGTTCATTTTTTTTAAAGTTTGAAAAAAAGGTTTTTAAATAAAGTGAAAAATGTAACGAGTTTCCCATATTTATTGTTTTTTTAGAGGTTTAAGATTTTGCGAAATACCAATGGTGTATAGTATAAATTGATCATTTTGTCCAGGGTGGCTGACGAAGAAAAGGAATGAATAATTTTAGGACGTTTCTATAGATAAGAATAAAGAAATATATACATATAAACATGTGCCTTAAAGTGGTTGATTTTCTATCTAGTGTCTATTTGGGTTTTTAACCACTTATACTGTTGAAAGGAAAATTATGCGGTTAAAAGTTTACATGCTACTTTTTGTTATAAAGACTTAAATATGAGAAAATTAACAACCGATTTCCTTCACTATGCAAAATGAGGATATTTAATGTTATCAACATCAAATAACACAAAAACTGTTAGTTTTGTGAATAATGTACTGGACTCTAAAAGTTTTTTTCTATTAATGACAAATAAAATATAATTTTATTTTAAATTTTTCTTTTAAGTCAAACAATAATCGAGTTATCGACAAAAAACTGAAAACATAATTTCTTCTAGGTTGTCTACAATAATGAACATTAGTCGAGAACGAAAATTTAATGTAATTCTGTGCAGATTTAAATAAAGTCAAATAGAAAACAAAACAAGTTGCAGAATTGAAACATTAATAATATCTAATAAACTGAAATATTAGAGAAAGGTTTAATATATTAGTCCAAAACAAGGTTCATTTTAAAATAAGAAAGTATCTACGTAACAACAACAAAATTAACTCATATTAAAAACAAACAAACATGTAAACATTAAAAAATATATTAATACAATAATTGTTCAATATTTTCCTTCGCTGTTTACGCACTATTCTGATAGTTTTAAAATCCTTTGGGTGACTCAACATAATGTTTAACATTTTATTTATTTATTTTTTGTAAAATTTCAGCTGCATTGAAAATTCTTGTATCAATTTTTCTATTGTACTTGTTGTTTTCATATGCCGCCTCAGTAAAGCGTCCATCGACGTCTCGTAGGTCGTCTTGGAGACCAATTATTTGGTCACCTCACACATACCAATTGTTCATAAGCTTTATTTTGCATAAGTCCGAAATGGTTGATAAAATGTGGAGGAGATTCGTTATGTTAAACGTCTTTCTTGTTTCAAATAAAACAAATCTTTTTCTATACTAGTTGGAAAATAATGGAGACTAAACACATATTTCCCGTAAGGCGACCCTCAAAAATAAATGCTCCAATAATACTCTTATCAATAATACCACTCCAAATAATAACATCAAATCTATATTGGAGACCACTTTATACATCTCCATTTGGATATTCATATCTTCATTGTCGATGATTTATTCCCAAGTTTTAATTATCATATCGTAAAATAAATATTGGACATAAAATTTAAAAAAAAAATCTGTCTTTTGTCCTGAACGTGGATAAAAATATAGATGAATCCTGATAACAACAAATAGCATGGAAAATTTCAACTCGTTATCATCCGTCGTTTAAAAGATATGATTTTTAAAACAAAAAATGGCGGCTATAGAGAATATAACAATTCCATGGTATGTTTATATGATTTGTTTACATTTTTATCTATATTCAATTAAACCATATAACATAATATAAAGAACATACCAAGCTAAAAATAAAAATGGCAATTTTCTTCTAGACAATGATAATAGCATTCTCAGAAAACACTAAATAAAGTTATAAATTTCGAGTGAAAACAACACTAATCAGAAAAACATAAATAAAGCAATATTTATAGGGATTGCATTATTTCGACGAATTGAATATTCTTGAAAATTAACGTGTAATAATGAAATTTCCAACATTCCATCCAACAAGAATCTTTGGAATTCTGTTATTTTTCATTGAACTGGAATAATTCTGTTTAACAATTTACAATTGAAGTTAATAATGTGAGGGATGTTTTATTTTTAAAGCAAGTTTACTATCAGAGTAATTAAATGCTAATATGCACATTAAACAGCAACAGTTTAAATAAAACAAAATGAGAATTTTCAAAGTTGTTTTACTAATAATTTATTTTAACTTTTCACTATTTCCCTTTTCTTTTAAAGAGGTTAAGTGAATTATCCGATGATGTGAACTTAGCTCCAAAATGTAGGCAACTATTTTTTCATTCACTTTCTATATCTCAAACTACACACGTACTTTAGAGGGAATGAAGTTATGTATCCAGTTCCTTTCAATCAGCTTTGTCCTCAAGGGCTTAAGCTCAGTGTGTACGATTGTGGTTAACCTGAGAAATGACAGCTATATCCTACACATTTGATCACGAAGAAAGGTCAGATCTTTATATTTACAATTATATCTCTCTTGACCAACTCTTGCTCTTTTCCGGCCATTACGCTGTTAGACCACTCAATGGCTATGAGTCTTTATTTTATAAAATTGTATACTTTATTTTACAATGTAATGATTACTGAGAGGTTTTACCTTTGTATAAAAAAAACCAAGTATGTAAGAATCCATGTTAAAATAAGAGTGACATAGATTCGTGAGGGAAACTATTCTTAGCTAAACATTGCCAGACTTAACGGCACCTGACAGAAGCGGAACGGTAGAATCCGGCCCAAAGTAGACATAAATAGAGTTTACAGTTTTATGAATAAAATATAAAATACTATGTATTATTTTAAAACAATCAAGTAATTTGTCTAAAATTAAATATAATAATTTATAAATCGATATAGTAGATGCCGAACTATTTTTTTCCACATAAAATACACTACGAGGTAAGTAAACATTTTCCGATCTTTTCTCTTTTTTTAAGAATTGAGATCGTAACTGTGTCCATATTATCTCATAATGAAGAAATGAATTAAACAAATTCCGTGTTAGAAGTTACAGTTTTTAAAAAGGAAATAATCTGTGTCAGGTGAGAAAGGAAATACTGTATCTAAAAATTTTGAAATAAATCTTTTTGCTGATCATATCAATTTTGTTTTGTTAAATTGTTAGTGCTATCTACCAAAACCGAGAACCCAGAAGATAATCTACTTGAAAGAATGTTTAGCTTTTATTTTTGGACATTTTCTCAGGCTTTAATGATATATTATAGATGTCTTTTAAATTTTCTTTCTTGTAAAAACACTCTTTGTCTACAGTTGTTGACAAAGTGGTATTTTGTTCATTTAAATTAGTTTTCAAAACAGCTGATTTCTCAACAGTTTCACTTTGCCCACTACTTTGCACACTACTTTGCCCACTCCGAATGGCAACCGAACAAAACGAAATTTAGGTAAAGTTTATTTGAATTGATTTATAATATACAGGAAATGTCCCGTATCTAGGTTAGATTAATTCTTACTTAGATGTAAAATAACATAAATGAACAACAAAACAACGTTTTAAAGTTGAAAAAGGAAATAATTATTCATGAAGATGATTGACAGTGTATGTACACGGAGAGTATTTTTCGTTTGCTGAGTTTTGAAGATGGCAATCCCGTTTCCTCAACAATACACCTAAGTTATTTGTAATATTCATAGATAACCTCAGTTTTGACATGAGAACTTCTACTCAGTGTTGAAGTGTTGTTTAGCACTGCTATATTTTGTGTAGTTAGTTTTAAAATATGGACAGTTCAGATTTTAAAATAGTCTGAAAAATAAGAAAATGAGGTTATTAAAGATTGAATTGTAATTGATTGTTTGTTTGAACACTATTATATTAAATTTTTGTTTTATTAAATTGTAGTACTGCAGCAGTATGTTTTTTATTTGTCACAAGATAACAAATTGTAGACAAACTATAATGTTCAATTCGTGAGCAAAATGTCTTTTTTAAACTCGATGATATTGACGCACTCGGCAAGCCTCGTGCGTCAACATTTTCCCCTCGTTTAAAAAAGTGCCACTTTGCTCACTAGTTGGACAAATAACTATTGTTTTAGTGTCTCATGAAAGGATTTCAATATTCTTTGATATACAATATATATGTTCCGCCCTCTCCGAACAAATTTACTACCTTTTATTAACAAAAGTTTAGAAACTATTTTTTCACTAAGCTAAGTGTAATTATTATTATAAGCCCTTGAGGAACTACTCTTCAATTAATTATAACTGTTCATTCAGTAAAAATTCCACGACTCAAACTCTAGCAGAAGCTGAAAAAACATTACATCAAATATACATAACAACGAATACAAGTATTAGGTTTCCTTATCTAGACTTTATGAATTTAAAAAATATCTTTTAGCATAATTCGCTGAAAGAAAAAAAAATATTCGAGAGTTTACAATTATCCTGTTTTCAGCCGTGTTTGTATAGCTATCTATCCTATTTAGGAAATATTTTGTCTAATCAGTTAAATTGTTTGGCACTGTATAAGACCGCATGGTAGATAAACAAACGCCTGAAATTCTTTATGATTCAGGTATGTTTAATTTATAATTGTTACATATTTAATTTGTTTATTATAACGAAATTGTAAAACTAGGTACCGGCTCAATACCGGATTCGACGTAGGTAGAGGATATGGATGCCAAAGACAGAAGATATAAATATCCCTTTTGATCGTCAATGCGATACATATTTCATTCCTTTTGGAGGACTTTGATGTTCCTCAAACATTTGGTAATATCTAATAAAACAACCTTTCCGACATAAAATGGAATAAAAGGGAATTTTGATGAGAAAGGAAAGGTCAAATCAAAGGAAAACTTTCAATGTTGATAGAAATATCATAATCTAATAATACCAACAGCACAATGTGTAGGCAATATGTTTCAAAGTTTATAAGGGAGTAGTTATGGGCTACGAAAGCTATAGTTCCAAATGACTATACATTGCTGTACATTTACCATGTAATAATTTTGGAAATAAAGTATTATTATTATTATTATTAAAACAGGTTAATTTATTAGGCCATTACGTTTACCGCGAACAATACAATATATAGTAGATCCCTCTGAATGAAATCACAAACAGTTGGTCCCTTGGGTCTTGAAGGAAATATTAAATGCTCTTTGTAAATTAAGTAATCTAAACCATGTTTGTTTTACAACAATTGTTATAGAAATATTATGAACCTTTTAGTTGTGTATATATCTACTTTTTAGACGTCGGTTAGGCCTTGACGAGCCTTGTAAATCCCAATACGTTAAAAATCTTAACTCGCTTTGCTCGTGTTAATATCTTGACCATGGGGTTCTTGTAGCTATACGAATATCACATTTTCACAAATATACAAGAATATCACGAATATACACAAATATAAGAATATCACATTTTCTTGAGAGTCAGGAATCGAAATAACGTTATTGACAATTTTTTTTGTATTTGCCACATCAGAAATTAGGATTTGATATCATTACAAAATAAATTGAAATCTGCACATGTTGATCTACCTTAGTATGTTATAAATTGAATAACATACTAGCTACATAAAAATTAAATAATAATAAAAACTTTGTAAAGTGGCTGATAATACTTTTCATTTGATTATTGTAAATTTCATAGTTTTATATAATTGCATATTTTAGTCCGAAGTATCAAATTTCGTGGTATTTTTCCATATTCCTATATTAATTTTTGTTGCCGATATTGTGCTTATGCACATATGACAACGACGACGGACGGAAGACATGTCACATATATATATACTTATATTATGTAAAACGTATATATTTTTTATATAATATTAATCATTCCTTATATTTATTTGACTGGGTAAATAATAAAAGATTTAATTTAGTAAAATTGATATTTATTACATATATTCCATAACGATAGCCCAATCCGTTTTCATTGCAATTTGTTAATCTGAAACAGCTATTAAACAAAATAATAATAATTAATTGTGAAAAAACTAACTTTCTCACTATTCTGTCAAAAACACTAAAACTAATGTTGACCAAAAATCAGAGTTCGATAGTTGTCAAAGAGTAACAATAAACTATTAACGCAATCTTGAATAACAAATTGATGTATTACAATAAAGGTATGAAATTGCTTTGCTTTAAATTAATAACAAATAAAATTTGTCTACAGCGTAAATAAAATTTGAATATAAAATATTAAAAAACGAGTTTGGTATTTCAGATTCACGCTTTAAATCTAATTTTTATGAGAGTTAAGGGTAATTTAGTTTTTTAAAAAATTAGGTATTTGGTATTTGGTTATGCCCAAACGTGTTCGGGCCTTTAATCTGAACATTTCAACAAAATTTAAATATCTGTAAATCACGGATTACCCTTTTTATAAAACTATCACGACCTGCTATATTTCAGAGATAAATATGACGAACTATAAGTTTTGTTTTTGGGTTGTTACAGAGTATATAGACCAAAATGTATTATTATTTTTACGCCCAATATAAAAAAAAATTTAAATAAAAAAATTTAAAAAATTTGTACGGCAGCAATCACGAAATTTCCCTTTTTATTTAATATAAAATATTAAAAAAATATCGGGATAAATGGCAAAATTATGCCAACATACCAATATTTAATAAATCAATCTACGTGTTCTGGCAATAGAAAACTGTACACTAGTGCGAAAACAATCATGAAATATAACAGCAAACAATGCTATGTTTATTTCTTGACTAATCACACAATTAACTTCCATACGTTACAAGAATGGCCCATAAATGTATAAGAATGGTAGAAATATATGTTAGAGAATAACTTCGTTCTATTATTATTAACGAACGCGGCTCTTATTACTGTCACATATATACTTCGTAAAGAGATAGTTTTTAGACCAAAACTGTATTTTTTGAATAATGTCTGTCTAGAGGCTGTCGTTTATTGTTTGTGAATTTCAAACTTGTAGATTTAATAAACTTTTACCTAAAACCTCAAGATAATATTTTTCCAATTTTAATAACATAAAAACATTGTGAGAAGGAGCCATAAAATACGATATTTCGAATAAAGGTTTTACCAAAAATTATCATAAAGTTTACCTCGTAGCTATATAACAAATATAAACAACCAGGATGTTTTTCATAAACTAAGTAATATCTTTCGGTATTCACTCATTTTGCATTCATATTACCTTTCATCTGACGAAATCTTATGAACTTGAATTTGTTTTATCTTAGAAACGTTGGTAACGAGAATTCCAATTAAGCTAATTAGGAGCTGTTCTGCATCATTAGGCGTTGCTTGTAATTTGAATGTAAACTGAACAAAATGTTATTACGTGTACAGAGTTACACCTTTTGAATTAAAACGCGAATCTTATCTTCTTCAACGGAATATTGTAAACTTCTTGTAACACACATCTTAGTTTTAATTTCATACTGTTACCTTCATTTGAGTATATACTGTATAACGTTTCGAGATTATCGATCAACCTCGTTTTTTTAGTGATAAACCTAGAATATGAGATGTAAACTTGTAAAAAATAATCTAAAAAAAAACCGCTCTGTGTTTAACTAAAACTCTTAAAATGACTATTTTGGAATATGAGATATTGTAAAAGAGTCAATTATAGCCTAGTTGTTTGTTAGAAACCAAAACTAACTAACTGATGGTCGCCATCATTGTACTCACCTAACCCAAACATACAATGTAATACAAGCAGATCCTCTACATATTAACCTAAGAGTTGATTGCTTAAGTTTTGTAGGATATGGTAAATTGTATTGCTGGGTGTCCATCCGGTAGTTGCTAAACCTCGTAATTCACAGAGGATCATATTATAATCAAAAGTTTTCATTAAAAGTTCTACTTCTAGTCAAAAGGTGACCATCAAAGCTGTACAGATAAGCATGAGTCTTTACTCGTTACATACGTGATGGTGATGCAACCTTGGATCTAGTAACTTTCACTATAATTTTTGTGTGGATGTTAAGGGTTGGACATTATTTTTTTGACAACAACTATGCTAGATGTTATCGTAAATCTTTGGGATTGGTAACATTAAATGCTTAATTGAAATCTGTAAATTGTATCTAATTTTACTAGTTGAATAACATACGATACAATATTTGTTTAAATGGTCGACATTTTGTCATTTTGTTATTTAGGTTTTTCTCACTTTTATTAAGGTTCTATACGAGGATTTTATACTCCGCTATAGCAAAATGTATAAAGATGTATTGATTAAAAGCTCAGAATTGGTTATGTATTCAACATGACACTATTTACTTAGTTATTTAGTTTCCAATATGACAATAGGGTATCAAATTAATTACTTAGACAATAAACATACAATACTTTTGCAATATAGAAAATTTAACTTGCCCCTTCGGATTTACATATATCAATATAATATTACAAAATTTATTACTATAAAAATCATCCTGAATAAGTACCTTGAGAGGAGCAAGCAATATTCACTCATTACCTATTCATACACAACTGGATACATAAACACTATACATACGTGCATGGTTATAAAAAAAATAAAAAATATGAAGTAATACAAGAATAAAATTTTTTAAATGGAATAACATTTCTAGGTTTTCAGCGGTTTTTTAATAAACGTAATAGTAATAAAGACTTATAAAAATAATAATAATAAACAGTGGATGTAGAATATATCTTCCACATCTTTATAAATTAGCAACCAATCACTAACGCCTTCTAAAGATATATTTATGCTGTTTAAACACTTATTCAGTAATTTGTTTAAAATAATTGGAACGAAAAATTGATTGTAAAAAAAAATCTATTTGATAGTGTTACGGCACTTTTACTACTACGATGTTAGTATAATTATTTTTACTACTAAGCTTTTTTTATAAAATTGTTATATAAATATAGTTTTTCAAATTTGAAATAAAACAGTTTTAAACTATATATATAAATTTTAAAAAATTTAAATGTTTATCTTAGTCGAACATGGGAGGCTGAATAGATAATAATAGATAAAGAGTTGAAAGCCAAATAATATCAAAGTGAGATATTTATCTAATGAATTACCTATGACCATACACATATTTCAAGATGAAAGTTAGTTAATGTAATGGATACATTATAACATTATTGGCATAACACCAAGACGCATATGATCTAAAGTCTTGTATAAAGTAACTGATAATGTGCAACATTATCCTTCGTACCCATCAGGGGTTTACTTTAGGAAGTATGGACTTGACTCTCGTCGAAGAAACTGACTGGATCTACAACTTTATTCTTGTAGTCCATTCATTTAAGGTTTTCGATTAGGTCTCTCTTAACCAAGTTTTGTTCTTTCCCGACCTTGAATCTATTAGATTATTTAACAGTTAGGGGGGGCGTAATTTTGTTTAGTCCGTTTCTTCCTATAGTTATAAGACGATATTGACCGAGAGTTTTTGCCAGTAAATAACAACAAAAATATGTTGCTTCATATTGTTATAAGACGATATTGACCGAGAGTTTTTGCCAGTAAATAACAACAAAAAAAAATGTTGCTTCATATTATTATAAGACGATATTTACCGAGAGTTTTTGCCAGTAAATAACAACAAAAAAAAACATGTTGCTTCATCTTGTTATAAGACGATATTGACTGAGAGTTTTTGCCAACAAATTACAACAAAAATATGTTTCTTCATATTCAAACAACGCCACCAAAATTGAGTTAAATTAAATAAAAACACCAATAAACATCAGATACAAATTGAAAGAAATGGCCTTAGAACAATGAAGTTATAAACCAAAATAAATTGTTTAAGACAGAGGAATTTTTTTCAGAGTTTATGAAATTACTACAATAGATGGAGGACAATTCCCGGCTACGTATCATGTGGACTCCAGATACGAAACTCATATAAAACACTGTATCTTGTGCAAGATAGATGCATTTATTTATTCAGGCTATAAATTACCAACACAATGTTCCACAATAGATGTAAATGGCCACCTTTATTCTCACATTCCCTTGGCTTTGTCCTCGTGGAAAAACGGCTTCGTGTTCAATTCCTTAATTTGAATTATTATTTGCTTAAGCCTAAACAGATTATTATAGAATTGTTGTATCATTAAACTTGCATTAGCTATAGTAGAGACGATTTAATTGAATTATATATACTTACATGTATTAATAGTAATAGAATAATAAACATTGTTTAGAAATAGAAGGGTTTCCAGTGAAAATGTAAATCTGAGGGGATTATAGACACTAGCAGTATAGCACGATTTGCAATCGCAACAAATTTCAACCTACGTATTTTATCTGATATTTACGTTTCATGGTTTTGGAAACCAAATAGAAATAGTGTTTTTTTTTTGTTTTTTTTTTACATGCTGTCCGTCAGTAACTATGACGTCGTTTTTTCTAAACGTAAGCACAATAACGGCCATACAACTTGAGGTAGGAATAATTTAGTATAGATGGGCTTATGTAGAACGGTATGATACTTAAAAAATACCGAATATTAAAAATGTCAAAATACGGTATATGCCATTTTAACACGAAATTGTCTATTTATGTGATACAATAAACTTTCTAACACCAGAGAAATTTAATGTCTTTATCTAGTATAAGTAATTTTGTTTCAACAAATCCTTGAAAGGAATCTGCATGATACGATTAGAAGTCGAGCTTAATATATAAATAACAATATCGGATAGATAAATGGAGAATATAAAGTTAATATAAACTATGAAACATATCACAGAGTTTGACCGTGCAATTTGTTTAAATCTGATTGTTTGAGGAATTGTGCTCGGCTGACATATTACAATGCAGTTTTTCTGGTTGAGAATTGAATTCCTTATAAGGGATAAGGAGATCATCTTATCGAACTGGTTAAAAGCCGCGTTTACAACTTAAAAAATCTGGCTAAAAATGGAAAAATTTAATGAAAATAAAACTATGAAATGTGTGAAATAAAAGTAGGAGATATAAATGTGTCAGAATGTAGGACTTTAAGTTTCCTTCCATTGTAATTCCTAACTCTATCCAGGTCTAGACTTGTCGACCCTTAAATTTACTAAAATTTGCTCAATATCCCAAACAAAAATGTATTGATAATGAAATTAAAGTCAAAAGATCTGTTAAACTCAACAGGTTCTTGTAGAATTCAAGTCGAAACTTGACCAGTTCCAAGGAAATGGAAGGGTATGCGTATGTAGAGCCTCTCGGCACGCCACGATACCCTCACGCCGGACAGGCTGATCATGCTCCCATGGTACTCATGTCGGCAAGATTTCTCTAGCCAAGTTTAATCAGTCACCGCCGGGTATTTTGCGCGATACCCTCCCTCACGAAATACCCTACTGGTGGTGGCGCCCGTTGCCCACCTAAATGGGATTGGGTAGACCACAGACGATGTTAAACTCACACAGAAAATTTCCCAAAAAATGACCACAATATTTTGGTATGAAAACGGCCAACTTTAGGAGTGGTATAACCATTTAGAAATAATCCGCCGCGGCCACTGACGTCCTACGTGATCTGACAATTTCGTACTAATGTAGGCCTCGGTTTGCTAGTTCACGTAAAAAAACGGATGCCTATAACTCGCGAACCAAAAGAGCTATGGAAATTCTTCTAGTTTGATGATGTAGAAGATAAAGTGGACAAGTAGAAAAACGGCATTCTTGAGTGAAACTACAAAAATTCCCAGTTAGACAATTGAGAATTGACTATGGAGTTCGGACTTTGTCTGCGAAAACGCACAATTAAAGAAACGGACAGCAGGATAAATAATCGATGTACTAAAAGATGAAAATCAATATTACCGAAAAAACCAATTATATAATTTTTTTTTTTAATGTATAAATATAAATGAAACCTCATCAACGTCGTTTCAATAAATGTCCTGAACAATCTCAGATCTCTAAACTAGACCGTAGATGCACTTTTGGATTACCATAATGTGGGTACCCTAAGTTGCCAACAATGGGGGTATGAGCGCAAGGTGTTTTGTTAAAAAAAACAAGAGATAACAATCAGTAGGGAAGATAACGTCCTCTCCTCTCGACGGGAATTAAGATAGCCGCGTATTTCCCGTCAGTGGGTACGGCCTTCAGTGGGTATAGTTGTGTGTTAGCCAATTTGATGTCGATTATTTAACTGTAAGCTCGTAAACTCAATATGGACACAATGGTATTTTGGGCACTAAAATTGTTCCTATGGTATTTATAATTTAGTTTTAGAAATATATTGATTACATATATATCTTGTACTGGTAAGTCCAATATCCACTACAACAATCGTGTTGGTACAATAGTATTACAAATTTATTTCTAAGTGTGTTTTCATAAATATTCTGCAAACATATGTTGTCCAAGTATATCCTATAGTATAGTCATAAAAACAATTGTATTTGTACAATGTTGCTATGATAACATTAATAATGTTGTTTTATAATTAATTATCTTACATATCTTTTCCTGGTAATTATAAATTCACTAAAACAGTTGTATTAGTTTGATGGTACGAGCATGACATTTCTAACGGCGTTTCGTAAATATTTCCCTTACACATCTTTTCTTAGTGACACTACATTCACTAAAAAAAAAGAAAGAAAAAGTCATTGCTACGATGATATCAGCATGGTATATATAATGGTAAATCAATAATATTTCGCTTAGATATCTTATTGAGGTAAACTCTACATTCATTAAAACAAACATATTTGTACGATGGTATTCGCATGGTATTTATTATTAACATAGTTTTGTAAATATATAACTTAAATATCTTTCAAAATAAATCCAGTATTTACTAAATCAATCGTATTTATATGATGGTATTCAAAAGGTATTTTTTTAACAGTGATTCGTAAATATATAGCCTAAATATCGTATCATAGTAAATCCAGTATTCTTTAAAACAATCGTATTTTTATGATGGTATTCGCAAGGTATTTATGTCTAACAGTGATTCGTAAATATATAGCCTAAATATCTTATAATATTAAATCCAGTATTCACTAAAACAATCGTATTTATATGATGGTGTTCGTAAGGAATTTATTTCTAACACTGTTCAGAAAATATATAGCTTAAATATCTTATCTTAATAAATCCAGTATTTACTAAATCAATGTTATATGTATGATGTAGTAATATACATTCTTCAGTTCTTAAAATTTCTTCTACGCCTTTTGGCCATAGTCCCTCCCAATCTTCTACCTAAAGTGCATTATAATAGCTAAATTTTAACAGTATTTTCATAACTACATATTACATATAACTGCCCCTTGTAAATGTCGTTGGTGGCAAAATTATGTTGGGCAAAAATCAATAAATCGTAGATTTGCTATAAATATTGTGTTTATGTTTCATTTCAACGGCAAAGTTATTGTTAAACATTTAATATTAAACGTTGATCTCTTAAGAAAATGTGATATTTTCATCATTTGACGTCAAACATCGCTTATTCACCAACACAATCGTAACTGGTGGAAGCTTCTCCACATGTGTACGGCGTTGAGGCACGTCTAAGAAAATCTCGGTTACTAGTCTAAAAGTATTGATATACACAATTACAAGTTCAAAAAACCTGTGTATCAAATGTATTAATCCTATTGTTAGAACATTTTGTAAGAAGATTATTGATCTAGAAATACGATTTATTATTTCTTACAATATTCAAGAAACCAAATTTTGGGCATTACATTTAGATAATACATTTATAATTTACCACCATCACGTTGTGTGATGGGGGCTGGGTAAGTACCACAATGGTTTATATAAATTTGTTTTTCGTGATTTTGTTTTGGTATGCTTTATAAGTTTATGGCATAATAAAAACAAATTTATAACTTCCGGAATAGTGAATTTATGATCATTTGTTTCGATTAATGAAACTTTTAGTGGTTAATCTTGGTTTATAAAAGGAGGTTAATAAAAATATGTAATATAATAAACCAGTAGAGGTACATTAGATATTACATGAAGATTTTGTAAGAAAGAAAACAGAAATACACTTCACAATGGAAGATGGTCAGCCTGAAAAATGATTGAACAAAGAACGCAGATGTCTTACAAGGCACGATTAATCAACCCCTTACATAAGGCTTTAGTTTCAACTTTCTGCCTTTACAAATGAATTAAATGACACAAGTGTGATGTATGATACACGTTATAAATTTTTGATATCTATGGACGAAAATAGATGTTAATCATAAAATAATGCGTATTAAATTTATACGACTTAATAAGAATAATAAAGGCGTTGGACCATGGATTTAAATTAACCATTGACGACGTTATTAAAATCGCATATTTTTTTTTTCAATAACGGTTTATATCTATATTTAGTGAATGATAATACGTAAATTATGGAAATTATTATACAAATTATATGAATAGTTGTATTCCTTTACCTGATTTTTTTTTTACCTATTAATTATGATAATTGTTAATATATTTATTATGTTTTCCTGTTTACTGTGTATATTCTTGAAATGTATTTTATTACAGCTGTTTTACAGTCACAAGCTGGATCGAAATTTAACGCCCAAATGCAAATGAGTTACACGCACAACACCAACATACTTATGTTTAATAGTATAATATTTGTGTGGCCTCTTGGCTGATGATGCCGTTTGTAATGGTAAAACGCCTGTAATGAAATACCTTCAAGAAAGATTGCATAAACGGTAAATATTACTAGTTAATACATTTGTTATCCTTTATTATAACAAATGACAGAATTGACCAAATGATGTCACAAGTACTATAATTAAAATACAGACATGAAGTTAAAGAATTATTGTTTCACAAATCTAGAGTTTAAAATTATAATCTATATGATCCTGCAATTGATGAAAAGTCAACATATCTAAATTATTCAGTGATATAATCTGATTCAATAAAATGTGGTAAAATTTTAATACTTAAAAATATACATTTGTTCACTTATAATTTTGAATAAAGTAATAATTAAAGTAGTAATATCTAACAGTAATTATAATTGCAACATAATTGAGTTCTCAAAAAAAATATTGAAATACACGATTTTAATTAGCACTATGCTACGTAAACCTTAATTAATGATCTATAATTTACCATGAACCACTCGACGGTGTACACCGAATCCAGTAGTCCGGCGCTAAAAAAGCGTACGTGTTGTATATTTTAGTTTTTAATTGTTGTGTTTTAGTGTATTTATGAGTACATGACAAAGTGAATAACATGATAATGGGATTACGGTTCTGGAACACTTTGTAGAAATTTATATCAACTAAAAAGTCACATGACGGTTTAATTACAGGTAATATTTACTATTAATATTATCATATATATTATTTTAATACAATATTTTGTAATATATAAAAAATATCTGTACATTTCTAATATGTATTACATAAACATTACGCATACATTTTGTATTCTGTAATATAATCACTATATATATATATATATATATATAAACTTAATTATCTTTAATATTTGAAACCTGTTTATATAATAGTATTTTCTATTATGTGAACTCTATGTATTTATTTTTATTCTATATACACCTTATGTATTAAAATTACGTATAAGTTTGTATTCTGAATTATATAACCACGATTTACACATTCTTTTATGTATTACATAAACACTACTTAAACATTAAGTATTCTATATTATTACCTGAAGACTACTAACATGTTTTGTATTCTATTTTAATAATCACTATTTATACATGTTTTATTCTGCCTTACATGGACAATATTTACACATTTTATATTGTATATTATATAAACAATATTTACACATTTTGTATTCTCTATATTGTATTTAATATAAACACAATTTGCACATTTTAACGTATACTACACACACTCTATGTAAACATTTTGTACTCACTATAACATAAATATTCTTTATAGAGTTTGCCTTCTGTATTACATAAACACTATTTGCACATTTTGTGTCGTAAACAAACAAACTAAATGTGTCGTATATAAAGAAGCTTTATTATATGAAGATTATGTATACATCATCTATTATTCATTATTTATATAGGCCATTTGTTCCAATTGATCTAATACTCAGAACTCACCGAAGAGTGAAATAACCATTAGCATAGGCCGATATATCAATTCTGAATATTCCACATGGTTAATGATCGGCAAGAGTAATAACTGCTTTCCATATTTGCAATACGAGCATACAATCAAATGCAATTTACATGTGATTTGAATTTTAAAACAGGAAATATTACAGAAGTTGAATATTACAAGTGTAATAGTTGATAATCTTGTTGTACCAAATCCATTAATTTCTCAGAATATTTTTACATTTTAATGTATACCAATTAGTGTAAGTAGGCATTATATTATGGAATAATTTTTCTGTTGAAACTTTTAGAAGATATAAACATCTCTTGATATATTTATTGATGAATTTAGTTGGAACCATTAGATTTTGAGTACATAAGTTTTTGATTAATTTAACTTTACATGTCTTAAATAAAACAATATACATATTAAATTTTATATTTTTTTCCAAGATGGGTGAAATTTATGAATTTCCTTTGAACGTTACTCAACTAATATTTGAAAAATAACACATCAGGATGGTAGCAGGTGAAATAGTAACAATTCTAGAGAGGGTAAACTGACGGAAGAAAGGACAAGACTTTAGTAACGAGCATTCTACATACAAATATTTGTTACTAAAACTTCATTAATTACCTTTAAAGCCAATTCATGTTTTCTATCATCGTACTTACCCACCCAGACCATGAAATCTAATACAAGCAGGTCCTTTTTTATACGCATCCATATAGTAGGTTTCTTGAGTGTTAGTGGCAATTATTAACATAGTTTTATGAGATATTTTTCATCATTTGTGTATATAGAAATTAATACACGACTTTTCGAGAGTATAAAACAACTCTCGTTATCAAATGTGAAACTCAGAACATACAATATAAAAACACTAACAGAGTCTAGAAGCTTAGGCCCATGTTAAAAATTCAAATGATATACATAATGCAGTCTATTATTATATAGAAGAGAACTCAAGCCTAAAACCAATATCTGAACAGTCAAAGTTAAGACTAAATACATACGTAATCAGATAAATGGTGGAAACTGTCAGTTGAAAGTATATTAATAATATGTTCAATCCATTATTATCAAATAACCTTGTAGGAATCGGTAGATCAAGAGTGAGTTCTTAACCGGTAGATTCACTTTCTTTAAAATAATCGTTTACATTGTTTTTTGAACAAAATAATTGTGTCTATCACCATTTTCTTTACGTCGGCTTTACCTTTACGAGCCTCGTAGATTTTTAAATGTTGAGATGCCTCGAATCTCTTTGTTCTTATAAAGTCTAAGAACTGGTAGGTCCTCCAAACGATAAATAAATACTATTAAATTAAATATCAATTAGTAGTAAACGTTTTTAACGGGTAACTAAGAAAATTATTCAATTTTTAAAATATTTAATTTTATTAAAATTTGTTTCTATTAAAAATAGTGATTTTCGTAGGATACCGTTCTTAACGTTGTAAATTATAAATATTTAGTTTTTCAAAACATGTTTAGGTAATAATATTTCATGTCCTAAATTTCCTAAACACATAAAAAATATGTTGGATATGAACATCTTAGTACGAGTATACATGATTTAAAAAAAAAAAAAAAACCTTCTTAGTCTGCATTTCTGTATTTACAGAAATTGTATTATTTGTTTGCAATATTTTATGATGAGTTTCTAAATATAACATAATTGTTCAAAATATTTGTTAATTATTTTTTCTTGGATGTACATCTCAAACAACTTTATCTTCTTGTCACTTCCTCTTTCTCCAATCTTCCATAGTAAAAAATATTACTTATTAACATGTGCCTAGAGTTATTGGAGTAAGCGATTCGTATATTAAAGGATAAGTTCATAAATAGCAACGGAGCCGAAGATCTATTGCTGAATTGCAACAACATTTGGTTGCCCTCACAAAACCAGCGAGAAAGAGTCGGCACGCGACATCCCCCATCACCACGTATCTCTGTATTTTGATACTTTGATGTTTGTTTTTTATTGTTGTACAAACTATCGGTCATAATCATCTTATAAAAATAGGAAGATAGGAAAACAAAATGAAATCAGCTAGCTTTCGAATAATCTAATATCGTAAGTGCAGGAAGAAAACAAGTGTTGATCAAGAGAGACTTGATAGAAAAGTTGTAGGAAAGGGATCTAACCCAAGACTACATAAAAAAGTGTACATCCAGGTAAGTTCCCTCTGATTTGTTGTACCCGTACTCCCTATAATGACCCCCTGAGGGTTGCTTTCGGAATAAAAACATAGGAGAGAAGAGGTCTTCGTATAGAATCTTCATAGAGTGAAACGTTTATAACGAATTTAACAAATGCATAAAATAACTCAGAGAAAGACCTATATTAAGAAAATAGTATTAGTGATTGTATCTAAATAAATTAGTTTTTTATAATAGAAATTTAGTTTTTGTCGGTTTTTCATAATATCTAAATATACTCTCAAGGGTTCCATTTAGTGAGTTCGTGTTTGGCAATCGCGAGGGAGGCTAGATGGATCTACACTTTTTTTAACGAAGTGAAATAATTATAGGCTTCATAATTTGTTCTGACCCTTACTTTATTAAAGTTTTCGAGGGCTAGAGTTTGTAAACTTTTTCTTTTCTCAATTTTGTATAAGGTGATGATTTTACAACAACATATTTAAATATGTAGAATGGCTAGTCAGAGTAAATTTTATGGACTCACAAAAAACAAATTACGATTACTATATGTTTAATAAATAAAATAGAAAATCCCATTCATAAAATGTACATGTTCTTCTCACTCAATAATTTATTTTAGTATTTTGAAACGTTGAGAATTTTCATGTACAAAATTAGCTTATAGTTGAGATGCTGAAACATTAATGCCAAATAGCCGGTCTTTACATTTGAATTTATAAGTTACAATTAAAATTAAAAATATAATCCTGAATATTAGCAACAAATTAGTGTATACAAGATTGCATACTTTTTCAAGTTTTATATTAAATTTAGACGAGTGAAAAATTAAAGTAATTTTTGTGTGTTTAGAAACTAAACAACGACAATTTGAATTTGATATAAATACCATATGCAATTTACACCCTATAAGAAAAATTGTGTCATTTAAAACATTTGTGATGCTATTACGCCACTGCTACATTAAAAAATATATTATTTTCAATAATATTTCGATTGTATGAAATTTTGCACAGTTTATGCGATGTTAAATATAGACTTTTTGTTAGTTATGTTAATTAAAATATAATTACATATATGTAGTGTAGAGAAACTTAAGTGATTAGTTAATTAAAAAGAGTTGTTACCCAAGTTTTCAGTTCCTCGTAAATCTGCATTGACAATCCTGCTGTCAGCTAAGCCCAAACTGGCCGGGTAATATATATATATATATATATATATATATATATATATATATCATTCATTTCCCTCTTGTCGGTGCCTCGGATCTTCCGGATTTGGTATCTATAAAGATAACACAATTGCTTTGGCTATCAGGGATCGTAATTACATTTTCTCCATAAATTCGCAATTGATCGTCATAATGAGGAAAATGTTCGTAACAAATTATGCAACATTAAAATTAAAACTTGCGTGGTAACATTATCTGTATATTGTAATGTAATTAAGTGTTTTATAAGTTGTATAAATACGAAATATGAATATATATATATATATATATATATATATAGTTGTCATTTTAAATTAGATTTTTCTGACTAATACGGACGAGATGACGAAAATCTCTTTTCGGTTTCCGAGGGCCATTAAATAAATATGAACATGAATCGAAAAACGGAGCATTAGTTTTATTTGAGATTACAAAACTTACTAGATAAGTATAAGTATATTGCATGAATTTGGTACGTCACAGATATATATCATAATGTAGTTTTCAAAATAATAATTATAGAATAAATAAATTATTAATCGTAATAGAGAAATGTTTTATTAACATTTATTACAAACAAGGTAATGTTATTATAATCAAATAATAATATTATAAAATTATAATAAATATAACTTCATTTATTAAAACAAAACCTACGTTCTATGTTCCGCTTGGATTAAACTTGACCAAACTCAAGGGGTGATTTATTTGTACATCTGTGGTTGACTGTTATGTCATAGTACCACATGATATGTGAGTGGTACTGTGTGTTGTATAACATCTATCATTGTAGCTCTACTTGCTTCACTCATCATTTCATAACTAATTTACGTTTTAACATTAAATTGGTATCGTCGATTTATATAATTACCCAGAATAGGAAGTATATGGTAAGTTTGGTTTTTCGATAAAAAAATAACTTCAATATTTCAATGACCTGCACTTTCACAAGAAACAAAAAGGTGGTTTCCTTGACGTCTTAATTTGTACATATGAACGTTAGCTGTCACTAAAGTTAAGATAAAAAACGACATTTGGTACGGGATCTATAGTGGATTCAAATAAAACGTAATTGAAAAACGGAAAAATCTAATTAAAAATGACTAAATAGTTCGTAAGTTATCGGTAAAAAAATGAAGTAATTTCAAGAATTAAAGATTTTAACAAAATAAGAACATTAACAACCCATATATGTGCGAAGAATTGCAAGTAAAACAATATTACGATTTAGTATTAATCGTACAAAAAACTAATAGAACCGTTAATCAAATATGTCATATGCTGAGGGCGCGTTTATGGCACAAAAAAGTTTAGGTTCACTTCTAATTTTAGTTTAAGGAAAGGGTGCATTGGAAAATTTGTACAATATTTCGAATCATAAATTAAAAACAATTTTAATTATGAATCTACAATGTGATTTACATAATCATTGTGATTTTTGCATGATATTTATCACTATGATACGTAACAGCATAATGTGAAACATTAATTAACATTCTCTTTTGTATAACATTAATAGTTTGGTAATTGTTAGCTTCATTAACTCCATTCATTATCATGGAAATAATTAATTCCTTATAATCAATCATTCAAATTATAATAATAGAGATACGTTAATTCTGCATAGATAATCAGGACATGCGACATTTAATAAGTAGTTTTTAGATGTCATCGTGGTATTTACTCAACCCTATTGCATATCAACAGATCCTCTAAATGTAATACCCAGTACTTGATCTCTTAACCCAAGGAGAAATTTTTTAAATCTTTTGGTACATCACGGGGTATTACAGTATATGGGTAAGTTTGTTTAAAATGGGCTTTCTAAACCTCGTAATTATGTATATATCTACTTTGTGTACTTCAATCAGGTCGTTATTATTATTAAAAGTGTCTCTCCTTGCTTTACTCGTCTCGGCGTCTTTTCGTTGAAACTACTCTACCGGTTCTCGTCATAAAAATATCATATTTTCTTTAAAAGCCGGAGTTAGAAATTATATTTTTTTGCAAACAATTTGCCATCGATGACTTCTCTCTATGTCATAGTAGAATAGTAGGATTGGCATCATTACATGTAGAAATGTAACTTGTAAATTTGCTTGTATTTTAATGTCTAATAAATAAGTTGAGATATAAACAAAAATCTCTTTAAATGACCGCCATTTTAACATTTATAATTAAGGTTTTATAATTTAAGTAGGTATCAGTAATCAGTACTCTATAGTCCCCCACATCAACTGTTATGTACCTTTCTTTTTTGTGGCTTATATTTTGCTTACATATAGACAAACGACAGAGGGACACTTCGTATATTTTACAAGAAGAATGAGGTTACAAAATAAAGTCAAATAATTTAAACAATGTGATTCAAATTAAATAATATTTTATATAATAATATGCAAACCCTACGCTTGTGAAATATTAATTTTATATATATATAATATATACCTAATATTTCTTTAATTTACAAAATAATTAAAATAAGTTTGACAAATTAAAATGCAAACATCGATTATTGTTCATGAAATTAAATTTAACTAGTAAATGTTTTTTGATACCAAATATATATTTATAATACGTTGTGTGATTTTAATTAATCAACAATGAACTCAATGAAATATTTTGTTATTTTTTTTGTTAAGGAGTACAAAATATTTAACTCTGTGTTTTGTTAAACTAAATACAGTGTTTAATACGCTTATTTTTCAGGGATTTGAATGTAATACTTAAATAATTAACCTTTACATATTTCGTTCAACAATATTTGCTATACTCAAAATAATCTATTTTAAATACTAAAATAAGAATTTTATATATATTTATTTAAAATTAAATTCTGCTTCCTTTATTTTAATTGGTGTTGTATATATTATTAATGGGAAATTGAATTAATATTAAGACACTTCTAAGCAGCTCGGCCTCATTAGGTTCTCCTTGAATTTTTACATTTTGAATTACACCCTCCTACATAAAAATATGAATCTTCTTTAACAACTAATTATATTATTATTATTAAATTAATTTTAACTACTTGCGTCATCGCAGAATTTTAACTCGCGGCAAGTTTCATTTAATATTTTAAGCCTCTCAGAATAAAAACAACGTGCAGTGACATAAAAATAAGTTAATCATTTCCAGGGAGTTGTTGTTACTCAATATTTACAGATAACGAGCCTCTAGGTATTATACCTAAATTATTGACTGGTATTAAATATTAATCAGATATTATGGGCATTCAAAATACAACTTTTAGTATTTTTTTTTGTGTAATATGAATATCATGATGATTGTTTTTCCATTTTAAAAGTAAAGTGTACTAAATAAATTTGGCATCACTAATCTCGTAATTGATTTTACAAACCAGTAATACTGACTTTTCAAATATTCCATATCTGTTATTACTCAATCATCTAATATCATGTCTGTACGGACAAAACAAAAATTATCTTCAGACAACTCTATTATTTTGACAGAAAATATATTACCTTGACAATGTATAAATGGCCATGTGGCAATGGTGATTATACATTGAAAACTCTGGTGGAGATGGAGGGAGTGGATAAGGAACATAAATTTTGTCATAGTTATTCTCTTAAAAATCTTTTATTTCACCCACGAAAACGTGAGAATAGTAAATAATCGTTACTCGTTTCAAAATCCGAAGAATTATCACATGGTAAATAGTTAACTTATGACAGAATTATGTTATAAAAATAAAGTTGTAATTATCATGAGATTATATTTTAATTATTACTTATTTGAATAAATAAACAATGTTAATACTTTTAACGTAATCTTTTTGTAAGTTTTAATGAAAGAAACACACTAAACTACAGCAACACACTAAAAATACAAGGCCAGAAACTTCGATTGATCTGTTTTACTTGCATATTTATCAAGACTAAGGTATAGCAGTAAATAAAAAAAAAAAAACTGCATGAGAAAATAATTCTGTTGTTTATATGGAATTTTTAAAACGTATGGAGGGAAAATAAAATATTTACATTCGCATTAAAACTCCAGTGGCCGTTTTGAATGTGTTAAGGAAAACATTTTTATTTTTGGTACTTTCTTTGGAAAATAGATAATAATATCATATTAACAATTAATTATCATACCTTCACACTATTTTGGTTTAGGTTAATCCTGGTTTTTACAGAGGATTAACAAAATATGTTTTTGGTAATTTGCCGATAACTCGATAAAACTTAAACCTACAGAAAAGAAATTAACGTTAGTTTTTTGTTGAAATAAGAAAATCATTCGACAATTAAAAATATTTTGAATTTTTATTTGTTAACACATTACGAAGTTAAACGCCCGCCATTTAAATTTAAAATAACTTTTTTCTCTTCCTCTTATCAGATATCTCTTGACCAACTGTTGTTCTCTTTCTCCTCTGGCAACTGGCAAAATTAGATTATTGACAAGCTAAAGGTATTTATTTTACCATAAATTTGTTAATAAGACGCTGATGATCGACATGTTTTTCGCCTTTGAACAACAAGATGAAAAACAAATATTTCAAAAATGATAAAAGTAAAGCTTTGATTTGTGAATGGTTATAGAAGTACAGTAATGTGGGTAAAAAATATGATGTCAATAACTTGTCTATTTCTAAAGATATAATAATGTTTTGTAAAAACTCAAAATAACCGACAGGCAGGTTTTTATAAAGACCCGTTTCGATCATGTATTTACATAAAATTTTATTTGATTTTTTCTATAACACAGCCTTGTGATAATATGACACAACTTTTCATCACTAAGATAATATATTTATAATTATTTAATTCATTTAATTGTTTATGTGTTTAAGCTATACAAATATTGTAAAGGTAACAAACATAACTCATGTATACGTACGTGTTATAAGTAACTTTAAATTAAGACAATAATTAATTTTAAGTTTTTAGTTCGAAGTTTAAATTTAACAAGAAGAGTCGTGATTTTTAAAAGAAATATTTCCAAACTGTTGATAGCGAAGTGTACACAACTACAGTTCACTGAAGAAGACTTAATTACATTATGTTTTAAACTTTGTCTGGAGGAAAAACTTTTGTTAAGTCGACTTTGCAGTATTTACAGTCGTTTGTCTTGGACAAGTTGTTCTTTATTGTTTCTCGTACAGGTTGACATTTAGGAAGATTTGTTAAAATTTTGTTATTTCTATTATATTGTTACTAAGTATATTTCTTAATAATAAATTAAAAAACAATGCACATATAGTAATATATAAGATTTCCGTCTTGCCGTTATACGTACCCATGTAGATGTTAGTGTTACAGCTGTTTTGGGACTGAGCTTATTGTCAAGTCATATATAGCAAACTTTTTAATATAATGTTTCTTTATTATCGTGACGGAGCAAATATTCCTTGGATATATAGTAATTTATGAAGTCTTACCATCATAAGTATCAACGTGGATGTGAGTCTAGTGTTGTTACTTCACTGAGGGCATTTTCATTGCATATACTGTCTTTTATCATCATACGTATTGGCGTAGTGGTTATCTTGTAACAGCAGTTTTGCGAATGAACACATCTTTATGTCATATATATTAAGATTCATGTATATTGTATAATAAGAAATATTAATATTCATGTTGCATATGATGTGGAGACTTAACGCCTAAGCCATTGTAGTTTATCTTATAATTCGATCATTTCGAAAGTTGTAAAATCAACAAATATAGTATTTCATGTACATATTGGACATAAAAACTATTATAGACTTAACCTTACCTAACTTGTTGGAGACAAGTTATATAAAGGTAAATTATTTATTCTTCTTCTTCTTCTTCTTTTTTTTTTTTTTAATTTACATTAACAAGCATTCCGTACTCAATATACGATTGAAAATAAATTATTTAAGTTCAGAGTGTAGGCTAATTGTAACATTGTTTTTTGATCGTTTCAGTGACGCTATACTATCTGGTCTAATGGTGAAATCTTTGATACAACCGAATTATTGCTAACAGACACTTTTTAATTTCCAGCATTTTTACCGAGAGTTTTCGAAAAGAAAGAAAAAACAACATAAAGAAAACACAACCATTGGTTGAGATATGAAAGATAGTTTTATTAAGATTGTTTTATTTATTTTTTTTCCAATTTTTAATCTTTTCAAATGAACGATTTAAATACATATTAAATTACGATTGTATTTTGTAATAGAAGACTATAATTTTCAAAGTGTTAATAACTTTACATATACAGTGCAGAGTGTTTATAAAAATAATAAAATAATTTAACAATTTAAAATATCGATACCTGAATTGTAAATAATTATGACATGTAAGTAAGTACAGCTTGATTTTTCAATACCTCAAGATATACTTTTCAACATTGTAAAACAATATAAATGAATAAAAGTGTAAGTAAAATTAACGTAAAACCCTTTGATATAATTACATAATTAACTGTATACTGGATAACTGAAATGGATGTAAGTAATGCATAACTTAGTCTGTCCAAACATAACTAATACAATTGCATTTCACCGTATTGGCAATACACTGTACGCTCATTTGTAGTTCCACACATACAGTCTTCAAAAACTAAAAAAAGGCATTTGATAAAACAGCCTTACCATTATAAAATTCAGTTTTTTACTTAGTTCTAAAGAATTTATTCCCCTGAAAAGAAAACTACAATAACCAATTAAACGTCTGTCCATAAATACGAAATACGTGAACTTATAGTCAAGAAGGTGCGGTTAATTTATTGCTTCAAACTTATGTAATATGTAACAGAACCTGATATAACTAACTTATTTGCATCGTTATCGCGCGTTTGATTTAACTTTACCTTATTTAACCTACTCAAAATGTATGATAAGGCATAAAAACTATTGATTTTGAAAGTAATAATGGTTTTAATGAGCGAATGAGGTGGCCCCGCTGTTCTTAACATTTACAAAAAAAATAATACTTTTATAAGTTAACGAATTATTTAAAATTGATATATATATATATATATATATATATATATATATATATAATGAACTCTATCACACCCAACCAAATATATTCGTTGTAAATGTAGTACATTTTATATGATATTCCAAAAATGTCATAATAATATGAAGTCATTTCTCAATTCTTTCCTGTATAATAGATACGTCACACTATATAGGTTCAGAATTAATTCCATTTCAATTATACCTGAAAAGATCTAGAACGTGGAAACGTCATTATTATTATTTATTTTTTTTAAAGTAAAGACATAAGTTAGTTTCGTCCAAAGGTACAATAATATTTGGTAGCACACTTGTATAAGAAGTCGTTTAATTAGCTTTGCGTCTGGACTACTTTGTTTATCAGTGGTATTTATTTCCCAAAATCATTCGATCGGTTAATTATTATCACCAGTTATGTTTACCTGAAGGATTAGATCGTTGTTTTAACAACACATTGACTATTTATGCTGGGAAATTTTCAGGTAGTCAGTTTTATTAGTATTATTTCTCAAGTCAGTTTACTTGGATATAAAACATTATTTAATTCATGTTGTAACCATGAATATAACTTAGCACACATTTTTCTCCAGTTTAGTTAATCAAGACTTTGTATCTTGAATCTGGTTACTAATTTTAAGCATTTTAATGGTCTAGTTAATACCAGAGGAGAGGTAATAATCTTTTTTTGTAATATTTGTTAAGAACAGTATGAGTACTGTAACATCAATTTTTTTACAGAGTTAAGATTACAATCCACTGAATAAGATAACATAAAAATAAAGTGCACCTATGCCCACAATTAGGAAATACGCGAGCTAATAGTGAAGACTCTGAGGTTAAATTACAGTTTGAAGCGTATGGAATATATAACATAACTTGGCCTAACCAAATCTATTCCCAGAGTTATCGTGCATTTTTAAGCTAAGAAATCCCAAATTTATCTTTTAAACATGTTTACCTCAACATATATGATATATAGTGTCAATAAACCATGGATTTTAAAAGTAACAATAGTTTTAATGAGGAAATTGGGTGTTCAGGCTGTTTGTAACAACAACCACAATATATAGATTTTTTTTTCATTTATTCATACGATTCCATCAAAAACAAATAATCGTATTGAGTATATTCCTTTCTTTTGACCCAGAAATATTTATGTAAAATACATTTTTGTTTGGCGATTTACTTAGAGTAGAATCAACAGTTAATTATTAAATGATGCAGTTTAATTTCATCAGGTTATTTAGGCAACTAAACACATATTTTTCATTGGGGTTGAAATAAACTAGCTTAATGTAATACGTAACTTAACAAAGGCCTTTTATTTTATCTGTTTATTTTGTTTATTTGATATTACACATACCAGTAATTGTTACTAAACAGTAATTGTGATTAAAATTTTGTGAAAGTTATTATATACTCTAGAACGTATAATTTATTGCAACTTATTTGCAATTTTAGCATATACAATGGTTATATATAATATCTGGATAAGTATTACGTAATTGTCTCCAACATCAAAGAAATAATTGTGAACAAACTATTAGTATTTTAATGGCTATGATATAAATTATTAGTGTTGTTATGTTTAATAGGTGCAGCATTACCAATGTAAAGCTATATTAAATTCTCAATAATATCCCTTATGATATTATTATCGGCGATATATCGACTTTTTATGATAATTACCATAAATCCAACTATCTTGTATTACACAAAAGTCGTCTCCGCACCTAAACATAGACATTTTAACAGTGAAACTCCTGCCTATGTGATCCATTAATTATTCCCAGACGGTAGATTCTATAATAAGATGTCATAAAACATGATAAACAATATCATTTTATACATCAATATACATGTTATTTTTCACAATATATATTTATATTGGAACTATACATATAAGCTACACTATTATTGGTTCGTTGCAGATTTTATAAAATGAAGTCTTAAACATGTGATATATTGTATATAAGAGATAAAGTTGTTTTCCCTTGGTATAACAAGAATGGAAATAACCAATTTTATACTTGATCTGAAGCCAATATTTTATATTGATTGCTTCATCATCTGGTAAAAGGTTGTTTTTATAATTTTAAAATCTATTCCAGAGATTGTTGACAAGGCAAGTTTGTATTGGTTGTTATAGAATATGAATGGGCTCAGCATGCAGTAAGGAAATTAGTCGGAGAAATTTATTAGATGCAAGGTTTGTGTGCGGTTTGAAATGATTTATGTGTAGTTTTGGTGTTGGTGTGGTTTTAGAAGGTGGAGGATCGTTATTTCTAGTTGAAATTGAGATTAATAAATAGGTTACCCGAGGTGCTAATACATGAATATTTAATTTACTGCGGTTGTATTTGTTTGCAGAACAAACCATAACATCTTTGTAAACCTCTACAAAATTTAAATGATTTTATTAGTTTATAATATTTTAATTCATTTAACTGTCATTTCAAAAAGGAACCTATTTGATATAATTCTGTCCTTTTTTATGTTATAAATTTGAAAATATAATAAAATAAGATTATAAGATTTAGAAACTTGACGAAAGTCACAAATGACTTTGGTTTTGATTAAAATAGTATTTACACTTGATTTATTAAAACAATTTATTAACGTTTATTGATTTTGTATCTATTATAATAATTAGGTTACTTTTTATTAACAGCCCATTCTGTATTAGATTTTATTGTTAATTAACACATTGCACAAAAGGTGTTTGTTAGAACAAATGCTGACTAAGCTCTTTGAGGTATCAAAGTCAACGTTGAATATGTCTTCTTAAGATTTCTAATTTTTAGATTTTATAATTTTTTTTTGCTGATTATAAGAAATAGTACGTTTTGAAGTTTCGTAATTATTTTTATCTTAGATTCGATACATGTTCAATCTTTGATTTAATGAATGTGCTAAATATTTGAGTTAATATTTTAATTTTGTGACCGCTGTCGTACTTACATAGAGACGTCAACGACAAAGCATCGAAGTTAACGAAAACGGGTGGATTGCAGGTATAAATTGACTTTTTCGGTTTCATTAGATCATGAAATGTGAAGATCAGTAAATAAACGAGCCAATATTTTTTACGATAATCAAATTTACCTTATAATTCTTATACTAGGTCAATAATGTAGTAACACGTATTATTTTAGAGATAAATTTTAATGCAAAAGATAATAATAATCATTAAATAACATTTATATTTCAAAACCGTGTAAATTGTCTCACGTAAACTTTAAATTTCCTTTTAGGCGTTGAAACAGAGAAGAATCGCTTATAGTTTGAATCCGTTAAACCAAATCAAAGAGACTAAAGTTGAAATTGAAAAACTTTGGGAACTTTGTTCGAAAACACTTACTAAGTGTACTTTCAAGTTTTGCATTTATTCTTTCCTTTCACGTAAGCAGTTTTCAGTAGATTTCTGAAAATCTGTTCCATTATGTAATATACAGTAAGTTGTTGTACTGTTCAATTTCAACCAAATTAAAAAGGTAAACGAGTCTAATAAAACTCGCGACTGGTATTAATATGTAATGTTTATTGAAAAATCAACTTATAAGCAAGTGTTTGTGAGGTTTGTTAGGATAATTCAACTTAAATGTTAGACAAGTCTACTTCGGAACGCAACTAATCAAATTAGGTTAATTGATGGAAAAGCCCTATAAGAGTATTATAGTATCTTATAATGTTTCTTTTAATTTAGAATATACGAGTATTAAAACTGAATTTGAATTTAGACTGTGGTTTACTTAAAAATATCAACACACAAAAAGATATGTCCTTTATACAGTTTTATATTTCTCTACGATACAAAAATATCACAGTTGAGGAGGGAGTATGGTATGGTTTTCAATAACAAGGAAGCAAAAAAGATATTCTTTATTCTGGACAAGACGACAAGTAGGAAATGTCTTGCTAGAGAAAAGAATGAAATAACGCTGGCGGTGAAAAAGTTGAAAAAGAATGTTGAATGTTTTTCCAGTAATTAGGGATTATAATAGAAGAAGCAGTTTCGGTTTAAGAGGACAATTGTTCAAGATATCGATAGAGGAGATAATGTTGGATCTGACATAGTTGAGAAGGTGAGATGGAATGATTTTAAATAACCTGAGAACAGAAAGTAATGGTTTACTTTCGGGATATGAGGACAAGTGTGGAATTTCTAGCAAGAGGAGAGAAAGGTGGTGGTGATATAGTTGAGGAGGAGAGGTTGGATGGTTTTAGATAACCAGGGAACAAAAAGAATGAGGCTACTTATCTGTATGAAAGGAAAAGTTTGTAAGGTCTCGCTAGAGGAGAAAACTATTGGTGACACTATTGAGGAGGGGAAATGGAATGTTTTTGAATAACTTTCTTCTAGAATTGTTATTAAAGATATTGGCATAAATTTGACTTAAGAGTTACACATTGTCACCCTACATATATGTCTTATTATTTAGTTGCAAATAATTAGATTCAGTGCAAAATTTAAGGAAATCCAAATAACGTTCATAAACATGTTTTTTTTTTAGGGTATACTATAACCCATGAGCCATCTTTTAATTATTTTCAAAGTTTTCTGACCAGATAAATTAGTAATTTATACTCACATATAAATAAATAATATGTTTTTTTAGTTCATAATGGTTCCTATAAATTACCAATAACTTTTTCCTATAAATGATTACAAAATGTCCGATAATTTTATATCCATTAATCTCAGATATTTTTTAATATTCTAACTGAAAAATTTAACAAACTATGTTTAAAATTTAGATTTAAGAGTTTATGTTTTTCTCTGATAGACAGACACACTTTTTTGGAAATTAATTCACGAATTATTAATTTCTTAACATTAATATTAATTTGAAAATATTAATCCAAAACCTAACGGTCACCAAAAAAAAGTTCTTTATTTATTATGAGAAAAATAGATTTATCCAAAGTTGTTAACTTAAGACGTGAAAATTTTTACACAGTCGTATATTTTTAAGGAAACAAGTCGTATATATTTATTTTTATGAAATGGATATATTACTTATTTCAATTATTTGAAAGGACATAATGTTTATACACTGGGTTTCTTTTAAAATGCAACTCGAAAAAAAAATAAAGAGAATGCCAAAAATAAATATTTAACTGCAAATGTTGGCATCCTTGTTTTCCTCAATTAATTTTTCATCGTAAGGTATGTATTCTTGCTAATTTCTTGCATTTGTTTTATTTTTCTTAGACGTTAATCGATTGAATTTCGAAAAGCCGTGAAATAAGGAAATTCTAGTGAGTATTTTAAAGCAATATTACAAACAAAAAAAATCATTTGACTTGTGTTAGGAAGACGTTTACACAAAGTTTCCTGATCTGTAGTAATTTTATATTGCAAATGCATAGACTAGTACAAAAATTTGTGGAGCCGGATTCTGTGAGAAACCGAAAACATGTAAAATGTTACTTACAAAATGTGAATATTTTTTTGCAAAGTTCAAAATTTTATTCGCTTTCCAGTGTCTTCAGTTCAGAGACACTAAGTTAAAATCAGTGTCACATAAAATTAACCTGTTTTATCATGCTACTAAATTACGCTAATGCCAATGATTTCAACGTTTCACCCGAAAAAGTGTTTCACTTTTAATACTTTACAATTTACAGTTGAAGAATGGTTTCACTTGAGTGAATTTGTCAACAACAAAAATAGTCGTCATTGATAAACTGAAACCAGTCATTTGATCCATTACATTTTCAAAGACGAAAGATGAAATCGCGGTGCTCGTTTTCATTCAAACGGATAGGTGGTCAATTATGTTTTGAGACAACTCTAAACTGAGTACCATGACAAGAAATCCTGCATCAATTTGCTCTGTTGGTTTCAAAAATACACATAAATTGCACTTTTGAATGCGTTTTTTGGAGAAATAATTATTGGAAAAATATTACCCCAGCTAAATCTCCCTATCTCTCCACATTCATTTTCTTTTGATGGGATTATTTGAAAAATCGTTTGAAAATAACCCACAAAATATTCATAAGATAAAAATAAACAATACCATTATTTTTATAGAAATCGGAAACTCCACTTAAAAAAAACAAACTAATAAGTGTTCAGCTATGCATTAACTCAAATGGTAGTTTATTTGTACATTAAGCGTGAATTACTTTTGTAAATGTGATAAAAGATTAGTTTGTATATATTTAAACTATATGATTGTAACAACCGATTAAAAAAAAAAAGTTTTCCATCTAGATTATGTTTTCAAAGAAACACCTTTGTATATTGACAGTTATTAATTTCATAGCATTGGAGCTCAATCAATGTGTTAGATTATCAATAAACATCTAAACATTTGCTTCATTCGTAATATTAATAACAGATGCAATTTTTAATAAATACTGTGATATTTAAATTAGTTTATGTCGTACAGTATAAAAACTTGCACAAGATTGTATAATGAAGGAACAGTTTCTGGGACACCATTGAAAACTGCTGACATGGAATGAAGGAATAAATGCAAAACTTAGTAAGTGTTATCTCACAGAGTTCCTGAAGTTTTTCAATTTCAACTTTAGCCTTTTTTATTTGATTGAACAGCTTCAAACTTTAAGTGATACTCGCTATATTTCAATGCCTGAATGGACATTTAAAATAACTCTACTTGGGACTTTCTACAAAGCCAAGTGTATTCATTATACTAATAAAGTATATTTACAAGATACAACTATTATCATTCAAAGTTACCTTATATCTGCAGATAATCCTTATTACTACAATAATAAGTATTTGTGATTTTCTTCTACAAAAAATATAATAATATATAAATATTTATTAATTTTAAATATAAAATGTAGAAGAAAAGTTTGAAAATATAAATATTGGGTTTTGTAAAAAAAAAAACCCCTTGTAACTTTTTACATATTACCAAAAGTACCTACTTTAAAAGTTGAGATGTTGTGAAAGATACACATTTCCTTTATAACGTATCATTGTTGTTCCTTAATTATTATTTTACTTTTACTGTATAAAACAACTGAAAGTTCGGTATAACATGTTTGATACAATTAATTAAAAAGCACTAAATTAAAAAAAAAAAAGTTATACCAAGAATTATGATTGGAAAAAAAACTGATTTTTTTTTTTTTAAATCCAAATATATATACGATAATCGCTGCTTTATACAAAAACTAAAACTTTCCAAGACTGTAGAACAATAATGATTATAAATTTGTATTAAAAAAGTGAACAGTTATAATAAAATAAAAGGTGTTTAATGTATTGTGTTTATATATTTCAAATTTGATAGGTTAACTATCAATAGGTGACCAAAATAAATAGAAAACATGATATGTCTAATATCAAAGTAATGTGCTTAGAGAGATGGAAATTTAAAGTGACATTGACTGATAATGTGACTTCAAACTGTCAAATGCATACTTCGGTAAATTGAAATTATATAATGTTCAATAAAAATATCACTTTATTTATGATATATAAAGTTTTATAACCTATTCAATTGGTTTAAGTAAAATATGTAGTTTGACACTTAAAGATATAAAATGATTGGTAAATTATTAGACAAGTATGATGTGAGTATTTATTGAAAGCAAATTGTTAATTTCGGAAGACGTCATAGAAATAGTTTTTCCCTTAAAAATGCGTTTATGACACATTGGAAGTAAGTTTAATCTACATTTAATTATATAAATATTTCTAAAAGACGGCGTCAATGGTCCATTTTTATTTTCTAAATGACTGTAAAATAATTTACTAACCTATTTTTTGAAGAATAGTATTAAGGGATAGGAAAGTGAGAAAGAATGCACCATGTGTTTGTACTGTTTCTTTAATACATAAGTACTATTTACAATTTATCATTAAAAATTATAGCAGGTACAAAATAACTATTATTCCCAGTTTTGATAAAATTAACATTTACCTGCATTTTTACAACAATATTTGACTAACAAATATCCATCATTGGAATTTTAACGAAAACTAATATTCATCCATCATTTGTTCGACAATGGAAATACAACCGACATTAGCTATGACTACAAATTCAGAATAAATATAATGAAATAAATCGGTAGAGAACGTAATAAAAATTTTAAACACTACATTCTATAACCAAATGACATGAAAAATATCTGGTTTAAGTACATGAAACATTGACCAACTAGTATTATAATATTAATAATTATTTCAGATCCCTCCTATGGTGGTAACTTGGTTACTGAAATGTACATCAGGGAACTATAATGACATAAGGCAAATCAATATTTTATTTGTGTTTTAGTGTGTTATTGTACCAAACTTGTGGTAGGGGTTTCAGTGTTTTATATTGTTCACATTCACCACAGTGCTCATTGAACACCTAATATGCTCACAAAACATTATATGACACAGAGGTAATAAAAATTATAAATGAAATAAATACATTTATACATTACAAGACACGTTATCAATTAAATAGAATAAAAAATATATACATTTCAACAACATTTGAAAAATATATCGCGTAAAAAAATGACAATGATTAAACAAATTTTAATATAAATATGATAATAAGTGAATGAAATTTTTTGTTCGTGTTCTTTAAAATGACAAATATAATACATTGTATCAATATAAGGAAACGATGAAAGAAGCTTTCTTTAATTTCTGTGTTATGACAAGTATCTATTAAACACTAAAGGTCGTGGTATTTTTCAACCTTTTGTTTCTGTTTAAGAGATAAAGTCACTTACATCTTATTAAAAAAAACAAGTAAACAAAATAAAGTTCCCTAGTCCTGGAACACCTCGGAAGGGAAAAAGAGTAGTTAAAAAAAACCTCAGAGGTTGAAAAAGTGTTGGAGATTTTTTCAATTCTTAAATTATTGAAAATAATATATCAATTTATGACACAAATATTTTATAGAGAAAAGGTAAAAGATATCTATATTGTTATACATTATTTTACAATTTTTGTTGAATCATCTGGTACAACAATAACATGTTTGAATAACACATATTATTGAAATTAGTATGAATCAAAAACACTACTTACATGAAATAGGTGTAGATCTAGCCATGGTTTTTGTGGTTGCCACGCCCTTACTCCCCTGAGAGTAACGTGGACGTAAACCGGTGTTTCATTTGTTTTCTGAATCTTTACTTTTTAGATTAAAACAAAAGTTCGAAACTCAGGCTTTTAGTACATGAATAAATAAAACCCCGTAAGCAATATTACATTCGACAAAGTTGTTTCGATTATAGAAAGGTATATTTTCGAACTACTTAAAAATACGGCCTTAGATGTTCAAAGATAAAAGTTATAATTTTTTTTTTACATAATTTATTTATAGAGTACTAACATTAGATGTGATTAAACAACGTTATTCCGAAAACTTTGCTAACCATCTAAAACATTTCTTTTTAAGTTAACTGGCTCCCAGTCTCAAGACACAAAGTAATACAAGCAGATCCTCTAAATGTAATAGACAAAAGTTAGTCTATTGGACTTTTGTTGGAAATGTTACGTTTTATTGGCAGAACAATTGGTTTTATCCTGCCATAGTCACTTAGCCACTCGACCCTGGAGGACCTCGAAGTTATATACATATGTAAAAAAGCCTGCATGCTCTATGCTCGCGTCAAAGTCTAGGGCATGGAGGGCCTCAAAGCAATATACGTACCTGAAGGAGCCACCACTCTCTAAGCTCGTGCCAGTGTCTCAGACATGGCGGAGAACGAAGTTATATACATATGTGAAGGAGCCTCTATTCTCTAAGCTCTTGTCAGTCTCACGGCCATGGAGAACCTAGAAGCTCTATCATATGTGAACGAGTCTCCACTATCGAAGATCGTGTTAATAACTAGGCCCTTCCGGATCTGTACCTAAACGAATATCACATTTTCTTCAGAAATTATGGTTCGAAATTATATTTTGGGTTCAGAACAATGTGGTATATATTAATAAAATATCTACAGTGAAAGAATTCGGAACATCAAACATTTCAAACAACGTTTTAAGAAACATTTTCATCTATCACTATTGATGTTCTTGGTAGAGTGTGCAATGAGCTTGCAAAATATAACCATTTTGGGGTATGATACCACATCGGGCATATGAATAATCATTGACATGCGCATAGCCTAAAATCTCCATCGCCATGGAAACGATCAATATACCCGCGGGGTATATTGAAATCATGACGCGATAAAAAAAAACCGGCATTTATGGCAGGGGGGATTATTCAATTCACCACAAGATGTAATATCGCTTGAACGTTGGGAGTATTGATACAACAAACAATACAGATAAACAAGACACAAATTATTCGATCTGTTAATCCACTTTAAAAATATTTTATGTTTTGTAAATGTACATTATTGTAAATATTAACATCAAATAATATAATGTCCCGTACAAATTATATAAATAAAAAAAGGACGAAAATGTCTCATAATGATTGTGGCCGAGTAGCAAGGATATACTATACAAACATCCAATCGTTTTCATTTTCAAAATTCTCTAACAAAACTCATAATTGAAAGCGAAATTTTGTGGTATAGAATTCAATTTTCTAACTCTAAACGATCCAATTTACCGTTTCCTATTCTCCTTACCGAAACACCAAAAGTTTATTTTAGTGAATTTTAGTAATAATATGAGTCTACTGCTTGACGCCATATTTTTTAAAAAAAGTAATTTCTTTAGAAAACCTACTTTTTAAGGAAAGAATGCATTATTATGTAAATAATACTTTACGCTTTACTTATATAGTATAGGGTATGTCTAGTAAATGTAAAAAAAAAAGTTAACCTCAGTTTGTTAACTGATCTTCACTTTACATGGCCTCAAAAAACCAAAAAGTGACTATCATAACGTTTATCAGTCATATATATATATATATATATATATATATATATATATATATATATATATATAACGATTCTGATTACAAAAAATTATAAATTGATTTAGAGGACATTAGTGTGCTCATTAAAACCTTATTAAAATTCAACTATGTTGAATACAAATATGTCAAAATGACAGCCATTTTAAAAATTTTGCATTCAAATATTAAAACGTGATAAATTTGCAAATTTAAATTCTTCATGCAATTTCACTAGCCCCATTATTATTATCCGTACTGGTTTCTAATTTACTATTTCTTTTACACGAGTGCTGTTTAGAAATTAATATCCAATTAATCTGGTAAGTCCAATAGAATTTAAGAATGAATACTTGTTTGATTTTTATTTGGTGTTGGGAATTGGCGAGACTAAACATTTGTGTATTTTATTTTTTGCACCATTTAAAAGTCGGTGTTTAATATTACTAGTACAATCAGAACGTTGTCGGTCATTACATAATTAATTAAAATTAAATTCACACAGCTTATTTTTTAAGTTCAAACAATTTTCAATAAAACAAATACAAGAGTCGTAAAGCAGACAACAAAGCTTCTATACAGTTAAATGGTTCAGGAAAGTTGGCAATTGTGTTGGTGACATAATAAGTGAATTATTCGAAAGGTGGACACTGTGCTCGTAAATACTAATTGATAAGTTGTAAAAGGGACATTTGTTAAGACGATGTATACTCGACGTTTGTTGTTTATATTGATTTATTAATTTTACTTACCCGGTATACGAAGTATTGTGCAGTTTGTTAATTTTTTATTTCAAGTTTCATGACTGCAGGAAATCTAAAAGGTTGTTTTTGATATGGCGTTCTTCCATTTTTGTTGACTTTAGCGTCGTTGTGGTCCCTACATGAGCACGATAGAGACAACAAAAATTAAAACATTAACTTGAACCCGTGGCTGTTTCTGGATCTGCTATCGGGAGCCGCCCCTGGCGATGGGGACACTCAACAACCTAGGTTGGAGGGTGATGGGGAAATAAAATACCCATGGTGGACAAAAAACAGATATGGGAAGGTATCCCGAAATCAAACCAAATATGGAGAGAGAGTAGAAGAAATTTACTACGGTGCAGTGAGTCGGATCCCCAGTACCGGCGCCTGTCAGGAGTGAGAAAGCGGTTTCCGAGGCGTCGTTAGCAAGCGACCGCAATAAAACTGATAGAGAAGAGAGTGGAAACCCTTTTGAGAGGAGTAAGAAAATTGCAAGATCTCCAAATGATAAGTAGTTTAAAGGAAGATGGCATCATTGCAGAAAGGCAATTCGAGCCTCATTCAACAAATGAGATATACATATGGAATAAATGGAGGAAGAGCATTGAAAAATGTAATAACCTTAAAGCTATAATTTTTGACTTGCAAACAAAGGTTGATCATTTAATGAGTACCTCATGTAGGAAATTGGAGCTTTATGCTCAAATTCACAGTGAACAAGAGCGTGGATTGTTGAGTACTGATGAGGAGGAATTAGCGAAGGAAACCATGTGGATTGTAGAGCAGGATAGGAGGAGAAAGGGGAATAAAGCCATTGTTTCCCCTGAAGTGTCACCAGGGTCAATATTAGGAAATCAGCATAATCCAGATTCTAATAGCACGCCAGCTAACAAGGTTGAGAAAAAGAAACCTTTACCTCCTCCACCAATAAATCTTTTATCAAGTAAAGGCGAACGTACATATAATGATGTAGCCAAATATCAAAATAAGGTGAAGGTATAATCTAAAGTAACATTACTGGCAGGAGGCATCTACAAAATCAATGTAGAAAATGGAGAAGAATATAGACGGCTTAGAGAACAAGTCACTAGAGATCGATGGGAACATTTCACTTACGAAGACAAAAATGTACGACCTACCAAAGTTATGGCGAGAGGAATTTATCCTGAATGTGAGCCCGAAGAGATAGTTACGTTTCTAAAGACGAAGAATTTTGAAATCTAGAGTTTAACTAACATATATAAATAAAAGAAAGGGGTGGAGATAAGATAATAAAACGCAATCTTCCCTTATTCATGCTAATCTTTGATAGAAGTCAAAACATAGACGATATTTACAAAATTGATAACAATCTGGGACTAAGGGTGAGAATTAAACCGCTGAGAAAAACATCTACTCGTATTCCTCAGTGAAAAAGTGTCAGATGCATGGGAATACACAGAAATATTGTAATAGGATAGAATAGTGCGTTAAATGTGTCGAATTTCATCTCACAAGCAATTGTACGAAGAAAAGAGAAGAGAAATCTAAATTAATGTGCCAGCTGCGGAGATGCTCATCCAGCAAGTTATCGAGGTTACTTGGTCGCAAAAAAATTTCAAAAAGATGAGAGATGATTCATATGACAAACATAAAAACTGGTTATTGAAATGTGAATGCAGCAAATTTTAATTTGCAAGTTGAAATAACTGACTTAGGATAAAATCACTTACAGGCAAAGAAATCTATTTGTACACAGGTTACATTAGCAGAATCTTATGCTCATGTTGCAAAAAATAAAAAGACAAGAGAAAAAAATAAACCAGAAAATACTGATTCAATAAACCAGATGCTACAAAACATTTTATCTGAGATAGAGCAACAGAAAAGACCCATAATATGATTCTTGAAATAATAAGTTCTCTAGAAAATAGTAAAGTATATGTCCCAAGAAAAATAAATAACTATCGTCCTAGCTCTAAGAATAGCAGCATGGAATGCCAATGGGTTATTGCAATGGATCAATGAAATAGAAATATCTCATTTGAATCAGAATATTGACATTTGTTTGATTTCGGAAACCCACCTACAAGAGAGACACATCCAAAAAAGGGATACAACAATTATCATACTCTTAGGCCGAATAAAAGAGGAAAAGGAGGATCAGATGTGTTAGTGAAGAATAATATAAAACACTGGCCAGAAGAAAGTTTGGAAACTATGGAGATGCAAGTAACTACTATTTGTATTCAGACTAAAAAAATATATTAAAAAAGCGGCAATATACTGTTCACCAAGATTTAAGCTAGAAAAGAGGGGTTTTATTCACATCTTTAAAAGCCTGTGAGAATGCTTTATAGTTGGTTGAGACTATACCGCTAAGCATATATTTTGGGGCTCGAGGCTAGATACTATTAAAGGTAAGGAACTATATGGAGCAATCAAAGAATTGAATTGTGAAGTATTGTCAACAGGAAACCTACCTAATAGACTAGTGATAAAAAGTAAATACCTGATTTGATTGACTTCTTTGTAATGCAAGGAACATCACCTAAATATGCATGAATGGAGGAAAACCATGACTTAGTATCCGACCACAAGTGCATTGTCCTAACCATAAGTGGAACAGTAATTAAAACCCATCGGCCTTCTTCATTGTCTAAGCTACTAACCGATTGGGATGGATACATAACAGAGTTGGAACATAGAATTAAACTGAAGTTACAATTGAAGACTAGAAAGCAGCTTGATGAAGAAACAGAACAGTTTTTAGTAGATATACAATAAGCACCAGGCATTAACTTTGTTAAAGAGATCAGAGAAATGATTCTAGAAAATAGGAAAGCAAGGAAAAGGTGGCAATTTACTAGATTTATGATAAAAGACTCTTGAATTAACTCTGCAGACAGCTGAAGCAAGTTATACAAGATATAAAAAATGAAAGTTTGACAAGGTATCTGGCCAATCTGACGATAATGAAACCGAATATTCCTTATGGAAAGCAACTAAATATCTAAAGAGGCCAAAATATCATTTACCCCCAATCCGAAAATAAGATGGGAAGGGGGAAGGAGTAATGCAGACAAAGCAGATCTGTTTGCAGATTTTTTGGTTGACACTTTTAAGCCTCATACCAGACAAACAGCAAATGAGCACTTACCAAAAATACAAAATAGAGATTTGACACAGTTGAAGCCTGTTACTCCCAGAGAGGTAGCAAGTGAGATTTCTAATTTGAGTTCAAAAAAGGCTCCGGGCTATGACTTGATAAATGGACAATCAGTGAAGGAGATGCCATAGAAAGGAAAGTTAAACTTACTCGTCTTATCAATGCTGCATTTCGATTGTGCTATGTACCGATGCAATGGAAAATTTCTGAAGTTATAATTATACCCAAGCCTGGTAAGGCAACTAATGATAAAACATCATATCGTCCAATATCATTATTACCCATCATTTCTAAGATCTTTGAAAAGTTATTAACAAAGCGGCTCAAGCAATATACTGAAAAGATTAATCTGATTCCAAACCATCAATTTGGTTTCAGAGATATGCATTCAACTATTGATCAGGTTCATAGAACCACCAGTGTCTTTGAAAATGCACTTGAAGAAAAACAAATCTCTTCTGCTGTGTTTTTTAGATGTTACCCAAGCTTTCGATAAGGTGTGGCATCTGGGATTAGAATACAAAGTGGAGAAATACTTGCCAAAACAACATAGTCAAATGCTGAAGTCCTATATTTCAGGAAGGCACTTTTGAATCAAGTATAAAGGTAGTTACTCTGATTTGAAGCGGGTATCTGCTGGAGTTCCACGAGAAAGTGTGTTGGGGCCCTCTTGTACTTCCCCTATACAAGTGATATTCCAGTCTGTGATGAGGCCATCGTTTGCTATATTTGCGGATGATACTGCTGTTATCTCAAAAGGAAATAGCATTGAGGAGTCCACTGGAAGGCTGCAGACAGCTGTCAATAGAATTTGTGACTGGACTAAAAAAAATGGCGAATAAAGCTGAATGAGACAAAATCTGTTCATGTTAATTTTACTAACAGAAAAACCAATTATCTCCCAGTGGTTATCAATCAACAAGTGATCCCACAAGTCAATAATGCAAAATACTTGGTCATGACACTAGACGCAAGATTGCGATGGAAGGTACATGTTAAAAAGAAACGCAATGAACTAAATCTCAAACTAGAAAAATGCATTTGCTTCTTGGGCGGCATCCAAAGCCGTCAGTGCACAATAAATTATTACTTTATAAGCAAGTCCTAAAACCTATCTGGACACATGGTTTGCAGCTTTGGGGCTGCGCAAAAGAAGCAACATTTAAATTATTCAAATATATCAAAATAAAGTACTGAGAGGCATTGTTAATGCCCTATGACACATACTCAATGATGATTTCCATAAATATTTACAAATTGCTACAGATTATGAAATGGTTCGGCGATTTGCTAGGAAGCATGAAGAAAGTTTGCATAAGCAACATAACGTCGAGATACTACAAGTTCTCGACAATTCAGTTCAAGTTCGGAGGTTGGACAATATAAAACCGTTTGATTTGGCCTAAGACGAGACTAATACGTAAATAAAACAAGAACAAGTGATTTTGTATATTGGAGTGCGTCGTAGGATGTGCAGCCAACAAACGCTTTCATTTTAGAGAAATATTGATAGATGGACTAAGTTCAGTTTCAATTGTAAATAAAAATAATAATAATAATAATAAAAATTAATAATAACACAAAGTTGGTAGAGTATGCTCTTATAAAAATCTATTAAATGCTCTTATGCTATATGCTCTTATTGAAATTCAGAAAAAAATATAATTAAAAATATCGAAATGTAATTCATCTTAGACAGTTAATTTGTTTGTATTCCTTGTGTTAATCAAATTGCAACGTACCTAATTTTATTAAAATGTGAGACCCCTCTGCAATGCAAATAAGTAGCAAAATTATTGTGTTAATACTAATATTGATCTCCCATAAAAATATATATAATATTCGTATAGTTTAGAGATTTGACGGGGCCAAGTCATCGACTCGAGCCCATCGAATAGAAGTTCATTGAGACATGTACAAATTATACGTCCGCTAATTAATTACTATTAAACCTGGTAAATCGAAGCTGGTTGTCATAGCAACACTTATTGTTTACTGTTGCAGTCATTGTCTTATACATAATACATATGTATTCTATTATTTGATTTGTTGTTATGGTACTAATAAGCAACACTAAATACAGCTTTACATTGTAAATACCTGCTGTTATGAGGTTCGTGGATTGATTCGATAACTTCTGTAGACGAACAGAATGGTGTAGACATTCATCGTCGCTTCTGTTGTGTTTATGGCAATACGGCCATGAATGACAGTGCAGTCAGATATTATTTCAGAAATTCATGAATGGACAAAACATAAAAATATCCATTACAAAGAAGAAGAAGCACCACATTAAATTGTGACCACTGAATGGGTTCAAAATTTTCAACAAACGACGTAAAAAGTGCAATAATTAAATTGAATCAGATGAAGTCTCTCATTTTTCTAAAATCATTCTATATTGAATTATTACTGACAAATTAAATTTTCGGAAGTAATGATGAAAGTTAGTGTATAAGTATTCAAAGATAGTAAATGAAAACAAGGCCTCGGCTTTTACTTTGTTTTATCTCTATAAACAAAATAGGGTTGACTAGTTAAACCGAATTGTTATTGGTGATGAGACAAGAGGTAGATTTGTAAACGTTGAACCACGGAAACATTCCAAACAAGGGATACATCCTCAAATCCTGAATAAATCTTAAATGTTCTATCAAACATTTTATAGCCGGAAAATAGTGGCTATGGTTTTGGGACATTGAGGGAGTTTTGCTTACTGAATTCATGGATGTAGAAATGACAGTAATAGTAAATGTTTATTATGAAACTTTAAAAAGCCTTGAAATTCGATAAAAACTAGAGACGGTGGTTGCTCACAAAGTGTAATTAAAGGAGTTAATTTTTGCTGAGTTCATTGGTTGCAGAGTTCTTTGAAGAGGGAATACAAAAACTAGTGTCACGGTGTTAAATGTAGAAGATGAATTAGTCAAAAAGACTGGTAAATATATATTTACCAATTGCATGTAAGCAATCAATTATATCTGTATTTAATTTCATTTATTGGTAATACTGATGTAAATTTGATAACAGCCTTCAATACGAATTTCTGAAAATTAAACACGATGGAAGCTAATAATGTATGCCTCCTGCTTTTTCATGTAACTTAGCCTAATTGTTTTGGTTTCAATATATAAAGAAAACTGATAATGACGATAAATGTAATGAATGTAAGACTTCATGTACATGGTTCGATTTCGTTAAATTTTTTTAAAAATCCACTTTATTTATATATGCCTAGAAAAAAAATTGGTTGTACTAAAATTAAATATAAATATTACAACATGTTGTTTTAACTTTTTATCACTTACAAAACACAGTTTTTTTTTAAAATAAAAAACGTTTCAATAAAAATAATTCAGGGTTCATATTATAACTGATGATATAACTGACAGTATAATAAACATCATGAAACGAAATCGTCTCATCATTATTAAATACCAGGACGACGATACACTACACTTCAAATCGTCGTGTGTGTAGGGATGTTGGAGCAAAATACATCACTTTATAAAAGACTGCTTTGTTTCAGACATAATAACAATCATCAACTCTACTCCCTCAAGTCTTGACTACTAGTTATATAACAGAATTGGGAAAGTTTCAAATAATACTGTAATTATTAGTGATCTCACCTAATTCCATACAATTAGCGAGGAGAGGTCCCGTACTACAATATGTATGGTGGTGGTGTCTCAGTTAGAAACACTACAACAATAAAACAAAAAACATTTCTATTTGCTATACAATTGTGAATAATTAAATCCTCTCGGTTAATCTGTTCAAATTTAACTCAAAGCTAGATATGTGTTTTTTATCCGTCAGCAACAATAGCTACCAAACTTTTAAAAAAATATATTCAATTTCACCACTCACTGCTTTGGCGTTTTTAATTAACGAACGCTATTCACCGCATAACAATAAAAAGCAATATCGGGCTTCATTTCGTTTCATGTTTTCATATAGGCTTACTTGTATTATTACGGTTTCGTACAAACTTCATTAAGTGGAGTAAAGTTTCGTACCAACAATATCTTACATTTACTTCTACTCAGAACATTTTATAGCTCTATGTAGGTTGACAGAGATCTTGAGAGATATTACATATAAAGTTCTGTTCTTATTAGTTGTCCTGTTTAGGTAAATTTGGAATAATGTCTACTAACATATATGTAGTACTCCATTATCTGATGGCTTCTGGGGCTCATTTAAGTACGGGTTTGGTAACCAAGAAATAACTTGGCTGGATCTAAACATTTTCTGTTGTAGTCTTGGGTTTGATAACGTCATTTCATCTTTATTGTCAGGTCCCACTTGACTAACTCTTGATCTTTCCTGACCCAACAATATTGGATTATTTGAAGGTAGGGATTCTAATTTTACGTTTTTATTTTTGGTATGGAACCAAAAGTGTAAAACACTTTATAAACAACTTTATTTTACATGTTTTTCTTCCTTTTAATATAATGGGACAGAGAGGGTTTTTATTCTTCTTGAAACAACAAGAAAAATATCCAAGGTCTCAAAAAGTTTTGTTTGGATGTTCTAAAGGATACAAATTTGAAACAAATGTATGATAATCGTTCAAGATAATTTTGAGAAAAATCGTAATTTTGTATTTGTGTCTCAAATCAACTACTCATTAATTTTGGGTTATGAATAAATGAATAAAAATATCATAGATATGGCAAAAACATTTCAACACTAGATATTTGATGGGCTCTTTCGAAAAGTATTTTTTGAATCCTTTTTTTAAGACTCAATGAACCAAACAACGGCTATATCCGTAAAATACTCTACATCGATATTTTGGCCAATCCTATAACGCTAAGTATATTTGGAAAGGAAAACACTTCCTGTGATCAGCAAATGTCTTTATAGTTACCAGATAAGACCGTTAGATACTAAAACCTTTAATTTCTGACCTTCAACCTCCACCAAAGAGATTAAGCAATCTTTATGTTCAACTTATAACACACTAAATTAGATAAAAAATTTCAAATTTTAATTCTGAATGTAATGGGACCAACTCCATCTCTGAATGATGATAAATAGCGACGTATTGTTAATTGGGTCTTTATTGTTGTATCATTCAATCACATGGTCCGTTTTGTAAAAAAATACCATGACAATCGTACAAAAGGAAAGGTATGTAGACCGGGTGCAATTTACCTCTCTTTCTGTAGTGCAACGTGACTAACGATGTACGTTTTATGAAATACGTCCAAACGAATATAACATATGTGGTTAGAACAAACAGTTGTAAAAATTGATTGCGTATTATATACAAAATACATTCAGGTAGGCCTAAAATGCAATGAAATTTTAGATAATTAAAGAAAAATGTTTATACATACTATAAAAACTCTGTTAGGGAATATTATAGAACACTATATGTTCAAAAAACAAAATATCACAAATTATAAAAAAATCGGCACAGCATATATATTATTTTATTCTTATATATTTTATATATTATTATATAATACAATTACAAATAACAAACAAAACAAAATCAACATCTTGACCAATCCCAATAGGATTGACTAAAGAATAATATCTCTATAACATCACTTTTGTAGGGCTACCACTAGTATTTGGTCCGATCATCATTAATCACCAGATCACTATTACATCAAATCATGAATTTTAGTTCTCTTGCGGCGGCGAATTTCATCATTATCGTTCTCAGTCATTGCCTTTATGTCCCGATGAACGTGAACTAAGAGACGTTGTTTATGCCTCAAAGCCACCTTCCTTACTTCTTCTTTTACAAAATTTACTTTCAAATCTCTGTGTAAATCACTGTTCCGGATGTACCACGGAGCTTGAACTATTCCTCGAAGGACTTTATTTTGAAAGTTCTGTATGTTCTTCATATTTGTTTCCTTCGTACAGCCCCACATTTGGATGCCATAGGTCCATACATGCTTCAGCACCTGCTTGAAATTAACAGCTTGTTATGAATGGACAACTCTGAGTTTCGTCCTAGCAACCAGTAAAGTTGCTTATATTTGATATTTAGTTCTTCCTTCTTTTTCTTCACATGCTCCTTCCACTTTAGCTTAGTATCAAGGGTCATGCCAAGATACTTGGCTGTCTTTACACGGGACAATGTTTTGGCGTTTATTATCAAGGGTATTGGTACTAACTTTTTATTAGTGAAATGAATATAAGTTGATTTTCCTTCATTTTTTTTAATGCGCCAACGTTTAGTCTATTCATTTACTCGGTCAACAGCTCTCTGTAGTTTACTGGTCGCTACGTCAGCATCCTTTCCCACAGCTAAGATAGCGGAGCACAGAATATATGCTTCAGTTGTTGCAGGTTTTGATGAAAATGAAGATATTTTCCTGAACCCAAAAATTAATGAGCATTATTATTACTCACCACATTATCTAACTTTTTAACCTAACCTGAAACACTCACTAAAATGTTCTACTATGAGATTTTGAAGCTATATGTTCTTCAAGAAATAGGGAATGAAAACCTGATTTCTCTTCAAACTAGGGTGTAGTTATTTCCTTGGTCCTAGATGAAAATGGAAGGCTTGACCTTAGACCGTTTACCTTTTATTTATGGGGAGAAGTTTAACATAATATACAATAAAAGCATTCTTTGTAACATTGAACATTTGAGAAACAATTTCCAGAAGTAAAGTCTGTAACGCAATGGTTACCTCTTGGGACGATATGGTAACATTGGGGGGTATTTTATGCGTATGAGCCATTAAATAAATTAACCATTAATACAATTAACACTCCAGGTCACTGATACACTAATCCAGCTTATAATGAGTTAAACAATTAATTATTGTATGAAATATGCTAATCTAGTGGTTACTTACGTATTAAGAATTTGTTAGGTGGACATTTGGTCTGGTTCAAAGATTGAGTAACCGTTGTTCATCATAACTATCTCTGATACAATTATAGTTAAATTCGCGAACACTGACTTATTCACTTTCCTAGGGGTCTTTAGACCAGTCCAAATAGTCTTTGCTGACCTTTTTTCAGGTAAATGTGAATGTCAAAACTTTAACGGATAACCGGTATAAATAAATTCGACCGTCTGGTTTCGTTGCCTGCCACACATAGCACCGCGCAAGTATATTATTTTGTTTATTATCCATACAAGCGCTTTATTTTATATAACAGTTTGTAAATATAATTATTAAAAATATTTTTGTTTTATTTAGATTTTTAATTTAATAAAAATTAAGATGTCAATGAATTTGGGATTTAAAAGTTTATATATTATATATATATATATATATATATATATATATATATATATATATATATATATATATATATATATATATATATATATATATATATATATAGAGAGAGAGAGAGAGAGAGAGAGAGAGAGAGAGAGAGAGAGAGAGAGAGAGAGAGAGAGAGAGAGAGAGAGAGAGAGAGAGAGAGAGAGAGAGAGAGAGATAATAGTACCTAGTGCAAAAATCTGATCCCATAATGTAAATAGTGAATTTCAAAATATTGCAAATTACATTTTCTTTGGAATCTTAAAGGCTACATTTAAGAAATAAATATATGCGTTGTCAAAATTAAATGTTTCAACTTCTGGAACAGGTGTAAGCTCTCTTGCCATTGCCACACCCTTACTCACAATAAGAGCCTCATAAAATATAGTACAATGTGTTAGTGGATATTTACACCAAAGTATAACAAAAACTTAACAATAAGCAATAGTCAGTCAATTATTTTAAAATCTCGGGACCAATTTAACCAATAAGGTTAAGATTTTATAAATAAGGTTTGGTGTATTTTTATTTTGTTTTGGCGATTGATAAGTCAAAAGGTTTTTGTAAATACTTTAAAACCAATAAGTCGTGGTTTAATATTACTCGTAAATTCGTAATATCTTCTGTAATACATATTTGTTTAATACCACTCACACTGCGTATTTATTACGTCAAACACATTTTTAATAGAACAAATGCAAGGGTCGTAAAGCCAAAGCTGCAGTTAAATGGGGCGGGAAAGTTGGCAATTGTGTTGGTGACATAATAGGTGAAATATTCGAGAGGTGGACACTACGTTCGTGAATTGACAAGTTATGTTTATAAAGGGAATATTTGTTATGACGATGTAGACTTGTTGGTTGCTGTTTTTTTAAATTTTACTTACGCGGTAGTATTGGGCTTGTTTGGTAACGGCAGCAAATTATGACCTTCCCTTTTTGACTTATCTTCACGTTTCATCATTTCATTTAGCCAAAAAGTGATTTTTGACATTCCGTTTGTCATCGTCGCTGTCGTTAGCAACGTTGTCGCCAATTTGTGAGCACGTAGCGGCGACTAAAATTTTAATATTAAGGTGTAGTTTGGTATATTGTGCTCTTGTATATTCTTTAGTATTGTAATTCAGAAAATATCTAAATGAAAATCCCAAAATGAGTTTTGTTCAAGTTATAACATTTCAAATTAAAAACATAAGACCTCTCTGCAATTATAAATAGTAATGTTATTGTAAAAAAAGTAATTTTGAACTCTGACGTCACAAGAGAATTAAATATTCGTAAAGTTGAGACATCCGGCAGGGTCAAGTCACCGACAAGAATCTCCTTGACATGTACATCTTTTTAAGTCGCTCCGATAGAGAAGAGACTTTGATGTGAGCAAAGCGAGTGGATGTTTCTTACAACAAATGTGGATAAAGTAGTCAAATACAGTTAAGATGTTGGTAGAATAAACAAACAATCTAAGTCAAGTAAATACAAAATCTACTTTATTTTACTGTATTTTACTTTTTTGAGAGTATCGTTTCGTCCTTTAAAAAATGTTGATAAAACAAGATTTTTATTAGATTGATTTACAAGATGTTTACTTTTATATGATTGACAAAAATAATATCTCTAAAAAATAATGATATTTATATTACTGAAACTTATCAAATATAGCTAATCATAAATTGATAACATAAAAACATTACTGTGAATCACTGAAGTCACTGCAGAATATACCAGTTTATCGATTAAGCCAAGCAAAACTGATTGCATAATGTTTCCCAACTTCTCAAATCTCTTTAAATTAGAGAGATTAAACTTCTTTTGCTGGGAAAAAAGTGTTTCTCCAGAAGTGATTTCATTAGCATTTCGTTTTACGTAATAATGGTTTGAGGTGAGAATAACTGGGTGGTTTTTTAATGGTGCACGAAAGGTTTGTTTGCTTAAAGTTTTAACTAAAACAATAAATAATCCATATTCAATTTTAACACTTCAATTTGGGAATGAATATAATTCTCTATTAATATTTTAAAGAAGTTAAAAGATTTGTATTTGTATTGCTATATTAAATAAATTTAATTTTATTAGAACAAAGAAAATTAATTAAAAAAATAAAATACAAACGAAACTATCCTTTACGATGAACATAACTAACAATTTAAACCTCAATAAATTTAAAATAACTTAGCAACACCAAACTAAAAAAAAACATATTATTTATTTAAAAAAAGAAAAGAAAATACTTATAACCAAAGTAGAGTCATTTAATAGTCAAGACTTAGTTACAAAAATCAACACCATTTTAATAATTCAAAACAATACCATAGTTTCATAAAATTTAACCAATCTTTATAGCAACGTGCCCAAACAGGAAGCCATAACAAGTTTGAAAAAAAAAAATTTTAAATGGAAACAGACTCACAAATAAATGAAATTATTATACACATACGAGTATGTTTAAAACAGAATGTAAAAAACATTGTTAAACAATGATAAATACTGTTTCTTTTCTTCTTATTTTAGATATTTTTATCATAACAGATATTGCAAAAAAGAAAACAGGAAACAAGTTACACTTTCCCCACAAAACTATAGATCAATTATATCAGGACCTAGTAATTCTGGAAAAAACAAATGTAGTTACAAACTTAATTATCTGACGAAATAAGTTATTTTTTGAAAATATTTAATTACTTCATAAAACACGAAATCAAATATAATATTAAATTTTAAATATTGAAAGGATTGCCCGAAATAGTTTTTTATTCGTTTAGCGAAAATAATGATCTCCCTAATTTCCAAAGGGTTTATCCAAATTCCCTTGTTTTTTGACTGATGTGTTGTTTGAAAGTAAGACATCATTTAAACAATCCTTATTGTTTATCGCAGACATACAGCCGTATACTAAAACAATCATACCTGATTTCTCAAATTTAGTTATAATATTTAAACAAGATGTAAAGTAACTTTTTTCCACAACGTTTATCACGGCCAAATCAATATTGATATGTCATTCAAAGAATTTAAACAATTATATTTATCAGCATATAATAGAATTAATAACAGTTTTGTAGTTATTGACAAAGTGTGTTATAATTTTTTGTCGTTTGATTGGATTTGAGGCAATAACTTAAAATAGTAACATTGTTTGTATGACATAATTATTTATTAATTTTCATTACTGGTTTTAGTAGCGGAAACGGTATGTCTACCTATCTCTCCCATCTCCCTCCATAGATTTGTAGGACAGCTAGTATTAAATACCTGGTTTACTCAGGTAGGTGCAAATTTAATTTCATATTTTTAACACACTACAGTGCTGTTTTCCCGTACACAGGTGCTGTTATGTTACATAAACTTAGGCATACTAACAGTACGCAACACATAACACACAATATAGTACAATTAAACACTATCATATGCAAAACAAAATCCGAAACAATGTTAAAACATAGTTTGTTTTCTGTAAGGATGTACTTCCATCACATAACTAAACTGAACATAACTGTTCCCAGTAGTGTCACCCTCTGTAATCCTAATAATTGTACAATCCAGAATCAAATATTTTGTTTGTATCCCACCACCCTTATAATAAAACCTTTTAATTTTTAATGATACTTTTTTCTGTATGTTTTAATTTTATTACATATATTTTAACGTAATATATTGTGTAGTGTAATTAAAATTACAATATCTGAAATTAGAAAGACGATTTCCTCAAATCTGTTTTTATAAGGTGATTAATTTGAATTATTTTAAAATTAAATCTCTCGAATATAGCATTTACAGTTATATTAAAATCACTGCATATATAAAACATGCATTCAAACAAATACATGTAGTGTATTAGGTGAAACTGGAACCTAACGTAATTACTAAACAAATTTAAACCAACTAGGTTGTTCTTTGTTTAATAATTGTGTTTGATAGTATTATTTAAAGTAGTGAATCTTTAATGATTTTGTCAACAATATAAATTCGCCTTGAATAATATAATATAATAATTGCATTTATTAAAAATTATAGATATTTATAGTTCAAGATCTATGTTTAAAAAGAATTTAGTTTTATAACAGCAAAGTACTCAATTCCCTGAAATCATGTTTTACAATATTAACATATTGTATAATGAATTTAAAAAATAAATATCTCTCAAAATAAGAAAATATCACAATTTCTGTGAAATCGGGAATATGACGTATTCTATATCATTCTCAACACAGTAAAAGTAAGTACAAAACCAATCTATTACATGGAGGGGAATGAGAAGAATAACAAACATGGAACAATCCTTTGTGGGACCTGAATCAATAAGAGCTTATTCAATAAAACTATGTGTAGAAATAACAGTTTCATTTTTCGCAATCAATATTCCTAGTACCAATGAAACACTGGGTATGTTCGATAACGCGAAATTACCATAAATTTCCGGTTCTGGAAGATTAGAGGGGAAGAGCCGGTCTTTATTCAGATTTTACTACTTGTAAATTTATGGAACTGAAAACATAATCCTGAATATTGAGTATTATTATAGTAAAATGTATGTTAAAACCTGACAAGTATAATTTTACATGTAAATTTGACGATTAACCAATCACTCGTTCTTCTTCCAAGGAATACATATTTAGAAATTCAAATTTTTTTTGTATTTAATTTGATAATGATAAATTTAAATCAATAAACATAATTTTAATTATTCAATTTTTTAGGTAAAATTAATGTTTACATCATTAAATTTCCATTCAAATATTGAAATTGCATAATGTAGAAGGCAAAGGAATATATTAATTATTTACTGTTTCACTTAAACCAATTCAAATAATCATAATTTTGTAAATTAATACAAGTAGATCATGGTACGTACCGAACCCCATCATTCAATGTAATGCCCAAAAGTTGGTTTCTTGGGCTTTGTAGAAACGATAAATTGTATTGGTAGATAAAGGGGCCTCATCTCGTAGGATAAGTTTGTTTGAAACAGAGGTTACACAAGTTTTATGAAATTGTTTATTCTGTACATCACTATTTACTTAACTTCGACTAGGAAATGTTTACATATTAAAATATATCGACTCTTCTCGCTCGTCTCAGCGATTGTTATATTTGAAGGAGCCTCGAAACGATAGGATCGTGTCGGTTAACTCGGTTATATAGGATCTCATAACTATACAAATAACACCTTTATTGCTAGCTCTGTGTAAATTACATTTTTCACATGTTTCAATAACTTAACTATTTGTTATCGTAGAGTTTTGTGGTGTGGTGCAATTGCTTGCCGAACTGAAATATGAAATTTTTATTTTATTATGTGTGATATAAGTTGAATGACACACGAGATATGAACAAAATATATTTAAAATGGCCAATATTTTGACATTGGGTAGTCGATGTTTTAAATCTTATTATGGTTCTGTAAGATGGCACTATATTACCGAAGTTTGATGTTTTTATCTTATAGTTTGTGGTTGCTCATGTGCTTACGTGCAAACGATCACGACGATGGACAGAAGGCATGTCGAAAACTATTTTTCAGTTTCCTGAGGTGTTGAAACAATCAGACCAGTCAAAAACTGAAGGTAGAAATTTGTTGAAATTACCAACTTACCCTATTCTTTGTACGTTGGGTAAGCGAAATTGCCTTTATACTGCATTGCCCTTCACGATATCATATATTCTTCTCCTTACTCTACACCGAAACTCTCATCGCGTTGGTTAGAGTCCAGGACGGATTTTATCAATACTTTTTTATCTTAGTGGATCTGGACAAATTGCGATTTTTCATATGTTTTTTAGAGCTCAATAAATGTATTTATATTCACTATTTACAGGAACAAGTTTAAGTGTTAGCAGTTTGACTGTGTAATTGTTAACAGTAATTATTGAACCCAGAAACTTGAACGTGTTTGTCAAAATTCTACTCTTCAATTCAGATGGAATTATCAGCTTGTTGTTCATGTACTACACGACTGGTTTTTCTTTTTCACGTAGAGAATTCGACGTTTCTTTCACATCTATCACTGGTCTTCCTACGGTGCATTCATCATCAGCGTAGGCCAAAACTTCCTACAATGGTGCCTATTATTTGTATTTGAGATTATATGACGTTACTCTTCACTACTAAATTAAAAAGAATCTATTGAACTATAATATTTGGCTCAAGGAATAATTTGAATAAAATAAGGGAATAAACAAATTAGACAATAAATGGGAAATTAAAATGCACAACTATGCCAAGAATATTTTGTGGCCCTTTGAGCGTCACAGTTTAATTTCCTGTTTCACCCTAATTGGAGTTGCTGCATAATGCAATGTAATTAATTTATTTCCATTTTTTCGAGCGAGCAATGCACGTTTATAGAATAGCGTAAATCAGTTGCTACGTAACAAATAAATGAAAAATGTATTTACTTTATTTGAAAAAAAAGAAGAAGAAAATCAGCCCAATTTTGTAATAAATATAAATCTTATTTTTGTACATGTCTGGTTTTTCTTTCTCACGTAGAGAATTCGACGTTTCTTTCACATCTTTCACTGGTCTTCCTATGGTGCACACATCATCAGCGTAGGCAAAAACTTCCTACAATAGTTATTATTATTTGTATTTGAGATTATCTAACGTTACTCTTCACTACTAAATTAAAAAGAGGCTATTCAACTATAAAATTTCGCTCAAGTAATAATTTGAATAAAAAGGGGGATAAACGAATTAGAGAACAACAAATTAGAGAATAAATTTGGAAAATAAAATGCACAACTACGCCAAGAATATTTTGTGGCCCATTAAGCGTCACAGTTTAATTTCCTGTTTCACCCTCATTGGAGTTGCTGCAAAATGCAATGTAGTTAATTTATTTCCAATTTTTCGTACGAGCAATGCACTTTTATAGAATAGCGTAAATCAGTTGCTACGTAACAAATAAATGGTAAATGTGTTTACTTTATTTGAAAAAAGAAGAAGAAAATCAGCCTAATTTTGTAATAAATATAAATCTTATTTTTGTACATGTCAACATATAACACAATTTTTACCTGATAGAGATTGGTAAACGTCAGTAAGGTAAATGCCAAGTCTATTATCAATATTTGATATTTGTCTATATAAGAATTCGTTTCCATAAAACAGTTTCCGATGAGTTGAATTATTATTACGTTAACGAAAGAACTTTTTTACGTGCCGGAATAAGATTCAGGCATCCACTTTATAAATATAGGTATATCGATTTAAAATAAACGTTTATTTCGTCACTTTAAGCGTTCTATATTTTTGATTATATTTTCAGGCATTCACTTTTATTTCGTATTGCTTAAAAGTAATCATATCTCGGTCTGCATCGCCTTATTAAAAAGAAAACAAGAACAAAAATAAAGACTCCTAGTCTTTGCATACTCTTCTCGAATTCTCAGGGTCTGAAGATAACAAGTGTTGGTCACGAGAATCCTGGAAGAACAGATGAGAGAGAGGTCTCGAACCCAAGACATCGTGAAAAAAATGTTGATCTATCTAGGTTATCTCGTAATTGCCCGTACTCTAGTCCCGTATCTAATCCATGCTCGTATTCACTATATATTCGTCCCTTTGGATTCACACATAAAGGTTAATAAGTATGATGTTATGTGTAAGCAAAATTGATGTATATAATAGTTTAGAGATATCCAGAGTATATATAAGAGATTTTTGGAATGATGTTTGTGTTTCATCGGTCGGTATTTTTGTCGGCTGGGCTCTACACTTATATTTTAACACAAACTTAATTGCAATTAGGTGTGTGGTTTTACTTGGGCCATATATCGGGACTTAAAATGTATTGGTCGCCATCTCTCCAACATCGTTTATTCATTAATGAAGTTATTAATTTGTTTACAATTACTTTATTTTGTTATTAGGAACGGATCATTTTACTTTATTACTAATTATACCCGAAATATAAATTGTTTTATATTTTCTTTAATCTATGTATGTGAGGGTATATGTAGGCTATGTGACGAGTCTGCATTTGTGTGTTTAAAAAAAAAAATTGGTGGCTCTAAGGATGTGAAAACCATTTATTGGGATCTATAGAACCAATAATTCTTGGTTGTGCGAGACCATAGCGAGCAACAATCACGAGCCTTCTAAATATCCCCCCCCACCACCACTTCTTCCTTTTGACTGCTATATAGTTGCCGCAAGATATTACTTCCCGGAGAAGTTTACAGTCATAACTTTTCCTCTATAGATGTTAGGATTTTCTACTTCTAATATCATTTTCAGTAAATAGTATTGGTTTAGTCTCTCCGTCCATCTGCAACGAAAAATTAAATTGATTTCACTCTTCTTCTGATTCTAACACATGTTTATCGAGTCTGTCTGGTGAAAGAGTTCCTCTACGTATCGCCTAAGTCAGACTAACAGTCTAAGGTAGCTAAACTATCTTGCAAAACCGATCGAATATTTTAATTAGAAATTATCCTATAGTTAAAAAATGTCATTAAATTTTGTAATCAGTTTTATCAATTTATTAACACTATGTTTAGAAAAATTGATATAGGATGTAATTTGACGTTTTCCACAAGTAGTGTTTACATCAAATTGAACACAAAAAAGAGGCTTACATATTTAAGGCTAAACATCCCTGAAAAAGTTGTGTTTCTGGCCCGCTAGATAGCAGCACCTCTGCGGCAAAATTGCATTACTGATAATTTGCGTAATTATTGTCCGATTTTTGTTTTGTAAGTTATTTTGTAAATAATATCAATAAAATATTTACGCTACGAAGGTGAAACTTTTTTAGATTTTTTTATAAAAAAGTTGTTGAGCAAAAATATTATTATTATTATCATTATTTTTAATCGCAGGTAGTCATTTTTTAAATAATAATTTTAAATGAATTTTGCCGTTTTTAGATATGAAATCGGTCAAATGGTCCTATCGGAATCGTGTTTTAAATATACTATCATTATTTCTCTCACGCCCCGCGCCCCCCTTCCGCGTGGCGCACCGCCATACTGCCCAGCCACTCTAACGCGAGGCCCCTCCTGTAGTGATGTGGTGCTAATTAGCAAAGCAGCTAATTCCAAGCAGCTAACGAACGTTAGCAGTTGCAGAGCACTCCTAACAACTAGAAATAGCTGCTTAACAATTAGCAGAACTTATACTAGCTGATGGCAGCACCTTTCATAAACTTAGAGTTCAGTCCGTTTGTCCATTTCAATTTCTTAGATGTGGTTGTATACTTGTTGCTTCTTTGCGTTCTTTGAATGTGTGCAATATATTATAAATTACATAAGTTATTCGCCATTCTAAATAATTACTCCATTTAAAGTGTTCTACCTTTTATATGAAATGTAAAAACTATTAATCTGTTTTGACTACGTCGAAAAGTGTTTGTATATCAGATATAAATTTGTCTCAGATTTTTAAATAATATATATCACTAGTTTTAAAGAGGAAAATTATCTTTATTAAAAATTTTGTTACATATTTTATGTATGAATTAATCAATAACGAATGGTTACGTAGTAATTTATCTAGGAGACTAATTTATATTGGAAACTTTGGTTACAAACTGAAATGAAATAAAAGATGTATTACAAATCCATAATATGGAATAGTTTTGGGTTTTTGGAATAGTAATATATTACTGTTCATATTCTTCCCAGAAACAATGTACAGTTTTATTAAAAATATTAATTGTTTTAGAGTAAATTCAACGATCATTACATTTTACTTAGTACAACTTATTATAAAATTGCATTAATTTTAATTCAACCCATCCTACTTGTACTCCTTATTTCTAAACATCCAATGAAAATGAAAATGTATTTCATTTATATTTTTTAATGATATATGAAATGTTTTTTATTCCCAGTTATTCTTCACAAGTGGTAATAGAATGTACAAATTCTCTGATTCAAAAATGTGATGTCTTCGAAGGAAATGTTGTGATGTTATTTTAACTTTATACAATTAAATATTATACAGTTCAATTGACAATAGAAGGTTGAGATGTTATTTCAAGGTTTAGAATGGAAAATTTTATAAATATGTTAGACAATTATAACATATATCATGTTTATATATGTTTATTTATACACATAAATATAGTCTATAGTTCAATAATATACTGGATTCTTTTTATTGTTTGTTTTTAGTTATTATGAGGTTGTTATGCAACAAGGCATGGTTAATCATGTATAACTTGTGTTAACAACTGTTGATGGAATTTAATTGTGAATTCAAAAATGTTTTGATATTTCAAATCCGTTCAGTAGTTTTCGAGATACAAATGATTTAATAAAGGCGTGTCATCGCATTTCAATAAAATGCAAACGCTAATGTACGCGGGTTTATTAAATTGTGTATATTTTGGGAATTGTTGAACGGATAAAATTGTATGTTCGAGTATCGCGGTGTCTTGATTCTTAATTTTAAAATGCTCTAAAATGGTGGATGTAAAACGAAACACAATAATTACAAACAATTCACACAAATATTGTTAGTGAGTTTTTCAGGATTATTTTCATTTAACATTCATTTGAAGCGTCCTTGTATCAACCAGGCGTTTTTGTTATACATTATTAGTTTTGTTTCCGAAGTAATAATTTAAAACTTGACTTATCAAAAAGTTTGTAAGTTTGTTAGTAATGTTATTTTCATTTACTACAATTTACTTTATTAATTACAATTTATTTAACAAATATGAAACATAATTTAATTTAATCAATCACTTAACAAATATAAACATAATGACATGCAATAAGATGTAAACGTGGGACAAATAATACATCCCCGTAAATCACTCTCTCACATCCTCGCAAAGCTTCTCTCTAACAAAATAATCACATCCCCAGAAAAGCTTGTCTCTTACATGCCCACAAGTTTCTGTCTCTCGTAACCGTTACATCCCCACAAAACACATATTTTTTCAAAAATCAAAATCAAAATTTTCGAGAGATAACGTATTAGGAGTAATACTTATTTATTAAGCAATACACTATAAAAAAATCAGACTTCTACCTTTTATATTTACCGAGATCCCACAAGGTATCTCCCGGACGTATATCCCCAGAAGGGTACAAGCGATAGTCAGTCAGAGAGAGAGGAGAGAGAGAGAGAGAGAGAGAGAGAGAGAGAGAGAGAGAGAGAGAGAGAGAGAGAGAGAGAGAGAGAGAGAGAGAGAGAGAGAGAGAGAGAGATTAAACACAAGTAAACTAAACAATACTTTAATAAAATTTTTAAATTAATGAACACAAATTAAACTATATAATATTTGTATATTTATATTTGACCTGACTTATACAAAAGACTAACAAAGTCCAGACAGATACTGTTATTGTGCGAAGCGGACACTTCCACGAATTGATACTTGATAGATTCCACGAATCTAGCTTTAGATGATAACAGATCAAATGACTTTCTATTTAATATACGAAACATTTTTACAAGGATCTATGTTCCATCGTTTAGGCTATTTGGCCCTTGATATTTCGCCATTGAATCCCTCAAGAGGAATCTGTTTTTTTAGATTTGGTTGTTCCTGGGCAATCCATGGAGAACATAAAAGTTTAACAAAATAACGTTCCCAATAAAAATTATAAACAGACGACGAAACAAATCCCTAAGAAGAATCACGGTAACTAATAACCGAGAGCACATGAGTGGAAGGGCGGGAAAGTAGTATTCCAGCACAAAGATTGTAAGACGAGCTACGTGGTGGGGGGGTGCCACAGTGAGTCACCTCGGCCCTGCAAGTGTTTCGTGTCTCCCGCGCCCTCATACCCCTAAGAGGAATTATTTTAAATGTATAAAACATGATACCGATTTAACCACTCGGGCGATTTTAAATATTAAAAGTGTAAAATTAATTAAAAATTATTGTCTACAAAATTACTACCTGCGATTTGCATATTTCTTTTTTTAACATGAAGATCTTATTATTATTTTTTTAACCAATAACTTAATTAAAATTAGGCTTACGTAGCGTAAATTATAATATTATTCTGTTTACAAATCAGTTTTTCAAATAAAAATCGGACGAAAATTCCACCAATAAACATTAATACAAAATGACTCCATTTTGGTGCTGCGCCGTGGTGGCAGAATTTGTACCTAATCCTGGGATGTTTAGCCCTAATTTGAGAACATTACATCTGGTTCATTAGTTTTTTCATACCGTAACTCACGATACAAGATCCCCTAAGAGATACATTAACACTCTATACCATTAAAAATACTAAGCTAATCCTCTAAGAAAATGCATGTGTTGTCCTAAAGTACACATGCAGCTGAGACGTAAAACTGTTAATGACAAGGTAAATATAATCTTAAGAACTGTGTTGAGGTGAATTATCGGGCCGGACATGGAGGGATAGGTTTGTAGAAGGCGAACTAGCAAGGAGCTCCGTGACTGTACAGATACGTAGATGTATGAAAATTTATAAAATTGACGATTATCCGCTGGCCCATGTGGCTAGAATGGACGACTTCGAAATATAAGAGATATCGATCACAGAAATGCTTTATGAGAGGTGGACAGTCAGAGTAAGTATGAGAATGTAGATTCAGTGTAGGTTACCTCGGGATTACCGCACCGTACTTTGTCAAATTAAGCTACGGAAGGGCGAACGAACTACATGATGTATCAATGTAACCTAATTTATGGGAAGCAGTGCATATTATTGTCATTTTACGAAACCAGAAATCAGGTAACGGTTGTTTTTACAGGACTAAATAAAATAACTTAATCGTGGAAAAGATAAAACTCTGTTTATATATACAGGATACAAGTTAGTTAATAGTTTTTTTAGTCTTACACTTCCTGATTATATATATATATATCCTGATTATATATATATCTTTATTTTAAATACAATGTAGTAATTTTGAATTGGCCAAATTTCAGCAGTTTTTATTATAACTAATAATATTTACTTTAATATGCTGTACACCATGGATCAAATCATAATAAATATTTAATTGAATTAAAATATATCAGTAAGTACAATTATATTGAGACTTATTTTATCTGTTATAAAGTTATGAATAATAAATAACGACATTCAAGAGGTTATAAATTATACAACTTATAAGAAACCCTTTCTAATGTTTGTTCTGCGGTTCATTTACCCGAAACAAAACTACGTTTTTCATGTCAACGATTCACAAAAGAAAGCTATTTAAATGCATAAAGTATTCGTATGCGAATGAAGTGATATGTTGTGTCTTTTATAACTTGAATAGAGTTGGCTCCCACCCACCACCTTCCATCACTAAAACACGGGATTTGTATAGGCTGAATGGTTATTCTGTAATTATGGAATGTTTGTTTTTTGTGATGTGTGATGTATTTGACACAATTTAAATTAGTATCTATTATGAATAGAAATATGAAATCGAATATTTCCCCAGCTCACATTTAGGTTTTAAGTATTCCCATATTACTTACTGAAGTTTACGTTAAGTTTGTTAAACGTCAAATATTTCTACTTTTGTTTTTTTACTTAGCTTCACTCTTCGTAGTTTTAAGAAAGCGACAAAGTGATTTTACACCTGACGTTCAACAGTTTATCAACGTAGTCGTCTGAACTGGACGATAGCAGTAAAAACAAATTATTAGAGGAACAATAAATATTTGGTATTGAGGAATATAGTGTCTCATATAGAACTATATTGAATTTTATAAAATTCCAATTTACAAAGTCATAGTGTCAGAGATGTTAAGTAGTTTTCTAATCATATCTCTTGTGTTATTCAACTTAAAACACGCAACATTTGACGGAAATTTGTAGATTTAAATTTTGAATGTAATATTATCTACTCCATCGCTCTACGAGGACAAATATAGAACTGTTTGTACTAAATAAATGTTTGGTATACGTTATAATTACGAGATATAGTCACAGATCACTGAAACGAGCCTAAAAAGTAAGATCGCCAAGGCTGAATCATTGACATGAGCGAAGACACCCTTGATGTTCCAATATAATAAATCATTTCGTACAAGGGAATATTTAAAGGTAATAAACCAAATAAATATGACACTAAATATATTTAATTTTGTTTTCCACTCTACTCTGTCCAAAACTTGAGATGTTACATTTGGGGTCTTACTGCTGGCACCTTACACACACAAGGGGGGGGGGGTTATGATTAACGCCTAATTTCTATCTTTTATATTTGTCACTACTACAGTAGGTATTTTTAGAAGGTAATTATTAAATATGGTTAACAATATTAGATTATATAATTGCAATAAATAATTACAAAATCATTACACATTAATAACCTTATCCGTTAAAGTATCAAGAAAATAAGTTGTTTCTTGTACATAGGCCCATATAATAAAAGTTTTGTACAATAATTTATCGATGTTTATTTGTATTTGTTTTCATGAAGAATTTTATATATCCGATTTCAATCTAATATTGATTAAAAAGAAAATTTTTACTTATCTTGGTACGCGGTGTGTAGCTGTAAAAATAAATATTTTTATACACATATTGGCAAACGTCATTGAAATGTTTTAAATAAAACAATACATTATTAACATCTTGTTATATAATAACTGTTGTTAAAATCCTTCTTGAATTTTTCAATGCAATTCTTAATAAAAGAGTATTGTGTATTTAATAATTTCGCTAACTGGAATAGTTGTATTAAATATATAAAAAAAATAATAAACCCGTTAGATTCTGCAAATAAACTTTATTGAATAATTTTAGCTTAGATATAGGCCTACATCGATCTTTAAGTATTAAATTTAGAAAATCCTCATATTTCAGCAATAGTGTTTTTATACAATAGAATATTCAAATTATTTTTACTTAATTTTTCAATAAATGGGATATACTTTATGTAGTTATTAATGAATTCAAATACCTCGTCTTTATACAGAGTATGGATTTATTTTCAACGTAAATATACGAGGAATTTATTGCGAAAATATATTTGAAAAATATCCACGAAGGAATTAATTAATATTTGTTTTAAATTATCCTGCAATCTTGGCCTTCTCTGGTTTTACTAATTTCTTGGGAGTGTGCATGAGTTAGAGGGGCACTTGCAGGTAGAGGGACCTTGCTGAAGCTTCCATGGACGACTAGACTAAATGAACAAAATCATTCTACATTTTAATATTTACCTGATTTAAATCAACTATCAAATAAAGTTGCCATCCTCCAATTTATTAATTAATGATTTTAAAAATATCGGTTATAAACTCCTGGCTTTATGAAGAACTAAAGTAGGTTTCTCCTTCTCGTATTTTTGGCTCCCCAGTTTATGGGTCTTCTGATTTAAAGAAAAAAAATACAAATATCTGGATGACGTACAATGAAAGTCAATCAACTTTCAAGGTTTTAACTAAAAGTATTTTCTGATGAAAAATGAAAAAGTAATTTAATTGATAACTTCCAATTATTAATATAAAGAAAATAATGTCTTTTATTCAATGATTAACTTACTTCAAGGTCCCATGTATATTATAATACGTACTTGATTGTACGGCAGTTGCTGTCGTATAATTTGAAGGCGTTCCTCCTAATTGTATTTATTTATTTATGATGCCAACTCTACACCCCCCCCCCCCCCGACCCCCTATGAAAGCATTCAACAAGTATTGTTCAGGAATATAGACTTGAGAAATTCTACACGCTGAGATATTTCGTTTGTATATTAAGAAGTGTCCTTTTTTCACTTTTTTAATTAGTGAATTTAAATGAATGATTTTTTTTAATGTGTACAGTTAGTTGAAGTATGTATTTTCCTTATTCACTTATTCTACTAATACTTATTGTGGTGTAATAATGACATGACAGATTTCGACCATTCATAACACGAGTTTGAGACACTACAATTCTCGCAAAGTCATTGGAAAAATAATACTAAACTGTATGATGATTCACAGAAAGCAAAGTATCCCGTCTCTATGGTTTTAAAATTTATGAGTAATTTATTACCTTTAATAATAATTACTAATTTGTTAACTTATTATTAATATTCACATCACATGTGACTCCGTATAATGAAGATAAAATATTTAACATACTACAATATCTATTCAAGTATAAATTTATTCAAATACAAACGCATATCCTCACGTCTATAGACACAAAATAAACCTTTTAGTTATTAAACCTTTCTAACGACCATAATAGACAAAAGACATGTTAGCATCAATAACGCTTCTTTACGTGTATACTGGGTTTATAATATATAAAATGCAACCATATCCTTCCAGTTATAATAGTCTACAGATTAAATCTTCCCTCACGTCTGAGACTTAACCACGTTAAAACATTCATTCAAAGAATCCATGATAAATAGGTTATTATCCACAAAATATCTCCCTGTGTATACCATGTCTACTACATGGAACTTACATCAGTATCTATAAAAAATGTATAAGAGTCTATAAATCAATCGTCTTCACGTTTCTAAACTTAACAACGAAAGCTTTTAGTCTAAAAACTTCTATAACATTCAACAATTATAGACATGGTAATAGTAAAAAAAAACATTAAACTCTGTACAGAATTTGCAACATGAAAAAGTATTTTACCAAGTGTAAAATATAAAATTCAAACTTCGTCCCTCAGTTCGCTAGACTTTACAATTCAAAGCCTTTACTATTAAAACATTCTAACATACAAGCAAGGATATAAGAGTTAATATTCATAACACATAAGCTTCTGTGTATTTTTGGTTACAATATTCAGGTCCCCCAAGAATACAAGTCTACATATTCAATCTACTTTCGTCACGTACTTATATAATAACCTAAAGCTTTTACTAGTGAAACCTTTAGATATAAAAGGAAGGATAGGGAGGATTTAGTATTTATAACACATTTGCCACTGTATACTGGAATCACACTAACCAATATGTAGTACATCTTTCCAAATATAAATATCTATAAATTATATCTTCTTCTCTTATACCCCTAAATTTAACAACGCAAATACTTCACTAACAAAACCTTTAGACATAGAAACAATGATGGACTCGTTCATTTTCGTAACACATCTCCCTCTGTAAACCGAGTTTACTAAATTGATTATAAGAGCTGTATTTTGGATTAGATTGAAGATAGAGATACTATCGTTTATGTGTCAGAAGGGCTTCGACAGTGTGCATATTCAGTAGGAAATGACGTGGTAGGAGGACTTCATCCCGTAGAAAACGATGTGCGATCAGCTGACAGACCACGGAAGGTAAGGCAGTTAAGGAAAAAAAGAAGAAAACAAGAGAATTTGGGTAACAAAAACAACGAGAGAGAGAGAGAGAGGGGGGGGGATGTTGTAGTTGACTTTGTGAGACAGAATGATTTTGAAGCAAGTATTTATAGTTCGTCTGGGGTTGAGAGCACATGTATCCCACTCTGCACGCCCTTTGTCGGTTTCAATACTTCTCTCTCTCTCGTGAAAGTCATTCGTTGAAATTCGAAGATGTTAAATGGTGTAATAACAGTTTTCTTAGCAATATCTTTGGGTGCTTCTGGATGTAATGGAAGACTAGATCAATATTTAGGACGGAAGAGAGCTTGGCGTCGTAAATATGATTAGTGCAATTGTGAAGGTGGGAAACGCTATATCGGTCTGGTAACGTTCAGATGGCGATTTCTGCGGATAGCTGCAACCATCGTACATCAAGCGTGAAGGACTAGACCAGGGAGTCTACTTGGTACCGGCTGGCTGCAGGTGTCGCACTTAATAGTGCACTGGTGGGTCCAGTCTCTATGTAGTGTATAGCGTCGGTAGACGTTGCTGTCTTTATTGAGTTGGCCTAACTAGATTGGGATATTCTGGCAGGAAACATCCGTACATGGTGTAGTGGAACAGTTGAAAGGTGTGGTGGACCTACACTGTTAATTCTTTTTTTGATTTCGAGACACGTGGTCACTTCTTAATCATGTCTACTGGTGGGTTCTGCTTGGTGAGGAAGTAGGCTAATGTTTGTGTGATTGCGTGATGAACATCTGCGATAATGAATGTTCAGGCGAAAAGGCAGCTTACTCCTCGGCCTGGTTCCTTGTGTACTGAGACGTAGACACCTATTCGTGTTAATTGGCGGCGTATAAGAAAATGAATAGGGCTTCGTCGGTGTCTATGAAAAATTCTTCCTCTGTCTGACTGAAAGTTAGGAATGGACAAATGGAAGATATTACAGCGACGGGCTTCATATTTACTCCCGCTGAAAGTGTGTCTCGCCCAGGTTTTTCCCTGTCTCGCTGTGTATCTTCCAACAGGTGTAGGATGCGACGTTCTTGATTTTGGTGAATGTTGTGGTGAACCTCTCCTTGAAAGTAGTAAAAGGTTGGTTTACGGATTGTCTCGCTAAGTCAGCTATTTTGTAGGACAGCTTATCGATGATGAGACGGAGTATTCTATGAGGTGATCTTATTGGTATCCAATACGGCTTTCAATTCGATGAAATATAGTGTTAGATATTCTACCAAGAAAGGCGGTAGGCGTAATGGAAAATTGACGGCTGCAGTTGGATCTGCGGTTGTTCCTGTTTATAGTTCTTGCGACATTTTGCTGCTTTGTATCACACCGGGATCACCAATTGTTTGAGCTTTATTTTTGTTTGGAATAAGAAAGAGGTACTATCGTTTAGGTGTCAGAAAGGCTAGGAAAATATACGTATTCAGTAAAAAATGACGTGGTAGGAGTTATAAAAGTATTCGTGCCAAGAAGATCAGCCCTCAGACAATTAATGAAGTAGAGTGGCGTCGGGATCAGAGAACAAACGACACGGAGGTTGTAACGTTCTTCCTGGAGGGATTAGCCTACAGACAACGAACGGGGAGGAACTGTGCTGCCGGTGTTAGCCGACAGACCACGTAGGCAACCCTTGTTCCGAGGGCATCAGCCCTCAAACAACGAACAGAGTGTCAGTGCTGCGGGGATCAGTCGACGGACCACTACAGGAAAGACAATTAAGAACAATAAGGAAAACAGGTGATAAGAGAATAAGAGACATAAACAAATAAGAGTGATAAACATAAACAATAAGAGAATGGAATGTTGTAGGTGACTGTGAAACAGAATGATTTTGTTGCAAGCTAGGCCTGTATTTATAGGTCGTCTGGAGTTGTGCTCGCATGTCCCCTACTCTGCACGGCCTTAATCGGTGTCAGTGTTTTTCTCTCTCTCTGTTCTGCGTCATTTATTTACAAGTTTAGACACTAGAGTATAATACAACTATATTTACATAATATATTCACAATAATTTAGCTTAACGATGCAATTGGGTAGATTGTCGCCACACTCAACAGGCAATAATATCTTCCCAAAGTTATCATCGCAAAGATTTAAAACGTTAAATACATTCAAAAGAAAAGGGAAAATAGCCGCGTTAACGAAAATAACAAATATGCTTTTGTATTCTGAGGTTATTTTATGAAACATAAATCTATATCACTTGTATAATAATTGAGGTCTATATATTCAATCTACTTTCCTCATATCTCTTTACAACTGAGAGCTTTCACAGTTAAAATAATAAGACAAAGCAAAAGGACATACGAGAGAAAATAATACTAAATACTATATATCTTTATACTTATTTTACAATATGTAAAATACAGCATTATCTTACCAAATATAAATATTAGTAAATCAAATATTGTTTCTTCACGTCTCCACACTTAACAACGCAAAACTTTCACTGTTTAAATATTTGGAGAAAAAAGCAAGAATAGATGCGTTAATATTTTAAAACATCATCTTGTGGATACTAGGGTTGCAATATTCAAAATAAAACCATATTTAAATGATAACGAAATAGTGACATTTGACGTTATTGACTTTGTACTTTGTACGTAAGTACGATAACGGTTACAAATATTATGAAAGGAATATAAACTTAGTATAAGCGACTGATACAAAATCTGATTGAAATTCAGAAAAATCGCATCAAAATGTTAAAGTAGCTGTCAATTTAAACAGTTCTGTGTTCACATCTCCTGTACTAAATCATATCTTGTTTTTATGATACAATACATTATTTTGTTAAATTACGCATTTTATATCTGCATTAAGTGATCACATCTCTACTACGACAACTTGGGAAGTTATTGTGAAAAATGTAATTTCGAAAGCAACGGTATCTTATGGTATACTGCCTCCTTGATCTTCCAATACGTTTTAGCGATTCTCACAAAGCCCAAAAAAAACAAATGTTTTAAATGTTTTTTTTCCATTTAATTTGGAGTATCTCCTTAGATTACATTGTATTATTGGATTGAGTAGTTGCCATGATGTCGTCCATCCATTTTTTTTCATGTAATTTTGGGTTAGATTTCTCTATTTTCATCTTACTTATGAGGTCTCTCTTAACCGACTCTGGTTCACAACCGACCTTAACACGATTATGCTTTTCGAAGGCAAGGAACTTCGATATATATATATATATATATATATATATATATATATATATATATATATATATATATATATTCATTTTTATGAGTCGATTATCGAAGAGTTATTTCGCCTTTAAACAACGAAAAATGGATATTTATACCTTTATCATAAGTCAGATTATTGTAAAGTTATTCTATCTATAAGTAATTCAAGACAGGCGGATAAAGTTTTAATTGGTTTCATAATGATTTAGAATTCAGTGCAGTAAGACATAAAGTTGTAAGCAAAATTATCTAATCCTTAGATTTTGCTTAACTTTTCCAATTATAAGACTCAAATATTATTTAGCCATAATTATTATTATATTATTCAGCTTTAAGTACAGAAAAAAATCACATAGGCTTCTTGCACATTGTTTTTTAAGTTGATAATTATTGCTATTATTCAATGTAGTTCCTCAAAGTAATTTTAAAGGACAGTAATAATTTTACAGACATAAATTGAAGAGAAATCTTTTAACAAACGATTAGTACGAAGAACATTATATATATATATATATATATATATATATATATATATATATATATATATATATATATAATTATTCACCAAGACGGATGAAGAATGGACGAGGTAAAATTGTAGGAATATTTTATAAGGTAATCGTGTCTCATAATAAGGTGCAGCATCCCCAATCTACTACCCACGACCAGAATATTCAAAAGTAGATTGCAACGATTGCATTAAATTTGGTAGAGGAGGATGGGGAATAAAAAAGGGGCAATGCATCTTTATGGTTCTCGTAATTTGGACCACTGGGAATCGCGTTACCCTACTAAACTGATCAGTGAACAAATCTCACCTGGACAGCCATTTTTATGAAACTAAGTATATATTTAATAAAAACTATAACCAAACTAAATATTATATGATGTTAAATTTACTTAATGTTATATTAACAAACTAAACTACAACTCAAGTAACGTTTGGTAATGGTTTGAACTATCACAACACGAACGATGTTTTGTATTTTAAACCTAAATTTATTTAGTTAGGCTAAAAAAATTAATCCGGTACCCGATTGCCCATGCGTGGGCCATACGGCCCTTTACACAATGTCCTAGCCAGTCATTTTATGGGGTAATTAACCACTCGTATCAGGCACTTGATTACACATAAAAAACCCGAGCGTCTGCCACGAATTCAGTCCGCGCACTTGTGGCCTGCGTTTGGGAATCTCTTCTTGGTCATCCGGAAGGGCAAAACATGAATTAGAGGCCTATAACCCTTTAACTTTCTGGCGATAGACAATATGCAACCCTCCGAAGTTATTCAGGAAAACAGGAGGTCATGAAGCAGGTCATGTGTGGAATTCATCACAGTCACCACCCACTCCCGGGAAAGCGACAAATAATTTAGAAAGAACGAAAGAAATATTCAAAAACCTCAAAATACTCTTTGACCTAGGAAAGGAATGCAAGGATAATAGATAGGTATAAAAACCTAAATAATTAACTGACAAACTCTCAAAAATAATAATAAAGAATTCTATGCCCGAAATCAATAACCAACTATCCAATAATATCTCAGATAAGAAAAAAAAATCACTTTTATGCCCTAATGTAACACAGTAAGTATACAAAATAAATAGACCAACAAATGAGTTTGGGGAGGGGTAAATCCTCAACTGGTGACAGAAAAAAAATTGTAGTAACATGAATGCTTGTCTAAAAGTAGGTTTGCCGGATTACACAATTATCAATATTTAATATATAGGTTATATAATAATTATATTAAAACAAATAGGTCTCATTAAAAAAAAAAGAGAAAAGATCTTTAGGAGAATCGACATGAAAAAGAATATACAATGATGTAGGGAAGGGGATGTTTACAATGATAACGCTTAAACTGATTGTAGCGTGGTTTGGTATTATAACTAGAAGGAAAGGCAAGCCTCACAATAATATATTACGAAAAAAGTAATATATCTTGCTATTCAATAATAATAAAACAAAACTATAGTAAAAATGGCTAAGGGATTGTGACCAGAAATTTAAAGAGTAGGCGGAGAACAATTATAATAATTTGGATAGAAATAAGGAAAAGGGTAGACGAAAAATATATCTGTTCAAGGTGATGAATACGCGTTGTTTGCCTAGAACCTCCATATTTAAGAAAATTGGCATTTGAGTTGCGTATGTGATTTGAGATGCTTCTTTTGTTCTCAAATGGTCTCGGTATATACACAATTGGATAACATGAAAGCTTTTAGTTCTCTAATCTCGCCTGCTAGTAATTCACCTTCGAATAAGACTGAAAAAAGAGGAGGTAATCTTTTTTTAAATTTCATTTTAATTTAAATTTATTCTTATTTTCTTTATTAATGATTTTATTTTATAATAATAACTTTTTTAACATTATTTCTTTCTTTTTCCTCTTTGTGGTATAGACCCTGCGAAGTTAGTACATTAGAGCACTTTGGTCTCCATTTTATATTTCTCTTGAATCGTTCATTAATTTTGAGGTGAAGGCATGGACATGATATCGTACAGTGCAAACCAAGGTGGATATAAATTTTGAAAACAACCATAACAGGAAGAGAAAGAAATACCCATTTGTAAGGTAATAACTGTTGGCAGGAAACACATGACACATTTTGTCAGCGTCCAATTACCAGGTGATAATCCAGTTAATGAAGTGAGAATTGGTTGGATAAACTGAGAGAGGATTATGTGAGAGGTATCGGATAGGAAGTTGTGGAAAATGAGATAAAAGTTTATTGATTAATAATGAGGTAAAGTTGTGATGATATAATAGCACTTTACAGGAGAAAGTAGTTACTACGAGGTAGGTAAATATAAAATTTTGTGAATTATAGTTGGATGGGGAGAAGATAAAAACTAATTTATGTTGGGGAAGGAAAGTTGATAAGACAAGAAAATGTAGGAGCTGAATAGGTTGTGATTAAGCCATGTATAAGGTGGTGGTAGTTGCAAAATGCCAGTTTTGTTATGTATTTGTTGTTCTTTTGCTTATACTATTTAATATCAATTACACACCATTCAGTGTGCCAATACATTAATTTTGCCGGCTCAATTACAAAAACTCAAGCGAACCAAACTTCCTCTACACCAACTAGGCTATGAAAAATGCTGATTATTGGTGGTTTAAGTATACAGATCATACTAACCCCTTGGAATCAATTAATTACTTTTTGAATCTTGAATAATAAGCAGCAAAGGAGGAAAATAATGGACGAAAAGAAAATTTTAGTGTGGGAAAACTAAATGTATGACTTATAAGCAAAATCTAACAAGGAATGGGTTATTATAAACTATTTCTGACCCCATGATCAACAAACATGCCTACAAAAATATATAAAAACAACATGTAAGCAATCATACACTTATTTTCCCCTAGTCAAATTAAGAATACCTGAGCTTATAGAACTTGAATTCAAACCAATAATTTAAACTAGCCACAACCCTGAAGCCAATTAAGCCCCAATAAGTATAACGGAAGGGTAAATAAAAATAAATATGTCATCGTCCTATGGTGAGCGTTACATCCAAGAGTATCCAATGGGGGTCACAAAATATCATGAGAGGGGATATTGTAGTGTGTAAGGGTTAAATGAAAAAATGAATACTGTAACCCAATACTTTATTTCCCCTAGTCAAATTAAGAATACCTGAGCCTATAGAACTTGAATTCAAATCAATAATTTAAACTAGCCACAACCCTGAAGCCAATTAAGCCACAATAAGTATAACGGAAGGGTAAATAAAAATAAATATGTTGGTGTTGGAATATAATTGAACAATGATTATGATATTTAGATTTGGGTTTTGGTAGCAATGAGTATGTCGCAATACGGGCATGATGACCCTGTCATCGTGCTATGGTGAGCGTTACATCTAAGAGTATCCAATGGGGGTTACAGAATGTCATGAAGAGGGGATATTGTAGTGTGTAAGGGTTAAATGAAAAAAATGATTAGGTAAGAGTTTAGAGAGAAGAGACTTTTATTATTGATATCTACCAATGTGAATGCAGTTTAACCGGACTCATGCGCTGTTCCGAGCCGTGGTCCATACATATACATACGTAATAAAATATTTGGGAATCAGTCTAAACAAAATCTCTAAATAAAATATACTGTTTTCCCAGGGGAAAAAATACTGCACAATTTCCGGCGCATAACAATGAAAGGGGTCACAAGTTCGGCAATGCAGAGAGTCTGACCTATCGGTTAGTTATATATTGGTTGCTCCTGATTAGCAACCACCCTCCCGGCACCGTTACGTAGAGTACAAGCGCAGGCCACACCTTAGACATACTGTTATGGTCCCATAGGATACAATGAAATGATTGGTGATATCTGCTTACCAGAAGTCGGGACGATCAGGATCACTGTAACGAGTGTCGTAATGGAGGCGATTATTAGAGGTTTAGACCACGTTAGCATCAACTTGGCATTAACCTTAGTTGTTGCGTTCCTAGTAATGCGCCCTGCACATAACTCAATCACCCAAATGAAATGGGTAAACCTGTTGGCGGGCTGTATGCGCCTTGCTAAGACTGGACAAAGTCGTTGACCAAAGATCTTGGTTACACAATTGTGGTGGAAGGGGTATTAAGTGGACAAGGTTCCAAGGTAAATTTAGGGGGACTTTAATTGATTTGATAGAGTAGCCTATACTTTAGGTTAGAATAGGGTGGGGGTGTCATTTATGCTTATACGGAAAGAAAAACAATTATTGAAAAAAGGGATAATTATAGACGTCTCTCTTATGTACACAAAATTGTATGGAAATGGTAAGTTCATCAGCCGAAATATAAAAATATATTATAAAAATAAAGAAAACAAAATTAATCTGGAAAATAAAGGTACAAATTAGTTTTAATTAATTATAATGGTAAGAATAATCGTGGAAACCCCATTACGGCAACAATTATTATTATTTGTTATCTTTGACTTACCGCCAGCAATCCTTGATTAGTTCTTTTTTCAGTTTATATTGTCATATATCTCATTAAACTACACGTGTAAGTCAAAGTTAACAAATAGTTATTCAATCATTTCCGGTGCTCTAGCCTATCAATATGATGAATTATTAGTATTTGTTACCACTTAATACAACCGGAAGATCCACTTAATCACTAGGTGAAATACTATAAAATTAATTGTCTCTTACAATATTCCCAATACTTAATTTTAATTGTGGACAAAATTTATAACAACGATATTATATTTTATGTAAAAATATGAATAATGGTTGCACTCACTAGAAAGTAAGAGTAGTAATCTATGTCAACAGAAATGACTTAATTTAATATTGCAACAAAGATTGATCAAAAACTTTACGCCAATGGTTAAAAAATAATTTGGTTGCTACATTACTTGAAAGGGTAATGAAATTATCGTTGGAAATTAAAATGCTATATTTGGAATTTTTGAAATGAGTAAACAGCAGTTTGCGAAGAATGAGGTGATTACAATAATTGAATTCATGTTTAGTTGATTAGCTTAATATCAAAATATCCTATTATGTAGATGATTTATACAGGAAGATAGGCTATAACTAAGTTTATTAGATTAGCTTGTTTATAAGTGTAAAGTTTATAGTTGGTACTGAAATCCTGTTCTAAGGGTATATTTATATTTAGTAGGAACAGGATATAGAGTCCCTGTTGAGGTGAATTAGATTAACTTTAGCTACAACATTCTACACAGTAGAATCTTAGTAGCTTCATTCTACACAAATAGACCCGCGTTGAGGCTAATTAGTCATCACACGGTCAACACTGCATCTTCCAAATCTAAGTCAAAAGTACATGGATATTTTAAAACAATCACTCTACAAACTGTAAACAGAATCTAAATATGCAACAACTTAAACAATTAACGTGACAAACAGGAAACAGCTGATTACTCCATCACTTCATCTTATTATTTTTACGGTATTTTTATAGGCCTAAAAACGGATATTAAAAAAATAATAAATTATATAGATAATTCAAATTTTTTAAGACTAATACATACACAATTCGGACTTACGAAATAGATGATTTATCTTATAGATCAATAATAACAATCAATACTTACCCCTTGAAATTAAATAGGTGGGGAAAGATTATTCCGTGCCAACAAAAATATATTTGATTTCGAATATGGCTATTAACATTATATTTATGCAAAATTTTGCAGGAAAAATTGAAACGAAATTTAAATTTATTGCGAAAAAGGAAAATATTTGGTTTTACCATTTTGTTCAAGTATTGGATGTTGGGGGGGGGGGGAGGATGAAACGGTAGATAAATTTTGTAAAAAAAAAAATTAAAATGATTAATAATTTTATTTGAGTTACGTATTTAATAAAATAGTTACATAATAATTTAATTCAGACATGATAACATTTTGAGATTATAGCTAACTGGAATATTGGATAAAATTTACGAAGGAGAAAACGGTGATTGGCTGTCAAAGTGAGATATGTAAAATCGAAACTAAAAACGGAATACTCCCCTTAAATTAGCCAAAAAACCAACCGGTTTTTCTGTTACTATTTGCAATGATTACGTAGATGGTTGGGGGATGATGGGGGGATAAAATGAGCCTAATGGATCTTTACAGTTCTCCGCTAATTTGGGTTACCGGGAATCGCGGTGCCCTACTTAACTGACTCTTGGGCAAATCTTGCCCGGCCTGCCATTTTAATGAGATTATGTATAAAATAATAAACTCTATAACCAAACTAAATGATGCTGTATAATGCAATCAATGTTAAATGATGCAAAGTAAGTGAGGTTAAGTTAACTTAATGTTATATTAACAACTAAATCAACACCTCAAGCAAGGATTTTTAATGGTTTAAACTTGCATATTCCGAACGTGGTTTACATAATTTATTTAGTAATGGTTCAAAAAATAATCCGGTGCTTGGTTACCCATGCCTGGACCATACGGCACAAAAAAGCCGTAAAAAATACAAAAAAGCCCCAGTCAGACATTTTAGGGGGTAATTAACCGTGTGTACGTTATTGACTGTAAATATCCACTTACATTTTGTCTGTTTTGTATATATAAAACAATTTGTTTTTGTTTTTTAACTCGGAAAGCCTCACTATATAATATTACTACCCTCCACACAGGTCTAACGGAGACTAAAATAATAACGTAAACTTAAAGAAAAAACTCACACTCGGCCAAAAATAAAATGTTCAAACATTGTATATGTGTTCTATACAAGCCGAATTTCTTAGTGTGACAATATTATAGCTACTAACTTCTTCCTTTGTTGCAAGATACCGCAGAATCGGTTAGTGAGATTTCCCTACATCATCGGGTTTACCAATATTGTAGACGCGAAGTAAGACATTCCCAAGAAACCAATTAGGTTCAGAAAGAACAATACTGATTACCAAAGTTCAACCTAGTCAACTGTTGAGTACTAAATATTTATGCCTATAAATAAACACAACAAAAGCTAATTAGGATGAAAGACTGGAAAAGAACTGCATGTTATAAAAGACAAAACAGATACAGTGTTTGATAGTTGTCGATACAACCCTAATTACGTGTTTAAGGTTGTATAGTATTTGATACAAATACAACTTCTCGTATTTGAAGTTATTTTGAGTTATTGTGACTAGGGCTACATTTTATAATACCAAAATAGTCTCTTCCCTATATTGGTTCGCGCATTTGCGAGGTTTGAGAAAAAATTTCATATTCAGTAGTCGCCTCGTGAAAAGTGATTTTTTGCATGATAAAATAAAGTTTGTTATAAGTCTAACGAAAATTATTGTGAACAAGACCTGCTCATTTAATTCCGTTATTAACATCATTTTATTAATTAAAACTTGTGAATTATAAACAATAGCTTCACCATATGGTTAACAATTCAAGATGTTTTTTGGCCCGTTCTACCCGGAGAGGGAGATATTTTTAATTCATTTTTCTTCACATGATAAAATAGCCTATGTTAGAAGTCTAGTGGTACATAACCTAAGGGTCTGTGTTTTTAAACTAACTTTTGGCTTTAATTAAATTGTTTGAAACTTTTAGGAGCTGGTTGGGTTTGAGATATTACATATTCTTTTAAAGAGTATTTATTGTATTCAAAAGACAAACTTTTCAATAAATTATTATTTATTTGCTAGAGGTAAAGATTTGATAATATTCAAATATCCTACAACCACACCTCTCCCACAAGAGATAAAAATGTCACTTATGTTTAAAAAATCTATTTTATAACCACAACATATTCTCTCTTAACTCTAATAGACGTCAATTTTTAAGCTGTCACATGTTTGTTTTCACAGAACTTATAATTGAATACAGAATCCAGACATGCATGTCATAATCGATTCTCTTCATTTATTCGGCTAGCCATTTGATATAGTGAAATGTGACATCGTTACTGGCCGCTACATAGTCTGATATTAAATTCTATGGCAGGTGGATAGCAAACGACAGCTAATACATATACACGGTGCGCCAAATAGGTAGGAATTTTGCAGCAGCCAAAAAGCACTATTATTTTAAAATTTACTACAATAAATCAATAATTTAAAAAAAAACTGCTAGCAAAGTTTCAAACAAGTTATAGAAAAAACATATAACGTTAAATCATTATATACTTTAAGATTTCAGGTCGCAGACAACAACTTTCACTTTAAAGTCATTTTAGGTTTTTCTCGTATTTTTACGTGTTTTTTTTTTTACGTCATCTGATGTTTCTATTTACATAATAAGTGATATATCTCGTAAACCGTTTGAGATATCAAAGAGTTTTTTTTTTTTTTTCTTTTCAGAATTTACTTTATTATCAATTCTGCATATTGTTGTATCACTATTGTTAGTTTAGTTTTGTAAATAGTTGACATTTTAATACAAAATGTTATATATAATATATATATATATATATATATATATATATATATATATATATATATTTATATATTGAAAATATTAATAGCACGCTTCGACTACAAATTACCCTCTGCTCCTTTAAGTTATAGAAACATGAAAAAAACAAAGAACTCAAATATCGGCCTTAAAATATTTCAAGGTTACTTAACATTTTACATAATTTGTATATTGGCTAATTTATCGAAATAATTTCACGAAATCTGTAAGAGATATTTTTGGTTTAAAAACAACAACTAATAAATTTGAACTTTCTTCTTTCCTTATGTGAATGATTATATAACAATATACATAGTTTGGGTGATAACTTGTGTTATATAAAATGATTGCTAGTAGCAAAATGTAAAATGTTAAAATCTGTTATCCAGCTTTTGAAGTGTTTGTGAAAAATAATCGAGGGAGCAGCACTATACAAATGATGACAGGTAGAAAATAAATCTGTAGAATAAATGCAGCTTTGCTTAGAACGTGATACAAGGTGATAAATTGAGACTTATTTAATTAAGTAATCATACTAGTTATTGTATTTGAAATAACATATATTAACAAGTGGTTTATATAATATAGTCAAATATTTTCCTAATAGTAACTGTAGTTTTTGTGAACTAAACGAGCAGAAAAAATGTCAAAAACTTAATAAATGTTAAAAAAAAAAAAATTGGAATCTTTATCTCTTAAAGATTTAATGTTTTCTATGCACTATTTATTTGATATTTTATTTCAAAACAATTGTATTAATTTGAACGCATTCTTGTCTTTAGTCTAAAATATTAAAGTAAATATGTATAATAGAAAGCAATTGTAAAAGATACAACTTTTGAAGAGTATCTTAAAACTAATATAGGTAGCAGCACATTGCAGAACTAGATTGGTAGAAAATAAATCTGTATAGTGATCGCGGTTTTACTAAAAAGTGATAACCTATGATTAACAGTTAGCTTAGCATTGTATATTAATCTATTATTATAGTTGTTTTTCCTCATAAAAAAAGTATGAACAACTAATTAAATAATTGCAGTGATATTTTTTCATTATGGTAACTACAAGCAAGTAGTCGTTCGTGTAAACTAATAGAGCAGAAAATTTGTTAAAAAATAAATAAATAACAACCTTAATTTTTCTCAGTAAGATGAACTATTTCAACACTGTTGTTTTCCGCAGCGGATGGTGAGTAATTTTTGAAACTGTTATCATTTTTTCAGAGATATCACAATGTACAGATCATTAGGATGCTTTGTAATATAGATGGGTCAATAACGTGCTGCTATCAATATAAATAGGTATAATATAATATATTATAGAAATAAAGGTAACGTTATCAAATGATATGAATTTAAAAGTCAATGATTTGCTGAGCTCTACATGAAATTTTTTTAACTTCTTCCAAAAAGTAGATTTTTGTTTTAGGAAGTGCTGCTATCTATCTGGAAACATACTAAGCTATAGGTTTCTCAAAATAATATTTTTTCCAGCAAACAATTGAATAAATAAAATTTATAAATATATATATATATATATATATATATATATATATATATATATATTTTAATAAAATAATAAATAAAATACAAAACAGGAAGCTGAAACTTTCTCACACTTGGGTAGAGATGATGCGTTTTGTAGTTATAAGAAATTATAATGTCAATGAAGATCTATCTACAGATATATAGAAAATAAACTCGTCTCTTATAGATGTACTTAGGTAATTCTCCATTAGAAGAAAATACAGTGTATTTCGTGGACAAACTATGTTATAACTCTCTCAGTTACAAGGTTTTACCTGTAAGGTTATACACGCTTCCAGGAAACATTCAATTAATATTTATCTGAGTGTACATTGTTTAATTTAGCAAGCAGACGTAGCAATATTTCAAGAGAAATACTACGTGATAATGTTTTTATAGGAGAAGAAATAATATCATTTTTTCCTTTCGTTTAAAGGACATAAACTTCTAAGTCATAGCTTAATTGGAAAGATAATAACTTGAAATAACGACAATACGATAATAGCGTCAGAGTTGGAAAGAACATTTGGTCAAGCGAGCGCCGATAAGATGGATGAAAGAGAGGGATCCAACCCTACGACTACTTGAGATAGGTGTAGATTCAGAGAGACTTCCTCGGGATGACAATTATAGAAAAGTAACTTTCTCTTTAACTGAGTAACTCTTCCAGGAAAATAAGGGAATCTTGTTCAGTCAAATTATTTTGACAGAAAAAGGTGCTCTACTCTTTCTAATAATACTTGAAAAAAAAAAAAGCCTCGACTCCACATTTATTTCTACTTCTATTTAGTTATAGAAACATAAAAACTTTTAAAAAATAGTTTTCGGTGATTTAATATTTCAAGGGCCTTTGCGATTTTGTAATAGTTGAAATTTGACGGTTTTACGGAATTAATTTCTCAGAAACTTTAAGTGATTTTTTCACATTCCTCATGTAGAAGTACATATCGTTAGGTTAGGTTATGTTGTATTTAGCTTAAAATATTTAATGAGCTAAATATATATATTTTTTTAATGATTAGAAGTTGGAAATCTTGAAATGTTAATATATGGTATTTTTATTCACATATAAACTGCAATTTCCGGTAAGCCATTTGAGATTTCCAATTTATTTTTTTTATTGTTTACTCTCTTTTCAATTTTTCATCATTTGATTTAAAACAATTTTTTATCTTAGTGGAAATAAAATAAACTGCATTTTCTCAAAAACGGTTTGTGATTTTGATTACTCTCCTTTTATTTCTGCATATTTTGAGGCCCATATCATAGGTATTATAAAATGTTTATATTTTTAAACAAAATTGTTAAAAACTAATTTTAAATAGTTTTATAATATTTAATAGCGCAAATGACTCCAAATTTTATTTTGTTTCTACTAAGTTATAGATACATTCAAAAATAAATAAAAATACTTTTCGGCCTTGAAATTTTTGAATGACATTTATGATTTTGTTATTGCTGAAAATTTATCGTTTGCTTGAATCAAATTCTCGAAAACTATAAAATAATATATTGGATTTGAAAACCACAGGGAATTTTAACATTGAATACAGCTTTTGATGAGTAAAATTTAATCTAGGTAGCAGCACAATACAGAACATGATCCTTAGAAAATAAATCTGCACAGGAAACGCGGTTTTGCTGAGAAAGTGATATCCGAATATTGAGAATAATAGGCTTTAATGTTTTAGGTATTAATCTATAATTATTATATCATTCTTTCATCCTAAAAAAATTAATAAATGATTAAGTTAATACAACAGAATTTTTTCATGATAACAACTGTAACTAAGCGTCGATTTTTTTTAATTAAGGTGCAGAAAAAACGTTAGAAACTAAATAAATAACTTACCTTCATTTTCTCAATAAAAAAACTATTTTTACCTTCTCTTGTTTTCCCCAAAACATATAGAAACCGTTAACATATTGTCAGAGATATCAAATTTTACAGTCATCAATTCGCTTTATAATATAGATCGGTCAATAAAGTGCTGCTACCAATAATAATTTCCATTATCTACTGTACCTATCATTTTGGGATGAAATGAATTTCCAAGTCAATGAACTGCTGCGCTCTGCACGGACAAAGTGGTAAATTCTTCAGATGAAGTAGATATTCATTGGAAAGGAATTGCTGCACTCTACCTGAAAACAAACTAAGCTATACTTTTCTCAGATAAAATAATATTTCCTGCAAAAAAATTTAATTATATAATAATAAAAAAAATAAAAAAAACAAGACGCTGTAAGTTTCTCATACGTGATTAAAGATGATGCTGCATTTTCTACTTTTTGGTTATCGTAGTTACTAATTCAGATAAATGATAATATAATGCCAATGAGTATCTATCTAAACATTTATAGAATACTAACTCATCTGACTTAGAAAGTGCTGTGCTCTACGTGGACAAACTAAGTGATAACTATCTCAGTTACAATTATTAAACTAAAAGGTGCTACACTTTCCCATGAAATTAATATTGAAGACATATTTATGCAAGTAAAGTTTATTTTATTTATCGAGCAGACACAGCAATCTGGAACAGAAATACTACGTGGTAATGTTTTTATAAGGAAAGAAGGATTATGTTGTTTCGTTTTATTTAAAAACAAAAACAAAACATTTTATTCATCACCATTTTTAACAAAAAGCGAAGGATAGAACGTAAAATATGGCACAAAACATTTGAATATATTAATACCTTTAGGGATAGATAAGAACAAGAGTTGGTCAAGCGAGACAAGATAAAAAAGATAAAAGATAATGATGTGACCCAAAGACTACTTGAAAATAGGTGTAGATCAAGCAAGTTACCTGGGGATTTTCAATTATAAAAAATAAATGTATTATTAAAAAATACTTTTGTACGTCAAGCATCTGTTCCACTCTTTTAGGAAACTGACTTAACCATAGCTTTATAAGTCAAATCATTTTGACGATGTAAACGTGTTCTACTTTTTTGGAAAATATGTAAAGAAACAACTAAGTTGGCAAATATGTGGTACCCTTTTTCTTAAAATAATGAAAAGAAATTTCAAAAACTTTAAAACATATAAAGCAGTTACTGTATCCTATCTCACAAATAAACGTCTCTGTGACGTCATTTTATGATGAAAGGGGACTTCACACGCTTTTAGAAAAATAACTGTTCAATAACTGTATCTTTGAAGTCATTTTATGAGGAAAGAAGGTGTTATACTTTTCTGGAATAATAAATAAGAAATATCTTTGACTGTGTAGTAATTTTACGAAGAAGGATGTTTTACCCATCTAGAAAAAAATCTAACTTATAACTTTCTCTTTAAACTAATATCACGCAGAATGAAGGTGTCTAACAATGCTCAAGAAGATCAACCTACTAACAACTTTCTATTCTTCATAATTTTAAGAGGGTAATAGGTTCTTACACTCATCTCGAAAACTAACAGAGCAAAACTTTCTTTATGAAGTCATTTTACGTGGAAAGAAGGTGCTATGAAACGTCTAGCAGAGTGGCTAAGCAATAACTTTTTCTGTGAGTTCATTTACCCAGGAAGAAGGTTTTACAGTGCTTTCGAAAAAAAAAAAAACATACAACAACTTTACCTATGAAGTCATTTTACACGGAAAGGAGATGATACTATCTTGTAGATAAATAAATATGCTCTATCTTTCACTGTGAAATAATTTTTCGCTGAAAGAAGGTGCTATAAATATAGTCTTCTAGAAAAATATCCAAGAAATACTTTTTCTGTACACACATTTTACGCGGATTGTAGGTGCTACTCTCTTCTAGAAAAATAATCTAGCAATAAATTCTTAATAATATAATTCGTGATACATAGGAGTGTTCATAATTATAAGAGTAAATAAAGGATAATTTTCTTTAGTTGTCATTTTTGGTATTTCGGGGATATGATAGTTTACAAAATAGAAGCTCATTTAGTGATATATCAAAATTGATAAACTATAATTAATAGAACAATTATTTTGTTTATGTAAAAGTGTATAGTCGTGTACATAAATTGGAAATATCAGTGTTGATTATACCAATATATCATTTTTATATTTACATCATATTAAAGTTTATCACATATGACTGATTTGCTGTTTAAGCATGGACAAATATGAGGAACTACGACTGCAATGCCTAGATATTTGTAACATTTTTTTTTGAAAAAAGGAAGGAATTAAACGTATAAATTCATCTATTACAACATTTTCTGGTTCATGGAATACTTCACACTATGGACTGTACACATATTTGAATTAAGTCACCTGGAGGGTGAACTAGCGAAATGTTCAGAACGTAAACTCTAACCTAACGACATATTAAATAAAATGTACCACGCCAAATAAATCCAGCCAAGAAGGCAGAACTCATATATTATTATAAGCAATCCGCTCTAAAGCTAGAGTATCTAGTAGTCCGGTTTATTTCCATCATGTGTTTTGTATTCAAACTGTACATTATAAAACACTGTATGATTTAATTGGTTTAAAAAATTATGAACATTTTTTGTAAAGATGTAAATTGCAATTTCTCGAGATTTAAAAGTGATTTCTTCAAGATTTTACTTTTTTTTTTAAATTTACATCTTTTGAAACATACATAATTGGTTTAAAAACATAAATGATCTATTTTTACGAAAATATATTTACATGAATATTTAAAATTTAGAAATGTTATTACCACGACGTCGTCTCCAAATTAAACTCGGCTCGTACTAAGTTATATATATGTTGTTTTTTTTTATAAACCTCGGGGTCGGACTTTATTAGTCTTAAGTTTGTAAAGTTTTTGTAAACTGAACATGTATATGTATATAGTGACTAATAAAGATATTTCATTTCATTTCATATATACAGTTAAATCAATAAACTCACTTTTCGGCCATAAAATATTTAAAGTCCTTAAGATTTTGCAAAAGTTGAAAATAGGCTATTTTCTGGAATGAAATTCTATGAAGTTAAAATAGATATTTCTGATATAAATCAAAATAAATTTCTAAAAACCCAGTACAATTAAACTTCCTTCTTTCCTCATGTATAGTAATTGAATATTATCAGAATGAATAGTTAAGGAGCTATATGCCATTTAAAGAAGGATTGCAAGAGGCGAAGCGTGAAATGTAAAAATCTGGTATTTTTATTCTATTTCCAGTTATCACTAACGTGATTTGTAATATAGATTGGTCCCAATTGTTCTGGTACTAATATTAGATTTTATTATCCACGTTACCTACTAAACAGTATCATTTTCAGATGAAATGGATTTCCAAGTCAATGAATTGCTGCGCTCTACAGGAACAAAATGATAACTTTTACGTATTATAAAGTAGTCTTTTGACGATTTTACACCTATCCTGCGAAATTTAAGAAAAGAAGAACGTTTTTATATAAAGGAAGTGCTGTAACCTACCTGATAACAAACTAAGCTATAGCTTTCTCATATAAAATAATTTATCCTGCTCAAAAATAGTAATAAATAACAAATCACGAAGCTGTAAATTTTTCAAACGTGGGTACAGATGATGGTGCATTTTCTATTAGATAAAACAAACTATAATGTCAATGAGCATCACAAATATGTAGAAAATATAGTCATCTCTCCCATATGTACCTAAGTAATTATTCTTTAGAAGAAAATGTCATTTTTAATGTAAAGCAGTTACTGCACTCTTATCTACAAAGAATCTCGATGAAGTTATTTACGCGGAAAGGGGACAGTAAATCTTATAAAAAATAACTGAGCAGTGAATTCATCTGTGATTCCATTTGACGAGGAAAGGAGGTGCTATAGTCTCCTATAAAAATAATTATGAAATAATTTTGACAGTGTAGTCTTATTAGGCGGACAGATCTTTCACTTTTCTAGAACAAAATATCTAACCTACATCTTTGTCTTGAACTAAATTTACGCTTACGGAGGTCCTACACTCAAAAAAAAAAAAAAGAAAAAAAAAGAATAATAACCCAGTAGTAACTTCCTTTGTGTCATATTTTTGCAGGAAAAGTGGTGATGATGCATATCGATATGAAGTTATTTTAAGTAATATAGTAGTGGCATGCACTATTAGAAGAGTATTATTTAAGCAATGACGTTCTCTGTAAGATCATTTTAAGCTAAAGTGAATGTTCTACGCTGATTCGAAAAACATAGATAGGCAATAACTTTTACTATGAAGAATTTCCTGCCTTTCTCAACCTTTTATAATAGTTATGTTGTGCTTTGTATTTAGTCTTGTAAGAGCCTCGTCAATGCCGTAACTGGCGAAACCATGGTCGGCTAGACCAAATAAATTATAGAATTTTTACAAAAGAAAAATTGTGTTTTATTTGTTAAAATGGAATTCTATCAAGTACCGTCGGTCATCAGTGTAAACAATACACATAAAATGGACTATACCATATTAGATAATCTCTTGGAGGGTGAAGTTGTAAAATGTTAAGATATTATACTCTACCCTAACGAATTATAAAATGGCATATACCACACCAAATATCAACAACCAAGTAGCATATCTCATATTTTAATGTACGCAATCCCCTCTCAACCTTAAATAATTGTTTGCCTGGATAAGTTTGATTATAGTTTTTAAATAATATTACACTTGATGAAACTCTAAAATTTTAACCCATTAATAAATATTTTAATTATGGTAAAATTAAACGTAGTTTTGGAAATTTAACTAAATCTAACAACACTAACCAGAGTATATTTTACTTGAATTGTCTCAAGTAGGAACGTCCATAGAGTACATACTTTATTATTTTTGTTGAAGTTTAAAGGCAAAACATCTTGCAGTTTTTATCACCAAGAGGGTAAATTAGCACAAAAAGAGAATAACATAGCTTCTGATACAATAATAGAGGCAGAGCCAGAATAGAGCAAGAGTTGGTATAGAGACACTTAATGGGAAATAAGAAAGAGAATCATACCAAAGTATAATGAATATATAATGGTATAAATATTGCACTACAAAGTTTGCTACACACGTACTCTTTTAAAGTTTTGCACACTATAAATTATTAGCACTTGACTGGTTTACATATGTATGATAGAGCAAATTATTTCAACTCCTTAATAGCTTTTGGATTCTTCGGCATATTACCATGATTAATAGGATTTTTCTGTTTGTTGTTCAGAAAGCTTAGTTAATTTAGTTTTCGATATAAATTTATATTACTCCCCCTCTCTCCACCGATTTGCGGATGGTTAATAATTACCGACTAAAAAATAAGAAAAATAGTTACAATTATTTATACCGTGCTTTCTTTTACGCTTACTTACATTGAAACAGACCTGCTTAATTGATTGTAAAAGTAAGCAATAAATAAAAATAATTACTAACATTGGTTCGATTACAACTGGGCAGACAATATTGGTACATATATCTCTCTTGGTAATAGAGTGCACAATAATGTTTAACTAGGTTTCATACACTTGAATTATAGAACAAAGATCTTTACTTAGATTTATTATATGCGAGGTGAACCTGCGTGTGTCAGTTCTCATTACCAAGTTTTTCAAAGGTTGAGTAATACCGGCTACACTTTGGTATCTCAAGGCTATAAATACTTATTTGCTACCCCTTCGTAAATTATTATTGTTGTATTTCTGACGCGTGTAAAGACGTAATTAGTTTAATCTTAGACATGGATTTATACTGTAAGCTGCATGCTGTATGTTATTTATATTTGTTGCTTTTAAAATAAAATAAAGAAAATCATGCCTTTTTCATTCATATCTATGATTTAGAACAAAATATTAAATTCAAATTTAAACTTTATGAAATTTCACTACAATTTTTAAGTAAACATAAATATTATATCACCCGAGAATGTTAACACTTAACTTGTGAAAACGTCTCTGTGATTAGAACGAAACCATTACGTACCGGTCACTTTTATGCTGACTTTGGCCTAAACAATTTTGTGTTAAATATGTTGTCTTTTGGTTAACCGTTTGTCAAAGTTGACTTCTGTATTCTATTGAATTCCCGAAGTATGGAGGGAGTAAATAAAACTATTACCAGAACCTACAAAAGTACTAAAAAAGATATGCGTTATTTCATTTTCAAAATATTTGACTAATTTTAGAGAGTATTTGAAATGAAAACGTCAATCAGATCGGGCATTTCGTCGGATCTGTTGGCCAGTAGATTGGTGATCCCGAAGAAAGGAAAACACCCTTGTGGTCTTATCCTGTCTGATACAATACCCTGCCTTTTGCAGTTATTAGTCTTGACCCCCAGTTTGTACGTTTCGCATTAAAATGGGATTTTTCACAAGAGATTCAACTACAATAGTTTTACAAATAGTAGATCTATATGAATAGTTGTTTTAATGATTTTATAAATTCATTTACGTAAGGTTCTGAATCCATTTGTTTTTGTTTTCATATGCACTCACTATTTAAGAACAGAACTGAAATATCATATATCACAATTTATAATTTTACGAAGAAAGAAGGCTATTTTAAAATCATTTCAGGAACCAAAAAGTAATATTACCTTGCCAAAACAAATTTTGGAAGTTCAAAATGTGTAATTTTTAAAGAAAAAGCAAACGCAAAGATTAAACACTTTCTGTTTGGTGAATTTTACATAGTAATATTCTACCTATGCAGACTGCATTAGTGAGCTATACGGATAGTTAAGACTATTTGGACACGTTGCAGCAAAGAATAATCTGACACAAATATTTATCATTGAACTTTGATATCATTGCCCTGATGAAGGAATAGATTACTTTGGGAAATAGAAACAATGGAGGTGATAATTATCTTAGTAGAAAGAAAGTCTAACTTCAATTTGGCTACATCAATTATAATAAAACTCTAAATAAATTTGTAAAATTGAGTTCTTTATTATTTTCTATATTCAATAGTGTTTTATACTGATAGTAATTATTTAACTTATATAAATTTAAGTATACATTGTCTTCTAATTTGGTTTTATGTTATCATTTTTGTTTGCAATTTATAATTTCTTGTAGTAGGGTAACGTGATAGAGAGGACTGGATAGTAACATCGTCCCTAAATAAAGCCACAAAATAACCACCTGTTCATCTTAACTCAAATAAAACTATTTTTATTATTATGTAGTTTAGTAATTTATTGTAATATTGTAGGTTATTTTGTTACTTTTACTCTTTTCACACTTAGACCTGTGACTTGAAAGTTGTTATTTAAGTTGTTATTTGAGAAGTATACTTTGGAGTCTTCAAAAAGTATCTTCAGTGCACCATAGTAAAAATAGTTTTACAATTGGTAAAATTAATTAGAAGGTTAATTTTATAGATTAAATTATGTCAATGACTTATAGCTATAATTTTCTTATATGGTCATAACTATCGGATAAAAACAGCTTTGCATGCCAATATTTCAAATTAACGTTTTTTACCACAACCCCAATACTCGTTTACAGACCTACCCCAAACCAGGATAAAAAACTCATACCTCTATATGAATATTGTATAAGAATAGTTTGCTCTAAATTAAAATGTAAATTAATACAATTGGAATAAGCTTTGATGTTAGAAACATTGAGGTTCATTATTTCATTTCATGTCGTTTTACAAATATGGTTTATATATCAACATATCCTTCTTTCATCACTAAAGTCTATTTATAAATCCAAAACTTTTTGACATGACTGTATATTTTGTATTGTTTGAACCACGTTTGCTTAAGTGAACACTCAATTAAATGTGCGTGAAGTTTTGAATATCATTGAAAATTTTGAAAGAATATTTCAGTGAAATCCTGATAGTAGTGAAAGTAGGATTGTTACAGTTTACAGTTATAAATAAAAGAAAAATTACTATTTTGTTTTAATAAGGCAAATTTAAATAACGCATAATATTCAACACAAATTATGTATACTGTCAAATATATCTCTCTGTCGAATAGTAATATTATTTTACAAAAAAAGATATGTGTAACAAAACATGAGTGTTGAATGGAATATGTTACTTGAAAATGTTACGTAAAATTAACATGATTCTGTTTACTGGAATATATTCCCTACGATAATAATTTTCTGTTTATTTAAAATCTAGCTTTTGTTGTTCATATGATAAATCATAACATTGAACACAATGCATTTACGATAATTTCATTATAATTCGCGGCTACATCATAAATTGCAACTTAAACATGCATTATAAAAAATGTAGAACGGTTTTTCAAGGGCTAGTACTTTATCACATTACTTAGTGCCTTATCTCGGATTATATAAACAAAAAATATATATATCCTAATTTGTAAATAAGTGGCAATCATTTAAATAATAATAGTAAATTTTATTTTTGTCTTTCCGTCTACATTACATTTTGTTAAATGTATATCACATAATCCAAATAAATGATGTTAGGACACACAATTATAAAACTGACTTAGTTGTAATTATAATTTGTAATCAACCCTCTAAAGTTATACTACCGCATTTAAAACAATCTATATAAGTATTTGTAAATTTATCTCGTTTTAGGTTTTATGTTTTATTTTATTTACAAATATTTACAATTCAAAACTTTTTTATAGTAAATACTATAAATCTAGCAACATCATATCCTTTTATAATCAACCCAAACCATTTTTATTCTCGTAAACTTTAGCATACGGCGAAAAAACTTTAATCACTTACGGAGTTCCATTGTTTAGAGAAACTTAGATTCATAACCACTTTCATTCCTGTCGTCAATATAGGACTAAATATGGTAATATTTCAAACTACAAATTCATTTTTTTCTGGGAAAAATTATGTTTTGTATTAATATTTCAATACGTATTATTTAGGTAATTTTTCATTATTGTACAGAGTTCATATAGCCTAAATCATTACCTAGTTCCTTGTAGAATGTGTCAATGCTCACCTATTTATTTTTTCTACAATCGCTATTCCAATACAAACTAATTCCAATGAAAAAGAATTACAAGTAATTACATTTTGTTAAAATATACAATTTAATTGTTGTAGTTATCCTCGGTCTTTTTTAAATAATTGTAGTAAAATATTATCATTTGAATAATAATTAACTACTTGAATCAATTTTCCCTTAAAAAAACTTTTCAAGTATATTATATATATATATATATATATATATAAAAAAATAAAAAATTGTAGCTTTATATATATATATATATATATATATATATATATATATATATATAACCAAAACTTAAAAGTATAAAAGTGATAGAGTGATAGAGTAAGTATAGAGTGTATTCGTATAAACCACTGTTCCCCTACAGTGTTACTACGGGAACTGACAGTTGATGATTGATAGTTTTGTGAATAATTGACAGCTCACTACGTTAGCACAAAGTTTTAAATGAAGATTATTTGTGAAAAGTCTATAACTTCTACTACAATCAGTTGTTTATTTGTCTTAAAATCACTTTAATTTGACTTAAATAGAAATGAAGTGCTGTTCTCTAGGAATTTGATTTAAGGTATGTATCACTAGGAATATTTGATTTTAATGTCCATTCATTTGATTATAATCATAATTTATGGTAATGGTTAATACTGAAGGGTAGTCGGATTTATGTATCACGTTGTCATTCCAAGAATAACGTGGTTTATGGTAATCGTTTTGAAAGAGTTGATTATCATTTTATCTTATACATTACCAATTATCAAAGTTAGAAATAATATAAGGTTAACTTTAATGTAGGTAGATCATTGTCACATAAAGCTGTAAACTAAGGATAGCCATATACTTATCTCAATTAAAAGATTTCATAAAATATAAAGTGAAATGAACCAGATTACAGAAATTTAAAATACAATATTGAATTTAATTGTTTCTTACTCTTTTTTGTAAATTGTTTATAATAATAAAAAGAAGTAATTGTTAATTGTTAGGTTATTCTTATGCAAACAGTCCTAAATGTCCTAGTGGACGACCGGTTTTGACCGTTAGTTGGTCATCTTCAGGTCCATGACACCACTCTTCTTTTCTATCATCCAATTTTGGATTTCATAATGAAATTGCACTTAAAACCACACCACACTTACAAGGCAAGCTATTTCGTCATTTTTCTAGCATTGTAAAAATAATTGTTTATCATTGTGACTTCTGATAGAATATACACTATTACTCTAACTAATATGTTCCTAATTCCTAACAGTACATACCACCTTGATTGTGAGACACATTATAAAGCAAAGGAAGTATTATGATGCATTAAATGTGGTTTCGTACCTAAAACAATGCTCTAAATCTATTTAGCAAATTGTGTTTGGTTTTCCTGAAAATAGACAAAGTTGTGGTATATTTTGTAACTATTAATTTGAAGCAAAAAAAGATAGTAATAAACGGCTTTTTTAATAACCATGAAACGTTGATGTTATATTTAACTAGTTAAAAATATCTTTTAACGTTTATATTGAAATATAATTATTTTAATTAGTCAATTAAAAAAGACTAATTAAAATAAGTCAATCTGATAGATCCAGATAAGGAAGCTAGCAATAGGAACGAGAATAAATGTATTAGAATTTAAAAACTAAACATGTCGTTAATAGTTACCAACACTTCCTTTTATCATTGAAATGAATGTGTAATTTCTAGAAACAATTTATTCATAATCGAGTTGAAGCTAAACACGTATAGCCTATGTCCATTATTAAAAACATAAATATGAAACATAATGTGTCACAAGTGTCTATGTTTTTATTTAAATACAAGCATCATTTTCAACAATACTAATCGATTGTTGAACAGGTGCAAAAAACGTGATCGCCTGTTACACAAAAAAAAAAAATTATGAAGACACTTCTTAATTTTTACCTTAGATAAATAACTTTGACCTTAATAATTTTAAATAATAGATACAAAATAGATATGACGATTCATATGAAGTGAGTCAAAAAAACATGCCAAATTAAGATTATTGGTAGGTTCTCTTCTTGTTGTTTAGACCAAAACCCTCTCGGTTATCAAAAGCTAATAAAGTGATAAAGAAAGGAAGAAAAAAACCAGAATTAAGGCTTCTAACTTTCGAAATCTTTAATAGCGTCAGATTTAGAAAAGAACAAGAATTATACAATTATACAAAGGAGAAATTATAATAAAGATGAAAGTGAGGGATGTAACTAAAACTATTTTAAAAGGGCGTAGATCCAGCTATGGTTCATCGTGATTGTCACACCCTTACTATAGTGTGCCCCTGGGAATATTTATTGGTAGGAATAATGGATATTGTAGTTTTGTAATAGGTTATACAACAGGAGAATTTACATATTACAAATTAGTGATAATAACTACTCTCAAATGAATGATGATGAACTTTAGTTTTTTATCATTTTGAAAAATAAAATATAACACAGAGGTTAGGTTAGGTTAGGTTATTTTGCACGTATGATTGAGTAGTATTAAGGAATGTTGAATTCGTAACGACAGCATCATAAGATGGATCAGAAGCAAACTGAATCAGCACTACGATGTTGCTCACTATGGTAGTACATACCTACAACATATTCAAATATTATAATATTTATTGAACCATGAGTGATCCAAACATGTTTTGTGATCACCATTAATTTTGTCTTTTTATACCTTTACCTTGACATGTCACATAATGCAGTTTCCCTTATGAAAATTATGAGTATCCCAAAAATATCCCCTTTAGGTGGAGGAGCACACTCCAACTATCATAAAAGAATCTTTAGTTGACATAGTTAACAGTTCTAAAAGAGTTTGGCTCAGATAATTTCATACAAAAGTTAAGGTTTGGAGAGGGATATTATAACACATTTTAATTATTAAGATATCAAATTTCAGTTTAAAATACTACACTAGTTTATAATATTTATATACGAGGTGTGTTTATATGTGAATTTTTATTTTTTAGGAATAATTTTATTTAAGGATCAATAAAGCAAAAGCTTAAAGTTTCAAATATTTTAATAGTATGAATGAGCTACAATTGTTTCGCCTTGCGGCATCATCGGGCAACTGATAATTTACAAGTATAGACAACTATATAAACAAAAGTAACAGGAAACTGAAATACAATAGAGAAATCGGGGAAGGTAGGGGGATGACCTAGCAGGTAGGTAAAGGCTAATGAACTATGTTACGGATGGGTTTTAGAAGAGGTGACGAAATTAATACAATGTGGTCATTTAATTGTAACTCATTCATACTATTAAAATATTTGAAACTTTAAGCTTTTGCTTTATTTATCCTTGAATATGGAGTTTCAACAAGAAATATCTGCTATTACATTAAAGATAATTTTATTTATTCGTCTACATCAATGTTATACCCTTCAAAGTATTCTCTATTAGATATTACGCTTCTTCCAATCACCGAAATACTTCTGAAAAGCGGTGTTTGTGATAGCGTTTAATCCTCTCAGCGATGCACTTTTAATCTCATCTATGCTTGCAAAACAACAGCCCATCAAGGGTCCTTTTATTTTTGAGAACAGAAAAAGTCAAACGGGGACATATCTGGCAAATATGGAGGCTTGGGCAATACAATGTTATTTTTGACCAAAATTCACGAACAAGCAATGAAGTATGAGCAGGTGCATATCGTGATGCAAAAGCCATGAATTGATTCGCCACAAATCCAAGTTTTTTTTCGGATAGCTTCACGCCAAAGACGTTGAACTTGTAGGTAGTAATCCTTATTGATCATTTGACCTTGTGGCAAGTACTCATAGTGAACTATTCCATTCAAATTTAAGAACACAGTGAGCATAATCTTTACATTCGACCGCAATTGTTGAGCTGTTTTCGGTCTTGGTGATCAAGAATGGCTCCACTGAGATGATTGAGCCTGTTGTAACACGTTTCAGTAGTTCTCCTCCGTTGTTGAGTTCATTTATCGACTCCTGTGGAACTTCCATTTGACGCTGTTTCTGTTTGAAATTCAACAATTTTGGGACAAATTTTCCTGTCACACGTTTCATACCCAAAACATCCGAAAAAAATTCATAGCATGAGCCAATTAATATGCTAACATCATCAGCGACTTCTCTGATTGTAATTCGGCGATCGTTCATAATCATTTCTTTCACTTGTTCCACGTTTTCATCGGTTGTAGATGTGCTGGGCCGTCCAGGGCACTAGTCATCTTCAACGTCTTCAAGGCCATCCTGGAAATGCTTATACCATTCGTAAACCCTTGTTTTACTCATGGCAGAGTTACCAAAAACAATATTTATCATTTCTAAAACATTGCTGCTCTTTATTCCATTTTTATAGCAAAATTTAATGCAAATTCACTTAACTATTTACAAAAATAATAATCGCCGATCGTACCACAACAAAGTTAACCTATTTGACAGCAGACAACAGACTAAACATCCCATATGATTAACTATAAACATATACTTTTCAGACCAACAAAACAACGAAAAAATTGCACGAATCGGACTTAGACAACCCGCGAAATTACATAATTCCCGTTACTTTTTTAACAACCCTTGTACAATGTGTAAAAATAAAAATTGGTATTTCCTTAGTATAAAAAGTAATAGTAAAGGCATTTATTTAACAAGATCTCAGTCTCTCGCTTTGTTTGAATAAAAGAATGATTTTTATTTTTTTTTTTGTAAATATGTATACAATTTAATTCTATTAACTCATAAATGATACAACATAAAGTATATTATGTACTACTTACATACCATAAACACAAATGACGAATTCAATTCAAACATCCCTAATATGGTAAAGTTTCCTTGACGTACTTTGTTTTGCAATTTGAAGTGATACACCTGGGAATAAACAAGAAGAAGAGATTGAAAGTCAAACAAAATTTATATCTAACAGTTTCATAAATATTAGCTAGTAAAATACATATAGTTTTTAATTCTCGTAATATTACTACTATAATAAAATTTGATAACTTCTCCAAACAGAAATCACGTGGTGACAAAATTGATCCTTTATAGGAATCCCAAAAACAGTATGATTGTGTAAATAACATTTTTAAAAAAAATAACTCTAAAGCTTGCTTACCTCATTTTGTGTTTCTTTATCAACTGATGAAGAAAGAGAATATCTTAAGAGCGATGGTTCAATTTTCTGTAACTAAATATCAACACCTTTAATTTTTCAAATATATTACATTAATAAATGTTTCAAAAATAAAAACAAATTCACTATCAATAAATCTTACATCTAAAATAACAAAACAAATAACCATCGTAAACGATTCAGTTTTCCAGATAACGTTGTATAATTTTAATAATGTTTGCACTTTTTAATATCTTAAATTTCCAAAGAACAACAATTGAGTTAAAACGATGATAATTTGACATTGTAATGTGTAGGGCATTTCATTTTAATTGGTAAATATGTTTTAACAGTAAAAAAATAAATAAATAAATAGACGTCAAATAGTTTCATTTATTAAAATTTTGATCAACATAGAAACCTAATACTTATAAATTAAAATTGATTTCTTTCATTACTATACTTAAAAATTTTGTGACGTCTCCCCACCCCCCATTTTTTGTTTACGTAATACAAATTTCTGATCGTATTCGTGGTAATAAACAAATTATTTGACTGTTTTTCTTTTCTTTTTTTAACAGTAACATTTTCAGATAGTAGGTAATAAACCTACTCTTCCACTTAAAATATTTCAAATAGTGTTAAATCAAACAGGATTTTTCACCTATAGGGATTAAAAAAGGTTAGTTTTACCGAATTAAAGAATATTAGCCTAAAAGTAACCAGTACAATAATGGATCAAAAGTTTAGCAAGGGATGACAAAGTTTGGATATACTGCAACAATATCGTCTTTTAAAAACGTATATAGTTATTTATTTATATAAAAGCAGCTTAAAAGTAACCTATATATTATTGGCTTACAAGGCGAAAATAAAATGTCATCTTTGTTATGTTTTTGAAAGATACAACGTTGTTTACCATGAAAAGTTTTCCAATTGATTATGTATCATGTATAGATCAAATTTCGTATTTCTATGAAATAGAGACTTTTCAAATATTTAATGTTTTTAGGGTCACAATGTTGTGTAGAATTAAAAGTGTATTACCGTAAAATGACAAAATCTCACAGATATAATCAAAATATTATTTGTTGAAGAGAAAGTAACATCTTTGATGTCATTTTTTTTCCAGCATCTAATCTCCAGGTCTAGGGCTATAGAAATTATATAAATCTCTTAATTCACAAATCGCGTAAATCCTACAAAAATCGTGATTATACAGTCATGTAGAATATTAATGAGAAACAATTCTCAGGGGTCTGTCCCAATTGCAGCAATTAGATGTTACTAAATATCTACGTAAAATGTAAAAACAAGTCTAAATACACGTTTGGTTGATCAGTATTGTATATTCCCTTTGGAATTGTACTAGTAAATGAAGGTCAAGCTTCATCTTGGCAAATCTTTAAAGCTTAAAGTCTATGGGAAATTTAAAAGAAGAAAGAGATAGATAAGTTATCGTATGATTACCAAATACTATTAATTCATTTATATAATAAGTATAAGTACGGAAAGATTGATAATGATAAGTTTTGATTTATTAGTATCATAAAACTAAGTTTATAAAACTACACTTTTATTGTTATTTATATCATAATAGTAATTAACACCTGTGTTATAACACGACATTTGACTTTGAAAGTACACTGTTATTTTTATTTATAATATAATGTCTACCAACAACTATTTAAACTTAACTCAGTCTCTGGCATCCATGAACATTTATGTACTTATTAAAATCAATTAAATGTTTGGTGTTAAATTACTGGTGACGAAGAGTGTACAGTTGAACAAGAGTTACTATCTGTGCCCATATTATGATTTATAACTGTAAGAAAATTGATCGCATTAAATAAAAGCTATGTTAATAAATGTAAATATTTTGGTAAAACCAAAAGTTCGGAAATATAAAAAAGCTTCGATCATGGGTGAATTGCTGAAACGCTGAAAAAACAAAATATATCACGGAATAAAAAGAAATTTCTAAAGCACATATTGTAGTTACCAATTTCAATAACTTTGATTGAAGTTCTGATGAAGTGGATTTATACACTTGTTGTGTCGAAAATGATAGACATAATAAAAATTAGGTTATGTTTTATAAGAAGAATAATTTAGGTGAACTGATGAGGGCTTACCTGATTAATGCTTTCGAAAAGCATATCAAAGAAGTGGAATCATCTTTAAATTCGGAATTTTTCCAGTTTTTCCTTAAGCAATCATTAAACTAGGATCATAATAAATATTTAAGAATTTGAATGTCCCTAATTTCTCAATAATATTAATTTTAGAAAATTTAATTATTTAAATTAGAACTTATAGGTCTTTTGCAGGAATTATACATGAAATGTACATGAACTTAGTAGTAATAAATATTAAGGATACAAATCAATGTCAAAAAAAGTATATAAATCAAGACAGAAGATGGAATTAAGTCATACGTTGGAATATAAAACTCTTTGACTTTGAATAACAATCAGTTGCACTTACAACATACCGACAAATCACGTTCTAAAATATAACGCAACTGATCTTTTAACACCTGAAGTACCAAATTATACCTTAAACTTTGTATGGTTACTGTTTCCAAAAAAGTTTAAAACAATTTTCACTATTTTAAATCTCACTTAAACATAGATGTACATTTATCAATAATTATAAGATAGTAATAACAACTTTACCTGTCCATTAAACAATGTCGGACCATAACATATGAACCAAACTCTCAAAATATTATACAAAGCTTCATTTAAGTTCATGATGATATACAATAAAATTTTATCAGATTTTAAAATATTTGGTAAATTGAAAACCACTCCGTAGGTGAATAACACACAAGAGTAGAATAAAGCAGCCAAAGAGCAGAGCAAATCAATTTGGAACCTGGACATGATATCTTCAGAGAATGCAATAACTTGTTCATGCATCTTACGGAGCTTCTTAAGATCACTTATCTTTCCCCGTGGTCTTACACTCCACAGTTTGATTACTTCTTCAACGCAGGGTAGATGAAGAGTTTCCTGGTATTCATCCGAGCGGATACTGTCTATCTGAGAGACAAGACTGCGAATACGTTCTTGAAGTTGGTAGAGGAGAATAAAGAAGAATACCTCTACGAAGATAGGTCCTATCTCCAACATACCTTCCATGACGTGTCGGAATGTATAGTACAATATTGCGTAATAGTCATCCAATCTAAAATCACAAATTAAAAAAGTTACTTATAAACTGTAAACCAAATACGTACAGCTCGAATAAACTAGCTATGCACACTTACAAGGCTCTACCAACCGGACGTAAAAATCGCTTGCTTTACACTGCGAAAACACTTGACAAAAACAAGCACTTGCACATAACATAATAGCACTTTAACAATCTGTACATTCAAGAAGGAGTTAAGAAACTATCAGACTAATGTAAAACTTTCCAATCATTAAAAGTAGGTTGCACATTAAGTGTTCCCTAGGATAGTAAGTTAGAGATAGCATTACTCCTTGTTTATGATTATGTCCTTATGTTATTAAATAAATTATGCAGCTCAGAGGTTCTAATTATATATCTTTTATTAATAATTTTATAGTTTTACCGTAGGTATTATTTTTTATAATTTGTTTAATAGTAACTGGTAATTACAAAACATGTGCTTTTATTTTACAGCATTATCTCTCCTTCATTTCCACATTCTATTTTATTTTTTACATTCAAATTGTAATTGTGGTCAATAAACCATGGTAGAGTTTTACTATAAGTATCTTATTGCTAGTCCGTAGTCCGATAGTTGTAGCGGTGCTACAGTTATGTTTCGCCAAACACTGTAGCCTTCGTCAACAAATATACAAACACGTAACAGAAAACCTTAACAGTTTAAAATAATAAAAGCTTTTCGTTATACATAGTTATTAAAATTTTCTGTGGCGGGATAAAAACTGTCCGATCTATCCTGCTGCTGGATAGGTATTTGCGTCAACGTTTGGTTTATCGTAGTAAAAATTCATGTCTGTCTACCTTGAAATCAGTTTTTATTTAAGTCTGGCTATTGTATAGTGTATCGAGATGAAAAGTATAGTTTTTCAATAGGCATGTTGCTTGGGTTACTCTTGTATTTTTTGTAAATCTGGAATTTCTCTATTATATTCACTATAACGCCCTTTTTAAAGTTGTGGAAAATGTATAAATTTGTATCGATGTAGGTCTATGCGTGAGTTTCTTTGATTAGGTGTTTTGCATAGAAGTCTCTTTATCTGTTATTTGTTATTGTTTTTCTTTGTGTGAAGGACAGTGGAGTTAGCCTATACATATATCTTACTGTAGCCATTACAGTAAGATGTATATTCCACTTACATCTTGTAAACTCCACTACATCTTACTGGAGTGCTTGTATATCCCACTATTTGTAAACTCGTTACTTCATACTTGCTATATTGTTGGGGAACTAATCCAAGTTGTTTGGCATCAGACGTGCAACTTTGTAGATGTGTCTGCGGAAAATGTTGCTGATGAATTGGACGAAAATTCGATTGTACGTCATTGAAACACAATTGGGGTTTTCATTTGTGGGTATTGGTTTGATATTTTTTCTTGTGTTTGTTCAATAATTTCTCTATTATTGTAGAATAATAATTGCTATAGATAGTGCGATATGCTTTATGATAGAAATTAACTGGTGGAAGTAGTTTTGGTTCATCTATATACATAAAACTGTTGTAAGCCACCAGTTTGTGGGATAACGGATGATCGAAAGTATTCTTTATTGTGTTACTGGCTTATTTGGAATATTTTATATTTTAATTTACAAATTAATTTTTTTCATGTGGAAAATTTTCAATATTAATATTCTGTACAAGTAAAGTAATTCTAACAAATCCGTAACTGACGTTATAAATTTTTCAAATCCTTCAATAACTACTTCAACTTCAATTTAAATATTACAAATTAAACTACTTAAAATTTAATTTTAAAGTGATAATTTCCAATCAGTGTCTATGTCATAAAATTGTCCTCATGAGGTACCCGTTACTTTTAAATAATAAATTAAGTTTAGGTTCTTAATAAAATCTTATAACTTCGCAGATAAAATTAAACGTTGTTAAACAATATGATTGTAGCGGGAACCGAGATTATAAATATAAAAATTTACGTAATCTCCCAGTGTTATAGATTTCTTATTTAACACCGTATAAAAGAGTTTCTTAAAAAAAATCAAGAGTTAATATTTAATACTTCCAAAATATAACATAATCAAACATAAAAATATATTCTTAATATTTATTGTTGTCACGAAACAGAGGAATTAGAACAGTTTTCTAGGTTAGTTATTTTTATATACTTAGATTTAAATGATTTTGAAACACATTAATACCGTAAGATTCTTTGTTATTTTCAAAAAGGAACGGTACAATAATTGGTGGGAATAAATGGTGTTTTAAGGTGTAGTAAGACGGAGGGGTGAAAAAATGTTTTGTAGTATAATATTTTTTTAGAAAATAATCCCTCCCACTTCGCTTATCCTCTGGCCTTATAGTCTGTGCAAACATCTACTTTGTTTTTAATTATACATATACATGTTTATCCTTCCATTTTATTCAGGGAACAATAAAAAGAATTAAAATAAGTTTTAACTTCAAAACTATTGAAAAGTTTTAATTTTTGATTATTTTATAAATTAAAAATATTTATTGTAGATTTTCTTAAATAAATATAATAGACAAGTTGAATTAAACTTACCGAAATATAAAAATGTATTCGATTGCTTGAGATAATAATTTGAGTATTATGAGAATGAGACAAGAATACCTTACAACGATGTTTCTAAAATTAAATTTTAAATCACTTCCACAGAGTAGAAAACTTTTATTTAGAAAATACACATTGTCAGCTATAAAAAAATGACACATGCAAACAGAGTTTGAAAAAAGTTTCAATAATTTGTCAACTAAAATAACAAATTTTGCATTAAATATCTTATATGTATTCTCAATTTCAATTTGAATATAATCGAATGGGCGTGCATCGTACGGTTGGGGTACAAACTGTATGTAGCACATGTAAAATGTCGCTGTTAAAAATAAAACTGTTAAGCATTTTGAGAAGTAGGAAGTTTTAAAACGTGAATTTTGACCATCGAAATACACGGATAGCGTGCCAAAGATGTAACCAAAGCGTACAATCGTTGTCCACACGTTCATTATACAATGGAAACTGTTGGTAGCGTCAGCTAAACAAATCGTTAGGTAAATAATGATCGCCTCCGTGAATTTACAACAATGAAACACCTATTAAGTAATTTAATCGTAAAGGGAATGGTAATGATTAACAAGAACTCTTTCAACAAAGTAATTTACTGGTTTTGAGAGAGTACGCCCCACTAGATTCAATTTAATTTCGACATAGATAATAGTTAGAACGTCATAATATCGACAAATTTATTATTAATATCGAGCTTCGTAGTATTGAAATAATTTTCATTGTATCTACGATTATATCTAATTAAATTAATTACATTTGCAGCGTGTTTCTTTTAAAGCAGAGGTTTTTATTATTTTAAAAAATCTTTATTTTAGCTTTATAAGCTCCTTACAATATTTATATTATTATATTGTATGTGTGTATGAGGGCGAGTATGAGAGTCTGTCTATTCACTGTAAACGAATTAAAAAAAAAAAAATCCTCCAAATAATATTTTTGTTTACTGTGTGAGGGCGCGCGCACTTGTGTCTGTGTGTATATGCGCTCGCGCACGAGCATGTGTGTGTGTGTGTGTGTGTATGTATGCACGCCGGCACATATTCACAAAAACCGGTAAACGCAAAACTCTTGGTAACTAGCTTGATGTTTATTGCTATTTGTAGATATTGTGTTTTGAATAAAAATCGACGCACATAGCATTTTTTATACAAAAACAAAATTCAGTGACTCCAGTCCCAGTTTTAATTTTAGTCTACAAAACCCTTGAAGGTGGTACGAAGTGATTCAATACAAAAAATCATACCAATAATAAAAGTTCTTTCTTCTTTCTTTTCTTCCTGAAATTGACCAGATATAAGGAAAACGAAGACAACAATTCACATTTCAAGAAATGGATATGGTATTTTATTAAAACATCTGTATTATAGATAGAGTGATATAAAACTCAATGACTTGTTTTATGTACCTCTTTTTGTTGATTTACTTATTTCTTACGAACAGGTATTATGTTATAGATGGCAACTAACAGGCATGGTTTTGATTTCTAGTTGTTACAACGTAGAAAAATGTTATCAATGTCTTTTTTTATTGTAGTTTTGTGAGGCTCCAGATTTTTAGGTATTAATAAAATGAGAAAAAATAAACTTGAGATACAACGAAGAACACTCCGCAGACGATAGACAACAAACAGACAGATATACAAACAGATTGTTGGATTCAGAGGACCTCAAGACGGATATTATCCGAATACAACTCAACATGAATTTCTTCCATCACTTAAACTGTATACTATGTAAATGTAAGAGAGTAAAACAAAAAACTGAGAAGAATTTCATTACCAATTATGTCATAGTATTTTTTAAAACATTATATTAAATTTTAACAAAAAATATTATAATTTTTTTTAAAATAACTTCTTAAAAAATACAAAATTGATTAAAGCAGTTACGTTTTCTTCTTCTTAAGATTATGTTAAAAACTGCCACTATTCCAAAATAATACATGCACCTGTGTAGTATAGAAAGAGTGGAATTGCCAATGAGTGATTACTATTTGCAGTATTGAGTGTTAAACATCGAATATCAGACAACCACCCTGTCAGCTTATTATAATGTTACAACGAGATATAATTAACAATAATGTACTAAAATGTTTACCACATGAAAACTGATTCACAAAGCCTACTGTAATGCTTTTGCTACTAATGAATAAAATAAACACTTATTTTCACATATTATGATTTACGACAACTTGTATACTTATCAAACACTGTTGTTACCTTCAGATCTTATAAACTAACAATATTGTAAAATATTGCAGTTCAATTCTAAATTTTTCTAAACTTTATTAATTTAAAATAAAGGTGATTTTATAAAAGTACGTAACTAATTCACATTTGTTTATTACGTCACTGACATTTGTTTATTACCAAGGTTGCATTGCTTTGTGATGAGACTGTGATCCGGGATAAATAAATAGAAGTTTTTTTTTTTTTTTTAGAAGTCCACAGACCACAAAAATGGTTGTTTAAAAGTAAATATGAATATATTTGTGTGTGGGGGTGGACAATTTCACCACAAAAGGAATTTAATTATAAATAATAAAAGTATTCTGTCACTAATGGAAATTTCAAATTGTAATCAGTGCCTGGATAGCGAACAAAGTCACCAGCGACCTATTTACCAGCTCTTGGTTCCTGTATGAAAAAGCGTGTAGAAATATTTCCAATTATAAAAGAAATACAAAATGTAACAAAAAACTTTCCTAATCCAGAACTTTCAATACTGATGTAATAAGAATTGAAATATTAGTATAATAAAGTAATGAACTTTGAAAAAATCCAATTTAAAAACAAAATAAATAGTCAATCTGAAAGTGTTTTTATAGAATATTGTAAAACTAATAAATTAAGAAAGAGAAAATGTTTATTGATAATTGTTGTAAAAAGCCATATTTTTTAAAGTTAATAAGAAATAAAGTTCAGTAAAAATTAACATATTTTATAATAAATAATAAAATATGAGTTTTTATTGTGTTTATAAATTATATATTATCTAAGGATATATTATGCAAATTTCAGTTTTTGTTCTTATAAAAGATGTTAAATTCCATTAAAAAGGCGCAAACATAATAATGTAGAGAATCAAGGATGTTTGTAAAAAATGGGGGGGGGGGTTGTTAAAATAACACGTAAAAGATTGATTTAAGACGTCACAATAAAATAGTACCAGAGAAAGAGGAGTTTTAAAATAAATTTCAAAATAATAAATGAATTTATTTTTGTATTGTTTTCACAATAGATAAGTAGAATTTTTAATTGTTAAATAAATTAAATTAGCTGTAAAAATGAGCTTTTCCTTATTTTTTTACCTGGATCAACATATTCACGTAGTAAAAACATTTTATAAATGCAAAGTTTGGAAAGTGGAAAATCGAATAATAGCGAAATTTGTGAGCGTAAATTTACATATTAATGTATTTTTCCTGACATAAGATTTTATTCACTTCTATGTACATATGAGTTAAAAACTTCGGTGTAGCCTAAATGTAATTTTACTAAATATGTTTGACTATAGTTATCTGTTAAAAAAAGATGAACAAAAAAACAGTGATTATAAAATTATATCAATGACTCTAATGGTGTTTTATTTAGAATTGAAACTAATAATGCGGTTATAAAACTTCATGGTATATTTTGCCATTTGTATTCTGAGCTTGATTGTATATTAGTTAACAACCGAAGGTGCTTGGTAAAACAATGAAGGGGTAATCTCAATTAGTTATTCTTTTGTTACCACGTACATTAAAATAATAAATTTGAAACAAAATGATTAAGATAACTGTTCCTAACATGTAGTGTGTCCTTATTAGAAATAAATAAACGTATTTTCTAAATGTTGTCCAATTTTCATGACAATAATATATTAAACTATAATGCACTTGTAAAATTGTTTTGTCGTCAATGTATATTGTGTAAAACATTTTGTAGATGGGCATATATTTGTTGTACATGTATATCATAGAATTTTGTTAACTAAAGTTAATAAAAAAATTGTACAATGATTTAATCTCTGTGAAAACGGTAATATTTTGTATCTCAGCGTTGAAATAAAAATAGATTAGTATTCTGTGATTTAGGAATTTCATGGTTTCTAAAAACAATCAAAGAAAAATTAGTAACATAACAATAATAAAAAAAAAATTTAATATATATATATTTATATATAATGACGGTACTGTGGGTATCGACCCAATCAATCCACTGCGTTTCCAGAATTTCAATTGAAATTAGCGCTCTGCAGGGTTTCTCTATGCTTTTATAGGAGGTGTGGTCTGATTCAACACTTGCCCATGTTAAAACTCCATTATATCTATAGGTAAATAGATATCCATGTTAAACGACACATATGCCCAATATTCAGTGAAATTACACAATTTATGGAATCTAACTGACCATGATTTTGCCAGAAAAACAGGTGTAATTTATCACAAATTCCCTGCTCTAGACCCTATAGCGTCGTAGTTCCTCAGACACTCATTCCTAACCTTCTAGCTGAAATTTATTTTCTTATATAACGGCATTTTCTTATTGTGTATATATTGTTTACAATCCAATATATGTCTTTAGTATGCCTAGTAAATTGTGTTAATGGCAAAAGTATGGCTCAATAAATTGCAAAATTTGACTAAATAGTACGTCCACAAAATAAAATTTGTTAGGCCTATAGTACTGATTATGGAATATTCCTTCCTTATCATTTGTAAAATTTAAATAATAATAATAATATTTTTTTATAAAATTTATTGTTTTATTTGAAAGAATTATACTACTTCACGTATAATCATATCTAAAATCCCTATGTTAATTGGTGAGTTATAAATTTTACTTTATGAACAATCAGACAAAAAATACAGTAACTAAATCTCTCTCATTTCGTTCAAACATTAATCTGTTGACAATTAATCCGCTCTGCAACTTTAACTTGGCAGCTTTAGAGATTACAAATAGTTACCGTGCACTTTTGTTGTATCTCGATGGTTTTCTACGCTCCTGTTACTCAACACTAGCTCCTAGTTCAAACCAAACTATCTAGCCACGCCTACTTCCTAGACAAGTGCATCTAGTACTGACGTCACAGTTGCATTAGCATGACTTGGCTGTGACCTAATTGTGTTGCACATTGCACAGTTTATCAAAAGTTTGCAATGCATTTTAACATATTCATTTAGTCGTTTTATTATTACTTCTGATTTAGGCCCAAGTTGCTTTTTAAACATTTAACAGTTCTTTTGTCATATATATATATATATATATATATATATATATATATATATATATATATATATATATATATATATATTATATATTTCAAGCTTTCGTACTGATAAAAAAATAGTTTTGATGTCCTAATTCTTTTGTAAAGTAATAATGTTTTTTTTAAATAATCTTAAAAAGAATGAATCATTAGTTATACAAAAAGCCTAAAATATTTACATATTTTCTTTATTACACAAAATTTAACGTTATTATTTGCTAGTTTCCTTTTAAAGTATTCATATGATATTGTCGTATTTTTTTGACGCATTCACCACGATAAAATTGAAGGTATGACACGAATTAGAAGTAATTAATTATAACATTATTTTACAAAAACAAAATTTACAAGTTTTTACATTTGACATGATGGATTTACACCACAATCTTCAATATAAAGCCTTGAATTTAGGTGGGCCAACACTTCTTGTGCCGAATTTATTAAGCGATAGCATGTTTAACTGTGTGAGACGCACAGTTGTAGGAGGTGTTTAAATAGGACCACCACAAAGTTTTGACTGCTCCTAATACTAAACAAAATTTATAGCTTACTTTATGTGTGTTTCTTTCTATTGTACCAAAATAGTTATCATTCCGTAGAGCGTTGCATTCCGGATAAGGAAAATATCAAGCAACTAGGAAGTAGTAAGAGGTAGAGCGTCTCTCAGTTAATCGATATGAAAGTGTAGATAATTATTGTTATAGAGTTTGTTTAAATTCTCGGTTTTGTTTTTAAATTGTAGAAATTTATTTATCAAACTTGTGTCTGAAGTTGGCCTATTTGTAGAGTGTATTACAAAACCATTTATATATTTACATTCTATAAAATACATTTATTTATTTATTATTTTTTTTGTTATAATTTCAGTTCAGTTTATCGGGGAATAATGAAATTTTGATTTCACATATAATAAAGATTGAGTCATAATATTTGAAAATATCTTAAATATATTTCTGTACTGAGATAGATGAATAGATATTATTATATTGTTTATATTTATTATATCTATTTGTTTAAAGTTTTGTACTCTCTTTTTTGTTTATACAGTCTATGAAGTAGATAAAAGGTAATCAGTTAAAAATTAAAACCCATTTTTTACTTTAACTTCACATTGAACTTAAAATAGTGATAACAAGTCCTACAAGTTAAAAGAAGTTATTTTTTATCCGTGTGCCGTCTGTTTGTCGTTGTAGTTAATACAGATAGTTAATACCAAGCAGATAGTTGCCACACGAATTCAGTAAAGATTTTTTTTAAGTGATAAATAAATGCCTATGGGTCAAAAAAAATGTGATTTTTCTTCTGTGTGCCAACTGTTTGTCGTAATAGTTGTCTTTACAGATAAACAATAGTCGCCACACAATTTCAGATAGAATATGTGAAAAAGTGGTAAAATAGGCGTATGGGATTTTAAAAAAAGTGATTTTTGAATTGTGTGTCAACTGTTTGTTGTAGTTTTTGTCGTTATAGATAAACAATAGTAACATTTTGTCGTTATAGATAAACAATAGTTGCCATACAAATGCAGATAGGATATATAATAAAGTGGTAAAATAGGCGTATGGGATAAAAAAGTTGTTGTCTGTTTACAAGCTCGATAGTCGCCTTACAAATTTAGATAAATAATTTTAAAGAAGAGAAAAAGGACGATCCAATCGGAAATGGCAGCCTTCAAGGTTTGTTTGACTGTAAGTAGTCTATGTCACAAGGCAATTAACCGTTCTGTAGATACTAATACCGTATTTTAACGTTTATAACTTCATTCAGTTCGGTGATATTAACTATTTAGTTGCAAATAAAACCAACAGACATTATGTATTGCTAAGATTGCTTACAAAATGATCCCGACTTTCTCCGGAGGATGTCCTTATGTAAATAAATATGACAGTTAAGTGTATCAAATAGTTGTTAACTAGAGTAAGGACATAACTCTAGAACTGCATTGTTGTACGTTTAGGTCGTAATCAAAATATCCTGGAGTATCCAGACTTTTTGAACACCGGGTATACATAGTTACGAAGCATTATATAGTAGAGCACAGTAACGAAACTAAAAGCATACGCACTACAAATGTGGTGTTCACACAGTTTTTACATAAAATGCAACCCCAAAAGTGGAACATTTTAGTAAACGCAACTGGTATTTTAAAAGTACTTCTTACATGATCAAATTGTGTCCTAAGTATTTCTTAATTTTTTTAAATAAAAGGAAAAATTCAAATCATTTATACCTACAAAATGAATTGCATATTTTATATACCAACAGCTGCTTAACTAAAACTCAAGCACAACAATTTTTACATTTAAAATTTTTTGAGTGTTTGTGTTGCCAATTATGTATTTCATTAATGGATACAATTTTGTACAAATTTTGAATAATCTTTTTCTAATTAACTGACATTATATACTGAAAACCAAATTATAAAGCCATCAGTTTATAGTCTACTTTACAGGAAGCCATCTTTATATATATATATATATATATATATATATATATATATATATATATATATATATATTAGGTGTTAAGATCGATATACCTGATTGAAATTTGATACAACACTAACCTGGATCAACTCGGAGTCAGAATCAGTCATAATGAAGTTACATAGTTGATGTTTATCAGTTCAGTTCAGTAACGTTGTTGGAGGTAAGTCGATTGCGGTTGCCTTAGACCCTAGATTGAAGCCCCAAGGACTGACGGCGATACAACTCTGAACAATCGCTTGTTGATGTAATCCTGGGAATTAAAAATTTGAAAATAATTTTTTTTTTTAAACTAATTTAAGAAACAACGAATCACTACTAGAACTAAGTGTCATTACTAAACAAGCCATATAAATATTAATATTGTATTTGTTTTTGTAGATCCTGTAAACAATTTCAGACAAATCATGGCAAATATGGTACTCAATACTATCAGGTGAGTAAGGATTTTGTGTGTTCGTACAAATTAACGTACATTATTTGTATTAGAAAAGAATGGAACGAATGAATAATATTACCAACTTCAGAAGTTGTAAGGAGAAGAGTATTTACTGTGAACTGGTTAATGTATTGGCAATCTATCTATGGCCCTCAGAAGCTCACTATAGTGAATACGGGAGACGCAATCCTGATCAAGGACCTTAACTCGATCTACAAAATTTTTATATAGTTTTAAGTTAGAATTCCGTCTCTTTCTTTTTTATTTGAATGCCTTTTTGACCAACTAGTTTTTTTCTACCTACCTTGACGCTATTAGTGTATTCGAGTGCTAGGGGTCTTTATTTTATGATGTTTTATTTATTTTATTCTTTATGATTACCAACAGGTTATTGGTAATAGAAGTATGGGCATTTACTGGTGGTATTTTGAAGCATACACACGTTACATTATTTGAACTACATTATACACATACAAACACTAAATCTTATATTTAAATACATATATGTGTCCTCCCTTCTACTTGCTTCCCTAACCTGACTTAACGGTACAAAACATTCCTTAACGGTACAAGAAAAACTTATATGTACAAATTACTGCTAAGCTACATTTAATTCCTAAAGATACAACTTCGTCACAGACTGCATCTCACTTATGTTAGGATTTTGCCTACTTGCACACAATAATTATTTATAAAAAAAGTTATAAAAACTAAAAACGAACAAAATCTAAAGTTGTTTAAAAATGGAAGTTTATGTAATTATAAACTGTAAAAAGTGTTTACATAATAAAAGTAATGACAAAAATATACAAAACGAGGAAAATTTATATCTCTGACTAAATGATAACTTCCTGCAAGTAAGTTGTAGATATTATTTTGTTGATAGATTATTTTTTTACAATTAGATTAGGCACAGTTTAGAAGTTTAGAATGCATAGGCCTACTGGGAGTACTGGTTAGGCTACTTGAATATCTAAGAATGGCATGTAATATTTACTATATTTTTGTGGGAAAGTAAACAAATGATAAGTTGATCACAGGAAATACTTCCCGACTTCCTGATGCCATTTTCGTTGATTCCAAGAATGCATTTATGTAATAACTTTAAGGTAATATGTCAATCCGTCTTTCACATGGCCTATTTCCCGCATAAAATGTTAACTTGGTCGGCTAATAGGTGTCGTGCTAAGTGGGATGATGAGTAATCATAAAGTGTTAAAGAGTCGTGACATTATGTACAACAATATTTATAAATAAAACAACTAATTGTTACACGTTCTGTTCATTAATAAAAATGTGTCCATCTCTTTAATATGTCCTTTGTGCACGTTTGTAAACGTTTTATACTTATTCACACACATAAAGGAAACGAAAGTACGATACGCATTTACACAAAAAACAACAGAGGATTATATATTTTTATTGGGGTTGTACCGCTGAAAACAATGGCAACAAAGTGTGGGGGTCCCTCTTTTCCTCTCCACCCCAAACACATTCCTACCTTGATGATACTGTACACTGAATTAGTATAGGTCAGTTACGTTAAAAAAATATCAATTTTGTAATGAAATAAAAAATGCAATTTATAGTTTTATACGTAATTACGTATGTGCAATTTAAATAATACGTAAGACTAGCAACATATAATATTATGACAAACGTCTGTGGTTGTGAAATTTAGCAAATTGTATACAGAAGTATTTTTGTTAGTATTGCTGTTGAGAATAAAATACAATTTATGATTCTCATTTCTACAAGAGTAATAAAGAGACATTAGGGTGAAGAAATGTGGCTGTACATTAACCAATGCAAGGAATGGCAATTGATAGTTATAAACTTGTGACCTGGTACTCTCCTCTACACTGGTTTAGTAATATTACCTTTTATTTATAATAAAGGATTATTGGTTCAAACGTTTTACGAAAGTACAAATGTTTTGTTTAAATTTATATATGTGTTGGCCTTAATCATTATTCGTTTAATATAATTAAAAAAATATAAATATAATAAACAGTTTTTTAATTTATAACAAGCTCTAGTATATTGAGGTTTTTATAAATACATTCAGTGTTATATAATGTTAAGATATTAAAACTATACAAACCCTTGGGTAAACACTTATAAACGGGATATCTCAATCAGTGATGAAAAATATGTGTAAAAAGTAATTAAAACTGTTGTCAAACAAGGACACGTTATCTGCATCTAACGAAAAGGTAAAAAAAAACCCTTCCATTAGTGAAAATATTTACAGAAGGTAAACGAGTTTACAATCGGAACGTGTTTGTCAAGTAAAACAGAAAACCAACTCTTAGAAATTAGTTTAAAAACTATCTGGATATAATACCTTGTTATCAGTGTCAATATATAAGTCAAATCTTAGAATTGCTTACTCTTATATTTGGTATTAAGAAGCACTCTTATCAAATTTGTTCACAAGAAATGTTTTATTATTATGAATATTCCTTGGTTAGGCTACATTTTAAAGTTTTACTAATTGTTGTCCCTGATAGCCATTGAATATTACGTAATCTAACAGTATTAAAATTTATAATTTATAATAGTTATTATTTAAATACGAAAATAAAATAAGTTGTTTACTATTAAATAAAAAAAACCTATTTAAACCCATCTTAAAGATACCCTTAATTACATTTATTAAAATTTAAAGTTGAAGGTTTAATTTTCTTATATAATTAGATGTGCTCAGATTTTACTTTCAACCTAACAAGAGATTATTTTAATTTGAAAGAAAAAACGAAATTCATACATATAAATAAATTAACGTATAACTAATCAATAAAATTATAACCTTTTTTAAAGTTTTCATGTGGGAATTTTTATTTTTCATGTTAAAATATCAATTATAATGATTTCAATACTTTTTATTTCCTAATCCCAAGCTAATTGTAAATTATATTGTAATTGTTCTCAGTAAATAAATTTAATACTTTTTACGATTCGTCACGTTTTATAATAGTTCCCACATAATATAATATAATGCTTAATTGTTAGAGTTATCTGTAATAAAGAAAATACGATATTACTGTTAATGAATCCTGTAATTAATAATCTATGCTGATTGTTGGAAGCAATAGATACACTCGATTGGGGAAGTTTATTTACTGATATTTGTAAATGATTCGGAATTGAAGTAGTGAAACAAAAGTTTGTTTGTTTAGATGTTATGATATTTTATAAAGGATTTAAATAATTATAGTTTGCAATAAAGTTTTTAGTTTCCCTTAGTTTAAGTTTATAGTATTTGTAGAATATATATCTAAGAACTGAAACATAATTTCTGTTTATACAAAAATGATGAACAGACTTCCAGATAAAAAACAGTTTATTCAGATTAAGCGCTAAGTTCTTGATATCTTGGCATGATGATCCCTTTTCTTTAAATCCGCATATAAAATGTTTATCAATCTTAATAAAACGTTATTTAGTTATTGACTTCTTCTTATTGTAAACAAATTTTCTACTACAATTTAATACAGGAAAACTGTGCATCTACAAATGTATCATGCATTACCATTTTACTTCTCTCTTCCAACCTTTATAGTATTAAAATGAAATATGATTTTTAATTATAAATTAAATGTTGTATTTCTATAAAACCAGTGTTATAGATGTCTTGGAAGAAGCAGGAATGGAGTACAATACTTTGCCTATAATAATTTTTATTTTAGCTTGGTACCATCTAAACTATCTACTGAAAATTAACAAAAATCCTAAGTATAACATTTAATCATTACTGGTTGAACGAGGTTTACTGGTTTGAAACCACTCGTAGTATCAAAATGGTAGTTTACCCATTTAGCACAATATAACATGATATACCCTAAAATTAAATAGGTGTAAAAAATGATTTCAAACAATAGGTCTAGAGGTTCTCTTCATAAAAGGCATCTATGTACACAATTAAGAAATCGTTGTCACCGTCTCCACTTCTTTTGACCAGCTGGAAGCTCCGGCTGGCTGGAGACCGCGTACACTTTAGCCGAATCTTGTGAGGATGGGCCAAGGAGTCGGGTTAGGACGCTAATGAACGCACGCAACGCAAGTTAAATTAAAATGTTCTATTTTATTTTAGCGTCGAATTAGAAGATTACAGAAATAATTATAATTTATAAAAAAAGACATAACGGCTAGATAAAAGGCCTTAATAGTGTCCGAAAAGCATACCGATTAATTTAGATAGCACGTGGCCGAAAAATGGACTGACCTCGTCCTTTAGCGGTCCTCCGTTCAACTTCCTTTATTCGGCTCTCAGAACAGAATCTCTCCCGGCTCGCTTGTTCAAGCCCTCCACTCCTCGTCTCTCTTCCCACCCCCGTCTACGTAATCTTGCACTGCTCAACAAAATTGCAAGGGTCAATTGATATTTTATTACTTAGAATCCCTTCCCTATAATAAGTATACATCCTAATTTATGCTTATTATAGTTTTTATTTGGTGGGCTCCTTGGCTGGGCCTCATCATTTGTATCAAAAAATTGTATTTCTGGGTCAAAGAGGCTAAATTTTAAATGAATGTCGCAGGCGATATTGACTTTTGTGCGATATTGACTAAATTAGGTACACACATTAATTATTATTAAAACCTTTTTAAAGAATAATAAGAAAAAAGTAGTTTTATTAAGCACAAATTAAACTATAAAGCAAATTATTTTGTTGACAGTTCAGTTAACACTATTCTTAATATAATCTCATTCATAGTAATTAATAGTTGCAATAATTAGCGCACTGTAGTTCCACTAAAGAAAACACAGAATACCAATAATACAGAAGGAAAGAACTTTGAAGAACAGTAAAGCTTGTATTATACATTACGAAATGAATGGAAGTAATTAAAGAAGTTTGTTTCTTGAATCTAACTTTGTTTTAATTGCTTAGTACTTTAGTAAAACAATTGTTTGCTGACGCTTATAGTTTAACTTTGAGCAAAATGAGAACAGAAGCAATAATTTACACTTACAACAAATATAAAAAATTCGGCTTTATATAATAACGTTGTAAACGTTGTTAATTTCTTTAAAAATAATAATAATAATAATAATAATAAAGAGTTGAAGCCTAAACCTTTTTGTCCCTCATGTTTAAAATCTCTAAAGAATTCCAGGAAGTAACTTAAAAGATGAAGAACAAAAAACTAAGTTTAAAAAAAGTAAGTGTTATTGTTTATGTACACAGCCTAGTCAATAACCTCCAAGTTATGTTTTAAAATCAGGATAAAATAATAGCGCTCTGAGGCAGTATTTATAAAGTTAAATCCATTATGATACAAGTATGGTCACAATGTAGTTTAAAACAATGTTACAAAAGTTATTCGGTAAACCAATTCAATGATTAAAATCATGAAAGGTTATGAAGTTTCATGACACTAGGTTTATAGACTTAGGCCTACTTCTATAATATGCTAGGTCTGTGCCTTAAAACAGGAACATAGTTGTGGTAAGTTGTTCATTTATGCCTTTGTCTTAGGCCAAAAAAGCTAAAACTATGTTTACTTCTCTTACTATGGATAAATCTTGGGTACTGTAGACCTACATTAATTTTATTTAGAAGTAAACTACAACAGTTAAGTTATGTGTCTAAACGATTTAAGAGGTATTACATTTATTTTTTCAATAGAGAGACTGGACCTAAAGATGGCAGTGTCTCCCTGACGTTTATATATTTTTATACCGCTGAAAGCAATGGCAACAAAGTGTGGAGGCCCTCTTTTCCTCTCCACCTCAAACACATTCCTACCTTAAGGATACTGTACACTGAATTAGTATAGACCAGTTACGTTGAAACATATTATATTTGTAATGAAATAAAAAAGGAATTTATAGTTTTATAACTTATGTGTAATTTAAATAATACGTAAGACTAGCAACATTATTATTTTATGTCAAACGTCTGTGGTTGTGAAATCTAGCAAAGTAAATACAGAAGGCCAACTAGTGCTACTGTTAGGACAAAAGTGCTACAATTAGGACAAAAGTTTTGGGTCCTAATTGGGAAGATACAAAAATAATTCACTGTGAAAATAATGTATATAAAGGAAAAAATAATTGAAGCCTCATACATAAAAATAACAGTCAACCCAATGAGGCAAACTAGTATAGTAATGATTATTATTATAGTATAGACCTTGATTATTACCTCTTATTAAAAATGAGGTAAATCTGAAATATCAAAATTGAAAATAAACAAAATCTTAAAGAAGAAAGGCTGAAGTTTTAACTGTTGAAAGCGAAGGAATTATAACGCGTTCAAAGGCTAGGAAATTAAAAGACAGGACGCTGTAGGCGTTAAATACCGGTTTCTTTGTAGACTCCTCCCACTTCTCAGTGGCAGGTTGTACAACTAGAACTACTGTTAGTTGTTCTGTGACTGTGGTCGTGAACATATCTATATTGGTTGGTATTTGTCAGCTGCTCTGTACTTTGTTCATGATCTCTTTGACTTGTTTCCTGATCACATTTGAGTTTCTTTTTAGTTTTTGACCGCTCAGGGTTTGTCCTGGGTGTTGTTTCATTAGGTTTAGTTTCTGAACATCTAGGCGTGTGTTCTGTTTGCATGTTTTAGTTTGTAGGTTAGGTACTTGATAACGGGAGTTGATTTATATCCTACACAAATGATTGCAAAAATCCAAACAAACAATAATATGAATACAAATATTCCATCATTAAGTTATAATTTAAAAAAATAAATATCTAAAGCTGTCTTTAAAGTTACGATTTCTTCATTAAATTCAGCCATATACTAGCTGTTTATAAATTCAGTCATATTCTAGCTGCTTGTAAAATCAGTCATACACTAGCTGCTAGTAAATTCAGCCATGTACTATCTGCTTGTAAATTCAGTCATATATTAGCTGCTTGTAAATTTGGTATTTTTATTAAATGCCGAGTAATTTAATATATTATTTAAATTAAAAATAATTTTACTGATTTCCAAATAAATTTCATTACAGTAAACGAACATTTACGCTATTATTGTTTGTCAGTATCTTCAAAATAGAACACAGTAATGGTTAAACAAGTTTAAGATCCAGTGGGAAGTTTTACTATTTACACTATAATATAGTAAAATAGTTTTTGTTTTGATAGTATAATACAGAATGAAAGTCCAGCCATCTCTTAATAAAAATAGACAATTTTAACCTCTAACACAAGTGGTGATGAATGATGCGTCAATGTTGAATGATCAGCATTTTTAAATTCAAACATTTTGCCCACTTACAATCATTCTTATGCAAAAAATACCATTGGAAATCCAGTGTTCCATAGATGGATAATCATGCAAAATCAAAATGACCTTAACACTTTATAAATAATATTTAATTAATTGGTAAAGTTTGTGTACATTTCGGCAAACTAAAACACAAAAACTACGCAGCTATAAAACACAAATTTACATTTCTTTCTCTATTTTTACAAATCAATATTTGTGTCTATTAAATCTACTATAACAATGTTCTATAGATCAAGTCTTCTTGTTTCGATCTGTGCTTCCAAATCTCTCTATCTTTTGTAGTTTTAATTCTATTCAAATTAAACTAAATCGTGAATTTTAACACTTCCTTTACACGCTAAAAATCAAATTGTTTTAAATTCAACATTCCGCCTTGTACATATTATTTTATCGAAATGTGTAATATATCATTGTAAAGGTAATTTCAATCCTTCATATCATGTAACCGAAATTGCATACGGCAGTAGGGGAAAATTCAAGAATTCGATTAATTTGGGCTATTTAGACAGCATTAGACAGTTTTCAGAAACATAACAAATTGAGAACTATTTCACAAAAGTATGATTTTTTTTTTAATTACACAGATAAATATTATGCATATTTCTGAGAAATATTTTGTAATACTTTTTTAAAGACATATTATTTCAAAGACTTTTTTTGTAATATAAGAAATGTTTCGAATATAGTTTAAACGAAGACATTTTGCCAGCCGATTTCTCAGTTTTAAGTTACACTCAACGGGGTAAAATCTTTTTCATTTTCAGTTCTTTATCGAAATTTGTTGACAAATTTAATTTTCATCAAGTGGAATCATAAATAAAGCAAAAAAAAACACTACAAAACAGTAGAGTTTCCTATATTTGTGAATTCATGTACTACCATTGGAACAAGGATAAATCTCTCTTTGACACCATCTGGAAGGACATCTCTTTATATTGGGCTCCAAAACAATAAAGTGTTTATTCATATATATTATGTAAAAAGTTGGTTATGTTAGGAAACCATATGGTGCCACTGTTTCAGTAGGAGCCTTCTTATTGAATAGACACAAAACAAATCAAATCCTTTAAATCCCATCTTGAAATATGATTATATAAAAAAAGAAGTTATTATTTTACTCATGTATAAATAGAAAAACATTCCCGCTCAACTAGATCATCAGAATAAAGTATGCTAGTAAAATGTTGTTAAGAAAAACTCACAAAGGAAAAATTTACCCTTTACTTTACCTATTCATAACTCATTTCATGCACTCCAAGTAAATAAAAGGAATTAGAACCAATCTTCCTCGATTTCCAAAAGTTCGTGTTAGTGAAAGTTGTGTTTCTGTTCTTAATTTGTCTAGTTTTATTTGGAAAAATGGGAACAAATTTAACATGGTTTTTAGGGTAATTGGTTTCCGGATGGTCTTATGTGTAAAAATATAGTTGTGTGCAAGTTGTCAAGGGAAGCTTTAGTTTTTTTTAGTATTTTTTTTTTTAGTTGTTACTTTGCATATTATTTTGAGTCATTAATCAATTCAGTAAATCTGATTATCTAAAATTACTTCTTTTATAACAGTCCCAATGTCGATTTTTTTTAGATTTCAGTTAAATGGCAACCGATACATTCTGTCTGCGTCCTTAAAGGCTGCAATTGAACAAACTTTGATAAAAATAGTAATCTGTGGTTTTTCTTGTGGGCCAGAAAAATCATTACAAGATAATTGCATGCATGGTAATAGTTCATGTTATAAAAACATTAGCGATGATCTATACACAAACATTAGAGTAAGTTAATTGATGATGTAAAACACCGAAACTCACTCTTAAATTTTCTCAATGGAGATTTAAAAAGAGCATATGAAGACATGAAACAATAAGTGTCATTAAGAAGAGGACCGCAACTCGTAAACAATTTTCTATTGACATAAATAGAACAGACAGAATCTGACCTGAAGAACAGCTGAAATGTTGTTGACGTGTATTAAGGATAAATATAGTTGACATTTGTCTTAAATGAGTAAATGTAGTAATTTATGACAATCCGTTTAATACTATCAACAAACTGTGTTATTAAGTAACTTCACCAGTAAATAAAAGGATTTTATAACATATTCAAAGTTTATACCAGATTAGATTTTAGGAATTTTAGCTCCAATGGATTAGATTGTCCTAAGATTTAATTCAATTTTAAATAATATTATACCAAAAAGTAATATATATTTTGTATTTAAATTTGTTAACGTAATGGAGTTGTACATATAATTAGTTGTAAATATAAATTAGTAAATTGTCTTTATATGTGAAATAACCAATGTAGGAAGGAGAAATAAAACCTACATTTATTGACATAAACAGAACCACTTACGTTGTTGAAATGTTGCATTCTGTAGAAAACAGTAGAAGGAAAGTTTTTTGTTTATGGTTGGTCGTTACTGAAACTTTGATACAAAACTCCATCCTTTGCCCTGAAAGTTTTCCAAAGCTACTAATGGAAGTGATTTGTATTTACTAGTGTTGTAAATTATGACATTTAGAAACAATAAACTCAACCACTTGCTTTGTTCTATGAAAACTGTAAGTTTATATAAAGAGGTGTACACCTGTATGTGTTGTTAAATATGGTTCATAGATATAATTTGTATGTAATTAAAAAATATATAGCTTCCTTTGGGTCTTATTTATAGTAAGAGTGTGAAAACTTAAGACAACAAAGCTGGATGCATATCTTTCTTCATGTAGTCTTAGGTTAGAATATTTTGTTTTATCTTCCTATCACTTGAAGAACTTCCAATCCTGACACTATTAGAGTAATCAAGAGCAAGAGGTTTCTATTTTAGGTTTTTCCCTTCTTTTCATTACGTTGATGATGACCAAGTTGTTTTTTGTCTTTAACTGACAAGAACAATATGTAGTTTAAATTTAGTACGTGTGTCCATTTTCATATATATGTACATGTGTAGCTAACTGGCAGAAATAGTTTTTCAGAAAATTAAAACTGTAGGTCAGCCTTGAAAAAAATATAATGTGCTAAATATTAAATCGCCTATGAGTTACTATTTTAATAACTGAAACAATCATTTCCGGTGAACACATTATTATCCTTTGAATCTGATTGGAATATCTAAAAAAGAAGTGTAAAATAACAAAATAATATCTTACTGTATAATAAATTTAAAACAATACAACTACAATAAAATTGAAAATAATAGTATTTAAAAACCCATAGTGTGCAGAATTAGTTTGAAAGTGTAATAAATTCCTATCTACAGAAAAGATTTTTCCCACGGCTAGATCTCTTCAAAAGACGGGTGCAATAGTTAGCAATACCTAATGGAAGACATAATCTGAATTAAAAACGTTTACTTTGTTATTTTGTCATATATGTGCTTTTTTCTTCTTACTAGAATTTATTATTTTAAATTTTTTATACCATTAAAACCACTTTATATTTTATCAGATTTTGTAACTTTTGAGATTATCTCATCTATTCAACTAATGAACTCTGTATAGTTACGATATATGAAGGTAAATTTGAATATAATTCTAAACACGAAGCACATATTATTTTAATGATAGGTAAATTTAAACAAACAGCTTAAGGTTGTTACCAGGGGACTTAAATTTAATAAAGGCGGAACCAAAATGGTAACAATGTTTGAAAAGAAAAAATAAAAAAAGACAAAGACAAATTTAGTAATTAACAAGGCTCAAGTTTATTGAAAGCAGAAGGAAATTTCGGCGCTTCAGACTTTGTCATTTACAACAAAAGACATCCTGACACAAATCATCAATAAAAAAAACTTATGATTAACAATATCATAAATTGTAAAAGTTATAAGCCCTTAATTGTAACATATAATAATTTAGAAAAAAAAAATTTAATCAACAGATTCTAAAAATTTATCCCCCCTTTTAATATGTATATTTATAGTTACAAAAATTTAACAAAAAAAACAATGAGCACAGCTTAATAATTCACAGAATTATAATTAATCAAAAAAAAAGATTATACGCCCTTAATGTAAAAGTATAATAATAAAAAAAAATTTAATCAAAAGATTCAAAAAAAGAAAAAAACTTATCCCCCCCTTTTTAGTTTATAAGATGATAGTTTCTTTTTAAACAATTACAGAATTTAACAAAATATAAAAGAGTTTGATATTTTAAGTTCAAAAATCATATCTATAGTTAACATGTTTATCACTAAACTAAAGATACATAATATAACTGGTTTGAAAAATTTCTTAAAAACTATATTGGCCAAATAAATTTATATATTTTAAACAAACAAAAAAAAGGAATTTAGAATTTTGAAATTTTGTTAATTGACGTCAATTATTTTAATTTGGAAATTAACCTCTTGGAGGTTGTTAGGACCGAAAATTGCATGCAGGCTCCACCCAATAATTGTTTTTTTATATATATTTTATAATTAACTACACAGGTCTACATTTAGAAAATAGTCTTAAGGAACACATATTTGCGAAAGTAAATTTAGGCACATATACAAAATGAGTTAGTTAAAGTTCTGTAAAGTCAGCTGTAGAAAAAGACATCACTTTTATGCACTTGAAAATGTGAGGTTACGTTATACAAAAAACGTGTTTTGCCAACAGGACGAAACTTGTTAGGATGTTTCGTTGGTTTGTGCAATGTGAGACAAGAATTTCTTTATTTCTCCAATTTCTCCTATTTGTCCTACCAGCATATTAGCTGTGAGCAAAAAAACATGTTCTTTTAGTGTCTGTACAAAATCAGACATGTTTTAGCATTAATGTTCATCATTAAAGAAATATCTGATCATTTGCCAAAATTAAAGAAAATTGGTTGTATAACAGAAATTCGTTAAGATGGTACTTAAAAGCTTCTTAGATTATTATAAATCTATTTATATATATTTTAATTTTGTTTAAAAGAAAGCTTGTATAAGACTTGTAAGATTTTGCAAAAGTCTGTAAAACGAAATTTTCTGATTTAGAAGAAATTTCCTCAATTGTTTTGTATTTGACAAGTTCATATTCTGATCATTTAATGTTCAACACTAGTTTGCACTTATTTCACAAAATTGTTCAAAACGTAAAATGTGCCTTTGCAAAATTTTGTAAATGATGTTTTAAGAAAAGAAATTTTTTATAATCATTTAGTTTCAAAAGAAAATAGAATATTGAATAAAACATGAAATACATATTTTAAAGAAAACATGATAATTAACAAATTATTTTAAAAATTAACAAAATTTATAATATGACAAAATCTGTAAGGTTGTAGTACCTGGTAAATCCTGTCGCAGATCACGTGAGGTAGCACCGAGAAAATGATGGTTAATTTTAACATTTTTTGAAACAGATTATTAGACTAAGGCGCACAAGCTGTAATTTAACATGATGTATTAGAAAGGCAGTGATTTTGAGAGAAGAAGAAAACTTTTAACTAACGGAGTTATGAAGAATGTAGACCATGTTGTTATCGCATGTAGACTGTGGACTGGTAATCGAGAAGCTAGCTTGACCGGCGAAATGTACTTTGGTTTCAAGTATCAGGTGATGCTTGGTTTTGGAGCGGGCCGCTAGGTGCCAGCATCTGTCACGCGACGGAAGGTGGAATGTATATTTACGAAATGAGTTAAGTTATTGCGGAAGTGCTTTTTTGGATTTAAATGCTACAGCTCTCCCCCCCCGAAAGACGGAGTTAGGGTAGAAAAGAAAAGGGGCCAGAAGGGCCTCCCGCAAAATTTAGAAAAAGGAGAGAGAGAGTGTGCTTGAAGGGGTAAAAAAAAAATTTCCTCTCAGACAGGTGTTTTAGACCTCGAGATAAACAAAAGACAAACTAAGACTAACATGCATAGCGAGTGCCACATTAACTATATGTAGTTCGACAGAACCGGTCAGTATACCTTCACCAAGATAAACAACAAAGAACAAATGCACCAAACTTAACTATTAAGAAGATGGACTCACTATGTCCTCGTCCGAAGACGTTATGGTGACGAAGAAATAGAAGAGTTCATGACGCTCTCTATATTCTCGTCGCATCGATTACACCCGCGGAGTGCTCGATGTCAAGATATGTCTAGATAGGGAAACATGTCAGGTACATGTAGCGGCCATTGCCGTAAAGTGGAACCTCATAGTTGATCAGACTATGGGTTGAAAAGCGTCAAGTCCGGGAAACAGTGAGATATATCACTGGACAAGGAAAATCAATATCTCTTCGCCTGCAAACACCTATAAAGATTACGGCACGGAGGGGCTCTAGGAGAGCTCAGCCCACCGATGCCCAAACATACAGATGTGCATTTGGCTTAGAGGAAATACGGCTTGGTTCCGTATTTTATTATGTTCTGCAGTGCATGGAAAGAAGACTACCAGATGACAATTTGTGCGGGCCAAGAAAGATCAGAAAGAAAATTAAATCGTAAAGGAGAAGGTTCTAGAAATTTGTTAATATTTAATTTATATGATGAGGTTTGAGTTGCTCGACGTGTGCTTTTTTAATAAAACGAGGTGAATTGGCGAAAGAAAGCGCAACGGTAACTGGAGTAAGAAAATCAATGATCCGGAAGGGACCTGACCATCGAGGCATCAATTTAGCAGCTCGCTTGTCTATGGCAGAGCTAAGAGGGTGTGTTTTACACCAGACAAGATCGTTGATTTTATACAGATGAGGCTTCCTGAATTTGTTATAGGTCTTTTCGGCCTTTTGGTGCGCTTTCATTATATTGTCTTTGGCCTGGCGCCAAACTTGTGATGGATTAGTATTAGGTTTTGGAAGGAGATCATGTATGTTCCAGCTGAGACTCAGTGGTGTATTGGGGAGAAAATTAAAAAGAATACTAAAAGGTGTTGCTTTAAGAGTCTCATGATGTGCGAAATTGAAAGCCAGCTGAAGCCAGCAAAGGGAGTCGTCCCAAGAGGATTGATTTTTGGAGTGATAGGCGATAAGGGCTGCCTTAAGGTTTCGGTTGAGTCTTTCCGCATTATTAGGTTGGGGGTGATAAGGAGATAAAGTTGCATGCTTAATACCGCGAGAAAAACAAAAGTTGCGGAAGACATGTGATACAAAACATTGTGCATTGTCAGAGATTATTATCTTTGGAAAACCGAAATTTTGAAAAATGTTTTGGCTTAAGGCCTTAATTGTACTGTGGGAAGTTGCATCTCTGACAGGCATGAGCCAGGTGAATTTTGAGAACTGGTCAACTGCGACCAGTATCATGTTGTAGCCCTGTTTTGTCCTAGGAAGCTGTCCGACGTAGTCGATGTGTAATTTTTCCATGGGACGATTGGGAACCGTTGAGGCAAGGTATCCTAATTTGGAGTTGTGAGCAGGTTTGCTTACAGCGCACACCGAACAAGCTCGCACTTTAGAGGTGACATCCTGTTTTAAAGTTGGCCAATAAAAATTCTCCTTTACCTTAAACAAAGTTTTAAGTACTCCAAGATGACCACCCACAACGGAGTCGTGATGATAATTAATCACCAGGTCGACTAAGGACTGAGGTAAATAAATTCTGGTGGGCTTTTCCAGATGATTTTTCAGGCAGAGTACACCTTTACTTAAACAGTACTTCTCTGAAGAGATGTTCTGTTCAAGGTCGGCAATGATATTTTTCAAAATAGGGTCGGCCTTTTGATGAGTCTGGATGTCATGAAAAGCTAGAGGAAAATTTGTGAGGAGACTGGTACACGAAAAGGTGACATTTTCTTCGTTGAAATTTTCCGGTTCAAACATGCGCGAGAGGGAGTCTGCTATGATGTTCTGAGTTCCTCTTATGTGCGCTACCTTAAATTTCAATGAAGTCAACTTGGCAATCCATCGGCCCAATTTACCAAGTTGACGAGGACGTGCTAAAAGCCAAGAAAGGGCTTGGTTGTCGGTTTCTAACAGGAATTCCCGATGTTCTAGATATTGCCTAAATTTCTCTACTCCAAAAACTACTGCTAGGCATTCGGCTTCATATGCAGATGAGGCTTTTCTTTCTGCAGGTGTTAAAGTACGTGAAGCGTACGCTATGGGCTGTCGTGAGCCGTCAATTTCTTGGAGTAGAACTGCTCCAAGGGCCACTGAGCTCGCATCCGTTTGCAGGATGAATGGTTTGGCGAAATCGGCCATCCGGAGAACCGGAGGCTGTGTTATTGCCTCTCGAAGATGTTTGAAAGCTTTCTCTTGTTCAGCTTGCCAAGAGAATTTTTGGCCCTTCCTCCGAAGCAGATTTAAAGGCGCAGCGTGCTCCGCGAAATTTGGAATGAATTTAGCAAAGAAATTGACCATTCCAATGAATCTGGAAACGGCCTTAGGGTTCTTGGGTTGCGGAAAATTTCTAATTGCCTTTGTTCTAGATGGGTCGATTTGCACGCCACGAGAAGAAACTAGGTGTCCTAAAAAGCTTATCTCATTCACAGCGAAACGGACCTTATCTGGGTTAACAGTCAAGCCAGCCCGCCGCAAACGAGTAAGGACTTCCCGAAGATGTTTTTGATGCTCTTCCCAAGTTTTGGAGTAAATGACTAGATCATCCAGATAATTAAAAATGAATTTGAATTTGATGTCATGGAAGACCTGATCCAAAAGTCTGGTAAGCACTTGGGCACCAGTACAGAGTCCAAAAGGGACTCGAGTAAACTGATAAAGCATCCAAGGAGTACAAAAGCTGGTAATTTGTTTGGACTTTTGAGACAAAGGGATTTGATGATAAGCTGAATTAAGATCGAAAACTGTGAAATATTTGGCACCGACAAACCAGTTAAAACTTTGATGTAAGTTAGGTAGCGGCACCGCTTCGACGACGATGTTTTGATTGAGCCTCCGATAATCAATCACCATCCTTGTTTTCTTTTCGGGATGTTGAACCAGAAAAACAGGGGATGCATATGCCGACCGGCTGGGTTCTACTACTCCTGAATCTAACAATTCGTTGATGTGTTCGCGGAGGTATTCCATTTTGGGAGGTGCCAATTGGTATGGAGAACACTTGACCGGAGTGTTGTCCTTCAGTTGAATATCGTATTCAACTAGATGTGTTAAACCTAACCTTTTTGTGAGTACCTGAGGAAAATCATTAATTATTTTTAAAATGGCGTTTTTATCGTCCTTTTGAAGATGACCTAAAGGATCAGGAGCAGTAGATTCAGATGTTGTGGACACTATAGGTTTATACGCAGAATTACTAAAATTACATAGAGGAAAAACAATAGACCTTGAAAATTTGAAATAGAAGTTTTTTGCTGAAAGATCAAGTACCAGTCCCGTTTTAGATATGAAATCTGACCCGAGGATCAGAGGACACGACAACTTATGCGCCACCAGGAAATCCACATTCCAACTACAATGTTCCATTTTAAGATGAAGACGACAAGAGTAGGAAATGGGCAACCTTTTTCCAGAAGCCGTGACACAATCAGCCTTCACCCTGGTGATGGATTTAAAAGCCTTGGTGTTCTTCAATTTTTTAAAAAGGGCTTTAGAAATGACGCATCTTACTGAACCGGAGTCCAGCAGAGCCTTAACTTTAATTTGCCCAAAAGCTACTTCCACCAAAGGCAAAAACTGATCGTTCAGACCCCTAGATTTAAGAGAAATGTTATTTTTTTTTTGAAGTTTGCAGTTGGAAAGCTTAGAGCTGGAATAGGTTTGCCTGGACCTATTCCGTAGAGAGAAGAATTTACAGCCCCAGATATAGTGACCGGGTATGCCACAATGATAACAGATGGGAGTAACGTAATTTTGAATTTTATTGCCGAAATTGTTTCTTCTTGAATAGGAAATTGAGTTTAAATTTTGAAAGGGAGGTTTATTAAAAAAATGTGGTTTCGTGTTATGTTTAAATCCGATGTGGTTGGTTTTAGAAAGGGAGGCTGGCCTGCGCCTGTTTTTTGGAGGATATTGCCTTGTTGGAGGCCGGTTTCGACACTCTGGGCTTCTATGTCCCGGCTGCCCGCAACTGTAACAGACTACAGGTCTTGTAGGTCTAAAATCAGGACTTTTAAACTCAGGTCTCTTTAATGGAGCCCTTTGCCTGTCAGTGTACATGATATTATTTACGTGAGCGCAGAGTCGATCTAGATCTGCGAAATTTTTAGGCTTAGTCGCAAAAACTAAACAGTTGCGGACTTCCGGAGACAGTCCCTCCAGAATGACGTCCGTGACCTCCAATTCGGACTTATCTAAATTAAGTGTTTCTGCAGCCTCTTTAATTTCATTTACAAAGATGTGCACCGCCTCGTTAGTCTTCTGGGGCCTATAAAATAACTCCTGCACTAAAGAAGCTAACCGTTTTGATGGTATAAAGAGACTTAAGGCCTCTTTATGAAAGGTATTAAATGCCTGATGTCTAATCAGACATGAATTTAAAGGGCCCTGAGCATAGGGCATCAGAACATTATTAATGTTTAAGGCTACGTCCGGGTAAGTTTTAACTATTTTTAAAGAAATTTTAAAAAAATTTAATAATTTGTCAAGGTCGAACCCATCTGTCTGAGGAATTGTCTTAATTATTTGTTCGGCAGGATGACTTAATTTTCCGTATAAGGAAATGTATTGACAGCCTTTCGAGCTGCTAGGTGTAGTTTGCTGAGCCTCAGCCTGCGGCGTGTCCGCAAGGAGATTTGGCCCATTAGACCGAGATGGCTCTGCAGAGCTAGCTTTAGTGGTTCCCCCAGAGGGCGTTAGCGGGATGCTTACGTTTAGTTTTAGAGGAGCAACGGTTTGCTCAAAGGCTTTAAATTTTTCTTTGAGCGTAGCGAAATTGTTATGTAGCTCGGCCAGATCCCGTGGCACGTTGTTGTCTGCTACTTTTAGTTGTTCAGTGTGCACCCGATTTAGGAACTCTAGCCGTCTTCCGAAGACGTTTATGCGCGCACGAACACGAATCATTTTGATTCCTCTTTCGGAATCGAGGTTCTCCAGGTCGTCTTGCAAGACAAACAAGGAGTTCCGGGCTAACGCTATCTGTTGCAAGAGGATGTCTTCGGTGAAGTTTCCCATTTCGGGCTCGACGCTGTTTTGCAGAAGGGACCTAAGAGAGGTTCGCATTTTAGCTACAATGTCTTTTTCACCACCTCTAGCTACTACCTCAAAAGCAAGCTCGGTATTCTTTAACGAATCCACTAATCGCAGCAAATCCACTGCCATTTTTAACTGTTGCTGATGATTATAAAAAAAAATAAACCAAGTAATTTAATAATAATAAAAAAAAAATTTCTTTTAAAGTGATGCAAAAAGGTGAAAAAGCCAGAGAAAGACTCAAGAATTAAATGTAGTGTAGTTGTTGTGTATATATGTGTGTGTGTAAGTATGAATTGATACAGACAAGCGAAAGAAAACTCGAGAAAATTTTGAATGAGATTTTGAAAATTTTTTTTGTTTTTTTTTTTGTTTTTAACTATTTTTGGATTTTATTATTTATTTAAATTTTTTTTTTGGATTCCCGAATGAGCCCGCTGTCTGGATCAAATTCAGTGAATGACTAGGGTGCAGTGTATGTAAATATATATATATAAAAAAAATATTTAAGCAGACAAAATAATAAAAAAAAAATTTTATCGAAATTGGTTTAGAAGTTTTTGTGTAAGTGTTTATAAAAATAACTAAATAATAAAAAAAAAGAGACTATAGATTTATAGAGATTTAAATATTTAAACTAAATAAAAAAAAATTTCATCAGCAACAGTTGTGCAGTATTTGAAAAAGCTGCAAAACATAAAAAAGAGCCTTGTTTACAAAGATAATTTTGAATTTAAATTTAGATAGTTCCAATGCAAAATTTTGAAAATTAACTACGGTTCCAGAATTTAAAATTAACCACGCTCTGCTACCAAAAACATGTTACCAGGGGACTTAAATTTAATAAAGGCGGAACCAAAATGGTAACAATGTTTGAAAAGAAAAAATAAAAAAAGACAAAGACAAATTTAGTAATTAACAAGGCTCAAGTTTATTGAAAGCAGAAGGAAATTTCGGCGCTTCAGACTTTGTCATTTACAACAAAAGACATCCTGACACAAATCATCAATAAAAAAAACTTATGATTAACAATATCATAAATTGTAAAAGTTATAAGCCCTTAATTGTAACATATAATAATTTAGAAAAAAAAAATTTAATCAACAGATTCTAAAAATTTATCCCCCCTTTTAATATGTATATTTATAGTTACAAAAATTTAACAAAAAAAACAATGAGCACAGCTTAATAATTCACAGAATTATAATTAATCAAAAAAAAAGATTATACGCCCTTAATGTAAAAGTATAATAATAAAAAAAAATTTAATCAAAAGATTCAAAAAAAGAAAAAAACTTATCCCCCCCTTTTTAGTTTATAAGATGATAGTTTCTTTTTAAACAATTACAGAATTTAACAAAATATAAAAGAGTTTGATATTTTAAGTTCAAAAATCATATCTATAGTTAACATGTTTATCACTAAACTAAAGATACATAATATAACTGGTTTGAAAAATTTCTTAAAAACTATATTGGCCAAATAAATTTATATATTTTAAACAAACAAAAAAAAGGAATTTAGAATTTTGAAATTTTGTTAATTGACGTCAATTATTTTAATTTGGAAATTAACCTCTTGGAGGTTGTTAGGACCGAAAATTGCATGCAGGCTCCACCCAATAATTGTTTTTTTATATATATTTTATAATTAACTACACAGGTCTACATTTAGAAAATAGTCTTAAGGAACACATATTTGCGAAAGTAAATTTAGGCACATATACAAAATGAGTTAGTTAAAGTTCTGTAAAGTCAGCTGTAGAAAAAGACATCACTTTTATGCACTTGAAAATGTGAGGTTACGTTATACAAAAAACGTGTTTTGCCAACAGGACGAAACTTGTTAGGATGTTTCGTTGGTTTGTGCAATGTGAGACAAGAATTTCTTTATTTCTCCAATTTCTCCTATTTGTCCTACCAGCATATTAGCTGTGAGCAAAAAAACATGTTCTTTTAGTGTCTGTACAAAATCAGACATGTTTTAGCATTAATGTTCATCATTAAAGAAATATCTGATCATTTGCCAAAATTAAAGAAAATTGGTTGTATAACAGAAATTCGTTAAGATGGTACTTAAAAGCTTCTTAGATTATTATAAATCTATTTATATATATTTTAATTTTGTTTAAAAGAAAGCTTGTATAAGACTTGTAAGATTTTGCAAAAGTCTGTAAAACGAAATTTTCTGATTTAGAAGAAATTTCCTCAATTGTTTTGTATTTGACAAGTTCATATTCTGATCATTTAATGTTCAACACTAGTTTGCACTTATTTCACAAAATTGTTCAAAACGTAAAATGTGCCTTTGCAAAATTTTGTAAATGATGTTTTAAGAAAAGAAATTTTTTATAATCATTTAGTTTCAAAAGAAAATAGAATATTGAATAAAACATGAAATACATATTTTAAAGAAAACATGATAATTAACAAATTATTTTAAAAATTAACAAAATTTATAATATGACAAAATCTGTAAGGTTGTAGTACCTGGTAAATCCTGTCGCAGATCACGTGAGGTAGCACCGAGAAAATGATGGTTAATTTTAACATTTTTTGAAACAGATTATTAGACTAAGGCGCACAAGCTGTAATTTAACATGATGTATTAGAAAGGCAGTGATTTTGAGAGAAGAAGAAAACTTTTAACTAACGGAGTTATGAAGAATGTAGACCATGTTGTTATCGCATGTAGACTGTGGACTGGTAATCGAGAAGCTAGCTTGACCGGCGAAATGTACTTTGGTTTCAAGTATCAGGTGATGCTTGGTTTTGGAGCGGGCCGCTAGGTGCCAGCATCTGTCACGCGACGGAAGGTGGAATGTATATTTACGAAATGAGTTAAGTTATTGCGGAAGTGCTTTTTTGGATTTAAATGCTACAAGGTGTTGCACTCTAGGACGAATAAAACAAAAAAGTAATCGTTTAAAGTGATTTATTGATATTGGATTTTGTTACGCGTTGAGAACATCAGTAAAACTTTATTTATTATTAATTATAGTTTATATCAAAGTTGTAATTTAATTAGTACTGTATTCAACATTTAAAAGATATGCTCAAGATTCAATGATAAAATAGCAATTTGAAGTTGTTTCTATGTTCTATTATTTAGTGGAAATTAGGTCTGACCTGAGACGGGTATATATCATAGACAACGGTTTTCAAAATTTGGATGTAATATAATTAAATTGTTTATTTTTTCCTCAATTCCAGCAACATACACAATTCTACTCATAAGATATCACCATAATGATTTTGTCCATTTAGTTTTGTTAATACATTTGACAAGTTTTTATTATTAAATTTTTTTCCTCGCCAATGAAGAAACACTATTATGTAGACAATATTCATTAAGCTGTAATATATCCAATTTAAAATAATGGTTACTGTAATTATCTTAGTAACGAGAATTACTGAGGACCCTTACCACCTCGAAATTACATATTTTTAAATGGTAATAAATATAATATATAATAATAATATAATAAATATATATATATATATTTAAATAAATATATATATATATATATAGGTAGGCAACTAGATTATTTAATAATTGTTTTAGTATTTTGATATTGATTCTGAAATTGAATATAAACGCTTAAGTCTTAAGCATATGTAAAACATGGTAAATGTTTTTTGTTCCTTGAGAAAATAAGAAGGACGCAATTTTGGGGTACCCAACTTTTCCCAGATGATTTCAGAACTGCAGACAGACATATCTGAAAATAAATAATAGTTTAAAGGTTAGTATATAATACAAAACATTAATAATTTGACAATCCAGGAAGTATGAAGCAATAAAAACAAGAACAATATTATTTATATTTATGTATTCCGACGCGTTTCTAAGTTCCTTCCAGACATATTTTTAAAATTATAATTATAAACTACTGTTCTTAATTTAGTACTCTCTTAATTTAACACTAGAGTATTTATAGAACTAAATTCAGTCCCGAAGATGGAAGTAATTCGAAACGCGTCGAAAAATATAAATACTAAGATAATTATATGATTGGTAATAGATTGTAATCAAATTAGAAATAAATTGCGTATAAATATATGTTTAGTAGAAGCAGTCGTATTAGTGCTAATAGTAGCTTCAAAGAAAGTGAGTTTTATAACATGTGCATTTATACAGAAAATAACCAGCTTTACAAGTAATTCTTGAATTTAATTGATCGAAATAATAATTATCTGTTTTTATATTTATTTGGAAAACATATTTTAGTCTCTGTATAATATTGAAATCACAATTAAATTTTATTTCTTCATCCCCACGACTATACATCAGCTATTTCCTGATACAAATATAATATATCTATGCATCTATTCTAATATAAATATCTATTACCTACATTGCGCATAAAGTCATTCTTTTCTCAAGAAATACAAGACGACGCTTCGACATCTTCAGTTGTCTTGTGCATCAATTCCCCAAAATGGCCAATCAAATAAACAGAGGTGCCACAATTTAATTAACTTCAAGAAAATTTCCCCAAATAGCAGGACTTTTGAAGAATTACGTGGTGATGCATAAACTTTAGATATAATATTAGTAGGAGATACAAATGTAAAAAACATTACAAATGTAATTTATGTAAAAGACATTTTATTTAGATGTAAAAATAAAATCCATGTAAGAATGACTAATGCCTTGAAATATTAGGGTCTTTATCAAATAGTAGAAGGAAAGATTTTGTTTATGGTTTGTCGTTACTGAAACTTTGGAACAAAACTTTTTTTCCTCTTCCGGAGAGTTCTACAAAGTGACTAATGGTAGTGATTTGTACTTACAACAGTTGTAAGTTGTGAAACGTGAAAACTATTTCAGTATAAACTCTAATCTTGCTTTGTTATATGAAAACTTTACACTTACATAAGGATATATATATATATATATATATATATATATATATATAATGAATCTTAGGCATCCATATTATTTTTATAGTATTGTTATCCTTTTTTATGAGATTTTATAGAGAGAGAAAAGAGAGATAGGGAGGGGGAGAAAGTGGGATAGGGAGGGAATCAGAGGGAGGGAGTGGAGAGAGGGAATGAGGGAGAGAGAGAAAGAACAGTTGGGACAATAGGTATATATAAAATGAAAGAGAGATTTTAGTCTTAATTTGAACAAAAAGACCTGTTTTTTAATTGAAGTCTATGCCTTAGGATTTTATAAATCTAGTTGTTTCAAAGGTTGAAAAACCTAATCACATTGTAAATTATCATGGAATTCTTGTGCAGTAAGTATGGTATAAAAAAATAAATACAATTAAATGGAATTGGACATGTACAAGACAAGTAATAAATTCTGTAGTAACTTTATTAAAACATAAGTAACATAACATTACTCAATTATTATATTCTCAATATTAGTGAATTAACAGATGATGACACAGTAATAATTTCTACTACAATATATTGCTACTGTAGTACTTATATTTAATATAGTTATATGTAATATTATTAATGATATATAGGTCCTATATCAAATAACTATGAATCTAAGTAAATATGTACACTTGATTTGTTTGATATAAACATGATAGTAGTAGGTAGTAGGGAAATACTATTCAATAATAGATATCAATCTTTATGGTTATTTTGGTTTAAACATTCATCTCTATGTTTTCAGTTAGTTTTTTGTATACTTGTAACTTGTATTGTCCCTTAAGGTAACAAAGGTACAAAGGTAACAACACTCTTTTTTTAAATTATTCATTTACCATCATCGAAATACACTTCAGAGAATAAAAACGTAAACAGTCTTATCTGTAAAGTTACTTTACTGTTAAAATGATCCAATTTATCTGAAGTTGGGTTAAACTTTATATTTGACGTTCCCTTTACAACTTTGTTTAAGGGACTTGATTATTTTGTGGATATTTTATACTCCCTTTTATAAATATTTTCAGTAATTTAATTTGAGAACAGTCGTTGCTGGATGAAATTCCATAATAATGAAATAATATACCAATTATTTAAAGCCACAAAAGAGCTTTATTGTGCTAAATATGTTTCCCTATTAGGCATTTTAAATCAACTAAATTGAAACAAAAAATATATAAATAACCAAAATTGCAAGAGGAAGGAAAGGGTTTAGTGGGAGGGGTTGAGAAATGATGAAGACCAGTATTTAGGCAGAAAGGAAAAATGATCTGACATGTGGGGTGGAATGGAAGGGATATTTAATGTGAAAGTTTAAACAACAGGCTTCGATAGAGGTGACGGGTTAAGTTATATTTATTATTTAAGTTGGAACTATGGTTATTAATATTGATCTATTGATTTCCAAACGTTCAAAGTTATATTGAGTTTCTTACCTTTTCTTTTCGGGATTTAGAAGTTTAACAATTAACTTGGGATAAATTATATCCTTTGTCTTATAAATAATATGCAAAGTTTGAATTGGATTCGTTATACTTCCAACTGTGTACAAGATCTCCATATTCTCAACTGATCTTCCTTATTTAAATATGTATTCACACACGTAATCATTACAAGAAATCATGTACTCCAACATTTTATAGGCTATCTTGCTTATCGTTATTTACAATAACTATTTTTCCTATATTTCTAGAATGATAAAAGGTACGTTTATATTGATAACTATTTCATTAGAAACTTATTTAAAACATTTGAAATTTAATATCAAATAGATATCATAATAACCTGGCTTTTATTTCGAAAACAAATAGTGATCAAGTTCAAGATCAACATTTATTGTTACAAAACAAGATTTTAATGTTACAATTTCTTTTCCATTTAAATGAAAGTTTCATAAAAACTTCTTAAATTGTTAGACGTGTCCGTATTTTTTCTCCATGATGATTACTCCAGACTTGAAACTTACATTTAAATTATGACCAATAATATTTTTATTAAAACATTGGTACAAATTTAAGCCTGATTGTGCATTAATTGCCCATATTCATATTTTAATAGGAAAATTAATTAACGGCTACACAAAATTAGTTATTTTACATACGACAACTTTAAAAATATTTGTTTATTATTTTAGAATTAATAAAGGCAAAAATATAGCAAAACATATAACGGTCTTCAGAGATGATTAAGGGTTCGAAACCCGGTTTAACTTGTACATTTTTCGTTCGTAAGTGATGGTTTGCCGTCCTATTTAGTCTTCTAATATTGACGAAGAAGAATAGAAACCCCCTATGATTATTAACCGTTAATAAAGTCACATTATTTAGTTTACAATTTGATTAAGCAACAGTGAACCGTTTGGGATTTTGCAATATTAAAGTGAATTCTAACTAAATTTGCAAACTGTTGATATTGTTAAAGTTGCAGAGAGATAACTCTAATCATCTTGACTATTCTATGTCACACAATACACGTAAATTGTTGTCTTTGTTAACGGCAGAGTTTGTTTGATATTGGAGGATATTGATTTCATTTCTTTTTCTTCTCAGACAAGAAAGATTGTGAGACAATTTTAAAAGAGATATTACTATATTAATATTTATTTTAATAGTTGAAAAAGTTACGTACTTTTTACAATTATAATGTGTTCATATAATTAAAAAAATTACGTATAATACGCAGATAAATAAATATTAAAAATTATATTATCTATATATGTTAAAAATGTAAAAATTAACGTGGTCTATAATTTTAATCAATTGAACTAAAAAATCTAAGAGAGAACTTAAAGTTTGTATGAAGTTTGTATTTGTATTATTAATTAACTGCCTATATTGATCGTAAGATCATGATGTTTAAATAAAATAACGTAACTGTTATTTATATGTTGATAAATATGTTTGTTTATTTATTTTGAATTTAACAGGTGTTCTGTTACAGATTTGTCTACAGTGTCAGCGAAAATATAATAACATATTTTGACAGGTATGTAGTTTATTTGTAAGTGTCAAAAGTTTCAATATTTGTGGGTTCTATAATTTGATCATATGCTAAAAATAGTATCAATCTCTATAGAAAGAGTAATTAAAATACAAAGAAAATATACAATCTTTATGTACATAAAATTTTGTTAGGTATTGTTAATAAAATTTATATTTCACACTATATTTTTACCTAATAATATGTTATAGCAATTTGATTTACTGTAATAGGACATTTAATTTGTAATGTAAAGATGAACAATTTATTAGTAGTAATGCTTCAATATTATTCACCTGTATTAGTTGGATAATTTCTTATACGGATTCAAGTCAATGAATAATTCAATACACGAACGTTACCAGAATAAATTTAATTATTTCCCTGTTTTAAAGTAATTTACTTGTGATTTGTTTTTTGAATATTCATATATTCAAATAACTGATTTGGAGTTATTTTCATTTATTATATCCTGCACATGCATGATCAATTTAGTTAAAAAATTAAAATTATTGTTTTCATTTTATAATTAACAATCAATAAGAGAAAAACTAGAGGTTGTTAAAAATTGCCATTTAAGAAAGTTAACGTTTAAAACGTTTTAAAATTTGTGTTATAGGTGATTATTTCACATTATCTCTATATTTCTTTTGGTAGTACATTATTTACGTTTAGGCTATTATTTTTCTTTTCTTAAGTAGCATTCTGGCAATCTAGTCATTGATTTACGAAGATAGTTACGTAGTGCGTGCTGCAATCCATTTAAGTATTTTTAAAATAAAGTTATTTACAACTGATCTTTAAAACAATGTTGAAGGAAAGTGCCGGGGTTATTTAATTGAAATATTTTACAAATTACAAGTGTATATAGTTGAAAAATTTTTATATCTCTCTACTAAAATAGTCAATATTATTAATGGATTTAACCCAATTTAGTATGTAAGTAGTTATTTACAGTTTCTTGGATTTAGTAGATGTAGGGGGGGGGGGGGGGGTTATAGAATAATTTCGAATAAACGCTTGTATGAATATGTAGTTTGTTACATAAATATAGAACATTGGAAGGAGAACGTAACAATAGCCTTTCATGAATTTATTTAAATGACGTAATTTTAAATTTGTACAGTATTTTATCATGAAGATTATTTTGCATTTCATGTTTATGAAAACTAACCCAGGAGTATTCTCCAACTGCGACGTTGTTCTTATGTAGAGCAAGGGCATCTAGATTAATAACCTATTTTATATAAAGGAACGAAATAATTATATTGAAAAAATAAAGCATTTAAAGTTAACAAAAAAATATTGCAATAAAAATGTTGTTTGAGGTTACTTACAATTGCTCTTGAAAGATGTGTTTGACATGTATATAAACATTCTTTGAGAGATATTTTCTCGTTTTAATGAGTAATCAAAATCCATTCTCTATCAAATCTTTTTTGTGCTTTGTAAAGCAAATGCTAATTAACAGACATTTAACACTGGAGTCGTAAATAATACGAGGAAATTATAATTATTTGTTTTAATATCATGTGTACACTTGGTTTGAACGTAAGGAATTATCATAAAAAGATGATACTTGCTTGTGTTCACAACCTTTGACATTTCAATTTTATATTCGGTGTAGTTTTTCTAAATGGTAATTATTCACTACTTTTTATTATTGTTCCACAACCATTCAATTCAAATCTCAATTTAGAAAACAAAGACACAACAAATAAAATCTCAATAATTGTAATTTAATGTTTATTTTGTCTATTAAGTTCTAATAACAATTAGTACTTGATTAAATATAAAAATAATCTAGTTTATACTGATGATAGACGGTACTTGATGGAATTCCATGTTAAACAAATAAAACAAACACAAATTCTTTAGTTAAATTCATAAATTTTAGAATTTAATTAAAGAATTTGTGTTTGTTTTATTTATTTGTACTAAAGTAATCATAAACAACCTGTGTGTATAATGTATCTGATGTGAAAGTACAAGCTTCTAATGTGTTTAATTTTGAAGATTACTCAGATTTATACAATTGTACAGGGAATAAAATATACAATAATATATACAGTGTTTTGAGACTAAAATGAAAATATAGTTGTCTATAATATATATTTAGTATTTATTTTTTGAAATTAAAAATCTTTCATCCAGGTTTCATGATATTATTTTTACTATTTTTAATCACAAATTCTCTACCAATGAATAAATATTAAACTCTGTGTCTTTAAAACTATTTATGCTAGAGACCGTAGGTACTTTGTGGTATTCCATTTTAAATAAAATTAAATCAACAAATTTTTTAGTATCAACCACAATGTTTTAATAGAAACTTGCCGACGATGGTTTCGCTAGTTAAAGCATGGTCGGCAAGTTTCTATTAAAACATTGTGGTTGATACTAAAAAAAATGTTGTTTTAATTTTATTCTGTGTCTTTAATTTAATGCCAAGTCAGTGTTCTTTACACGTGTTTATACTAACACTAAACTATTTTTTTCCCGTTATTTTAGCTCCCGGATTAGAATATATTTTTTACAAATGTTAAATTAGGTAAAATAATTTTACCCGTTTTCACTGTCTGTCCAATCCTTGTTATGTTTTAAATATGAAAGTCATGTCACGGGATGTTGGATTAACCCAAAACCGCGGTCGTCACAACAACATAAAATCAAGTATTGGACAGTTGAATCAAAACAGGTTGAATACGTTTACCTAATTTAACATTTGTAATACTAATCTGACCATTATGGAAGTGTTTACAGCAGTTCACTTGTCCCTAAGAACCCATATAATATATCGTTAACAAGATCCTCAATTTGAAAATATCTTTTGTCAACCAAAGGGGTTGTTGAAAGCTCCCTACGTAATTCTAACTTCTAGTGACTAGAAATTGTCTTTTTATGGAAATTATATTAATTAAAAAAAAAAAAAAAAAATTCAACTCATTTATAGAATTCTTAACTTGAATTTCACAAAAAAAAAAATTAATTAAATTTTTTCATAATATTACATTACAAATTAGATTTTTAACTCATGATGGCTTTAAACATAGTTATCATTTGCATAATGATTTTGCAAGTACGATAATTACTATTATTTATTACGTCACTTACCGCCATTAATCCTTTTAGACGTTTTGATGTTTTCTTCAAAAAACGTTTTGATGATCCTTTTGATGTTTTCTTCAAATTAAATTTTTAACTTCACGATACGTGTTTCGGACATATTCGACCATCGTTAGGTATTTCAAAACACTAAATTTAATTAAAACTTCAAAACGATTGCTGGCAGTAAGTGTCATAATAAACAGTTATTTGATAAGTACATCGATTTTGTATTACATTGATAAGTTATATGAGAAGCAATAAAACTAAGTTAATATATGAAATATATAAAAATATTATATTAAATATGATATACATTTATACATGAATAAATAAAATGAAGCCTTTATTTTTTAGTTAGATTTTACGTACACTAATATATATATATATATATATATATATATATATATTTATATATATACACGGCGTAAGTTACGTAAGTCTTTAACAGCATCTTACCTTATCTCGTAATTATGAAAAGGGCGGAGAAGACTAAAGTGATGAAGTTTTTTTTTTTGATTTTTATACACTTTACATTTATGTCAATGATGTAGTGAATAACTATAAATAAACTTTTAATTGCCCAACGACTTTTAATTTTAAAATTTTTAGAATTGTGTTTTTTATATAATCGCAGTATTAAACATAATCTGGCTTTGTATGTTACAACACGATTAGTAAATTGTATGTTTTATATATTTGGAAATTTAAAAACAAATGTGTTTAAATTGATTTTACTTTAAATTTGAGATAGTCTTAAAATATTTGTTAATAGTATATAAGTTATTCTATATATATTTGGTCATTTTTTATTTTAAATTTCGTCCTCTTTTACACACGTAACTTAGATTTTCATATTCCATTTAATTCACATAATGGGATTTTTATTTTTATGTGATGAAATAATTCACTTTTTCAAAAATTGTGCACTGCCCTTTGAAGTCCTCAACCTTTTAAGTAATTTTAAATTTGATTTTGAATATACTGCTAACTAGTTTGATACAATAAAAGATTTAATTTTGTTCCATAATTGAATCCCTTCGATTACACATTTGAAAATATTTTATTGTCGACAGTCTTGTATCTAGAGATAAACTGGGATGAGTCCACAACTATATTCTAGTTTCTGTCTTCCTTCTTGAATACTTGTTTCACATTTCAGTAATATGAGTATTTTGAATTATATTGCTTGCCGATTTACAGTATTTATTAACATTGGTTTTTCCTAAAATCTTTACTTATTACGAAATTGTTGGGTGATTTCAATTTTCGAATAACCATTTAAATTATTCAATTTGTTAGACATTGTTATATCATGCGAAAATATAAAGAATATCTAAATTTAGTAGAAACTGCCTGTGTTTAGTATATACGCCAACACAGGAAATTACACAATAATAAAAATTTGTCTACTTATTTCTATCAATTGTCTGTAATGTAGCATTATTTCTTCATACAAAATTACGCAATATGTAAATCAGCAAAATTATTGAAATTATAGACAATGCATAACTCAATTATATAAATTGATTTTAAATATACTTATAAATTAGTTTTATAGAATTTTTCATGATCACCAGAATAAATTTGAACTATGATGTAATTAAATAGCTTTATTGAAAATGGAAGTGTAATGTTTAAATAATAACAATATTCATAAGATTTTTTTTGACTTTGAAACTGTTTTCAAAAATTATTTTTGTTCTATATCGTCCCTTTTCTCTCAATTTTTATATGACTGACACTATAAGGGAAAATAATCAACTGATTGGCCAAACATATAATTTATTCATTTGCTACTGACATTATCTAAAGAGTTGTTTTTTTTAAACTACCATTTTGTAATAAAAAAATGTGAATGTGAAACTTTAATACCGATTTCATTGAATTTTTTAATTTTATAATATACAGAATGGTTTTATTTAAAAATAAATTATGATATCTATAACAATGAATATTAGTGAATTGTTTATTAAAATTTGATGATTTGTCTTGATTACTTCTCGTGAAATGATTGATGATTCTAACCTTTGTAGAGGTGACAGATAAAAAAAATTCAAGAATACAGTTAATATTATATATTTTAAAAGTAGTCTTTAACTTTTAAAAATCTAATTAACATCCAAAAGTAGTATTTCTTCAATATTTTAATTCAAAACAACTCGTTGTCTTAAACATTTTAAAATTTTATATCATTATATATATTATTAATTTTTATAAATTTTAATATATATTAAGTGCAAATCGGTGTAAGTGTTTATGTTTCACGAAGGGAAACCTGAATAACATAACTTGAAAATGGCGTCGTATAAACGACAAAATCCAAATATTTTAGACGGTTAGTCTTACATTTATTATTTATGATTACTCACTACTAACGTAAAATGTTATCCATAATGTTTTAGTTTTGTTTCATATTTTTCCAAAAAAAAAATGTTTTAGTTAGGTTGAAAAGTAAATTAAATTTCATGTTATAAATTAAAATTCGCAATACCTCAAATATTGTCAAACTACTAAATATATCTCAGTTATGCATCATACTGTTGTAAAACCTGTTGTATTCGGTCTGTATGATTAATTTTTTTGTTGTGGTTAAGTTTTATAGTAGCAATATTAACAAAGACTTAAAAACATAGATTATAGCTAACAAATTATATAAACTAAAAACATAACACGCTACTTTTTTTAACCATACCTACATCTGAAATATCTGATTATTTAATTTAACATTTTGTAAGAATAAATAAATTAGTGGTTAATATTTATATATTCTTATAATAATAAATCTTTCGATTATGTTTGGCATCAGTTTTATTTGATAATAATTAATAATTACAGCTAAACCGATACTATTACTATAAATGCATCAGTTTTGTGAAGAACACAAATGAAAATATATAATTATAATTAATACAGTAATTTAGGAGTACATTTTATACACAATTTAAAAATTATGTTCGAATTTTACATAAATTGCTTTTCTTAGCAAAAAGTTAGTTTTTTACGAACGAAAACAAAAATTATGTTAACTTATTTACGGACATTTTTTATTCACAAGTGATGTTAGATAATATTTTTTAATTTTTTATTGGTAATTCAAATCTAGTTAAGATGAATCCGTTACTCAATATTAAATTTCCCTACGAAAATAAGAAATAATTCTTACAAAAATAAGAATTGAGAAATATATGAAAGAATTTTTTTAAACAAACTAGAATATAAATGAGATATTCATACTAGGATGTTGTCGTCCACAATTTCTGAATAAGTTTGGAAACAAAAACATCAAAAACTATTTGCAGTGGTGACCCAGTTCTTATACAGCTTGTCATTATGCTTTGAATAAATATCAACGCCATGCCCTATTTTAAATTCTATATACAACTTGAAAACTGCTTTACCATTCAGCACCAATTAAATAAAAAAACATCTTAATCTTATAAAAGCACTAAAATATAATTTTACCGTTATTAAAAGTAATAGAATATGATTCTTATTTAAATAAATATTGTATTTTACAGCGCGTATTTTATTTCACTTAAAAAATCCAATGCTAATAAAAGAGATGTTTCTGGAAAGTTATTTGAGATGGTTAAGAATCTGGTTTAAGTGTACGATATTGGTAACTTTAGTTTATCTTTCCTAGGAGGGAGGGGGGCTCTTTTTCATTAAATATAAACTGTAATATATTAATAATGTGTTAAAGTTAAAAAAGTCATCGTTGATCGATATATGTTACATTTAAAATTACTTATTAGTTACCATTTGGTTTCTTGAATTTTTTATTTTCGTTGTAGTCGATAATCAGATTTTTTTTTTTTAAGATACTGGTTTTTAATAACAGAAGTTGATTCTGTGTCAATACTGTTACTTGTAGAATTAATAAATTTCTTTGAATTGTACATATTGTCGTGTCCTGTAAGGTTACCTACACAACTAAAATAATTAACATATTTAATACTTAGTTCTCCTGGTTATAATTCCGCTATTTATCCCATGACACTGATTCCCGGTTTTCCACATTTTGTGGAAGTCATATCTTAGATATTTAATATTAATTTCATGTGAATTTAGTTGTAAATTGGGCATTTTAAATATTAGGTGGGCAAACTAATCTATAGTGTTTAATTGTAGTCTTGGAGATATATGTCCAAATTTAACGTAAATGACATTACATTATTAGAAATAATAACAACTATAAACTTGCGAAAGAGATTTCTGAACTTCATTAGGTTTTTAATATCTAATGTTATATAAATTCTGTCTTAAGACGATGCCTTTGTAAAGAATTTCAAGTTACCGTACCAAAATGTAAAATTTACTTTTAAGGAGAATGTGTGAATTTAGTCCACATGCAGAAATAAGTAGCTAGGGACAAATTTGAAGGGCCGATCTATTCCCAAAAAATTCAGGATTACCATGCCTTGGTTCTTGGAAGTTTTGGTGGATTCTAAAGAAAGTAACCCGTCATAACATAATAGATTTTTGAAAAGAAATACATATTTAATTTGCGAGAGTTGTTTAGGTACTTGGGAAATCCCTTGCAAAATGTTTCACTGAAAGAAAGGTATTGTGGATTTAAAAAAAAATGTATCATGATATATACTGCATAAGCATAGTACAAATCATTTCATAAAATTTATATCAATATTTCAATCCATTATATAGTTATATATTAATACAAAGGACAAGTTAGACGGAGAACATAATATATTTGGACATATATTCTCTGCTATTTCGAAGCTATACTTTACCGAACAAAATCTGTAAACTGGTGTAATTGTAATTATACTAACACACACATTTCATATATCCCACATGAAGAGGATTACTGTTTTGGGCTGCCATTACTGCTGTTTTATGGTTGGGAATATCCCATGAGACAATCACTGTTGAGAGGTTTTTCCAACAGAATGGAGTTCCTACTTTTATGTTAATGTGACCTAACAAATTTTAGATCGAGATTATCTCAATCTTTGTATAGGTAGTTTGATTAAATCAATGGACGGGTCTCCGACATCTTCAGACTTAAAAGTTTGCAATTATTTTCCTATATCCCATTTTGAAAGAAAATTTTAGTCTTACCCTGTAGCAACAAATGATAAATTAATGAGGCTGATTGAAGTGGAATTACTGTTGATACCTCGGCAATTATTAAAAGCTCTTAAAACTCTTTTTTGTTTCGTAGTTATTGATCGGCATGTAATACTCTACGATTGAAGGTCAAATTTGTATCATTAATAGTTTTAGTACTGTTATTTTCTTTATGACGTTTTATATATTTTCTTGTTATCTGGAAATAAACTATTTGCAATGTTTTAGCAAATATTTATGCAAATTTGTAATGTTTTATTAAAATGATCCGTTATTTTATATTCCACTATTTTGTTTTGGTTGGCCATAAGAAATTCAATTAATACAAGGTTACTTTTTTACATATCTATGTAACATACCTGTAAAGAGTCAAGTTCGGTAGTGTTCTATAGTCCCCATATTTATTCAAAAACAGCTACTTCTTTGTTGGACACCCAGAATATTTTTTGAAAAATATTGAAATTCATTTAACTGATGAAGTGGATATTTCCACAGTTATATTGTTCTTAATCACATGTGAAATATCGTGTTTATATTAGAATTTAAAAAATTATGGTTGTATATTACAATTGGTAACATACAAAACTCATAAATATATAAGTAATATTTATCAGCCTATACATATATTTTTATATGATACTCATATTACAATAGTGGCCAGAAACGAGTTTAAATATATTAATTTTGTTTTTATTTTGTTCTCGTTTATCTATAAACTTCTTGGAGTGGTACATTATTTATGTATAATTTTACAGGTAATTTAATCAATATCACCAACTCTTCCCAGACTAGCAGATAATGCCAAGATGAGTCTGATATTCTGAAGATTAATTAGTAAAATCGTATTTCAATATTCGTGGTTGACAAAATTTATTGCAATATTTTTCAATTAATTTGTTTTAAAACAAGTTCTAATTAAAAGTACAAATACTATTAAAAACAATTAGAAAACAAGGCCATGGCACAAGGAGAAAATTTAACACTAACTTATTATAACGTATAGCTTCAAGATTCAACTCGTTCAAATATGCATTACGTTAGGTTATACAAAGATCTGAATTTTTAACAAACTTTCCAATTATGAATACTAATATTATAATTACTGACATATTTTTAGAAAGGACTAAATTTAAAGACCTTATTCAACTCTTCAGTTTTGATTCGAAATTTTGCAATATATACTAAATGTTACTTTATTAAATGATATTAAGTGCTTGTAAACCTGTTAAAATTATACGCAATAATTAAAATGGCATTAGTATTTTTTTATTAATGATTATGTCAAAATATTTAAACTATTTAAAATAGAGACAACTTAAAGTAACAAACGTTATACAATTAATAATAATTGTGTTACGAAAGAAAAAAGATATATATATATATATATATATATATATATATATATATATATATATATATATATATATATATATATATATATATATATAATAATTTCTGACACACCCACACACATATTTAATCTACACTTTATTTATATATTAACGACGCCACGTGCACATATCAAACTTTCTATCGCGGATAAACCCAGTATGACCAAAAGGTGTACGATCGTCTGCAACCTTGAATTTTTCTAAACGTATTTTCAGAACTCAATGATACTAAGTAATGGTTAATTACTCTAAAGTATTCTAAAGCAAAGTAATCTAACTTGCATTAAAGGAGAACATATGTGTAATACAATTTTCAAATGTTTGTCTATTTAAGTATTATCAATAATAACTTTAGTATTAATAATATAATTTTAAAACCCAAGTAACAAGTGCATACCGGGCCATTAAGTAACCTAAAATAATAATCAATTATTGTTATTCACACTTTTCTATAATATATGATTAAACGTTGTATAAGTTATATAAGTTGGCTTTGTTATTGATTATAACAGCCATAGAATGTAACGCTCTACATGTTGTTATTTCTTCACCCTAGAAAGATACTGTTGGTGATTAATCACATAAACTTTGACAAGCAACATCTCTATCCTTCTCTAATCAACACTTCCTCAAGACAATATTAGTTAGACTATTTTGAAGTTGGTTGTAAATTATATGTAATATATTGATCACTAAATTTGTTAGTAAAAACAGTTAAACTTATTTGTTTTATTTTACTTCACGTATTAAAAATATATATAATGTTAATGAATATACTACGAGTTTAAATGCTTAATTACCTCATATTATGAAGCTAATATTAATGGAACACGTATATTTGGTATATCAAATCAATGTTATTGTGATAAGATACAATGGCACCATATATCCAGTAAAAGAAAATACATTAAATAATGATTCCATAGTTACAATACAACAGTAATTCGACACTGTTGAATAAAAAAAAAATTATAAACAAATCAAAGCGAAAAGTTGGATTTATCTTTGTGTACTTCTTCCATATGTAAAAAGTTGTTGTCGCGTAGGAAAACAAAGTTTTTGTTATAACTTAAGCGATCCAGAATATTATTATTTTAGTATTTTTAAATGTTTTATTGATTAAAAACAAAAATCATCATTCTTATAAAAAAGCAATTTATTTAACCAAAGTGTAGTCAAATTAAAGTTGTGTACAAATATATATATATATATATATATATATATATATATATATATATATATATATATATAAGATATTTATATATAATGTACATAACATTTATTTGACTACACTTTGGTTAAATAAATATCTTTTTTATAAGAATGATGATTTTTGTTTTTAATAAATAAAAAATTTAAAAATAATAGTATTCTGTATTACCTAATTTATAACAAAAACTTTGTAACCTATATGAATGGCACTTTTTTTGTTTGGTTATTGATCGAATTAAATGTGTCACAATAACTTCGTATATATTGCTCATAGAGATGTGAGATTTCTTGTGTTTTAAATTGAATAACACAAATGATATAAACTCAAAACTGTTTCAAATACTGCCACATTTGGAACTTTTGCATTGAATTTTTCAGATTTTCAATAGGGTACTCTATATTAACACACTATAATCACCTACACCAAATTTTTTGTTTGTATACTTATTTTAGTAGGTTTTGTCGTGTTTACGTAGAGACGACAACAATGGCAACGACAGAGAGTGCGACGAAGACGATTTATTTACTGCATATATTAAAATGTTGTGCTTGACGTATGGGAAACATTATACAGGATAACAAACAAACAGAACACAATTGTCACAAAAAAATACGCTAATTACCAGACGCGTTTCAAAGACAAGGTCGTCCTCTTAAGTGATACACGAGCTACACCTATATAACTCACAGTTTGACTCACGAGTTATAGTTTGATTGATGTAGCTCGTGTATCACTGAAGAGGACAACCTTGTGGTTGAAACGCGTCTGATAGTTAGGCGTATTTTTTGTGAGAATTGTGTTCTGTTTGTTTGATATCCTGTATTTACAGCATGTCGAAATCATTTTTTTTCTGTTTTCTAAAGCTATGACATTTGTTTTAAATTGGAGTTAGAAATTATTGATGTTTCAAAATTTACATCGTATAGTGGGTAAAAACAAAAATTTAAAAAAAGTGATCATAACCTATTTTCACTTGAGGATCAGGTATTATGAAATTTTGTGTTGTTTTCATATTCGAAAAGACGATGTTCGTTATTTATCAACCATTATATTTTTTAATGTATTTTTTAAATGATCATTTATTTTAATTTGAGAAGTTTTTTCAATAATTCACGGTGTTGTGCTTCCAGTCAATAACAAAGTTTGGCGATTCAAAAAACGAATTGCATTTTCTTTAGTTTGTTAATACCGGAATGTCTCGTTTACTATAATTGGATCACAAACATGTTAGTGTGAAATACAGATTACAGTTTGACGCGATACAATTAGTAAGCCTTCATTCTGCACAATAATAGCTGTCTGAACATTGTTAGGTGATGTAAACTTTGTCACGCAACATGATATTTCCTGTCTACAACTACCCTACTGTCTATTGGAGCAATCACTTCAAGAGATGGGATATGTGTTAGTCTTCTGGTCATTACACAAAATAAAATATTTGACATTAAGATAACATCTTATCAACGTGACTTTCATATATATATATATATATATATATATATATATATATATATATATATATATATGTGTGTGTATTTATTCTCAAAGATATTTAGGGAATGTATTTGTTAATGTTGTTGAGATATTATATAGATACCATGTACAGAGATTATGATAGCGCAAAGGTTGTAGCAAACACCAAGGATGGTAATGTCGCTTATGACTAAATTACATAAGTAGTTCTTCAGTTTATCAAACAAATTACAATTATTGTTTTGTCTACCAGTCTGGTTGTATTTATAACGGAGTTATAATCAATTACTATTCATAGTTAATTGACATTAATAAGTAAAGTCTACTGTAATTAAATGAAAAAAACATGTAATACTGAAACTGGGTTCATCGGATTTATATTTTATTGAAGTTGTAAACACAATTTCTATAAAAATCTGGGAGTGAATGTATTTATAAGAAAACAAAGCAATCCATATTAATTTATAATTGATTACACCTTACACACTTTTCAACGTAAAGAAACGTTGATATTTTAGTGGTAGGAAATAATTTAAGGAAAGATCAGGAAATTATAATAAATAAGTTATTACATAATTAAGTTTAAGGGATTACGTACGTAAATGGGACTCTCATAATATATATATACTCACATACGTAAGTTTATAATAACTTTGTAAATACGTAAAGTTTATACTTACAACTTTGCAACGTATAAGTTTAAGTTTATTTCTTACAAGATTACGTGTAGAAAACAGATGTTTGTATGTTATGTTTAAAACAATAATTATTATGCATTTCTCAATTTATAATACCAATTAATAATTCAATAAACCTATTATGTCTCAATAAGCCATAAAATAACCCTTTTGGAAATGTGTGTTTAGGTACAAGACATATAAAGTGTCCGCAGATCATTCATTTGGTTTACCAAGTCACCGCCATTCCAGTTAGAACAGGTAATGTAGAAGTACAATATATAAATGGTTTTAACCTTTAATGGCAGTAGGTTTTCATAGTGTAAGTTTAAGACACGTTTCCACTCAGCGTGTATAATTTCAATAATTATATATACTATTTGATTTTAATGTATATGTATGTGTGATTGACTAAGTTTTTTGTTTGCATTAAGGAATATAAAGCTTATAATTTTATTTGACACAATATATTGATTATAATGCAGTAAACATTTTGTAATACAAAACAAGAATAAAAATGATTTATTATGTGGTATATGTTCCTAAAATATTTGAATTTAATAAATCTCTCATCGTTATTTTATAATATTATTTTCTTAGAAACTGACGGTTTTCTAGACGTTCAACGTTTTTACAAAAAACAGATAAATTTGTGTTTATTTATTTTTAATTAGATAACTCTATTTAACAGCAAATCAAATTATTTATTTGTTACATTTGTTTTTTCATACACTACACATTGTATTTCACTATACAGTTAAACTGTAAAATATTTTACAACATATATAGAAATTTGAACAAAACAGTTATTTAAACAATATCACGGTTTAAGGAATGTTAAATACACAGCTATACAATACGTTTTGTGTTGTATACTATTGTAGATGAGTTATACAGTAAACATAAACATATAAACTATGTGAACCATTGTTATATAATTGTGCCATATTACTTCATATTGATCGTTTACACTTCAGCTATCATCATCCACATAAACTTGGGAAGTACAAAGCATTATGTAACATTATAATAGAATATGTTTTAACTATGTCATATCATGTAACTCTTCCCTCCAACAATAATTAGGTTACCTATGCAGTATGTTAAGTATGTACCACTTACATTATTTATATTTATATTTATATTATACGCTTACACTACGAAATGCAAGGCAATATTGTTTACACTTTTATTCTTATAGAAGAGCTATAAAAGCTTTAATTCTTGCTGTCATTCTAGTTTCCAATCCTGCTATGAAAACTATAGACAGTTTGTTGAAAGCTTGGAGGTTGTCAAGTACTGTACTATAATTCTACAACACAAAAAATACTAAAATTCCCACTTTTTTAGGAGAGTTCGTATCAGAAAGTATAATTTAGGTGGTCCAAGGTTCGCTATTGTAAATTTAGGCTAAAGTCCTATTTTAACTTTGTTCCAATAAAAATGGAACAAACGACGTTGATACTGTTACCATATTGATATAATGCAGAAGTATATGACAGCTACAGATGAAATTTATTAGTTTACGTTTGTTCCAAATAAGAATGGAATAAATTGGTCCTACTAGGAAGCATAAATAGAAGTATAAAACAAAAACATTATTTGATAAATAATATAATTTTAATTGTTATTTTTATACATTGCTTAAATTTTAATGGTTTATTTTAATTCTAAAAGGTTATTTAGTTTCTAAGAAATTCTTGCGTGTTTCCAAGTTGGAATATCTGAATTCAATATGCATAAAAACTTACATTTAAAGTATTTCATATTCCCATTATGCATTAATTTATGTATAAAAAATCATTTTCATAAACTTTACTAAACTATATATTTTAACACTTATGATGAATCATTATATAAGCAATGAATTATTTATTTAATATTTATTGGTAATAGTCATTGATTGTAGATAAGGATTGACAACGTAATATCTTTAATAATATTATAATATTAATGATTAAATTTTAATACTCTTGTTAGTAAGTTTAAAAGAATATATTATATAATAAATACGTAGGTGTCTATACAGTAAATACATAGGTATTACTACAAACAAAAAACGGTTATTTGACAATATTTGTCTACGCTAAAAGACATATGAGGATAATGCGGAGGATTATTGAAATTGAATGTTAACAAAATATTACCGCCTTGTTTTGTATTTTGTTGGGTAGAAGTTTTTTTTTATTTGAGTGTTTTAGCAATTGTTTTTAGTAACTATTTAATTCTATAAACTATTCAAGAGTATATTGGTAATTCCACACAATCGAAACAATCTTCATTGATATTTAAAGGTAGATTTATTCATATAAGATTAACTTTATAATAGTGATATATAAAATTATTCTAGCTTACAATTGATTCGTGTATTGGCTCGTAATTTACTATGTAAAACAACACAACATATTATGTGACATAAATTGCGGCTTATCGTTACAAGTTTGTTTTAACCACAAGTGTGCTATATAAAACAATATTGTTTGAAACTATTGTAAATTACATTAGTGAATTCTCTCTGATATACAACAATATGTTCAAAGATGTAAACACTTTTGATCGTATTATATAAAATGATGTTATATATATTTTTTATAGGTTTAGAGATAACAATGTTTTTACATGAATGCGTTTATGAAACGCGTTTACATATCTGTCTTTTACTTTGCTTAAAATATATATAAATCTAAACATATAAAACATATAGTATCCATTCAAATATGCAGTAATTGTTTCATTACATATAACACAGTAACTAAGTTCATTGCCTGTCTAACATTACCAGTTACGGAGATATAGAGGCAAATGTAACTAATAAGACCCGTAGCTATAGATCAAGCTTCCACACCATTTATATGAGGCAAAGATTAAAAATAACGCCTCTTTTGTAGTTATTTACATGTCAAGATTTTCAGACATGTTATTGTAAATAAAATTATAACAAAACATTTATTAATGTGTTCAAATTGTAGTTTAACTGTTTTCAAACTACGACATTGTTTTATATTTCGATTTTCCATGGGTTTATGTTACTTATCTTTAAAAAATCGCACTCTTATTACCAAAATCGTCAAACATATTATGTAAAATAAATGTCTAAACAACCAAAATATATTTTGCAACTTGTTTCTAACATTTTGAGAAGAACACTAATTGAAGAAATGTAATTATTTTAGATATTATTGTGCAAATATTAAAAATATAAACGTATATAATTCAATGACGAAAGACGTGACAGGGTTGATTTGAAAAAAAAGTAAATACAATATCAACAATTAAGCTGAATTGGAATTTCTATTTAAAATATTCTATGTGAATATTCCAGTTGGTTAGGCCTAAATAAAGATTATTTTAAAAATGATTCATTTCAGCATTTATGGATGGTTGGAGCACTGCAGGATATTTAAAAGTACAATTATGTAAACCAATCCTTTGAGTGAATTAATTTGTTTTGATTAAACAAAATCTGTAAACTGTTTCTACTCGCACGATCCAAGCCAGTAACCTCGTTTGTTATATATTATATGACTACGTGTAATCATTGCCTAATTCTATTGGAGTTTAAATGTTGCATAACGTATTTGGTATTAGTTTAATTATTATAATTACTTATAATTGGGGACATTACTTTATTCTACCTACAGTGGTATATATTGAATATTCTTATAGTGTACTAGGGCTAAATGTATTTTTTATTAAACACTTAGTGTCGTTTTTATATGTTTAGGCCATGATAAAGAGATGGGTTTCGAATTTTAATAAGAAATAAAAAAAGGAGGTTGCGACCTATAGACTGTATTAAATTGTACGTTTGGTGTGTCTACCGTAACAACTGTGATTTAGCAGTTATTATTGTTTCGTAGTTTTGCTCGTACAATATAACAAAACTACTTATCTGATTTAAGTTACAGTATTTATTTTTAAAGATTCTGTCGTTTGTAACAATATATGAAATAATTGTTCGGAATCATGCAATATTTTATAACAAACATCTCGTCAAGTAAGTTTCAAAATAATTATTTTATAGACTTGGTACAATTAAAATGAATAATTGTCATTTTTATTTGCATTTAGACTATGTTTTGTAATTAAATATAATTAGTCTGTAGGTTTTGTATTTTTTTTCTCTTTCGTATCTTTTTTGCTACATTTATGTTGTTCTCTAAAATTGAGGTTAATAAATTTACACTCTTTGAAACAAAATAAAAGAATAGTATTGTTAACGAACACACGTTATTAGCTAAACGTATGCTCAATACATGATTGTGTTTATGTACATTATATTGGCCAGTTTGTTGTACACTGAAAGGTAAATAATTTTACTGTAATTTATGCAGCATCATGTACCGCAACACAAACATACATTATACAAAAACAAGAGTTGTACGCTATATCAATAACCAGTGCATTAGTTTCTATTTACTTATAAAAAGAATTAATTTTAAATAATAATAACAATAACTGATTTTGTATTTGTGCATGTAGTACTATTACGTTTTTTGTAACAAAACCTACCTCACACACCCTTTACGTCTGCAGCTTTCTAAATGTCACTTTTTTGGACTATCATTATCGGTGCTCAACTAATCCCAATGCGTAGTCGAAAACAAACATTACAACACTAACAGTTAAGTTTAAAAAACAAACATAAAACCCCAAAACCAATCAAACGTTTTGAAACTCATTAAATTTTTTTCAAACTATTCACATTTACTTTTTTTGATGACCGAGGAGCTCCGAAACCGTTTAAAAAAAGAAAAGGCATTTATGGGGACATCGTACCCCCTATCTTCGCCATGTTAAATTGGCCAAATTTATGTTCCTTTTTCTCAGACATTACATGAGGTACATGCTTGCAATTTCCAGTGGTTTTACTTCATACTGTTTTAAAGCTGTGTAACCAAAGATTTATTACATACTTACATGTTCTTGTATTTTAAATGTTTTGTTTTAATCATTTTTTTTTTTTAATATTTTTGCACGAAACTTTTTTTTATTTATTTTTTTATTTTTAAGAGCTTGTACATTATCCTGGTTAAGTAAGTACATATACATAAGGTACAAAGTGAGTAAAAGTTTGAAGTTAATAGCTCTAACGGTGCCTGAGAAAAAGGAACATTTGTTATGAAAAAGTTGTTATTTCAGGAAACGCATTTAAAGATAAAAGCTGTTGATTTGAGAAATATATAAATGAAAAAATCCACTTACACTAACCTAACCTAACCTAACCTAACCTATCCTAACCTAGCCAACACAAGAAACAGAATTATTTTCATTAATCCTTGATAGTAATATAAAATATATTGTACTCATATTGTACAACTTGTAAGTATAGAGCCCGCTGTTTACTACCAACAATTGGAATTTGCGTGCAATATATTTTTAAAATTCATGTTTTGATAGGTTATAAAATTGTCATAGGAACAAAATAAAGATATAAATTACAGTAGGAAAGTCTAAATTACAATAATCTACAAAAAAACAAAAATTTTAAAAAATTCAAAAATTAAGGTACGATGTCCCCTTAAAAGTGTAAAGGCACAAATATGTAAATTAAAAATATATAGGCCTACAAGATTCACTTTAAATATATTTTGGTTGTCATTGATGAGGATAAATAACAAAAATAATATTGTTTTACAAATAACAAAACAGGATTTTCGTTTTTTATGATTTAGTCATCATTTGCTCCTACTATATAATATTGGTCAATTATTTAATAAAACTGGATGATTGTAAATTTATCTCACTTCATAGTATAATCATTTTAACAATAATCATTCTTCTGTTTTATAGCAACTGACAACTACTAGCTAAATTGAATAACGCCGATATCGGTTGAAAACAACTCAAACATTTACTGCCTTTTGGGTTTATAATATTCTCACCCCTACAATGTGGGTGATGGAAGACAATATCAAAACTGAATAAATTTAATTGGCAAGACAAATATTTTAGGAGTACAGGAGCTGTGACATATGCTAGGTTAAAATAGATGTGATTATGTGATTTTACTGGCTTGCACAAATTATCACAGTAATCAAATTAACAGTAACTATCACAGTGATTATTTGTTTACCTAGTTTTTTCCTAAATAAAAATCATAATCGAAAAATATCATAGGAAAATTCCACAATATGTAAGCATCATTGGGGAATTTGTTTCTTGTATTTTTATTGTTTTTGTGTCATTTTAACCAATATTAATTGATATATATGTCATGTGCATGGTATAATTTGTGTTAAGGTTTTTGGAATAGTTGGCAGGAATATTTGGATTTTTTCTTAGCGATCGCTTTTCTACAAATTCCTGTTTCGACTTAGTATTTAATTTTAATTTATTTTCACATTGCATTTCAAAAAGTATTAAAACATATTGCATAAAAACTTTTTATTAGTGTTTGTACCTTTTGAATCAATTTGGTCATAGTAACGTGAGATTTTTCATGCTCATTCGATTTCAACTTATTCCCCAATGTTTGTTGGTCAAAGCATACACAAGTTAACAATCGCTTGCACCTTCGATTGAAATTATTTAACAGGATATAACAAAAATCATTATTGTAAAAATTTAAAGAGTAATCAGCGGCGTTTGAGAATATAGTTAGTTATTAATATGTAAATGAAAAAGTATTATCAGAAATTCTAAAGTACTTTGAAAGAGACGTTGCCGTTGAGACTCAGTAGAAGATCTTGATTCGTGCATACATATTCGACCACTATTTATTGCGTATGTGTATGTGAATTAATTATATCGGAATTTACGACTATAATACATTGACTAGTTAAGTTTAAGAATAATATATTTTACCTTTTTTTATTATATACAATTTTAAAAAGTATTACAAATATAAAAAAAAATTATATATTGTTCATTATATAATTTGTAAGTGGATCTATTTGAAATAAATACAATTTAAGTTATATACTATATTGACGTAAATACACTATGTTGTAACTTATTTAAATCTCTGAATAAGGCAAATTTTGAATGTTTGACCTTCCGTAAAGGCAACTATGTGTCCTTTTAGTCGTCCGATTAGTTGCACTTCAGGTATTGATTTCCAATATATATATATATATATATATATATATATATATATATATATATATATATATATATATATATATTAGGATTCAAAAAGAAACAATTTGTCCATTTATATGCATATTTTGTTAGTAATTTTATTTCAAGAAAAAGGCTAAGTCACTAGTTTAGTAATAATTAGAAGGCTTTAACATAGCCAACTGGTCGAAGGCGTGTTTATGATCAGTGCGTATCGAAATATTCATTATATTTGGATTGTAATAAACTTCTTATTTGAATACTTCCGACTGAACTCCAGGATCTGCTGTATTTATAGTTAAACACGAATTTTAAACTCCTGTTTTTTAGTTGGATTTTCTGAATTTGTGCATGGTTTGTGTACAGCATATCATAAAATTAAATTTAAATCAGAAAAAAAAATGAATAAAGATTGTATATTTAAGTAACATTGAGCCACTAGTATATTACATAGAAAAGGTGCTAATATAGGCGATCGGTTTGAGGAGAGTGTTCATTTCGGTGAGAATCCTACAAAGGAACCAAGGTTCAATTTACGATTAGTCATATATAACTTTTTGGTCGTTATTATTCTTATAATGTGGACGTTGAAGAACAACAAGTAGCTATAATTTTGACGAAAGTGAAATTATTCATGAGTTATATTAGTTGACAAAACGTCTATAGATTGTAAACCGTCATTGATTACGTATCGGTTTATAGGGCACGTATCATCTCATCGCACAGATAGAGTAATTTAATTACGACTTTGAAGTTAGTTTAATATTTAGTAACAAAATAAAATTATCACATACATAATATATATTATTAGTTTGAAACATTTAATTGGTATATTTGGCACTATAGTAATTAATTAGAAAGGAAAACAAAACAACACATATAAATATGTTTAGAAGGATCTTCGAAATAGAAGTAGTTTATTTAAGACGAGTATTCTTTCAAGTTTATTCAAATAATTATACTTTAGTTCTCATTGTAGCATAAGTATCATCACTATAACATTATGAATCACAATTACAACTACAAACTTTAAAATATTGTTTTTCTTTCATAATATACAATCTATTAAAATAATTTAACAAGTAATTTTTTTGAAATTAATAAAAATCGTTATTATTTATCAAAAGTTTTTCGTGATAACAATATGTGTAAACCAAAACTCTACCTTATATAGACGGCAATAACCGTCAAACACACTCCATACTTTAGAACTTTATAAGCTTTATAGAATGATTTATGACTGTGAGGTTAGAAATTGCAAGGCAATAAAATGTACAGTGTTCAAATAAATCTTTAAAATGTGCTATGTAGAGCGTGTACTTGATTTTCCATTAATTGGAATTTAATATATATATTTTTTTAATTAAGATAGTATATTGCCAGAATTCAAAGCAAAAATTATATGTGAAATAATAATTTATACTCCATCATCAATGAGTGACTAGTTATTCATTTAAGTTAAATGAAATATATCGTGTTTTTAGAGGTAAAATTTTAAAAACTGATTAAATGATTGATAAAAGTTTATATAAATCGCGTGTTTGTTTGAAATATTACATATATTGTTACGTAAATGTAGAATGAACCTATACGGCCAACGATATTTAGTCGTTAGCTATACCCAATTTAATCGAAAATTGTCAGTGCTGTACAACATTACTGTTATGTGAAGTTCAGTCTGTGTATTTTAAACAATTATTTTCATATTTGCAAAGTGGAAGGGCAAACATTAACAGAAATAGCTAAGTGAAATATGTAACCATCTTATGAGAATAACTCATTCAAAAAAAGTTTTAAAGAAAGATGTTTTACGTTGTCCGAATTAACATATTGTAATTTTAAACGTCATATTATTATTGACAATTATATTTATTAGAAGAATAAATATAATTTATAAATAAAAGTATAAATATATAATACCTTTCATTATAACGCTTTTATATGTATGTATTATTTTTTTTGTAAAAATACAGGATTACTTTTAGGACAACAATATTAGGACCTTATTTCGTTTTTTCTATTATACTATAGTACGGTACCATATTTTTTAAAACATAAACTAAAACACAGTAATTTAACAAAAAAATTTCCCTGTAACTGTAAATAATGAAATAAATTTATTTATATAATATTCAACAATTTAATACCAAATCACTTTAGAATTATTCCTTGTAGATTAAGACCACATAGGCTATACTGATGTACACATGTATTTATTATGCATTAAAAAATTTAACATATTGTGCACATCTAACAACAGGTTTAACTGAATATTGAAGTATTTCCACAAATGTAGTCGTTAGAAAATGTATTCATCTAAATTAGGTACTTGGGTTGGAAGAACATTCTTTCTTTTAGTTTTAATATTTACGGCAGAAGTGTGAAAGACACTCCAACATGTTCTCCATTACTGTTCAGATTAAAACTTCATTCTAAATAGGAACGTTTGATCTCTGTCGTCGAGGAGAAATTTTAATCACTTTCAATAGGAATGCATCTATGACAATGCATCCTGTGTCAGTCAAAGAAGTTGAATATGTATGCGTTGTATATGTTAGGTAGGTTTTGTTGGATGACATTTCAAATTACAAATCTCTCTCTATACATATATATTGTGTAGATATTTTTTATGAAGGAGAAACAATACAAACATAAATTGATGCAATACTCTTTTTAAAATTATTATATTTCCTTGACTAATTACCATTGTAAATAATTACCACATGGAAAATTTAATGTTTGTGGATAGGTTATGTTTAATGAACTTATTAAAGACACATACAGACCTTTATTATATCTTTGCTTTAAGAAACGTTATTTTTTAGCAACATAAGTTGACTATATTTCATGCCATGTATTTATAATTTCGTATAAGCTAAATAAAGTTAAAGAATACCTAAAATAATAACCAGCATTTCAGAACAATTAATTAGTTACAATAAAGAACGAAAGTGTACGAACTCAAAGTAATAACTAAATATTATCTGATTTGAATGAATTGGTGTTTTCTTATGTGCAAATTGTAAATAAAATAGAATATAATTAACATTGTGTATACAACGAGACAGAAAAACAAATTCGTTTCAACTTCATTTACTGCGTCAGAGTTTCCAACCCCTTTACTACCCACGTTGAGACAAACACATGTAGTATTTGTTATTCTAAAGTTATCACATTTTAACGTATAAAATGTACACTGTATGACGGAACCGATCACTCTTCTTCTATGTCAGACTACAAGTTATGTCAAACCTTTATGATTGATTAACTTTGACAATTTCTGGCGTCACGCCCTAAGTTGTTATATGTATGAAAATTTATAGAAAATGTTTAATACATCAAAAAGTTATAATATTATTTATAAGAAAATATATTTTCATATTTTGAATAAAAACATCACATATAACATATTTCAATTTACACATGATCTAGTAGATAGTTATTTGTAACTAAAATCCAAGATGACTGTCATTTACCATCATTTTTTCATAACCATTTAATTATTTAGAACCTAGAGTTAGGAGAAAAAAATAATTGTTACAAACAGAACTTACGATGAGTAAACTGTCATTTAAACTGTTTATTATAAAATATGGCGATCATAAATGATATTAAAAAAATGGAATACATAATTATTTTCAATTTTATAAAAAATCTATGGCGATAGTCGACACAGATTTTGATTAATTAAAATTCTACCGAATTAGTTTCAAGCGTTTGTTTATATGAAACAAATCTGTTAAAAGTTGGGATTGTATTTAGTAAAATCCTAAAACAAGGGTTATATTATATTTAACGTAACTTTACTTTATTCAAGTGTAAGAGTGATAAGAAATTGCATTAATTTCAACCAATTCTACTTTCGAGTTACAACATTTACTGACAGATAATATGAATGATAGCTGCGTGAATGATTGACAACCAACTATGTCAGCGTAAACTACTAAAGAGTGTGTTAATCACGAATTAACCATAAAATCTAATGCGAATAGTTGTTCCCAATACAAAATATTTTTAATCTTATAAGTCATAAGTGTAATTCAATAATTAGTAATGGAGTAGCTACTTCTAAGTTATTTTAGATATATGTAACTTTGTACATTTTCAATTGGGCGTGGGTTGTACAAAAGTATTTACACGATAGTCCATTGTTGATATAATTCAATTTAACCTATGTTTATGGCAATACTTTAGTTTTAAATAACCGACATTCAGTATGATTCGTGTCAGTTTCTTAACGTTTAATGTAATTTATTATAACCATGACTGAAACGTAAAACTCAATTTGTAGTAAACAATGTTATTGAAACATTAATATCATGAACAGGAAATTTTGTCACTGACTATTGATTCAACAATATGTCTTTACTTATTCGGTATTCGGTCTATTATTCGCTTAATACAAAGCTAATATTTTTACACCTGAGTCTAGATGTTTCATGACATATCTGGGAATTATAATTTTAGTCCGGGTAGTGTTTAATTTTATCGTCTGTTCTAAAGAAGTTCTTTTTCCGTGGGGTATAATTAAATGGATATTAATGTCAGTAATCAGATTGCTATAACAAATTTATGTCAAAACTAAACCATTTGAATAGATATTTGAGAGAAATAACCAATGTTATGATAAGGGAGTAACAATAACTGTGATAATATATATTACTCCATTGTATACTAGATTAATTTTCTAAAATGATAATTTAAAATATTTCGTTTGTACACAACTACTGAGAAATCATATGTTAATTTTTAAACACCACTATACCGGACATGTTTACCAGTCTAAAGGGTTTTCTGTATTAGTAATAGTCTTCAATTTTAAACTCTTTATTAGATTACAGATATTTTCTATATCCTTTAATTATACTTTGCATTATTACGTTCTTTATTTATTCATTATTTAAATTAAATAATTTAAATCTATTAATTTTTTATTGAAATTAACCCGGATTATTTACCATGTCTACATACTAGCCACATAAAAGAAAAGGAAAGTTCTAATATTTACACAATTACTTCCCTTTCTTAAAATAAAACAAACAAGAATAATTAACTTTTTTCCCTAAAACTATCTAATTTGTAGCTCTCACCTTTTGTAGGTTCTTCTCTAAAGGTTGTAACTTTATCTTTCTTTACCTCATTCTCCATTTTATGTAACTAATTATAATTATTTTATTATATCCTTCAGTTATTATTATTAATATGTTAGTATAACTTTATTTGAGGGTTATTTTAGTTTTTTGGAATTCAATTATTTTTAGTACTTTAGTGGTTTTCTTGAATTTTTTAAAAGCTTATAATTTTGTATATATTGGTTTAATTATATAATTATATTATTATATTGGAAAATAAATATCATCGGAAATGTCAAACAATACTCTTAGTAATATTTTCTTTTCCCCCTCTATAATTCTTTTTACTATTTTCTAATGGTTTGTCCTTACAGAAAAATAAGGTTTGAACGTCATAATAAATGTATCGTTAATCCTACAGCCGTTGTACTTAAATTAAATATCGGTAACTAGGTATATAATACAGGACATGATTTTAGTCTCATAAGGCTGAAGTTAATACATTACATTTAAAACGTCATGACAAGTAACGTTACGTGTACAGTATTATACATGTCACATTTTTTTCTTCTTTTTTTAGTTTTATTATTTAATATTACTCATTTAGTTTATGAAATGTGAAGAAGAACACAAATTGAGTAGTGGGTTTAATTTAATTTTAGTATAAGCACATTTTAAACCAATAATTTAGTTTAATGATCATTAAAATACTATATGCTTCAATCTTTAGTATAATTCATTTTTTAATCTACTTCGGACATCGTGCCATTTTATAGTTCTTGAATTGTATATATTATAAAATCTCTAAATTGTAAAAATGTTTGATAAAATAATAAGTTTTTACAAATAAAACTGGCAATGAAAAAAGTATGTTACGTAATATATTGAGAATATTTAAAAATCAGATTATGGTTCGTTTTTAATAATCAAACTTAACTGTTGTTACGATTAAAATTATTCTACTATTGAAACTTATCTGGGCTGAACAAGTGTGGTCCTACTACCTGTGTAGGAGACAGTAATTGTTATTACAAGTTGTTTGTATTAGTATCACTCTCTGTATTTGTATTACAATTTTCAACAAATTACTACTATTGTTTTCAAAGAGTACAATTTAACCGTAGGGAATACAATTTTGTATTAGCATATAATATGTGATTATTTTTTACATAATACAATTCTCTTGAATTATAGAACATATCACATTACTTTAATTTTTTATTACATATATATATATATATATATATATATATATATATAAAGTAAACGTTTTTTGGGTGTATCATCTTGTGTTCGATTTAAAAAAAAAAATCTTGATTATTACCGACTTCACGTTGTTATGAAAATGCTATACATTAAAAAATAAAAATATTTGTGTGCAATATTAGTATTGTATCTGTAGGATGACTAGCAGACCCGGCAAACGTTGTTTTGCCATTTATATTTTTTTTAGAAAACATTTTTTTAGTTTAATAAAAATAACTATTTACTATAAGTGTGCGGGGATGTACTTATAATCGAAGGCGTTGCAAATAATTAAAGTATACTTTATTTAGGTTAATAAATTAATCTTTATTAACTTTACGAATATATTTTAAATTACAACAATTCTTTATTAATTATGACAGTTTGAAAAAAGATAGATTAATCTCTCAGCGCAATGGAGTTTACAATATTCTTGGTTAGTCCGTCTTTAGCCAGCACAAATAAACTGGATGGTTTTCCCACGCGAGAACATGAAACGTAAAGTTGTCCGTGGGAAAAGCATGGTGTTTCCAAATCTAAGCCACATACAGATAATGTTTGGCCTTGTGACTTATTGATCGTCATAGCGAATGCCAATCTAATTGGAAATTGAGTGCGTTTGAATTCAATTGGCACATCTGTAGGAATCATAGGGATTCGTGGCAGCAACACATTTTCGCCTCGAAACTTCCCATTCAAAATGGTGGCTTCAATGACATTTTTCATTAATTTTTTAATTACTAATCGTGTACCATTACACTACTGTGGTGGGTTCAAGTTACGAAGTAGAATGATCGGAGCTCCAACCTTCAATTGTAAATTGTGTGGTGGCATGCCTGGCAAATCCAATGAATTTAAAAACTCAATTGGATAATAATTCACAGTTTCGTTGGTATCACAAACTGCATCGATAGATTTGTATGACACCAAATCCCCAGGCAACAACTGTTGTATTTTTTAATTTAATCCATTGACGTCCACATTTTTTGCTGACAAAATCTCTCTTTCTGCCAACCATTTATGATTTTGATATTGTGTGTGTACATCGGGAAATATGCGATCGATGAGAGTATTTTGCGAGTCGATGATTTTGCAGAAGTCTGTTTGTAATTTTATACATCCAGTATTTTCATGTACAGCAACTTTCCCATCGCCAATATCTATTAGTTGTTTAGAGAAAGTTTCGGCGGATGGATCCCGAAGCAATTGAACACGCATGTTCATCGTCAGTTGTACTTTTTCAACATTACGCCACAGTCGCGATGATTTTAAGCAAGCATTGATTTCATCAGCGTACGTTGAACGTGGAATAACGGGAAGAGTTTGTCTGAAATCACCTGAAAGTTGTAACAAAGTGCCGCCAAATAGTTTATCATTGTTTTTTATATCCCTCAATGTCCTATCCAATGCCTCAAGCGAATGTTTATGTGCCATAGTGCATTCATCCCAAATAATAATTTTACATTGTTTCAGCAATGCCCGTAGTCGATTGTTTTCTTATGTTGCACACTGCATCTGGATTATTTTGAATGTTCAATGGCAGCTTAAGTGCTGTTATGCCTCCATCTAATAAAGTTGCTGCAATGCCAGAAGATGCAACGGCCAATGCGATGCCATTTTTTGATCGTATCTCGGCAAGTAGTAGCGAAATAAGGAATGTTTTGCCAGTTCCACCTGGTGCATCAAAAAAAAAAAGAATCCTCCTTGTCCTGCCGATTATATATTATATTGCCATCTAGAAACGCTATTGCGGATTTGTAGATAGAATAATAAATTTGTATGTATTTCTATATGCTGTACCATTAATATAATAAATAAAAAAATTGTTTCGAAATAATTAAATAAAAAAATTAGGGGTGAACCACCCTTAACATTTAAGGGGATGAAAATAGTTGTTGTCCGATTCTCAGGCCTAACGGATATGTACACAAAATTTCTTTAAAATCGGTCGAGCCATTTCGGAGGAGTATAATGACTAACACTGTGACATGAGAATTTTAGCCATTTCGGTGGAGTATAATTAGGGGTGAACCTCCCTTAACATTTAGGGGGATGGAAAAATAGATGTTGTCCGATTTCCAGACCTAACGGATATGTACACAAAATTTCACGAAAATCGGTGGAGCCATTTCGGTGGAGTATAATTAGGGGTGAACCTCCCTTAACATTTAGGGGGATGAAAAATAGATGTTGTCCGATTCTCAGGCCTAACGGATATGTACACAAAATTTCTTTAAAATCGGGTAGCCATTTTGGAGGAGTATAATGACTAACACCGTGACATGAGAATTTTATATATCGGAAAAATTAAATTAAATAATTAGGGGTGAATCACCCTTTATCATTTAGGGGGGTGAAAAATAGATGTTGCCCGATTTCCAGACCTAACGGATATGTACACAAAATTTCACGAAAATCGGTGGAGCCATTTCGGTGGAGTATAATTAGGGGTGAACCTCCCTTAACATTTAGGGGGATGAAAAATTGTTGTTGTCCGATTCTTAGGCCTAACGGATATGTACACAAAATTTCTTTAAAATCGGTCGAGACATTTCGGAGGAGTATAATGACTAACACCGTGACATGAGAATTTTAGCCATTTCGGTGGAGTATAATTTAGGGGTGAACCTCCCTTAACATTTATGGGGATGAAAAATAGATGTGGTCCGATTCTCAGGCCTAACGGATATGTACACAAAATTTCATTAAAATCGTCAAGCCATTTCGGAGGAGTATAATGACTAACACCGTGATATGAGAATTTTATATATCGGAAAAATTAAATAAAAAAATTAGGGGTGAACCACCCTTAACATTTAGGGGGATGAAAAATAGATGTTGCCCGATTTCCAGACCTAACGGATATGTACACAAAATTTCACGAAAATCGATGGAGCCATTTCGGTGGAGTATAATTAGGGGTGAACCTCCCTCAACATTTAAAGGGATGAAAAATAGATGTTGTCCGATTCTCAGGCCTAACGGATATGTACACAAAATTTCTTTAAAATCGGTCGAGCCATTTCGGAGGAGTATAATGACTAATACCGTGACATGAGAATTTTATATATCGGAAAAATTAAATAATAAAATTAGGGGTGAACCACCCTTAACATTTAGGGGGATGAAAAATAGATTTTGCCCGTTTTCCAGACCTAACGGATATGTACACAAAATTTCACGAAAATCGGTGGAGCCATTTCGGTGGAGTATAATTAGGGGTGAACCTCCCTCAACATTTAGGGGATGAAAAATAGATGTTGTCCGATTCTCAGGCCTAACGGATATGTACACAAAATTTCATTACAATCGGTCGAGCCATTTCGGAGGAGTATAAATGACTAACACCGTGACATGAGAATTTTATATATAAGAAGTGGTCACTCAATTTGTCCATGCAGATTTCTGTAGCAAACTACAAAGTGTACGTTACTAAATTGTGCTAATTTTCAAATAAATAAATAAAAATGTTTTAGACGTATAGCAGAAGAAATAGCTATACCGAATAAGAAATGTTCTTAAAGAAATATTGGCTCCAAAATTATATTAGAAGCAACTAAATACTACGAAAAATCCGAAGAAACTATTTAACTGTGCATAATTCAAGAGGCAACATCTCTAGAATATAATAAGATGGATGGCAAACTAACTCAACTAACTTCGACTTCAATAACTATTTTAGTACATATAAAATTTTGGATTTTAAAAATACATTTTATCATATGTCGACCCGTGCTCAATGGAATTATTTGAAAATATTATTTATCTAAAAATAAACCTAACGGAAGCAACTTAATAAATTTGTCTTTATTTACTATTCGAAGTGTGTTTTTTGTTTATTTGGATTGTCTATTTTTTTGTTTAATATTTTATATATTATATATTGGTAATCATGGTTTAAGTTTAAGATAGGTTTGGTGTGTATCTTGCAAGTTTCATCTTTCACGGTTTGTATTATACTCTGTGTTTGTGTTAAATTCCAGCAGTCAAGTGGAAACCATCAGCGTTATGTAAACACACTGTAATTGATACTGGTTATATTGCAATGTAAACAACGTCATTATTTGTTTCGAAATAAAGAAACAATATCAATAAAGTACCGTAAAGCTTATATATCCACGTCCAAACGATCTAAAACATAAAATGTATATTAAAAACTCCAATAACTTTAGGTAAAAATTCCTTATTATTGGGTATCGTGTACCTCATTTTATCGCGTATTAAATATCGTGTCTATGTAAACTTACATCGAAAAAGTGCCATAATGAATTAAACGTGACACATAAATTGATCTAACCTTTTCATAAGCGAGAATACAATCCCATACAACTTGACAATAAACAAACGCATTTGACAGTATCAATACTGAAAATTTTTATCCTGGATATAAAAGAAAAATAAGTCATGGACGCCTATAGAAAGATGATGTTTATAAAATATATTTACTATTCATATTTAAAAAAAACGATGTTTGACTTGTAGTTATATCCATACGAAAATTAGGTAGTTATGGTTCATTTTAGTATTTATAAATTTTAAAATATGATTCGTTCTTTTTTGTTCATAGTTTAATTTGCATTATACTATATCCTACACTATAAAATCTGTCAAAATTGCTTGAGCAGGATAAAAACTATTGCACCTCCTATGCTCTTGTGGTTTTAGTGGTTTTATTTAATACAAGATCGATTTTGATTTTACTACAATAAAAATTTACGGATAAACAATATAACAATAAAATCGGTATTAAATCAATAAACATTAATTTTTTTCACCAAATTTAAATAGGCAATTGTAAACATTTGATAGCTCTTACTATGCACTTATACACTTACACTTACACGATTACTATTTTGAAGTGTATTGTCTCGTCTAGTTATAAATAATGTTAAATATTTAAACTCTCTTTTAACATATTGAACCTTTTGTATTTCATAAATACAAATAATATAAAATTTGAGTTCATTTTCTCATACAAGGAAATTGAGAATATTAGTTTTGTAATGTAAAATTGACAAAAATATGTGTTAGTAAATACAGGATATTTATTTTATTATTCAAATAATAAATGAAACTTAAAAATATATTAAAATAACGTGCATTGTTTATGACATATATGCAACTTCACAAACCAATATTTCATCTATTATTATTAGTACATCATGAATAGAAATTCCACCTGGTTTAGATTAGATATTGATTCTTGATGAAAGAAGTTAGTCATTATCAATTAATTTTGTAGGATTTATTACGTATCTATAAATAAAAAAAGTTTGAAAACATAGTTGTAACAACTTATGTAAAGCTTTGTCTACATTATTCTGTTCAATGTTCCATTTTATACCAAACATATTCAATTCTCTACTTTTCTATTTCGAAACACCGGCATGTAACCAGTGACATACCATTCTCAAACAGTTATCATCGTACAAGTACTCAATTTGTGTAAACAAATTGAAGCAATTCAGAATTTAGTTTTATAAAACAAGACAGAAAGAAAACCAATAGACTTTGATGTTGTATAATTATTCAACTATACCCTCACGATGTTGACTGATCTAGGAAGAGTGGTGCTAGTCAGCATTATTTGCACATATTGGAGCAATGGACGAAATGACCCAATACTCGCAATATGTTTGTCAATTTAAAAGATTATTCTGATGACAAAATAATATTTTAAATTACTCCAATAATCAAAGAAAACGGAACCTTTATTTGATGGAATGTATAAAATTTACATTCACCCTGTAAAAGAAAATCTTTTTTTGGCATTTACAGTTAGTTGTTATAGTGAAAACTACTGCTGTGGAGTCAAGTACTTTCAATAAAGACAAGACAACAAAACGTAGTTCAAAAATAATAAAAGGTAAACTTTTTTTTCTAAATTTCTTTTAATACTAAAATGAAAAAAATGCAAATTATCAGTGAATTTTTCATGTACAGCAGATTTGATATTTTTATAATCGATTAAAAGTTGAAAGAAAATTCCCAAAAACCACAAAAAACACCAACACAAAGACTGTTTATTCAACTTTATGTACGTTTAAATAGCACTGCTATCATCTTCAGAGATACAATATACACTACGCATTGTATATTCAACAAAGTGCTATCGTGATTCATATGAAATTAAAAGTTATTGAAGAAGGGTGAAACATAATTTACAGACGTCAGCCAATTGTTAAATTTTTTAATAATATTACTTAATAATGGCTTAAGAATTTAATAATGGCTTCACATTGTATTAATAATTATCATTGTTAATTTTTTTAAGATTTTCCTTTTTTATTTTGTAGTTATTCATGTTTATTATAATGTATCTTGGAGGCAAACATTTTAAATATGCCAAATTGTCTATAACTGTTTTATAATCACTGATTTTAAATACTTATTATAAAGTATGTATGCTATGCTATTATGTATGTGACTAATGTCTTCTTCCCAGCATATAATTGGTCATTCAGAATTTATTCCTAAAATATAAAAACAAAACCGAAAATTTTTAATAATAATTTGTGTATAATTTTGGAATTTTGGTTTCATGTTGGCCTAGATCACTTGACATAATTAATTATATGCATTTACCATATATGTGAATCTATGTGCATATAGATTATAGATATGCACAGGGTCTAAGTTTGACTTTAAAATTATCAGTTTAGTAAAGTTTTTTGTATAAATATATGTGTACAGTATGTGTATGTGTATGCGTGTATGTGTGTATTTATTCATGTTGTTTGTTTTTGTGAATAAAAAATCATCAAGGTAAACACTTTTTAAAATAACCCTGTGAAGATAGAACTGACAATTTCAACGACGATAAAAACCATCACTGAAGGTAGTTGTGTTTTATGTGGTTAAAGCAATTTAGACATAGGGTATAATGAAATATGAATGTTTATGAAACATATATCCATCAATGCATTATTTATGAAATAGGAACACATACAATAAATATTACAATATAAAACCAGTTTATGTTATGCTGTTGATTACCTTGTCTTTCAATGCATCCTCTTTTTAGATTTATTTACTACATTTGAGGAAGTTAATTTTTTAAATTAAGTTGATTTTAATTTAAGCTTTACATTATTTATAACCTATTTTTAACGTTCTGATGGGTTTGATGTCACAAATATTCACCATCGGTTAACATGTAATAACGGCTTATTTTAAGAGACTAAATGATTTGGATGAGGTTCATGATTTACTTTAAATTTATCGCCTATTCAAGGAATGTTTTGATTTTAATGATGTACTCATTTGTTATTGTACTGATTTGTCGAATGGGAATATGAAAAGTTAGTTCCACTCTTCAACACCGTGGAAATCCTCATGACATTTTTTAATGTATTTGTTAATTCTTATAAACTTTATAAGGTTGAACCGCTTCTCTAGGATATAACTACATAAACTTTGAGAGATATAATGGAAGTTACTAAACTCAGTTGTATGGAGCAAGAAGAATTAATTCAAATATTTTAGTCATGGAATTTACATTACTCGAAGAATTTATTATAGATATTTTGTTAAGAATATGAACCACTGAGTAAAATTGGACCGAAAAAAAAGATTTGTGAGATGAGGATATTATTAGTTTATTCTGTCCCTTCTGTGTATTAAAATGAATAAATTCACGAAATTAGATAACATAACAGACAATATGTGAAATTACATTACTCATTATGATCATTACTCAATATCGTTTGACATATTTCTTTAAAAGTAGTTCATAAATTCCTTATAAGAAATGTAAGTATTACAAAATCAACGAGAAATTTTAATTTTTTTCCGAAAACGTGAAAAAATCCAATAAATTGAACGTATTCTCTTAGATGTACAGTATAACTCATTCATTTTTAAATAAATAACTTAAAGTAGCCTAATATTTAAGGAAATAATTGACAATATATCAATATTAATTACCTTTTTATTTCTGAACGTTAAAGTATCACTAATTTCATTTGCTTTTAGAACAATACATGACCTTAGAAAAATATATACCATTATGGTGACCATAAAAATATTATATATTATTATGGTAACTGTAATATATATTATTTGTGCTTGCGTTAATGATTTAAATTGCCTAAATAATTAACAATATTATCTGTAAACTGTTCCTTACATTTTACTTAGTTTTTTATCTGATGGTGAAACTATTTAAACATGATGATAATACCTACTACGAATGCAATTTTAGAATAAATAGATAATTAACTACCTCATTTCTCAGTTTAAAACACCTGTCGATGATCAAATTCGGTGGTTCATGCCACCATCATCAGATCGACCTCAAAATTCGGTGGTTCATGCCACCAATATCAGATCGACCTCAAAAGATGTATTTCATTCCACTGTTGAGGAACACGTCTTCTAAACCACACAAAACTGACACAAAAATTACTAAACATACACAATCACTCGAATACATGTACACTGTATAATAATAATGAAAAACATTTAAAATATTAAAATCAATATGTTACGTGAAGACTCAGTTAAAACATGTGTTACTTTTTGGAGAGCATGCATACAAAGGGAATCTTGTACAATTTCATGTAAGAGATGAGGATATTCGATCATTAAGGCAGTCGGTTTAATATTGTATGTCTCAACTGGATAGCTTTGGTAATTAATTCGTTAGATTATTAATTCTGTTTATTATTTAATATATTGTATGAATCTAATTTTGAGGCTATGTAAATTTCGAATTCCTCCAGGGAAGATATTAATCTGCCTTTACTGCCTGTGTGCAGAATTACTAGGTTGTTATGAACATTGATGTATTGTTATCATAGTCAATAAGGTGTTAGGTTAAGTTGGATTTCTGTTCATATAATGAGGATCTAGGGTAGGTGATCCTAAAACCGTTTGATGAAGGAGCGTCCAGTTTGGCTGATATTAAATTTATAACATTCACTGCATGTAATCTTATATACACTCTACATGTTCAAACGATTATGAACAAGGATTAACTGACAGACTAATTACGAAACAAAAAGGAAAGTAGATAACAAAATAGAAATCTTTAAAATGATTATATGGATCTTATAAATGTAATCACTTATTGAATTTCTGATTAAATAATAATTAAATAAATAAATAGGTTACCTTGTTGTAATCAAAGCTATTCGTCATTTTAAGTGAAAAACTACAGCGCTGTTTCGCCGATCTCGGTCGGCTTCATCCGATGCAGGACTCAACAATTATTGAAATATATCACAACACTAAACTTACACAATGAACACAAATGCATTAATTATAAAATTATCCGAAGCTTGCTCTTTGTTAAATATTTTGACAAACGTACACGCGTCTTGCCAAATAGTTATTTGTGTACTACCGACCGGAGAATGAAGGCTTTAAATTGGTTGTAAACTACTGTTGGTTAAATCTGCTTTGTTTGTTGAAAGATTGGATATTGCATCATAGATAGGATTGGCTGCAAAACCGATTAATCATTGGTTAGTTTTTAAAATGAGGTATCATAAGATTTGTAACAGAAATTTATAGAATTTGTTTTTCTTGTAAAATGTTGGTACCATTAGCCATTGTAAAATTATTCCTCTAAAATAATCCAAACGGCCTCCATTTTGGTTATAGATTTCGGAAAATATCGCGGTTTATTATATTTTTGTAAATTTTATAAAACGGTACGAAAAGTTTCAAAATTATACGGTCACTTAAAAAAAAATTTTAAAAAAACAAAACGGTGCTTGTGTGAGTAACTTGGGACTTTCGGGCTATTTCAATATGATATTTAGACTTCTATTTGGCCCAGATACAATGCCATTAAATAACGGTTGAGAGTTCTGAAACACCCTGTATATTACTGAGTTTACATGTTTAAACAATAACCAAAGGTTTTTGTTTAAACAGTATATATTTACAGTATATTATAAACAGTATTATTTATGTGTTACCTGGTTTTAGAAATAAAATCCCGGAAAATCTCGTAAAGTAAGTCAAACGCATGGTAATTATATTTATTTTGGTAAACATTTTATTCCAGGTAATCATTCGTCCACATGAACGAAACAATTTCAATAAAATACTGAAATGATGAAATAAGAGAAGAATTGATTAAAGCTGTGGAATTATGAATTAACACTTTTATAATTAAGTGTATTTTATATCATACTAATATATATATATATATATATATATATATATATATATATATATATAATTTACGATGTGAACTAAATTAAATTATCACAAAATCAACAGAAAATTTAAAATGTTTTACATTCTGGTATACGTAATTTGTTTAATCAATAAAATTGAGCATTTATTTGCATTCATAACATAAGTGTTGAAATGATTTTGATAATGAATGTTCTACTTATTAATTACCCTTTTTGATAAAAAGAAATATTAAGAGAAATAATTCAATGGAAATTTTCAATACACCAGGAAATACGATTTCAATAATGGCGCTCCTGATGAAGTTATTTCCCTAATTAGTGATATTTTCTCAATTGGCGTTTATTAAATAATGTTTTTATAATTACCAAAATAATTATAATTATTACATTATACTAATATTTCTATAGTAATTTTTTTTTAAATTTAAACGTTAGATAAGCAGACGATTGATAACCAGTCTAAAAGTAAGGGTCACAAATTAAATTTAATAACAGGATTATTGAATAACGTGCATATTTTATAATATTGAGCAACTAAGTAGTGTAGATTTTAATATTACTTACAAAATCATATTAAATATTAAATAACATTGTATATTTCATATTGAGAAAATGGTACTGAATATTGTAATAGGGAGAACATAAGAACATAAGGGAACATAGATTTAGGTATATTGTATCTTTTAGCAGCTAAATAATGAAGTAATTAAAAATAAATATTAGAAAACTTTTCAGATTAGTTTATTTGTACGAAATGGAGGTAACTAAGTTTTTGGTTAAAGTTCTACTGAATATTGTAGGGATGCCTTGGAAAAAACAAATATAACACAGTCATATAATTTGGGAAAAATATAAAAATTATAAAATGAATTTTTAAAACAAACAAAAAATTTAATATCCTATGAGTTCCACAAATTAAAACTTGTTTTTTTCCATGATTGTAATAATAAGAAATTGACAGTAATAATAAGAAAAGTTTTTCAAAACATTAACAATCTATTTTATTTGTCTAAAACCAAAACAAAAGTAGAAGTGATTACTATTAAACTTTCTAAAAAAAAAAAACAACCAAAGTTAGTGTGCCTGATATAATGGAACAAAATATTTATATTTCAGGTATCTGCAATTAGGTGATAGATATAAGTGTGCCAGCCGCTATGTTTAGGAAGTGTTTGTTATAAAGAAATTAAAATAGCGAGTTCCTGAGGGTATTAAAATGTTGGTACTAGTTTATTTGAACAATATGTTTTCCCCCAAGTCAAACAAATTGATCATTAAATTAGGATACGTGTAATTGTCCAAAAGTCGGTATTAGGCTCTAAGACGCCAGACGTGTACTTAGTAAGCACTTTCCATGCCGAAAGATTAGTGGCTCTACTAATGTATTTTAATCAAGATTTGACCCTACTAGATTTCGTTTTTGGTGGTTAACTTAAATCCGTGGTTTACACTGAAACAATTCACGACCTGCAACATCTACAACAGCGGATTGTTGAGGCCATTAGACAGTCACACCATGCATGGGTCGAGGACGACTAATAATGGCGTTTATATTGAAACGTTTTAAGGTTTGAAAAGAAAAGTTTAAGTTTATGAACATTTTCCAATTGTATTTGTATATTTATCTCATGCAGTTAAATTTTTTATTTTTTATTATTCAATATTTTTTGAAGACATTTAAAAAATTTTGATAACAGATTATCTTCAATTTAATAAATTTAAATAAATTTAAATCTTCAATTTAAATAAATAACGTCATTTGGAAAAATATGTTAACAATGTTGATATATATGTAACTGCTATATTGATTGACACTGTTCCTATGAACAGATTTAATGTCCTCACATTTTTAATACTCCATCATAATCAACTTGTTGTTCCTAAAACGTATATTTTAAAAGTATTAAAAACGCTTGATCTAACAGTAATTTTTAAATAGGGTTAACATTACGATAAATATTGTTTAATCATGAATTATTGATATATTCATTATTTAGCAATTAATAAATGCGTATATTTCATATATTTAACTCTATCTAGTGTGTCAGTTTTCATAAACAATACAAAATGTTATCCACGTGAAGTTAACATATGGTATTTTCAAAATTGGAAGAAATAAAGTATTGTACTGTCATTAGACACTTTAGAAAACATTAGGGGAAAGGGCTATTTTTTGTTGAAATGTTATAGAAAACTATAAACAACTTGCTTGCTTTCATTATTTGGTATCTGTTTTACCTAGCAAGCTTTTATGACATGTTAAGTCTGTTTTTATATTATTGTGTTTTTATACTAATAAGAAATAATACTCTATTAGTAGGCTATTACTCTATTATCAGTAATACTTTAGAAGGAAGGGAACATTTTTCTTTCTTATTTTATATAACGTTTATATTTCAACGATACCAAAAATAAAGCAGTAAATCCCCCAATGGCGCTCTTAAAGAGAGTATGACATTTACTGCAGTCGATTCTACACATTACGGCTAAGTACACAACAATAAAGAGACCGGTTTCCTTAGTGTGAATATGTATAATGCAAAAGGTAGCACTAAATAGTTATTTTATAAGCATATACAAAATGTATTAAACTGAAACACTATAAATGCAATTTGGTTCAAGTAATATTTTAAAGAACCTCAAGAATTTATACTCTGACACAATCGAGAACCCCACCTACGATAGCTAATATTTTGAAGAGAGAATTTCACCAAACTCTAAACTGCATTTCAAAGCTACTGTTATATTAACTATTTGTTGTGGTAATGAATACGTACATGTTCAAAAGTAAATAAAAATTTCACTTTTTTAATGAATTTAAAATAATTGTGTTGTGTATCATCATTTTAGTTATACAATTTTATTTTATCCATAAATACATCTATTGTAATATATTATATAATATATATAAATAATACAATAATATAATATATATATATATATCACTGAAAAATGTTTTATGAGTTACATCGATAATTGGAACTAAAATATCTTAATTGGAAATTAAAATATTAATTCAATAAATTAATTTCCTATATTTCTAAATCCGTTAAGAATATTATTATTTAAAGAAAATGTATCTATGTAAATATATATGAAATATATATCAATTTCAAACTGTAACACAAGGATAACATTAACAAACAGATTTCACGTTATCAACTTACTTTTGATCTCCATCTCAACAAATTATTAGTTTTGAGATTTAAGACACTTCTAAACGAACAGGGAAACACAGTTAAAAATCACACTTAGTAAAATCAATAATTAAGTTAATGTAACTGCTTTATTTTAAATAATATTCTAAAATAATATACTTACGTTTAAAAAAAAATAGATTTCTAAAATTACAAGAACAATTTCGTTCTCTTGTAGATGAAAATCGTATTTTCATTAAGACAAATTTTAAATGGATCCAACCCTTAAAATCACCTTGCTGTCCTTTCTATAGTGTAGGCCTGGTTGTCGTTTTACCTCTAATCATTTTTTCTTTTTTTAATTTAGTTTTTACTGTTCAGGCAAGGTTTTAGACTTGAGTTCTTTTTTTGAGATTCAGATATAGGTTTAGTTCATAATATGGCTGTAGGCTACTATGCTATGCAATTGTTTCCCTCTTTTATGATCTTGATCTACACGCGATAATTTTGTAAAAAAAGTTAAATAATTATACACGATTTTTCAAGCGTATAAATCAAACGATAAATTAAGATTATGACAATAACGGAAAACACCAATACATCCTTAGTAAACTCGGGTGTTGTTGGAAACTTATTATCTAATGGGTGAAAGTGTTAAAGCTAGGACTAAACAGCAAGAGAGACAACTCTAGTTACTAACCTATACAGCACAAATAATGGAAAACGTGGACAGATGTAGACGTTTTTGTCCCAACTTAGTTGTAACCTAACGATTTCAACATGAACATACTTTATTCAATCGTGCATGCCTGTGGTCTAGTTATCACTCCATCTCTAAATTTAATCCTAATACATCATCGCTATATTTTAATTTTCAGTTTGTCGTGATTTAGTTTTATCACTTGATAACGGGAGTTGATTTATACTTTTGCAATGTCGTGTAATAATTTTTATGTGGACACAAATGATGGGAAACGGCTGATTAAACTATTCAACTTTGAAGGAAAATTATTTGTAAATATTTTCTTTTCTAAATTTTGTTTGTTTAATAATAAAAAGAGCTAATAATACTTTTGCAATTACGTATTAAAATTCAGATTTATATTAATACGAATAACATTTATATTTGTTTTAACCTAAAATAAAAATAACATTAGTTTAAAGAATAATATTCCTTTTTAACACCAAATAAATAAACTCCGTTTATTAGGTATTTTAGTATATCGTTTAGTCGATCTAATAATGGCCTACATTGCCAAGTAATTCTGACTCTCCGTTTTGCGATCTATACATCACCTACACTCTAAAAGTTATTCAATAATCTGATTATAGAGAATATAAGAGATCTATGTACTTGAACAGAGATTGTATACAATGAGTGTTATATAACAGTAACTTCTTCAATAACGAGTCGTGGCCCAAAGGACGATTCATTACTCTAAGTACAGATGTAATACACTTTGCTTTTACCAATACTAGATATACAAAGACTATCTTTTATTTACATATAAGCTAGAAGTAAGTTATAAGTTATAGCAGTAAAGTTTATGTATATATGTATGATCGCAAATGAAAAATGAATAATAAATTTGATATTTTTTAAGAGTTACAAAATGTTTTCTGACGTTTCTGTCGATATCATTGAAAATATTTTTATCACGGATACGGGAAAAAAGACTTAATATTCTCCAACTCAATAACCAAAGCAACTGATTAAGTGTACATCTAGTCAACACCCATTTTTTTTAGTGTAATGTAAAAAACAATATGATAAAAGACATACGAATATGTATATATTTTACATCGCAATCAAAATATACAGGCATGTTGTTATATACTTCTTTCTTATCAGTCGATATTTTATAGAATTTTTTTCTTAACTAACACACTTTTAGAAATCTTGGCAGAAAAATAAACTTATACCTGTTCTATATCTGATCTCGATATTTAAAAATTCAGATCCTGACTTTCATATAAGTGATAGAACTCCTCAATTTTGGACATCTTGTGGTGTACCTGATTTTCCATGAAATATTGTTAAAATAATGTTACAGTGGAATCTTAACAAACACTACACCACGCCTGAGAAATTTTAAAAGCCATATTTTTTTTCTAATTATTGCACTGTTTTAATTTTTAAAATACGATTTGATTGATATGTTTATAAGTTTATCTCAATGTCATTTTGCATTTTTAAAATTATATGTGTTTAAATTGAACGGAATTAGTAATGAATGACTCGTTATTATTGATTAATACAAAACACTAAAAATAACATACGTATTTATAAAAATGTATTGAGAGAAATAAAAAATAATTTATTTATATGATTTGTACTACCGACCAAAGGTACTTTGTAGTACCTCCATGTTTTTTGAAACACAAATCAAATATAGTCACGGGATTTATTGTTAGTAAATTTCATAAATAACTCATCCTAATCCTATAAACATTAAGTCCTAATAAGTTGTATAATTTAAAAACTATTGTACTGTAAAAAAAAAAAAAGGTATTTATTATTGTTTAATGTTTATTTATAATATTTAATTAGTTTTATAACAGAATGGAATTTTTGAACAATTGCAATTATTATTAGTAAAACTATGCACCATTATACAATTAATTAGTATTATTCCAATTTCCTATGCTAGTAATAGCTTAAATTATTATAGATAAACAATATATAGAGTTTTGCTGACAGAGAGATTTTATGATGTTATTTGAAATCCCATTTAAACGCAGTCTACAGCTTATTATGTATATTCACACTGCGTGACCTCTGTGTTAAAGTCTTCACCTTATCTGTTTATTAACATCTTATTATGCAAAGCACGGAGAAGACACAAGAGAAGTTTGTTTTACAATCGTTCATATAATAAAAATATTATATTTTAGTCGTTTTAAGACTAAATAAAAAATAATAATACAGATTTAGCTAATCTGAAAATATTTGTTCAAACCATTTTCTTCAACCTACTTTATCAGCATTATTTAAAAACGCTTAAATATTTCTTTCTTTAAAAAAATATGTATTTAAAACTAACCACATTAAAAAAAAATGGCAAATGTATACCGTTTACTTAATACCTTTACTAGATGTTTTTGAAGTCTACATTTAATCAACGGTTTATTAGCGGTCACCTTGAAAATAAAATGATCAATAAATGAATCATGTACTATTTTTCGCATCTACAGGTGAAAGTCACAGTATAATTAATTGCGTTTCGATTTGACTTGTAGATTTATGTAATAGTTATTGCTATTTACGAAAGGGCCGTTTAAAAGAATACAAGTATCTAAAATATTTCAATACAAATAATAAACAAATCTGTAGAAAGTTGTCTGTTGTGTTTTACTCCACTATTATACGAATAGTAAAGAACTGGACATGTAAATAATGTGGGTCTATCAGAAAGAGGAAGTAATATTACTCATAGTATCTATATAGGCCTTTTTGGCGTAACATATTTAATGTTGAATTTCTATTATTGACCCTGCTCAAATTTGACAATTTCTGACATACACATGGAATACAAAGTTTTTTATATTTTTAATTATATTTATCAAATTTGAAAAATTATACTGAAATCGAATTATATTTGTCTAATTAAAACTAAACCAACAAACAGTAAAAAAATAAATAAAAAAATAACACTTAGGCGAATAACTTTTGTCACATATTTCTAACCCTTGATCAAGCCTTCACTCCTAATGGAGATATAGGTGTAGTTATTTCAATGTCTCTATAATTACATTTTTAATTTTATGTTAGCTTTCTCTTTCAATAAAATGAGTAGATTTATACTTTTGATAGAATATCAGTTTTTGTATAGACGTTGTGTAAGTATCAGAGGATGGTATTAATTCCTGAAACAGTTGTTGAGTTTCTGTAAAGAAACTGGAAACAGTTGTATCTTTTCTAGATGTAAATATAGTAATTTACTACAAAGGGATCGATACACAAAAGACTAATAATAGAATTGTGGTGGTTTAAAATATATACAGATTTCTTTTTTCAGATATGATTTTCTCAAAATAGTCAAGTTACGATATATTTAGACTTGTAATTGTGACTTTACAATGAAAACAGTAAAACAATGAGGATTTTATGTGAAAGATTTTACATAATAGTTCAAAAACGAAACGAACTGTGTAAAGTATGTCTGTAGACTAATGAGTTCCTAACTGAAACATGTATTAATACAGAATGTCTGTAGAAAGATGACACAGTGGCAAACACGTGTTGTGTTTGAAATGGTTTTTTTTTCATTCTAGTTATGTAACGCCTCTATTGTGACAGGCTATTATGAAGAAAAACTTATACAGATGTGTACTAAAATAGAAATATTTTACAGGATTAAGTTGTTTTGTTTTAATTAAAAAAATTTAAACTATTCAAGTTATCAATATATAACCGTGAAGAGTTTTAAATAATATTTATATAAAATGTGTTACATTTTAGGAAGAAGAATAATTCATACACTTCCGGGTCAAAACGACAAAATGCAATATTGAACAAGTATTTATAGTCAATAAAATCATGAAAACTTAGTTTACAATTTGTGACCATTAACATACGATATCGTAACTATATGGTTTCGTGTAGCGAATGAGAAGTATGAATTAATGGAAAACGTCATTGTGTGTGTGTGTGTGTGTGTGTGTATGTTAGTGTGTGTGTGTGCGCGCGCGTGGGGGGATATATAATATATGTAATTGTCATATGGAAATAATTGTGTTTATATTTTTTAATAAGTAAAACTATAATTTTATTTTATATTGTACTAAAAACATGTTTTACACAATTTAAAATTTTCAATCTCTGCAAAGAGAATACGTTTATATAATTGAAATAGCTTGGTATTATAACGTGATATGTATTTCAAATAAATCCGTGAAACATCCTTGACCAAAATTAAGGGCACTAAATACGTATGTTAGATAAAAAAAGAGTTAAACGTCATATGTACTTAAAATTGGTATTTCATTGTAATATCATTAATACAATAGGCTATTGAATTGCCTAAACGTTTGTATCATTTTATCCAGTCTTCCGTTATCATAGAACAATGCACCAGTTGTCTTGAATGTTAAACATTTCCCTTTATAGCGCATAAAACAAACTTGTTGCAAAGGATAACTTTTTGGGGGAAAAGCTCAAACAAATATACGTCCGTTATTATCTATACATGTACAATTTTAAACCCATGTTATGCAAACATAAACTTAAACCTTGAGATGAATACTTTCATTATTTAATTTCAACTCATCTACAGTTCATAGGAAAGTCTCTTTAAATGAATACGTATTACACATGTCGTAAGAAAATACTTTCTTTTTATTTATTAAATTTATGTACATGAAACTTTAAATATTAATATATTGATATTCATATAAATTTTTTAGGTCATTTAAAATCCTTTTATACCAGCTAGACTTATTATTAAAGCCATAATTAAATTAACGAGATATTATTAATCTATCAATACATTTTTGAATAAATATCTTCAGTATATAAATAAGACAAATTAGACATACAGTAACAATACAAATAAGACAGTTTATAACGTTTATTATAACAGTTAAGGAGAATAGAATCAAATAATTGTTTGAGTTTATTTTTAATACAATACATAAAAAAATATAAAATGGGGGTAACAAAGTTATATAAGATTATTTGTGTACTACTCTCAACTTCAACGTTATTTTAAGAGAGTCAAAAGTCTACTTTCTTTAAATTATAGGTAGTACTCACGCGGTAGGGTCAATTCCTACAGTTGTATCGAGAATTTTAAACAATATGTAAAATACAAAGGGAAAAAACTTTGAAAAAGATATGTGGCTTCCATTTTATGTAGTGCAAGGTGAATAATATATACCAGAAAAATATTTCTTTCACATTTTAAATTTGTTTTACTGCTAAAGTATTCACTAAGATATAGCTACATAAGTAATAAAGACATAATGAAGCATTAAGAAATGGTAATGAACAGAAAGGTGCCTTTTGAAATCATATTGTCCCAAACATTTAAGTAACTCGATATATTTAAACGGAAATTCTCAACATTAACAAAGTTGGAGATCGGAAAAAGATAAATTTACAGATCTTTGGTTTTCATTCTAAAGGAAAGAGAAAAGGAAGGCCATTTCTTCTGGTTTATGTCCTTAAAGAATAAACACATTGTGTTTGAATCAACCATACACTGTTATTACTTACTTCCATAGCACTTCTATTGTATTCATCCTCTATACACATCTCATGGAAATACATTTGTGACGTATGATCAATGAATTAAATTTATTTTGTTGTTCAAACTACTTAAAAAAAATAATACCACATCATCAAATCAAAATAATATGTTGTAAACTCCAAATGCCAGAAAAAAATAATATTTACTAAAGTAAATGTTTTAAAATGTGTATGAATTTAAACTCTTTACAGGAATGAATTTATTAAGAGTACATGTGGATTATGATTGCAGATGTATTTGTATCATAATATCGTAATATTTATAGTTCACAATGAACTTGTGAGTAGGTAAATATCTTTTTTTTTGTGATTATGTTAATATCCTACATTAATTTTGTTTGAATGTGTTTATAGAAAAAAGAATTGTTGTTGGAAATGTTTATGGATTGAAATAATATTGTATGAATATGCAAACTTCAATTTGTTTGAATATATTTATAGGTAAATATTATTTTGCTTGAATATGTTTGTAGGTAATATTAATTTTGAATTAATATTTACATAGATAATATTGATTTTAATTAATATTCACAATGTTTGAATAGGTTTACATATGATATGTTATAGTTCAATTATTGAATTGGCATTGTTGAATTTTTAAAATCAATTAATTATATAACTGTTATTAAAAATTACAACAAAAACAATAGATAAATATTTGTTATGTGTAAATAATGTAAATATGTTTTTATATTTATATATTATTTGTTGCAAATTGATTTTACATCTATAAAATTTACACTGATTTCAGAATAAATAAAATGAAAAGAGTAACCAGTTTTCATTGTGATGTTATTCCATTAAGAGAGCATATCTAATATTAAGGGCTATATCAACTGACATGATAAACGACTTTCGTTGCTGTAATTTATTATCAACCCCTTCTTCTTATGATATTTTTAACCTGACGTGAGGGGTCTTGCAAAGTCCTTATACCCATTTTACTTGTTTTATTATTCCTCATTATTTAAAATAATATTATAATATTTTGTAATAGGACTATTGTTTTCAAGATCACTTAAAAAAAAATCCACTGATGTTAAAGTGAGACTACTAAATGATAATTCACAGATGTAAATTATTACACGTAACACAGTATTGTTAGAATATATTACATACAAATTTAAAAAAAAAAAAAAAAAAAAAAAAAAAAAAAAAAAAAAAAAAAAAAAAAAAAAACTCTTATTCTGTCATACTACTTATTTATAAAATAGAAAACTTCAATATTTTATTGATGTTATCCACACGATAAAATAAATAAAATAAAATAAAAAATATCCACAGAAGCTTTAATATCTTTATTCAATAAGGTGAAGTCTTATCTGGATAATAATTAAATTTATAAATGTCTTAATACAACGTTTGTTTTTAAATAAAAGAGTTTTGTTGTTTAAGGGATTATACCACTAGATGTTGTAGATTTTTTATTTTTTTATTACAATTTTATATCTAAATTCAAAGAGAATAACCAATATTGAATTGGATCTCACAGGTTGAATGTGTCAAAAGACTACAATCTTGATTTTTAAATGGATTTATGAGAGTAATAGTCATTATCTATTGTAAAAATTTAAGGAAATTTAGTTCAGATCCTACTTCCCAAGAAGGTTTACATCATATGCAAAGCAAAAGGGCAGGTATTGGATAGTGATGACTTAGTATATTAGGAAAACTGTACCGGTCAGCATAACGTAGATGTTTATTAATATAGTATAAAATTGTCGCATATTGAAACTTATATCTTTAATTAATTCATAATAAACAGTATCGAAACCTTAGTTCTATTATAGTGACATTTGATGACTGAATTAATTGGAAATATGAATGTTGGTAACTATTACTCACTTCCATGTTATCTTACTGTGAGACAATATAATTAAACGCCTTATCACTAAATGTTCTGAGACATATTTCATCAAATTTCGAATTGTTCAAACCAAATGGCTAAGAAAATATTTCTTTAAAAAAAAGTTATTATTTTTTAAATAATTTAAATATAATAAAGTAATTTCGTAGGTTGTTAAAAATGTATAAAATGATTCCAATGTGCCGCAGAATGTAACTCGGCTACGATGCTGATATTTATTCCAGTCATACTGATGAAATTTATAGAAACTAGGTCAACACTACAACTGCATTTTACTATCTTTGTTATTTATTATTTTTTGCTTCAGAAATTGTGAACGACAACTGTCATACAGTCTTATGTAAAATGAATATTTTTGAGTTCAACTTTGTTTTTAATGTTTGTTTCAACTATTATTGTGTTGCAAGTAGATAATTAAAACACTATATTTTGTTAACTAGTATTGTTTTACAACTTATTTAGAGAATTTAAAACGGGTTACAATTCAAGAGGTGATGGGAGTCACGTTTGTTAAAATGTTGGTTTGAACATTAATATTTAGTCGTTAGTAGACAGTTTTCAGTATTACGTCACTAGCTAAATATAAATGATTATGGAAACATAATAAACTTTAATTTAATATTTCTGAGTAATGATAGGCAGTCCACATCGAAATGCATATGGTAACATATTTTGTTATGTTGAGAGTTTTAGTGAGAACAGATATTTAATATACTTTGGATTCTAACTGCTTAAATTTTATACTTTGATTGCATTTAAAAATTATTTGTTCTCAGAAAAGGATACATATGTTACATGAAAACGAAAAACAAAAGCCTATGAATTAAAAAACACAGTATGTTAACAATTTTTAAAATATTTAATATTTATTTAATAAATATTAATAATTCTCGTTGGTTCTCTATTGAACAAATAACACTATATATCTGTATTCAGAAATGTATTAATATTATTTCCTCTGCAGACATTTACTTGATATACCTTCTCCTCCGAAAGTATATGCTGGGTGCTTTAAACAAATATTAATTCCGTGATACACGTTGCTAATAACGACATATATCTTGAAGGATTACAAGGATTCTCAGTTTAAGCATGTAGACTGCTGCTGGAATGATGTGTTTCCACCCTTAACAATTGTACATTACAAATTTTAAAATTTGCGCATAATAAGAAAGCTACGTTTTCAGAACATCTTGGAGTACATGGTTTACATAAGTTATCAAATGCCTTCATAAGAATTTGATATCAAATTATCAGGGTCTTTTAAAATCGTCGATGTAAAAGTAATAACTGATGTTACAGTAGGTCAAATTACACATATTATATAAAACACATAATGTAGTTTAAAATTGCAAACAATAATGTAATTAAAATAAATTGATTTAATAATATATGAAATATTTAAATGTATAAATAACTAAATCTAGAGCACTCCTTAAGATCGAGAAGGCTATTTCTAGTTTTATAAATAAAAAGAAGTTTAAGATCATCATAATGATAATTCTCCAGCCCTATCATAAAATATAATATGAGGATATCTATAAATATAGGGCAAAAATGTTTCATATGTTGTGGATCAACAGGTCAAGAGACTTGAAGAATGGTAAAATAACAGATGTAGATATTATATTTGGAAATTAAACAACCCACCTTATACATCTTTTACGAGAAAAGAAAATGTATAATGTGTTTTGTGTTCGTAACTGAGCAAATATAAATTAATAAAACTATTTTGGTAGTGTCATAGCTTCGAGTGATTGCACGTTTGTGCCACCCGACAACTCCCAAACTGACAGAGAGCAATTTTAATAACACCTGCATTCAGTAAAGGAACCTTCGAAACTTCAGACCTCCCAATGAAATAAGTATGCGGTTTGATAAAAGCAAATCCTCAATTTCAATGAAAATTATATTATTTCATCACACGAAATATAAAAGATATTACGAAATGTATTAAAATGAATGCTTACATCATAAAAACAATAACAATTGTTTCTTTACACTTATCTAAAAACTGTCTAAAAATAATCAATCATAATTTATTATTTGGTTAGCAAATGTAACTTACAAAATGGGAAGTATTTATTTGTACAAAATTTGACATTGTTTTCATCAGAACAAACTGTTTTTAAGACTCAAAATTACATGTTGTATCTATGTAAGAAATTTTTAATAAAACATAAATCTCTACAAAAACATCCTAGCAAAGCAACTAGCCATTAAAAAACCCGTTTCCCTATACTATCGTATACAGCTGCAAAATTATCAACGATGAAAAGATTAAAGTTATTTATGAGTATATATTTTATTTGTTCAATACATACTTTACTATAATGTTGTACAGTTAAATTCATCACGGACATTTTGAAACCCATGGCCATATCTGTTTTAGTGCGGACTTTCTCCGGCTAAAGTGACTCATCATCATTATGATTATAATAATAAAGATGGACTCAATTCTTTTCGTCAGTTTTATTCAGATCTTACCATTATACAATATGTTTATCCGAAGATACATTTCGGTTCACACTTCTGGCAACCTCTCTCTGCTTTCGTAGACCTACTCATTAGACAAAAAGGATGTTGTCGTTAGTAAAGACGCATCATCTTGCACGATGTTGTAACTTAGCACTTAAATCTGTTGAGATACATCCTCAAGAAATCATCTATTGTTGGTGCTTGTGTGAGATAATATCTCACCTCCTATGTTTTCTAACCACCCATGGTTTTCAGTATTTTGTGAATTTAATTTATATCTAAACTTGTCGTATGTGTCTAGTGTCGAAAGTGTTGTCACTCCTGTCACAGTAGCATTTTTCTTAATTAAAAATTAAACAGTAGCTAGTTAATTTAAAATTGAAATTTCTTCAATTTGAAACTAAAGTAATTCTTTAAAATATACACTTCAGAGGATGATGAATGAAAACTATAAGCTATAATTTTGTTGTTGTTATTACATGTTTATATGTAAATTTTTGTTTTAAATAATTGTTACTTCATTATTAAATCAATGCATATGTGGATATGTGGTTATTTTTAAATATGTGTAAATATAATATGTTAATTGTGAACGAAATGAACAATATCTGAAATAAAGTAATGAAATAAACTTTTACACGACTAATAGTAAATATTAAAAGAAAATACAAAATGTGATATTTCTTTTGTAATATTTGATAATCTCTCTGGATTTAGATGAATATCAATTTAAATCTATTAAACTTAAAATAACAAACACAATTTTCCCATAACAAAGGCAGCAATCCTGTTTAGAGTCATGGGATAGCGACGATAATCAAAGATAGCTTTCTGTAACCGTAACACTATCAACAAATTGCATATGTAATTGAAATTATGCTTGTTATTGAAATACTCTGCGAGACTGCAACGTGAACATAAGTCGTGTACAGTAATAAAATAGTAAGCCAATTAAATTAACCTCCATTTAGTTTAAAAATAATGTAACTGCTTTCTGTTGGTTAATATCCATATTGTAATAGCAAAACATACAAATTTGACTAAATTTCGATAGAGTTTTAGTAGTATGAATTGTTTGGACGTGAATTTGAATTTATTCGTTTGTTTGTCTGGGAGATTAATTTAATTGAATGTGCGTCGGTTAATTAATTTTGGCTTTATTTCAGGGACAAATTTAAACTGTAGCAAATCCTAGTTCTCTAGTTAGATCAAAACCTTTAATCATACAGTTTTGCATTTATTCCTTGAATATAGAATATTTAATTGTTGTAATTATTTAAAATTGATACATTTAAGAAGATAGTTCAAAAATTTCATCTCTGTTTTTCTTAAACTTAATGAATGATTAACCCATCAAGCTAAGTTTGTTCATTCAACGTGTTATAACTTGTTGAAACCCCGAAATTTCGAAGAATTAAGTTAACCCTTTACTTACTTATCTTAAGATCCTTATGTTATTTAATTTATAATAAAGAATTTTATAATATTTAATTCTTATTATTTCTCTCAAATACTTTATATTTATTCTAATTATTCAAACAAATTATCTGATTTCATTTTATTTACATTTAAACGATTTAAGTTTATTTTAATTTACTGGTAACGATTTGGTCCTATTGACGCTAATTTAATATTATGTTATTTTAGTTGCAGTTTTTATAAGCTAATTTTGGATATGAGCTTATGAATTAAAAATTGTAAATAACTAACACAACTGTTTGCTGTTCGTAGGACATTCAGTTTCGCCTCACACATTCCCTTCACCTCACTTCAAAAAATAAAATTGATTGAATAATATAATATAATTTTGTAATGATTATTTTTAAGCCTTATCTTAGTCCTTGAAATACATTTTTATTCACAAAGTTATTTAAATCTTACATCTTAATACATTTTATTTTTTGGCACAGCCCTGTTATTACCTGTGTTTGGTTTGATGATTGACAATTGACTGTGAGCGAGTTTAAAGCGTCACCCCCCATCTGTTTAAAAACCCCATAGACAATTATAAAATGAACAGACATTTTACAATGGACTGTATTGCTTGATTTAATGGGAGCTTGCTTCTGATTGAATATTCTCCTTTATAGAACAACTTGCATTACTTTTCGTAAATTAAAGTACGCAAGGGTGAATTCTCTAGGTTAAAAATATAGTTTGCTTTTTTATTTATTTTTTTACTGTGGGGCGTTTAATTCAGTAAACCGTATAGCCTAACTCATCACAGTTTTTCGTACACTGAAACTGCATCAAAGTACGTCTTAACTGAGTTTTACGTTAATGTTAATTTTCTATAAAAAATATTTTAAGTACATTCGTCTTTAATATATGTTTGAAAACACCAACTATTTTCTATGATGTAAACCCATATTTCTTTAATTTCTAATGGTTTCATAAATTAGTAAAGATAAAAATTATACTTTGAAATATAATCATATATATCTAATATGACGGTAAAATTTTAAGTTTTCACAACTATAAGAATAAATGTTTACGTAACCTCTCTTTTGACACCAAAAACTGTTTTATTAGAACTTATTTTGTTGGTACGTATGATTGCAAATTGTCTTTTGTAAATTTAAAAGATTAATGACAACTTTTACATTCTCATTTATATAATAATTATTATTTCACGCTAACATTTTTAGAACAATCTATGATTCAATTTTATTTTTATGTTCTTTGAAATATAAAACTTAATATCATATATTACAAATTACTCCAAACACATCTTCCCACTCAGTGTACATTTTGGATTTTGTTGTGTCTAACTATTGTATTTAGTCGAAGAAACACTATGAGAATTACAGTCAAAATAATTTGTCAACTGCGGTAGTTCTGTGATTCCCCCTCACTCTGGAACTTATATTATATGTTGTTATGTTAGGATTTTTTGAGACAATAATAAATTGATTTAGTATATATTTTTAATGCAAAAGATCGTCACGCTTAAATTGACTAAATAAAAATCTATAAAATATATTTGAGCATAATTTTGAGCATAAACCATACCAAAAAGTATTGAAATTAATCATCTTATCACTTTTCAAGTTGTACGTTTACAAATTGAGAATTATACTCTTAAAAAATGAAACCGATAACCCTTGTTTATATATCGGGTATAAAGTGAACTTATATTTATGTATATACTTCCTTACGTCAGCGCCAGGTGACTGTGTGCCGCATTTAAAAAAAAAGTTTCAATATTTTGAATAAAGAAATATGTATTTTGTATTCAAATTATTTTTCCTTATTTTATAATTGCATGTATACCGTCAAACGGCAATGTACATTTCAACAGAATGTTAAGATTGTGTACACATTTATAAATATGTATATAATACAGTACTTTTACGAATAATTCCCATTTGTGTCAATCTATAGGCAATTATCTCTAAAAGCTGATTAAATAAACCCAAGTTTGGACTCGATGTCCTTGGTATTTTACGTAGGTTGCCAATGGTGATAATTTATTTAACATATGATTTCAAATTAAACATAATTACTCAAAGCAGTAGAAAAACCAGTAGATGATGCTTACCTCAGTCCAGAAGGGACAGATAGCAAAACGTGCGAACGCGTACGTGAGCAAGGTTAGGTTTTAATACTTCAGCGTCTATGTTGCTCCAAACATAGTATACGTTTTTTGTGTATAACATAAAAGAAGGCTGTAAATTCGTTTTATGGGAATAAAATATTTGCGAAGGCTACAGGTACTAGAATATTTTTTGTTGCTAGAAGTGAATGAACATTTTATGATTGTGAAGTTGAAATAGAAAATCTCTTTTGTCTTAATAAGAAAAAGTAATAAACCAAAGGACAAACAAGACAAGGGAAGAAGGCCTGAGGGAAATGAAACTGAGAGTACCTGGTGGATAAACCAAGAGAGGGTTAAAAGATTAGGAAAGTAGAACTAGTTACGTTTAAGAGCAGAACATCCCTCAGGACCAATGCCTCTACTGAAGGGGCTAGTTAGAGTCAGTGATATCAAAAGTCATAATTGAAATACAAAATTATCACAAAATTGGTTATTATTTACATTTCGGTATAACATAGATGATTGTTTAAATTACTACCTATATATGATATTTATTGTTAGTTACACTGTCTTCAAAGCTTGTAAAAAAATATAAATTTTGATAAAAATCAGATATTTTATTGACAAAGAGATCGGTAACTCAATTTGTAGGAATTGGAATTATAATATATATAAAACAACACAAAAATGAAAACTCTTCAAGTTTATGGTAAGTATTTGCAAATCGGTTTAATTAAAACAACTAACTGCACTATATCTCTCAATGTTGCGTGGGGATATAAAATTCATGGCTAACATAATACACGCCTAGGACCTGATTATTCTCTATTTTAGAATTGTGGGTGTGTAAATGTGAACATTTTCACGTAGATATGTTTTTTTGCTTTAATAATATTTTACATTGACTAAATATAAGTTGTCTTAAACTGACATTAAAAAATAAATAAATACTCTAAAAATTGAAATATTTTTTTGGATACTTGTAGTTTTCTCATAAATATCAACCTTATTATTGAATAATTAAACAGATAACTGTACATTATTTTTCAATATCATCAATCATTTTAATAAGAATCACCTCCCAAGCGAAGTATTCAAGTCACCTTTTCAATTAGTTGCAAGTGGAAACTCGTTTATTGACACATTGATGTTAATCTGAAGCCGTTGAAATTAGACGCAATGCGTCAGCTAATTAATTTTTTCATTTACTTCATAATATTTGTGAAGAGAATCAATCTGTAAAATGTAGAATATATGATCATGTAATATTGAAACTTTTATAATCTTAATAAAAAATTCATTTTACGTTTACTTACACGATGGAAGTTTTGTATGATCTTATATATCCTAAAATACTAATCATGCAACATAACTTAATTTTCGTAAAGTTGTCTTAAGAATTTCCAATACAACTAATATTTTGGGAAAGCCAACTTTGATACCTTGGGGGTGGCTTTTATCCAAATCTATTACACAAATGAGGAACAATAGTGAATAATTTATAGTTTAATAATACGTTTCACACTACACTATATATTGTGTAACAAATAAAAAAGAAGTGATTCGTTTCGTATAATTTTAGTAACAATTTTAGAAATTTGAAACAATTCTAGTTTTCAATAGCTAATTTTGTACAGAGCGTAGGTATTAACTTAGATGATAAAATATATTTTAAAAGAAAAATTATAATTTAATTCCTGTTCTATGCAATTATATGTTAAGAAAGACAATTTTTTTCATGAAATCGAATTAAGTAAACTGAAACTTCAATTAAGAAATACAATTTTTTTTTGTTTTGCCATTGAAAAGTATACTTCTAACATTCTTGATACTGTTAAGTTTCACTTATCTTATTATCAAAGAAGAATGATTAAATTCAATTTATTGGTAAGTTGAGCTTGTGCTAGGATTAAAAAAAGCTCTAAAGTAATTTTTACACTAAAAGTTTCAGAAGTTAATTACTGTTAGCAATAAACTATTAATTAAATAAAGAAAAGAGTTTTTATTTCTAAAACATATTAAAATACAATTGTAAAGGAATATCTTTTTTTAAATGATCGTTGAAAACATTTATTCTATTTTAATTTTCATAACTTATTAGGCAGTCTATTTTTAATACCGAGTGATGTTATTATTATACGGAAGGATCCTTTTCGGCATATTTTACACTTTTTATGAGAAGTATAATTACCTATTCACTTATTTTGTCGGATTTTAATTAGATTTTGAACATCAAGAATAATCATAATAGTTCGTTTAACGATTCTATCATACAAATCATATAACTGAATAAGAAAATAAAAATATATAAATCAGTTTTTTTTGTATTAGTAAATTATTAAAATCACAACTATACATGTGGTAAGATTGTTTTATGTAGTATCCCTTATATTAGTGAAATCATTTCCACATTATGCTTTAGATATTGTTGAATAAATTGTTGTAAATCGATTTAATACATTACATCCGTAAAGAATGTAAGTATAAGCTAAACTTTTGTAGTATCAGTTATTTGTACTAGACCTTATATAAGACCTTATATTTTGTTATATATATTTAACTATGCATTGCATACAGCTTGTATTCAGAAATAATAAAATAAATATTTCAAGCCATCACTTCTTAACTATAAAAATTAATTTCAGAATTTTTTTTTTTTTAATTTGCTAAATAACAAACGGTTAAAAAAAATTAAGTTAAAAGAATAAAACGTAGAAGTCATCGCACTAAGTTTTAAAAATAATGATATAACGAATATTTAATTGAATATGGAAATCGTTATAATTGATTGTTTTATAAATTAATCGAATTAAAAACGTTTATTTCCTATGTCATTCCTATAAATAATTACAGATATATAAATAGAGTTCAATGTACTGATTACACAGACAACAATAAACAAAGGAGTGAAAGGAAATAAAGCTTGTACATTAATAGCCTCGACACTACAGTGAAGCAGCAAGACCATCAATAACAATGATTGGATTACTAACACTCTATTTACAGCTGTAACTGACAATGTAACTCTATTCGAACCATGAAGGAAACAAAAATCAGGTTTAAACGCATTTATTTTCTGACATATATATGAAGTAAAGTAAAAAAGTCAATAATATTTTGAAAATATTTTAGATAGGCCTATTAAGTAAAAGAAATAGTAACACAAAATAGTTTTATTGAGCAATTCATTAATACTATGATGGCAATGTAATACTATATATTTACAGCCTGAACTATGAAGTTTTGAAAAAAAAAAAATTCCTACGTAACAATTTTAAAAAAATTAAGGTTGCGTGGAGATTTTTATGAATAATTTTATCAATTTGTTCAGGAAAATGTACAACTTTCAATCGGTGGGTTTTATTTCAAACAAAGTACACTCTTTGCTAAATAAAAGTAAAATTTAAATACCTCTTATTCTATATTAAGACAAACCCTGATTATAATAGTACATGATAAAATACAATCGTACTTTTTCAATTCAATCGCGAATACATATATATATATATATATATATATATATATATATATGTTCAGTTTACATCTATAAGATTTTGTACATATTTATAAAAAATATAATCATCTATCTTTGTTTAACTAAATAATTTCTTCTCTAGTTAAGTAATTGTCTTGTTAATTTGAGCTATACATATTAGTTGTACCTAAATAGGAGGCGGTTCTTTTATTAAATTTTGATTACAATTTTCAAAACTTTTTTGAATGCTGTTATTTAAAATTAGATATATTCAAGTAAACGATCAAAATCATACTTATATTATGTTTCCGGAGTTTCCAACTTGATAGTAATATACCTAGAATCTGAGAAGTTTTACACTTTATTTGGATGGTTCTATTTAAGGTTCGCCATTGGTATACAATTTACCGTCAATTTTTCCAAAATTATGTACTATTTACACGATAACAGGGTTTACAAATTATATAAATATAAAATTAGAAAGTGTGTATGTAATTAAAACACTCATCACAAAAAATGGTAAGAATATATTACATCCAGTATTCTGAAATATTATACTCTATAGATCTTTACTACATAGTAGTGAAAATTTTATCACTACTAAATACATAACAAATAAAAAAGTAAAGTCTTCCATTCAAGAACCCTTTAATCTATTGCCTACACAAATTAATTCATTGAATAATAAAAACAATATAATTACATGTTTTATAATTTTATAATATTGCCACTGTTATTTTTTACTATGATTATACGGATCGTTATGATGTAATTATCGTTCAACGTAATGAATAGACTGACAACAATGAGTAGAGAAGTGGAAGTAAATAGAGCTTGTACATTTATAATCTCCACACAACAACAATCAGCAAGACTATCAATAACACTAATTATATTTAAAACGACAATTTATTTATAGCGTCAACTGACAACGTAATTTTCTTCCCACGATTAAACAGACAAAACAAAAAATAATAGACATGCAATTTAAAATATACGCATGCAGTAATTAATATAGTCTTATTAACATATATTAAAATTTTGTAAATTTAATTAAAAAGGGGGAGGTAATATAATACAAAATAATTTTCACCTTGTGATTTTCAAATATAATTTTGTTAATGTTAATCAGATTCAAAATATACATTAGATCATTGTGTTTGTAAACTGTTGACGAAAAAATATAGCAAACAATCACAACTTTTAAGTGGTAAATAATGAAGTAATTAAGAGTCAGTAATAAAAACTCACAGAAATCCTGGTGTTCAAAAAGGTAGCAAATAATAATTTCCTTGTTCAGTCCCTGTAGAGATTATTAGAAGAATCAAATAAACACTGACATGTTTTATATAAATTATAAAATAAATTGTTCCTACAACACTTTTAATGTAATTATTTCGAAGTGAACATGAAAATTATGATGGCTTTAAAATGAAATTGATGACGGATATTATTATTGTTGTCTAAAAGATCCTACAAGTTGGTTCAGGAAATAAATATCACAGTTCAGATTTAGTAGAATGTCAATTTCTTGATAGTAAGGAATACATTGTCAATTTTATGTTAGCAGCTTTTTTATTTCACTTATTTTATACTTGAAAAAATACTCCTGATTTTCAAAGGTCGCAGTTGTGGTAAACCTGTTGTTAAATATTTACAGAAGTGCCTATCTATCATTAGTTGTTTTTTGTTTAAGTTTTCGATTTAAAAAGGTAGAGATGTATAAATTGAACTGCCATTAGTTTCTACAGAAAACTTTCCGGAAAATATATAAAGCTTTCTTACAAAGTTTCAGTAACGACAAACACTAAATTTAATGTTTCCTTCCACTGTTTCGTACGGAATGCAACATTTCATCACATTAGATGTTCTGATTTACTTCAGTAACTTTAATGTAACAATTTAAATTCCTTCTTACTTTGTATTATTTCCAATCTATATAGGATGTACATTATATAATCCATCGTTTTAGATTTTTTTTTAGTTTAACTTTATATATACATTGTACATTCCATTTTTATGATAAATTGAAATATCATTGTTACATATCATGTATCAATGTTACATTAGTTTAACAAGTTTAGATAAAACCTGAACTGAAAGTAGAATAAAAACAAACAAATATATCCTGCGTGATATATATATATATATATATATATATATATATATATATATATATTGCATATTGCCTGATGATACTCATTAAAAAGTTTTTATGGGCAGTTAATTTATTTCTATAAACTAATTTTGTATTAACTGCAACAATTACATAATATCAAAGTGTTATATTTACAACTAAGAATGGTAAAGGGCGGTAAATATTTATATATAGTATTTATAAATTTCTATAAAAAACATTACTTTATAATATTCAACACATTAAACTAATTTAAGATCAGTGGCTATGTTGACAAAGGGTTAAGATAATTTATTAAATTACCTGTCAAATAATTCAAATTGCATCAGATCAAGTAGCTGAAGAGTTACCTTTATATAAATGACGTTTTACGAATTTTATTTTCTAACAAAATATTGTTTTAAAAACTTCAAAAGCAACATTAACATATAATATAAAATATATATTTATTTCTATAAGTTAATTGCTACTTGTTGGAATGTAAATGTGTTCAAAATAATTACACTATTAAGGAAATAATTAGTAACCGATGTTCATAAATTTGTGTGATTTTTCATTTATATTATTGTGACTAATTTTATACGTACAATATTTAATCATCTAATCACAGTTATACATTACATCTCATATTTTGTTTGAAGAGCAATCTAAAAAATCTCAGCTTCAATTATATAAATTGTAGTATTTTATCAATTTTAACTCCGCTTCTCTTTCATACTTAAGATTATATTAAAATATCAATAATAAACGATAGGTTTGTGATATTTTTTGGAAAGAAAAACAAGTTTTTTAATATTGAATATGTTTTATGATGTCATTTTGTTTGTTAATATTTAGTAGTTTTTTGCTGCACACAAACAACAAAACAACAGTTGACAATACTCAAGTTATTTATTAAAATTAAAGTAGTTCTAGGGCTAAACAATTAATATAAACTGTTATTGCAATAATCATTATATAATAATAAAACTGCTACTACTACATTGTCATCTTTTAGTCCAAATATCCAAAATAGCGTTAAAAAATGTGTCGTTAATACAGACTGTTGACGAAAAAGCCAGAGATTTTCTTTAGATTCGTTCAATTCTGGTGTGGGTCTCAAGCAATAAAATCTATTTAAAACAACAAAACATAAATTGAGATAATGTTTATTAATCCGTGCATTGTTAAGGTTTTTAATAATTCGCAGAAATATTATAATATCATTTATACTTAAATTTAGTTTAGTAATAAATTATATTTTAAGGAAATAAATGTCGAAAATTTTGGATTGTGTTACAAGTATTAAATATCACATCTATTGTTTACTAATTTTTACATTCAAAAAACAAGTTCGGTTGATAATTTGTAAAACCAATAGCATAAGGTCAGAGTATCAACTAAGGATCTTTAGGATTATTGGCTTATTAATACTAACAGTAGGATATAATACTTCTTGAATCATATCTCCAACTTTATAAATTACAGTCGTTTACATATTCTAAAAGTAACATTTAGCGTTCAATGTTGTTAGTTTAATTGTTTCCATTAGTGTAATTGCTTGCCACACATAATTCAGTGAAATTTAAAGACAACCGATATTAGGTTAAATTGGTACAATGCAATTACATTGTTCAGTAATGTGTATAGAAACCAAAAGAATGGACTGATGATTAGAGAGTGATATGTGGAAACTGCTTTCGTTCGTAAACTCCTAAAATTACTTTTACAATCCTTAAAAAATACGTACTTCTTTTGCGCTCCTACAAATAGATTGTTACACTACACAAATTTAAAAAAATGTAATGTCACAAACTATTCAAATTACATAATAAAATCCAACATCTGAATAAAAAGAAGGTTACATATTAGAACATTTAGTTGATATGAGATGTATGCAAATATATAGTCATCAAATTTGGATCATATAACATTCATTCTCCTAAGCACATTTTGATTATTTATAAAAAAATAAAATATAATTAAATTTATGATATTTTATTTATCTTGTAAAATGTGATATAATTATTCATAAAATATCTATCATTGTAATTGCCTTAATAAATATTTGTTTTAATAATAATCATGTATTATATTTTGTGTTCATAAGACGTTTTAGTTCTGTTAAAGACAACTGAAACATTAATAAATCCACACTAGTGTTGCTTCAATATTTATTACATCCACATAAAACTGAGACAAACCAGAGTCAGCAGTTTCGTTATTACGATCCTGTAGAAATAAAACAATAATGCACAGATTTTTCAAGCTATGAAATAAAATTAAATTTAAAAATCTCTCACTTGTTAATAGGTCTTTTTTCAAATGAGGTTTTGGAATGAAATATGTTGTGTATATAGAGTAATTGGCTTCTATATTTGATTGTTAAACTCAACATTTGATAATTATTTATACATTTTCGTTGTATATATTCGTTAAGTACTGAAATATCGGGTATTCTTTTGTCATGATAAATAAATAAATATATATTTATTTATTTATCAAGACAAAAAAATACCCAATATTCAAGTACTTAAAATTTAACTGTATCGATAATAGCAGATTCATATATTATTGTGGAAAACTGAAATTAATTTAATATTTATAAAAATTATAAAACCTACTAGAATGCCCTTACCTGCCACTCTTAATTATCAAATATACATAATTCGTTAAGTGGTCCAACTAGTTATAAAATTGTTTGTTAATGAGATTTTGCATTATCAAACCATAAATACATATAGAATTCTATATAATTTCGAAAGGTCCTTCTCTTATTATATCCATTATTTTAAATAATTCACCCCTAAGTACTCCGTGTAAGTCCTTAAATCTCCAAAACAATTATTTTAATGGTATGTGATTTAGAAGTTTTACAATATTAATTAATAAAATTGGGCATTTATTACACACCATTTTTTAAAACCTAAATATTTCGTTTCTCTTCTAAGTAACCATACATAAAAACAATATGAGCTAAGAGAACAGTTTGCAAAGAATACTGTTTGGTTAAGATTATTTGAAATTCGACCATTGTCAAAATATTTATCAACACAAATTTGGTTAGGAAATATACACATTTAATAAACTTTGAATGGATGAAAATGTATTTACATAGAAAAACAAAATTGGATTGTTTCAACTTTGTGTAATTCCTACAATAAATACTAAAATAGTGTTAGTAATGTCATCAAACACAATGTTGTTTTATCATTTTAACTCTCTATAAACAAACCGCCAATATCATTTTAAATATATCAATGTATATATATCAACGCAAAAAATTGAGGTTAATATTGTTACGTATACAACTAAACGTATTTTATGGTGATTAACTGAACTTAGTAAAATGTATTCAAAAGTTTTTTTTTTAAATTCCACATATGTTGTTGATTATCAAAATGTTGATATTACTACAAAAATGAACATGCAACTCAATTTTGCAACCAGTCCAATAAAAGATAAGTCTATTGTCAACGAATGTACCCAGATAATATTGAAAATAGTATTTTGAATTAGAATAATAATTAAGAACTATTGTTGTTACAACTGTAAACAATTCATTAATTGTAATATTTTATGTTAATACTTTTATTTAAGCCATAAATAAAAACCTAATACAAGAAATAAAAATGATTTTGAAAACATTCCGCAAAAAATTAAATATTGCAACAAAAAGAGAATATGTAGTGTTATTACAAAGAGTCCTATTTTTAAAACATAAATTCCATTTCATATTAATTATTAACTGTATCATTTTAATTTCGAAATTATATCTGTTTTATTTCAAAATTTAAAGTAATTTTTAGATAAGATTGGTAGTGATAAAAAAACGGACTTCTCTCATTTCGTGATATGTAGACTACTAATTAAGTAAATAATCCCCATAATACAATAACTTGTCGTTGGTGAATTTATTACTATTGATAATTATATAATATATACACTTACCCGGTTTTAGGTGTGTATTAGTTGAACATTTTATTTTTACAAATGTTGACAAAATAGAGATTTGTTGACAATCATTTTCTCCAAGGATTAATAATACCGCTGGAAACATTTCAAACAGGTAAAGTATACAGAATTAAAAATAATATTTGGACTATATATAAGCAAGTCAAATATTCTAAAAACTATTTATTTTATTAATAATTTTATAAGAATTAGTTGTTCCAATTGTTCTAAAAGATCGTTTTAACAGCCATTAGAAAAGTCATTTTTCATTTTTTTTTTAAACAAAAGAAATTCAATTTTGTGCTATATATATATATATATATATATATATATATATATATATATATATATATATATATATATATTTTTCCTACGTCGTACGTACAACGAAACGATAACAATTCTTTAATATGTATATATCTAAATATGTCAATGCAAATCATTAATATTTAAAAGCAAAATAATTATCCAAGTTTTAACATTCACCTTTATGTATTATTCCCCAGATCTCTACAGTGAACATTAATCAATGTGAAAACAAATTTTAATCCTTGACAAAAAATGCCATCTAGTTTGACAGAATGAAACGATAGTCATGTTTAAAGTTGTTTGGAAATGATATTTCACATTCAAAAATACTGTGCCTTTAAATTGAAATTTTGTGTAGAGAAAGGAACTTCTTTATATTTTATAATTTTTGTTGGTTTTCTTAAGTATGGTCTTTTTATTGTGATTTATTGGATGGTTTTTTGTTTAGTAGTTCTATAATAATAATATTAGGTTATAAACTTATTATTGACGAATTCATAAAAGATATTTCATAAAATAATATTTCGTCGTCAAAAAACTTTATGCTTAAAAAAACTAAAACTTTACTGTTTATTTTGCCACTCATAGCTTCTGAATACACTCGGAAACAGAACGTAACTAAAATGGAGCAAAATGGATTTATAGCGGTGACACAGTTCTTATACATTTTACCACTATGACTTGAATAAATATCTGTCTAGTAACCTAGTTTACAACCTCAGTATAAAAACAAATATGCAAAGTTTCTTCAATGTTTAAGTAATTTATCGCAATTGAAACATTGTAAGAGTGAGAACCACATCATATGTTCTTATATCTTTCTCTTTTAAATGTCTCCCACCATTGCCATTAAATCCTAGCCTTCATAATATGAATCAGAGTTAAAATTAAAACTATTATTTTTATAATTCAATTGCAGTATAAAACAATTTGATACTTTATTTGTTGTAATGCCTCGCCATCTAGACGAATCATGATACATTGTTGTTATTGTTTGGTTAAATCTATCATCTCAGCCACGTTTATTTCTTCATCGACCTCGTAATTATATACTGTACAAACCATGAACCTGGTAATTGTAAGAAAATATTTTTCATTTCGATGTCAAAGATCTGAAGCTTGGGTATTTGAGAATAAGATGTTATTTACGTAATGGTTTAAATTGTCTCTAATATTATTATCTCTTACATTTTCGGTATTGTAGACATTGTAAAGTTGGAAAAAATAGACACCATTAAATATTAATTGTTTTATTCCAAATAAACTACTTTCATTCTCTTAGTAAAAACCTCTTAAATTCAACCATCGCGTACCCTTAGAGGATCACTAGAGTTATAGTCCATTGAACATGTATTTTTAAGGGTAAATAGTATAAATCAATTTTTTTCCCCAACGACCAATTCTGTATAATGTTTAGCCGAAAGTCCTTGCTTCCCCCTAGCCTCCAAATGGAGAAATTGCAAGTGTTCCGTAAATCGCGTATATCTTAATAACTCAAGATATCGGATAGAACTTTCTTTAGATCATTTCCTTATGATATTCCTTACAAATATTAACGTATTAATTTTATCTTATCTTTTACCTTAAGGTAGTTATTGGTACTACTTTTGAAAACGATATCTTTTTAAGTACGTAAATTTCACTTTTTGTTGTACAACTATTCATACCTACAAATAACAAAGAAAGTTTCTTGCAATATTTTTAGTACAGTTTATTAGCTGTATAATGTTATATCACAATACAAACATTAAGGTTATACAACGTTAGAATCCTCCGAGGATATGCGGTGGGCACATACTTGGAGTTGGGTATGCGACAAAGATTCCGCCGATCTTGTATGAGTAAATTAAAAAAAAAACTGTTTAATTAATTATACACAATTTTCACATCGTCAATAATTTAAATATAAAAGGTCAGATATTAAATATTAAATAATTCTCTTATGCAATATTCTCGTGTCTTTGCCAAAAGTCACAACTATAAACGTAATATTTAGGTCTTACTACCAATAAATTTAAAACGTAAAGGAAATTAAACATTCATTGTAATATAAAAATATGTAATGAAAAATTACTTTTCCTTATTTTAGAGGCGGAGTGCAAAAAATATATATGAAACAAATTAACTAGTTAAATATGACTCACTGAATATTATAATTTATTTTGTACAATATTTAACGTATTTGTCTATTTTTATTTCAACATCAATTGCTCTCATGTTTGGGACATCAAAAAACAATAAGTAATTATTTTAGGTCAAATACCCCAAACAAGTTATTCTAAGTTACATACCCTCAACGTTAAACTGAATACAGTTTTAACAAAAGATAAACTTATTCTCAAATATAATATCGATTTGTGAAGTCTTAATGTTATTGCTGCTTATTTGGAACGTATCTGTGAAGGATACAACTATAGTGGAATTATGTTATTTACTAAGTTTAATAATGTATGTACCTGGTTACGTGTTTAAAAAAATAAGTTTAAGAGTTGACAAACTATTTCACAATTGCTATGGAAACGTATAGAATGGAAATGATATACACATTATTTGATGAACTGATTTAATTAATTACCTAAAAGCATCTATTTTCTTTCTTAGTTATCGTACAATATATCTGTTGTTAAGTGTTTTTAGTCAATTGGGCACATCAGGTTTTAAAACCGGTATTACGAAATAAATTATAAGTGAATTTCGTTTGTGTATAGCACTGATTTGTTTTTGTTACTTTTTTTTAAATTTCGGCATATTTTGTAAAATATTTAGGCTTTTAAAGTTACGATTTATACCTTCTCATATTGATAGGTCCGGATTTATCGGTTAAAAAAAAAAAGAAAATCATAGAGCGTCTTATCGTACGAAAATCATTCTTTACTTTGCATATAAAATTTTTACAATAATTATTGTGAAATATGAGTGTTTCAACAACAAATAAATTTCTAAATATGATTTTATAATAAATATAAATCACAAACTACTTTTACAAATACTAAAATGAATAGTAACTTCTTTAAAACTCGTTTGGCGCATTGGTTATAATCCTTCATTAACGTATTTTTTTATGTAGATCACAATCTACTTTAGTTTTATACGTTGTGAATAATTTAGTTCGTGTGAAAGTCCATTACAGTTTTTTTTCAACAACCTTAACCTCTCCGATGACGTCCTTCCATTATTAATAACGTGAACCACTTTTATTATGAATTATTGCTGTTGATATTATAGTATACGTTTGTTTATGTATTGATTTTTCTCTATGGCGTTAGTTCCACTTTTCTGACGTTTATTTCACCAACAAAATTATTAGTATAAATCTAAAGTTGGAAAATTGTAAAATATAGTTTTACATTGAATAACACTTTTTAATACCCTGAACTCAATATAATAATGACACAGTTTTTTAAGTAATTTACGGACTTTTATCAATGGTGGGTTCAATTTGTAATTGATCTATTAGTTTCTAAATCTTCTTTTTAACTACAGCAATATTTTTGTAATACCTTTTCTTTGTTTATAAATAAATATTGACAGTGTTGTAATTGTAATACTCGCTGTATCAATTACTGTTTCTTTACATTACGCTGATAGTTTCGACTTGACTGTTGTAACGTAAAACAAACACTACCGAAGTAAACAGTGGAAGATGAAACTTTCAGCTTATAGATCTAACCTATAGTAAAATTGGTTTTAAGGTAAAATTTAATATTTGTTTCTTAATGACCATGTTCAATTTTTTATAACAAATTGATCTATATTTATGTTATAGTTGATTTAAACTTACTATATTATATATTCATATAAAAATTTGTTTATGAATTGGTAAGCTTATGATAAAAATGTAGCTGAAATATAACTAATGGAAGCAAATATATATTATATACACAATAATTTCGTAAAATTATTAACTGCTAAAGAATTTAAAATATCATATTTATAAGTATATATCATACCATAGCATTTTTAGTAAAATAAACCACAAACCTAGACTGTAAAGAAAAGACCTGCATAAAACACTGTTTTGTAATAAAAACAATTGAACTCCGAAAGAGAATAATGATTGCTTATTCAATTTAAATTTGTTTATCAAAACGTAATTATTTAATTAACACATTCACACAACAAATGATTTTATGTTTCAATTTACATTACTTCAAGTGACCGAATAATGACCTATATGTTGAACTTTACTTTCAAGATATTAAAAGAAAAATTTAAAACGAAAACACAATTTCTTACATATAACACGTTTATTGGCCCAGACTTGTTTTCATGACAATGTTACCATTTTCATTGATTCACGAGCTACAACAATCAAACTATAAATCAGTTTATTACAGTACACTCTGCGTTATTTATATTCTCATAATATATTTGGCTTATTGTGTCTAAGATGACGATAATGTCAAGAAAACCCGTTTAAAAAAAAGTGAAAAATCGTTTTAGTTTTGGTATTAATGTAAATGTCAAATTTAAAAATATATTAATCTTTAAAGATTTAATTCATAATTTTTTTAAATATTTACATTGAGATATAAATTTAACAATGAAGGTTCTGAAGGCAATCACGCGTAGACAAATTGTTTTTAGAAGTCTGTATAAATGCTAATCTCTAGATTCATTCAGAGAATTCAACAAAAAATTTATTATTTCCAATATAACGAGATTTGTATTTTCTTACTATTTCTTGTTGTATACTAAGTCCATCACAGTGTTTTTATCAAACGTTTTTACTTTATGGAGAACGTTACTTCTGAAACGTGAACACAATCACGCCAATCCAAATATAAAATATAAGTCTGTGTTAGTTATTTATATGGAACTCAAAAATAAGATTACAGACGTATATTGAAAATTTAAAAAAATATATAAAAATAAAATAAAAATTACACAATGTTATTTACTTTAGAATTAAATTCAGGAAACAAATATTTTCTTCGATCAAAACAAAAATGGAATAAGTGGTGTCAATTAAACTTTCGTATACAATATTATGGATAAGAAGATTATTTAAAAATAAATTTAATACAATTTATATAAGAGAGTAATTTCTAGGAGCACAAACTTCATGAATGATGTCAATTGAATTTTTTTTTAAAGTTTATAGTTTACAGATTGTATTTCATATTATAATAAATAAGCAAGTTAAAAAAATCAATTATTACAAGATTAAAAAAAAAAAAAAACTTTCAATGAGAAGCAACTCCTTATTACTTCATTAACCGAAATTTTACTTAAACCGGTTGTGACAGTGATACTAGATACACTTTACAAGACCACTGTTCCACTTAAGTGTTACAATAGAAAACGACACTTGATGAATGGTAGTTGTTTGAATGTTTCATTACTCACTACGTCAGCGCAAATGTATAGCTGGAAAATTATTTCTGAATTGTCCATAATATATACTATGAACCGTTGCTTACCAATAGGACGTAAATGCATTTTAAAATATATTAGTATAGCTCTTATTGAGTTTTTGGAGTTTCATATTTTCTTTCTTATTATTTGTACTATCTTATTCAAAATTTGACTTAAGTTAGGTGAAAAAAAAAGAATTGCCGGTTATTTGATAATTGAACGGTACATTTAAATGTTAATATTAACTAAGAACACGATTAAGTATTATGGTGTCTTTAAACGTTTGTGATACACTGTTTTGAAAGTCATTGTTACGAATTATCGTACATTAAGCAAAAACTAGAACTAGCACTAGAATAAAAATTTAGCGACTGATTTCATTTCGACATAAAACTCGATTTGATATAACCGATTAATAAATCTGAGGATTTCTCTTGTTTAGTCAATGGTAAAATGATACATGTCGTAATATTTACACCAATGAATGGAAATTAAAAAGTACTGAAATAATGGGTGTCTACTCTATTTAACTTCCTCCAATATTATGTTCTATTCGAGCTGATACAATAAATGAGACTTAGTTATTTGTAAAAAATAAGATTTGCAAAAAAGCTATTGTTTATTGGTCAATAAAGATTCTGTAATTCCAACAGATTCGAAATCAGCTATAGAGACCATTGCAAATAACAACTCGTCCAAACGTTCTGAAGTACAGTCCATCAGATGTAAGTACGATTTCTTTAAATATAGTATATTGGAAGTGGTAATAAAACGTGATTGATTGGCAAGGAGTTGCGGACGAATGGGCTACAAATTACACCACCATAAAATAGAAAAATACAAAACCAATTACAATGGCTAGAGGAATTGAACAATTATAAAAGATACACCAAATGTTTATAGAATGAAATAAGACTTAATGGTAAATCATATGAAATCATATAGAACAGACAACTTTCAAAGCGGTCATTGGTTGAAACTTTCCTCTCTGATACTGAACAAGATTTTTTGTCACGCCAAGAAAATATCACCTCCTCTGGAGTTACACACATTTTGGAAACGTCCTTCAGCAAAAATGGATAAAAAACACTCCTGGGTCGCTGAAAACTTGGTTGTGGAGAAACAGAATAGCAACTTCATTATTAGGAAGATAAATCATTAATATCGTAATTCGAGATTGAGCCATTTGAAACTACAACATTGAATGCCATCTATTGTAAACGATAGACTGAATAGGAGCTGAAAAAATTGTATAAAACTTCTTATTTGGACGTTCAATGTCTTTTACGATAAAGATTGGTTAATGAAATGATTGTAATAAAATTAGTGTGCTATCTGATAAGTAGATGAAATACCCAGGTTATCTATTTATCAGCCTACTTTGTATGGCACGAGATAACAAATATATTCATTCAAATCTAAGGGAAAACAATCTTTTTCTTTGGAAGTGACTTAGAGAGAATACTTTTAATAAAGAAGGTAATAAGATATTAATATCAACCTAACGTCCGGTGATTAAATTTTATAGTAAAATATCAAAAATATTAGATAGGAATAACATTAGGCATATTACCAATAAAGAAACAATAAATATAAAAACACGTAATAATTATTTATAAATTCATCGTTACGAAGATGGAAAGTGATTCTGTGTTAAATTAGTTTTATTTCAACACAAAACGATTCTAAATTACAGAAATTATTATAATGTAAATGAAAACATTTATGTTAACCTCCTGAGGCGTCGTGTGTCTTAAAAGAACATTTTCTCTTCTTCCTCACAGTACAAGTTCTCTTTGTCGGTTTTACTGATATTCATAGACACTCTGTGTAATACCAAACTTAATGGAAAATTCTCATAGGTTGCAGCTATATTTTACTCTACTCTAGTTTACACTACTATATAAAACCTCCCTCCTAATGCCGCTTTTGTCATTATTTTCACGGGGAAATATACTGCATTTAATATTTTTAGTAGAAATATTACTGTTATCCTGGCTGTCCTATCTTGGACGTGATGAGAGAAATATGTTCTTTTTACTCTATTGTAATATATATACGAAAGTAGGTAATTATAATATCATACGTATATGTAAAATCATGCATTACCTATAGATTGCAAACAAGGATTTATGATCATTTATAATTTACTTTAATTTTCTCCCTGTTGAATTCATTTGAGTATTCAATAAATAAAGGTTCAATTAAGCCATATAACACCATTTATTTTCTAAACATATTTTTGTACCCCCAGTTTTATCAGACGTCTTATCTATACATATAGCAAATACATTATTGCTTCCACAGACATAATGTCGAAAGTTATCCAGTAATTAAATCTCACTTAAAAACCAACCTAGTAGTACTTAGTATTGACTTTTATTATTATTTTTTAAATAAATTGTTAACTGTCATCGTAAAAAGTAAATTCTATTTGTCGATATTTAACTTGAATTCATATACTATAGATCATATTAATTATATATATATATATATATATATATATATATATATATATATATATATATATATATATATATATATATATATATATATGCGTTTGTAGTACACGATTTTTCTAATCTTACAAACTTATCATTACACCCATGTATATAAAACAGGCACACATTTGTTACTTACAATGAGATTAATATTTCCGTACTTAGGTTCCAATAAGTAATGAACCATAATAGTAGCAGTAATTACTATAATTATCCTGTAATTTCAAAAAAAAACAAACAAGTAAGTGCCGTAATATCATTATTCCCTTTAAAAAGTACAATAATGTAGAAAATACTGAGGTACTTGTGCTTGTATTACTGCACAGAATAACGTATAACTTATTGCTTTAATTTCAACAAGAGTAAAAGAGAGACATTAGAGTGAAGAAACGTCGCTATAAATCAGTAAAACATAGAATTGGCAACAGAGACTTCTAAACTTGTGACTTTGTACACTGTACCAAGATGTTTGAATAATAATACTTTGTAGTGAGAACCATTTAATATTATTCCTCAAGTTTTATAAAAGTTAAAGTGGTTTTGTTTTATTATCTCAGTTTCCATATGTTTTCAGATTTTTACTAATAACTATAAGTACAACAAACAAGTTTTAAATCGAAAAATAAAATATAAAAATATTAGCTCTTTCTAAATATGTTGTCACGAAATGTTATTAATTGTACATTTGCCGTTGTTAAATACATACAAAAATAACTACATACTATATCTGTAATGAAAATTGTTTGTTCAAAAAATTAAAACTGATGTGAATCGACTACATACTATCTATATGTAACGAAAATAGAAAGGAAAAATATAAATTAGTAGTTCAAATATTTACTGAAGTGAACTCAATTTGTTTTCTTTATAAAAGTAAACACGATAAATCAATGCCCGTGGGAGAAGTAGGCCTACGATCGGAACGTGTTTATCAAGTAAACCAAAAAAACATGTCTTGGTAGTTATTTAATTATTATTTTGAAAGAAACGCAGTTATAACGTTGAACCTACGAATTGAATACTCGCCTAGTCTTAAGGAACACAGTAATGAAAATATCTAACTTTCATGGGTTATTAAAAGGAAAAAAAAGGTACTTTAAGTAAACTCTCCTTATAAAAATTGAACATTATAATATTAACATATGTCAATTTTATAATTATTTACGTTACGATAAATTTTGTTTTTAAAAATACTTAATAAAGATAAGTTTTTAACGTTTAATTTTAAACCCAGGATTTGAAATACTCTTAAATATCACTGAGATAGTACATACACTAATGTTATCAAAAGTGTAATTTGAAGATTTCATCTTATCATAGAATTTACTGTTTTCGAATTATAATTGTATCCTACATAGAGAATATTTTTATTATAAATATAATACACAAAAGGAAACTCTAATATTTAAAATGGATTCATGTATTATCATACAATTTAATATGACATGAAGTTCAAATATATTTCTAACTTTATTTCTTAAATATCAATAATTAATGACTTAAAAGATCCACATATCTTAATTAAATGCAATAGAATATTATACTTATTTCTGTTCTGAGTGAAATATTGTAATCCCTCGCATATTTCGTTAAAAACTCTCTTACAAAATAATAGTAACTAATTTTTCAAATGAACTATAAAATGGAGGTACGTTATTACATTTAATAAATCCCATGACTTATGTGTTTACGTGTCATTGTTGGAAACAATAGATTTTCTAAATTAGAGTGGTGAAGTTTATTTATAGATTTCCAATAATGGTTTACAGGGGAATAGTGAAACAAAAGTTTATTTGTTTACATGTTTGGACGTTTTCTAATCGATTTACATAAACGTAGTTTGCATTGTTTTGTTTCAGTGTAAAGCTTTTTCTCACGGAATATGTCTGTTTGAGAGCTGGCATGTACTTTATATTAGTTGTAATTTCATGAGAATATTTCAAGAAGAACATTGATTTTGATCAGATACTTATTTAATTTCTTAAATAAATCTTTGGAATGGTGGAGAAAATATGACAAATTGACACCTTTACACAAACTCAAAAAAACAACTCTTACAATTATATAAATATATTAAGTGATTATATTAAGTACGTAAATGTTCGTTGTATTATTCCGTCGTAAATAATTATGTTAATTAAATGTGTGCAAATAAATTTCTTACTCCTATTAATTATTTTGAAGATATAATAGGATTAAAATATTCTACATAGCCTATACTACTAATACTCTAAACTCTAATAAGTATTAGAATTAATTACATTAAAAATTCTATTTCTTTTCAAAACAAAGTAAAATATAAAAGATATAATGTTTTGATGTTTGCCTCTGTTCTCATACATTATATCTTGACATATATTTGTGTCTGCAAATTTATTGTATATTCCTTACTCATTTCATTTATTCTGTCACTTTAAACTAAAAATTATAAAAAATAAATATTTGTTAAAAAGTTATTCAATAAAAAACTGTTAAATATTTTTAGTAGAAGGATTTATAACTACTATAATTTAGTAAGTAATAATTTGTATGTAATACAAATTAATACAAAAACTATGTCCTATAAAAAATAAACTAGCTAAGAAACACATTGAATAACTGCTAAGGTAGAATTATATATTATTTAATTCTGATAATATAAAACATAATAAACTTATTAAACATTCAGTGAAATGGTTTTTTTTATGATTTCATTAAAACTACATAATTTTCAAAATAGTTCGAATTTTGTTTTATTTAAACTATGAATTTATGTTGTGGATACAAAAAGAAGCCCATAAAATATCATTATTTTTTATTTGCTTAGAGCTTTGACATATATTATAATTCCAATTAACACCATAAATAAACTATAGTCTTTGTTGCAATCATTATTATTGATCGTCTTTCTGCTTTACTATCGTATTAGGTATCATATTAATGTACAACCTTTATTAACTTCCACTCATCTACTATATTTTATATTGAATCAGTTCTTTGATTTCATATTAACTTCCTTTAAAGTCTGTAGTTGCACATGCCGGTACTTAAAACAAATATTAATAATTTGAAAACAAAATATGATTTTTATATTACCTACTTTAAACAATACAATAATAAATTTACGTTTTACATTTTATTATTTGACTTCTAAATATATATAAAAAACAATTTTGAAAAATGTGGTAGATCGTTCATAAAGTGGTATTTTAAAGTTCCAAAAGTACCAACCAATCAAACATGATGGTAATAAATGACAAAAATACACGATTCCTAAGACGAGGTTTAGCCTCTTCTCACGTTAAAATATATTTATTAGATGGACCATAATATATAACCATCTCAAAACTTCGAGTCATATAAAACTTGATTACAAATTATTATCAGCATTGTTTGAAAAAGGTTAATTACTTTCAAAACTTTTAAAATTTTAAAGTAATAAATATTCATGATTATCTATGGCGATAAGTGTGTAACAAGATAATAAGCGGAACCGTCGTTGTTTTTTTTTTTGAAATCAACATTTACAAAAATTAGAATATCCTTATACAGTAGTTAAAAACATCCAAAAGTATCAACTTAACAGTTTAAGAGCGGAGAAGATTTTAGTGCTGAAATTATTTTTTGATTTCTAATAATATTAAAGTTATCCCAATGATGTGCCAGATTTAGGAGAAAATACTTTTATCGTACAATATAACAATATGTTAAGTGGCTTTTAATTATTATTCATTAAATAAGACTGTTTTTTTTTATTTGTATGTTATGTCATTTTATTTACTTTATATATTTGAAATTTTATATAGTCTAAAACATGACTACATCCATTGCTGTCAAAATGTCCGATATTTATAACTCTTAGAAAAACAAACCACGTTTTATTCGTGTCCTATAAAGTACGCATACATACAGTATAGAATATGATAATAGTTAAACTTTGTAAAAAACATTTCTTATAAATCTTTTTCAGGCTTGATGAAATGCCCTTCACTGAAATCAATCTAAATGTTTAATGCAATACAAACTCATTTTTTAGATTTTCAGAGTAATAAGAGTTATAGTAAAGTTGCCCGTTAAATAATTAATACTGAATACCAAAAAAAAATTAAAATATTCAAATAAAATAAGTCATTAAATGACTAGTCATTCTAATTTGGTACTAAATATCTCTAATTTAAATAAAAATATATTGAAACACATTTTTTCATTATAAAAATTCAATACTTTTAACATATTATTTCAAAGTAGTCAATTTAAGTCTTAATGAAATACATCGAACAGATTTTAATTTTAAATTTATGTTAAGTACACAGGATTGCAGACAGTTGTCCACTTATTAAAAAATAATGGTATAATACTAACTTATATTATTTTGCGTTGAACATAGTTACTGTATGTGGAATATTTAAATTGTATAAAATAATTTCATAAAATATAAGAACAAAATATAATCCTTGGTGATGAACGGTTTAAGAACACTTAATGAGGACAATATATGAACTCAATGATGTAAAGTATGATTTCTGTATAATGCACGGTATATATGCTTTATAAAAAACAGCAATTTACAATTATTCTAGCAAAATAAAACATGATATAAAATAATAAAACAGTAATGTAAAAGATTTTAAACAATATATGGAGCAGTTTTTTTATTGTACGCTTAAATACAGAAGTTGCATTTTAGATTTATTTATAATCTGTAATAAATAATTTCGAAAACAGATGTGGTAATTGAAGTACTGTACTTGACTTCAAATTTGTATGAATTGTTTTAAAATGCGCTAGGAAAATCTTTTTTATTTGTCTAATATACTTTTAGTTTGACCTAAAAATGGAAACTTTTTTTAATACAAATAAATTAAAAATACTAGTCAATAGTAATTGCATTATTAAATTTCTAAATGTTAAACTTTACATTTAAATTAATAATTTTTTAAAAAATAGTTTTAATTTATAACTGAAAGGAAGGGAGATTTAAAGACTAAAACATTATTTTTAAATAGTAATTATATCCTAAATACAAATTATTTTCAATGAAACTTTTATTTAGTATAGATTTTCCATTTAAAGGGAGAATTGCAACGTTCAAATTAACCGGTCTACTGCTTTTTATTTTTTACACAAAATGTAGAATTGTAAGAATGTTTTTTAGTAATAAATAATTATATTACATATACTTTTAGAAATACAAGTTGTTATAGACCAACTAGTGATTCATAAACAACCAATTGAGTTATTCACTAAAAACATTACACACTATCTTCATTCATGATAAATACAATAAGTGTAATAATTTATTAGCTGTTAGTAAAAGAATATTTTTTATTGAATGCTATTTCATTCCACAATTCTGAATTTTAAATAATATGAAATTTAAAAATTAATAATAAAATCTTAACTATTCAACATTTGGAAGAAAGGATTAAGTAGGTATCTTATTTATTACAGCCTTTGTGTTTGATGACATCTTACTAAGAGTAGCAAACATATCTGTAACAATGTCGAATACGTTATTACAACTATTTTGCAATAAAAAAGCCAGTCACAAGTAGTTAATTAGTATAGCTCTTTACTTAAATTTAATTAGTGAAACGTTATACAATTTAAAATACTATTTAGTGCCTACAATGTAAACATATTATTTTGTAGCCTACATAGTAATGTTGGAAACACATTTAATTAGTTGATCATTTAAAACAATCTACTATTAAACTGTCCTACATGAGTGTAACAAGGGAAATAATTGCTAAAACATGACTATGCATTAGTCTTTATTGCGTATAATGTATCTGTGTAGTCACTAAATTGTTGCAATAATGTTCCCATTTTATTGCAGTACAGAAGTTTGGGCTAGAATATAAAACTGATTGTATTTAAATTCTATAAGAGCACTACATATTGTTGTATTGTAATTCCATATAATTTGATATCTTCTCCATGTTGAGCTATTATGTGTGTTTTGAAAACCTATGTATGTATTTCTCTACCTTATCTTGTCATTAATAATTAATACCGTAATGTGCAAAATATATATTTTTTAAATTGTGGCCATAAACTCTTTAATTACAATATCTGCTATTTTTTCTTTACTTGAAGAAAACATCTTACTCCTTATAATATATCTTTTTTTTTGAAATTGGACGACGGGTAATTAGATTAAAACTAAGAATTCGCCTATAAGTAAAGTAGATCGTAGTTTAATAAGTGAATTTATCTTGATCTTATTAAAGCTTGGCGCCTGGACATATATTACAATATAAAGAGTAAGGGTGGAGTTTACCACAGTAGAGTGACATCTCATGTTTGATAATCCCTTTTTGTCTCCCTGACTTTTTACTTTACCGGGCTTAATACATATCAAAATCTAACAAAGCTTTTTGCAAGAAATACTTAACTCAATTTATAACATTTATTTACTTCATTTAATCAAAAGAAAAGTTAAGATTATTATTTTCATATATTAAATTAGATTATTTCCCAAGTGATGTTATATACATTAATAAAGTAATGTAATAATAAAGTAAATAAATTAATGTATTAATAAAGTAAGTGAACAGTACATAATTTTGCGTTTTTGTGGTGACAGATCATTCATTGTTCTATCATTAAGGAGCAGATAGTTTAAACAATCAATTTAATTGGTTATTTTGAGAAATCTCTGTTATTTTAAATAAATATTACTGCAGTATAATAATTAAATTTGTTCGATGCTAACTATCAGACCACACGATATTTAACACAAATAATCGTAAAATGCAATAAAATCAGAGGAAAATTTTGAATAATTTATTGGCCAATAGGTATAACAGACATACTTTGTTTAAGGTAATATTTACCTTAAATTACCTTTAGCACTATTTATATATATTTTTTTTATAAAATTTAAAGTTATTACATAAAACCTCTAATTATATCAAATCCTAAAATTTAGCTAATAAATATATAGGTACCAAATTGTACGTTCAGTTGCAACATTGATGTATGTATATTTAATTTTTAAGATTAGATATAAATAGCGGTTGATATTTTATGTCTTAACTTAATTTTTTCTTTTGAAAAACTATTATACATAGTGTTCAAGGTAAATAAGAGTATCACATTAGTCAAAACAATACATATCTGTTTTACATCGAAATTCCTAAATTTATGCCCTAAATGTATCTATGATATATAAATTTCGTAAATGATAGACGATAATACAATTAACATAATTGTGATCAATAATAACAATGTAACAGTTGATCTTCTTTAATTATTTAGAATTATGAATTGGGATACACAATATACACACGATAAAGATAGGAGTGGATTTTGATTGATTTTTATTTAATATGAATTACTAGGCACAAAGTCAGTTCTTACTATGCAAGGTTTCTAAATAAATCAATATGTTATATAAACCAACTTGTGATGAATTGATTTATTTAGAAACCTTGCATAGTAAGAACTGACTTTGTGCCTAGTAATGCATATTAAATAAAAATCAATCAATATCCACTCCTATCTTTATCATGTGTATATTGTGTATCCCAATTCATAATTCTAAATAATTAAAGAAGATCATATATATATATATATATATATATATATATATATATATATATATATATATATATATATATAATAAATTATATAATATCATATTCAATTTTTATATGAAATAAAGTAGAGACAAACAAGCAAATATAAAGAATAATAAGAATGTTGTTTACAAAAACCGAAGAATTCATATTCATATATTGATTGATAAGTTGTCCATGTATTTTATAAGTTATATGATAGAAAATATGTATCGCATTTTAAAAATAGTAATCAAATTTAACGTTAATGTTTTTACTGTTTAATACAGTTGCTAGCTGTATCGACACATTTTTTCATATTGGAAAACTCAGTATATAATATATTATATTTTAATTTGTGGACGTAATGGAGTATTTAATGATGTAAACGTTGTATATTTACACCGTACATTCTACTCAAGTTAGAAATAAACAATAGAAACAATGAATTGAAATTTATTACAAATGTGAGGAAGAAAAAAAAATCAAATTTTTCAGTCCACAGGAAACAGCGAAGAAAAGGTTTTTGTTCATGATTGGTCATTACCGAAACTTTGGAACAAAAATTCATCACTTTGACGGATTCTTTTTCAAAACAAATAACAGTAGTAATTTATGTATTTAATGCTGTAAATGATGAGGGGTGAATACTATTTTAATATAAACTTAACCTCATGCTTTGTTCTAGGAAAGTATAAATTAAGAGGTATAAAAGAAATACACCTCTAAACTGTACATAATTGGTAAATGGATTATAATAAGGGTCATCAAATACAATCGGTAAGTCATCATAAAATTATCATCTCAATAAATTTTCTTTCCTGCCTATATCTAAATTTCGCGAAGCATGAAATATCTTATAATGGGTGTGCATATATATATATGTGTTTGTGTGTGAATTTGTTTTTATATATGCTACAGAGTACACGGAAATTATGTAAATCGTCTCTTTATTTAGATGTTAACAACTTAATAGAATATTATAAAATTTTGTTCAGAAATAATAAATGTAGTTTGTGGTGCTGATGTTGTAGAAATAACATTTAGTTTTAATTCCTTATGCTTTTACTAAATTTAATTTATTAAATTGAATAGTTTGACTTATATTGTTAGAAAAGTATTGGGAACAAAATACAATAAATATACTATTACTGTTATTGTACTTTATATCTTGATGTATTTTCAGTTAGTTATATTGATCAAAGCAACAAGGTACAGAAATACAAGATTACTTATATAAGGATATGGGTGATATATTGTCAATTGCATTTAATCTCCTGTTATATGAATCATATATCCTACATTCATGAGTTATATTATTTAGTATCACCCATTTTATTTATATGTTAAAACTCAATATACGATACTATGAATTTATTGTTAATGATTCTATTTCGAAGATTCAATTTATGATCTTAAATTAACTTATTTTACAATTAAATATTTCCTTTTGAGTCAAATCTGAACAATATTGATTAATCCACTTGTAAACATACAAACTTCAACAATCTCCTTTATAGTATGAAAACATGGATAATCTCTCGGCAGAAGCATGGATATTTTATTTTCATTTGTAAATTATTTAAACAGTACAATTAAATTATGAAAGACACAAAGCTTTAAAAAATTAGTTGAGAGTTTTATTAAATTTATATTTTCAATCTCGAGGAACACAATCACATTTGTGTGAAATCCTTGATTTATAAAAACTTGATTAAAAAAATAATAGTATTCAATCTATGGATTTGTCCACAGAATTATTTTCCTAATTATATATTATTAATAAGTTATGATAGTCATATAGATAGATGGGATATTCGTCAATATTTAAATATAATTTTTCAGATCTCTTGGTGCAATCTTTTGTATTCTTTATTTTGGAATCCACGAAATCGTAGTTAACCCCTGCTTGATGGATCGTTATTCTACTGATCGTCAGGTATGTTCAATCTTTGAATTTACTTTCTTTCTCCCCTACCCCATAAAATCCTAATGAGAACATAATAACTGGAATTAAAAAAAAATTTAAAAACACAAATATTTGAAAGGTACTTGAACTCTAAATTCAATATGAAAATAGTTTTTCTTTCTGCTTAAGTTGAATTTTTAATTTATATTCTTTGTTAGTATTTAATTCGTTTTGTTAGTATTTTAATGTTATTTTAATTTAACTTAAACAATTTGGAAACACTCCCCAGCTTCTTTTACACCATTCATTAATTAGTTCTAAAACCAGGCTGAGGAAACATTCAACGAATTTAGTTTTATTTTTAAAACACGAATTTCATCAGAACTTTCAATAAACTTCAAATTTGACATTTTTCTTGGGAGTCAGTGAAATTGCTTGAGTTCTTTGTGTATGTTTTATACCATTTTTTTAAAATTTTATCTAATTTATTTTAGACTTGTTGTTTTGTTTTCAATTTAGTAGATTCAAAATGCCAAACAGCGAAACATAAATATTTTGTGATATTAAATAATGGTTTCATTATTTCTAGAAATAAGTTCAGGCTACTGACTGACAAAGAATTTGCAACTAGCGTGCATTGACTTAATTGCATTTCACAAGATAATTGATTCAATATTTTCTTTTGTTATTAATAGGAAATTGATAGAGTTGCACAGTACCAATAAACGAATGATTAGGAAATAAATAAATTTATATCAAATTTGTACTGTCCATATAATAAACACAATAGGCCTATTGTGTTCTATTGAGAAATATACCAAAACTCACTCATTTGAAACTTTCGTTAAAACAACAATTCAGTAATTTAGGTTTTGAAACAGATAATTTATTTTAAGCCCTTATGTTTGCACAACGTAATTTAAACAGTGAAAATCCATGCACTCCCCCTTAAGTTATAAAAACTTCAATAACCAAATTAAGAAAAACATAATATTTCACAGTATAACAAAAACACAGAACACAATTCTCATAAAAAATACGCCTAAGAATCAGACGCGTTTCAACGGCAAGGTCGTCCTCTTCAGTGATACACGAGCTACACCAATAGTTTGTTAGCTCGTTATAACAACGAGCTATAGTTATAGTTTGATTGGTGTAGCTCGTGTATCACTGAAGAGGACGACCTTGTCGTTGAAACGCGTCTGATACTTAGACGTATTTTTTTAATATAATTGTGTTCTGTGTGTTTGTTACACTGTATAGTTTTTCTCATAAGTCAAGCTCAACATTTAATATACATTTTCACGATAAATCAATTTATATACGCAACACAAATACAAAACAACGTACCAATCACTAAGTCTTCATCCTCAGCTACATACACAAAACCCCTACACCAAAAGTCCACTGTCGGTAGTGATAAATAAAAAGTCCACGACATAAATAAAGAGTGATAAATATAGACATTTACGGCAGAAGAACAATAAAGAACTAATAGTTTCATCAACTTTTATATAAATACTTTCGGATTTTTTTAAAATTGATTGAACATAAAATTAATTCTATTATTTTATTCCATGGTGATTCCTCCATAGTTTGAAGTTTTCTGGTAGATGGTATCGTATATTAATTCCAATAAACTTTTGTTTTTTGCCAGTACTTTATTAATATAAAATGAATAGAGGCGGCAATATAGCCAAAGGGTGGAACAGTCTTTCGCGTGGATTAACATTTTGTATATCCTAGTAATCTTGTATATTTCATGCTCGGCTACGTTGGTTTCTCATCCTGTTTGGTCTTGCAAAGTATGAACTTTATTTCCAACGAAAAATAGTTTTATCTACATATTTGTATCATTAATACATCATAATATAAAATTTTATTAAACACTTTTATTCCCGGATTAGCCATGTACAGTAATTGCAATATTATTATTAATTCTACCTCAATTTGAAATAAGTTAATATTGTTAAAGTTAAATAAAAAAATAACTCGCATCATTGTACTGTAGATATACCATGACGCGACACAAAAGTAAATGGATGACAAATTGGAAGTGAATACGAAAAAAATTGTAAGGTTTAAATTGGAGGTTATATAATTTACTCTTCGTTTTCATTTAATTCTATGGCAAATTTCAGATATTTTGCAAAGGTTAGCTTATACTTATCGTGGGTTAATCACACGCACAATTTGTTTTTCACAGAAGTTAAAATTTCTTCTTTTGTCGTACGTGTGTCTGTTAATTGATTTTGAATTTAAAGTTCACTCTGCTATTGATGTTGTTTGTAGGTTCAATAAATTGGGAAAAAATGATAAACGTTGTCATCCTTTTTTTGGGTTCTATTAGTTTAACACACTCTTCTTTTAACAGTTTATGTTGCGTTTTAAAACCATAGAGTAATATTCAACGAATATTCTAATTAATAACAATTGCCATATGATTTAATATAAATAAAATATACAATTTGTATTTACATATAATTCATTAGATATTAAAAGTTTATATTTCACACTATATTGCTCCATTGTATAGGCATATCTTAACATATGTTTTATTGCCAATAAATTATAATTGTTATTTCAATTCTACTCTAATAGTCATCGGATCAGTTCTATCAGTAATATTCATTAAATGTTTGACGGTATATTAGGTGTAACGTTTCATTATTATTTCATATCACTAAATAGTTATTTCTTACGCTGCGTCATTCAACGTTTATTGTATATTAAATGAGGATCTGAAAAAGTTAATTTTTTCGATGTTGAAATGTAGTTTAATTGTGGTGTGATGTTGAATATTCAAATATTCAAAACAATGATTTGGAGTTTTATTTTCATTATGTCTCCCACTTGAATCTTTATTATAGTTTAAAAGTATAATATGAAGTTTTTCGTTTCATATTAAAAAATCAATGAGGAGATTATGAAAAAGAAAAAAAAAGAAAAAAAAAATGACGTGATTTATATTACAAATCCGATTTATATAACAATCTTCTTTCTTGTGCTCGCACATTATTTTTAGTTTTTTCTAATATTATTATTTCTATATGAAGGCGATTTATTTCTTAATTTTGGAAAAGAGTTAGACATGCTTGTTGTATTCCATTTACTCTTTTTAAATTTAGTAATTATAGTTAAAAACTACTTTTCGCTAATATTTTATAATACCAAATGTGGTTCTAATTGTATGTTCCTAAAATATTTAATTCTCTGTACAAAAATAATTGCATGTAATTATCAAATAAAAGACAATTTGAAACGTACGTTTTTATTAGTGTCCAAACGAATAGTTGATATGTTGTCTATCTCTGAAAGGATTGGTTTTTGGGATGTTTTGTAAACCTTGAATGAATATACAGTTTCAATACAAGTAGAGATTGATGAAACGAATGCAGGGAAAACTCGTTCAAAAATATATCCTATTATTTGTGCCGTGAACGTATTCCTATGTTTATCTCATCGTGCTGTCTAAGAGGCATAGTATGCAGCTAAAATTCTGTATTTTAAAGCAACATCTAGTTGTAAATTTTATTTTATATAAGGAAACAGAACTTTTAAATTGTTAAAATAATTCAGGTAAATTGATTTAAAACATCTTGAAAAAGGAATTTGTTTTAAAATATGGTCAGTTTAATTAATCATTTTGTATAAAATTTTCAAAAAAAATCAGGAAAGTTTAAATCAAAACAGTTTTTGAGATATATCACACATTCAAATTGTTAATTAATATTATACAGGTTTATGGTAGGAAAAACAACTATAAAATATAAATATTTTAATTTTACTGTGCATTTAAATATTTTTGAGAAAATTGCATTAAAATATGTAGATAGGCGTGTATATAACAAATATTTGGATTTAGTCAATATTGAATCAAACTGGTTTGGGACCCAATATATTTCTTTAATACCGACCTTAAAAAATAATATTTAGTGAGATAATTGGTGTTTTGAATAAAATATTTTGTTACAACACAAGCTATTTTTTTCTTATAATAAAATAGGAGTTTAAAATAAAATAAAATAATAAATTTTCAATATTGTTCCTTGATTTACTAGAATTTCAGAGTATGATATATATATATAACACAAAGTTAGTTTCATCACACAATCAACGAAATAGTTTCAAAACTTGAAAGAGACATGCACAGATAGCTTCTTCTGGATTGTCATGTTTGTTGTCGTTTTCAAACATAACTTCTTTAATCCATTTTCTTTATTTCAAACCTGGTATTTTCGACGTATTTCTCCATAAAACTTTCCACATTTTTACTATCCATATACGATTCAGGATTTATTTTGTAGCCATAGTGTAAGCAAGCCTTCAAACATCGGTTGTCGACGTTTTAAAACTGATATTACAATTAGTAACACAACCTTTCCTTCTTTTATCCTTAAGGTGTCTGAACTAGGTATGCAGTATTGCTTTATGTTAGATTAGAAGACAAATATTCAGAATATTTTACTGAATTTCAAACTATTTATTTCTTAAAGTTTTATTAGTTGATAAAATCACATGTTATACGATTTACATATTAAGCATATTGGTAGTGTGTTTGAGTGTGTTCATACAATGAATAAAAGGATTATATTTTAAAACCTAATATAGATATTTGTTATAAAGCAACCATTGTTTAATTTATACTTGATGTATTAAAAAAGGGATTTAAATATTTGACATGAAGCTACTCGTGTAGATAGCTAATACTTTATAATGTTCCTACAGCTAGAAAGAATATTTTAAATATTTATTTTCTCATTTACATAGCTTAAAAACTATTTTTATTTTAATTACTAATTTTTTCAAGTTTCTTTAGAAATTTTATTTCTTAATACAAAATGCACATCCAAGGAATATCCTTGCTAAAGCATAGTTTTTACACAATATTTTAAATATTTCTCTTAAATAATCACATGCGAACTAAAACAAACTTTCTGTAAATGTTTACGACTGTCTACTTATGGTTAGTAAAACTTCTTACTAATACAACTTTGTACTATGTTCCTCAACTTAAAATTAACTTTCCCCATCAAAAGGGATTGTTGAAGACTCCCTGAATACATATAAAACTAACTCTCAGAAACTAATTTAAATACTATTTGGGGATGGAGGGGGGGAGGAGCAACTGAGATCGTTAGTGTTATAATAGTAAGTATGAACTGTACATATCTAGCCTTAAAGGGAATCCCTAATGAAAAACTTAGCAATGTTTTACCATTAGCTGAAGATATGGGTTATGGATAGAGTAAAATCATAATCTCCTTTTTTAGCTACTACTGCTATTAAGTGTACCTGTAGGGAGTACTACAAATCTCAAAAAATGTATCATAATTATTATCTGAACTAAATTATTACATTGAAATTATTAATTAGTTATTATATAATTGATTTTATACCTCAAAATACCTCATCATATATTTACGTTGAGAAGGATTTGAATGGTTATAGAATTACAAGTGTTTAAATTGAACATTGCAAAGATAATGTCAGTAGTTGATTGAATACTCAGAGAAAGAATATCTTACATTTTAAAGAAATAATGTATTTAATACAATATCAACGCTATGTGTACTAATTATGTAATTTGGATTTTATATTATCAATTATTATTAGTGATCTCTTTGTGCAAGCTGACATGAAACTATGGTACAGTTTTCTTTGTGAAAAATTCTTCTTCTTTTATTAAATTTGTAAAAAACATTATTTCCGTTTTTTAAAATTAGTGTTTTACAAGTCATTTGAAATATGATGCATATTTACTTCTAACAAATTCTATGTATGATTTTTGTCCGTGTTATTTTTGGAAACAATGCATTTTCTTTAACGGAGATCTTTATTTATAGCTTTCCATTTAAGGCTTGTTATAGAAAGGATGAAGCCGAAGTTTGTGATTTATGTCTGGAGGTTTGCTAAGGGGTTTACATAAATATAATTTCCATTATTTTCTATCAGTTACAAATCATTTTATCATTGAAATTGGGATTTCTAGGCAATGAAAGAGTAATTGTTAAGAAAAGACTTAAAAGAGTTTGTTCAAATGGACAAGTAAGTTGTTGAATAGAACATTTGACAAGACTATATTTATTATTTTCTTTCTCAAAATATTAAAATATAATATATTTCTCGTCAATAAACTGCACGGGGGCTACTGTTTATAATTTGTCTATCACATTTTTATAAATTGTGAACTTTTTATTGACGTTTAAATAAACATTTTCGTTATGAGGGAAATATACTGATTATTGGATAATATGCGATGCCTAATCAATAGTACTATTGGACCTTATTACCCTTCAAATCACAGTTTTTGAAGAAGTTATCATAACAATTTTTTTAGTTTATTTCCCATTTAATATTACTAAACACAAGCATGGTAAATCATGTAGGTTTACTGTTAAAGTTGCACACGTCTGTAAATTTTTCGTTTGTGACTTGTGACATTCAAACACCAAGGGACTAACTCAATATTCTAAAAGTAACGTTCTTTTTCCAAACAAGATTAGGTCTGCACATTTATAAAACGACAATTTATAGATTTGTCACGATACAATTGGATATACACAGTGAGACATAAATCTTGCATAAAATAATCTTCACGTTTTCTAATAAGTTGGAAAATTCCCTGATATGAGATATCTACAATAAATATCAAAACTACAATCAAAATATAAAGTGTATAAAACAATTTTTAACGCATCATTTTTCAGAGCTTTTTTTTAGTGTAATAATATTTTCCTTCATATTATCATTGTCCTCGATAAGACTGATATTTTGGTGAAAAATAAAACACAACTATTTGACTCTTTGAGTAATAGAAGTGTCTAGATATTATAAAGAGATAACGCTTATACTAAGTTTGTAAGACGTATGGGATATCATGAGATATCTCTATGAAAAGCTGCTTGCCTTGTCTATCAACAGATTAATACACACAATAATATAATAAAGCATAATGTGGTCAAAAAACCTATTTCAAAATTCGCATTATTATGGTATTTCTATGAAATATGTTCTGTTATAGTTAAGCAGGTAAGTTTAATCTCAATGTACGAACATAATTATAATTGAACATGCATGTTCCATTTCAATTAAGGGACAATAAGGTGGTATATTTTATATTACCATTATCTGCTTAAAATAAATAACCCTGGTATGAGAAGGTTTGCTCACGCTACATCTTATTCACTTTCTCCACCTACATATCCTCAATACAAGTTTTTTGATACTATTACTCTCAACACTTAATTAAATACATATTACTCAACAGATAACATAAATATATATCTGGTGGTGGTTGGAACTGTTTTCATATTAATTCTCTTTTGAAATTGTAAAATAACTAATAAAAAGAGAATTGAAAAGCTAATGTTATACAGATATTGAGGGAGAAAAGGACACAAATGAAAGTGGAGTTTATTTTTATTGTTCAATGTTCTGATAAGGAGCTAATAAGTCAATCACCTATTTCTATGATTTTGAAAAATTAATGGTGTTATTGTCAGTGCATCAGGATCTCTCTATTTACTACCCATATTATGTGCAACATCATCTATTTTCTGGTTTATCTTAGTGAAATTCTTGTTTTGATAAAACAAGAATGATTGGGATTTTCAATTTTAGTTAAACCTTTATGGATTCTTTCCTCTAACTATTTAACTATTTGACTGAAATAGCATATCATCTCACATAAATTTACATTTTAACTGTATATATAAAGCTTTCAGTGAAGACATCAGTGATAACGATAACCTGGAATTTGAAGATGAGGAAGATGAATACGATAGTGATGTTGATCCGAAATATATTCCATCAGAAAATTAACAGTCTGAGGATGAAATTTCGATTATTGTAAGAACAATTGAAATTGGAAAAAGTAAGAGCCAGCCTAAGAGTAAATGAGAAAAAGATACTTGGATGCACCCAGCACGTCAAAATAACAAAATAAAACAAAAAAGAAATCTAATAATGAAGTAACTGGCCATTCAAATGAAAATAATTCTGTTATATTTGTACCTAAAACTAACACAATGGTTGAAAAAGACGATTTTGTTTGACAAACTACGTTTGAACACGTTTTAAGGAAAACTCCTGAAAAAATATAATCCATATATCTCCTGGACCAACAGCAAATGCACGTCATGCTAGTGAACCAGTTGATTGTTTCAAACTATTTTTTACACCTAATATTATAACAAAAATTAAAACTCATACAAATGAAGAAATCTCTCGAAAAAGAATAAAGTACAAGGATTCCGATCACTTTTCTTTGAAAGATGTAAATGATGAAGAAATTGAAGCTATACTGGGTCTACTTATTTTAACTGCAACATTGAAAGACTGCAGTTTGATTCCAACTTTTGTGGGGATAGATATAGAGCTACCATGACAGAGCGCAGATTTCAATTTATTATAGAATCCTTGCGGTTTGACGACAAAAAAAACTAGAGATGAACGAAACATCAACTAGAGATGAACACTTGCATCCATCAGCGAAATTTGGAACTTTTTATACAAAACTGTGTGATGAACTATAAGCTTAGCTCCTATGTCACTGTGGAGAACACCAGCGTAAGAAGTGCCCAGACTGTGAATAAACGTCTGAAGTGGCCAATATCTTGAAATGGCTCTAGCCTAAATGAACAACAAAGTTTGAATATCATTCTTTTAGTTACATTTTATTTTCATGTTAGACTAGGTTAAATATTCATTTCAATGTTAAACTGAAAATTATTAAAAAATGTAGCGTTTTAACCTATAAAAATATATTTTGTTATTCATAAAGTGTCTTTTTTGATGCCTAAAATGCATTATTTATTATGCTACAATTAACTATAGGATCCGTAACTAATGAAATATCAAACTTAGGTGTATAAAATATAACAAAAAACCTTATTAACAATTATAAAAAAATAATAACTTGTGCGTAAATTTTAAGTATCATTAGTAATAGAGTTATAAGAAAACATGGTAGTAATTTAGGGTTAAATATAGTTCTTGAGAATTCAATTAATAACGGAATGTTAAAATTCTTAAGAAAATGAAAATAATATATCTCCTACTTTCGAACAGTTTAAAAATTCTTTATAAATATATTACAGTTAAATAACCCATATAAAATAAGAGTAGAGAAATACATCTATGATATATTCTACATAAACACCAATTTTCAAATAAAATATTCTGGAAAGTATGGTGTCCATTCCAGTTTCTTAATAATTTTAAACAAGAAACCGTAAGTGGCGAAAATGTATTTGCAGTGGTTATCCAGTTCTTAAATAGCTTGTCATTGTGACTTCAATAAATATCATTTTCATGCACTAGTTTACTTTCTCTTGCAAGAAAACAAGTAAACAAGTAGTTTTCTAGAAACATATTACCAACATTAGAAATACTTTATAATAAAGAGCAATACACTGTATTTACGTTATTATCAAATGTAACAATAAAATATATTATGTTTCTAAAGAACAAAATTGCTTCACATTCATTTAAATATTATAGTTTATTTAGCATACAAAATTCTCAATCTGTACTATATTTGTTGGCACAAGAGATTTATCTGAAAAGTTATTGCCGATATAGTTAAGGAACTGGTTACAGTGAACATTATGTAGAAATGAGTTCTTGTTTTCAACTTTCCTTTTTTAGGTAAAACCTATCCAATTATATTACACCATAATTACAAATTAATGATGTGTTAACTTTAACACACAATAATAAACCTGGATAACACTTGTTATAATTTAATTTAAATATTTCTCTTTTGATATAAAATATTTGATTTAATAGGTTATTTATTTTTTGGGTTGAAGTCCATGATCTACAGTTTTAGTCTGTAAACTTTTAGGTTTAAATAAATACTTGTACTTTTTCAATCAATCCTATTATTTTATAGCGTAAATGTGTTATTTTTAGATCTTGTCGTCTCAAAGTTATCTAGATAATGCAACAATATCCAAGCTATTTAATAAATTCCATATCTTGATTCTCTCTTACTCAGTGTATGCTAGACGTGTACGTACAATATTTGTCAAGTACATTTTAAAGTCAGATGCAATGCAATTAATAAAATATCGCTTGTGCAATCTCACCTGTAAAGTACTGTCTGTCAATTTTGCAACCTTCCCATATCTATTAAATCATAACCGTTGAAATGAAACAATATTTGAACTGTAAGATAAGTAATAAACTCGAGAATAATACATTTTGTGTTATAAATCAATTAACAAATCTTAGTTAGAGTATAAAACAATTTGATATATTTGAATATTTCTTTTACAGGAAGTTAATGATCTAAAATTTAATTTATTTTAAAACAAATTTTAATTATAAAGTTGTGCGTTCTGCAATATTACTGTACTTTGTAAAATTAAATATATGTTTATTTCAGACATGGTAGTGCTTTTTAAGATGCAGAAATAAACCACTTATTTCATACTTTCAACGTGTTTTCTCTTTTTCAAAAATCTTCTGTGCCTACAATCTGATTCCTGATTTTCCTAGTTTAAAAATGTGGAATAATAGATAAATATCGTAAACACCTTGTAGACTTAGACGTCAGATTCTATTTTTAAATATCGTTAAAGGCACAATAAAATCATTCGTGACTAATTCAAGCCTTTAAGGTATATATTTGTTTTTACCTGCCCAGCGTGTGAAATATAAGATAAGTTAAGTGATTGGAAACAAATGTTGAGTACCTTTTTTTGACAGATCTTTACGTTTCTTGGATTTAGGAAACTTTTAAAATGATATTCTACATGTCGTCATCCTTTCATTATAGTTATTGTACTTAAGCACGAGAGGGACCACAAAATTAGGACTATGACATTTGATATAGGAGAATATTGTGTGCTCATATAGAACGCTATTGTAATTCAGAATAATTTAATTCATAAAGTCAAAATGGCTGCCATTAAAACAGTGTTATTTTCATATCTCGTGTATTATTCAACGTATGGCACATTAAATTACATGCAGATTTCAATATGCATGTGAAGTACAATCCTAGCCTATCTACCATGACAAATATCAAAGTTGTCAAAAATGTAATTTCAAATCCTGACATCTCTATGAAACGTGATATATTTTTGTTTAGTTATGTAATTCAGTAGAAGTCAACCACAGGAGCGTAGAACCTAGAGGATTCTGCATATCACAGCTTCGTCGCCTACCGATACTGACACAATCGTAATGAGTAGACATTTTAATATATACATCTATGAGAGTCGTTATGAAATAACCGCTATGAAGAGAATTGTGATATAGACAAATACAAAATTCAAAAAATCTGTGTAATTGTTTTATTCATATTATTTTGCTGTCGTTTAATATATAAAAAATAACTTACATCAGAATCCATAAAACACTAACTTTATTTAATTAAATTTGGAAAACAGTGTACTAAAAAATACTCAATGAATTCCTGCAAAAAAAGAATATTGTCATGATTGTATATTTTAATATTTTTCCTTTTTAAGGCTTACATAACTATACATTTAATCAATTTTTAATTTAGTAGGAGTTATATTTAATTGAAACTGTTGAAGAAAACATTTAAAATAATTATTAGTAATTGGTATAAATATAGCTATAATAAGTAAAGTGGTTATAAATTCCAATGGCTTGTTTTGCGCTTGATTCAATGGTTAATTAACCAACTCGCATAACAAACAAAACTGGAACATGTATCAATCATATAATTATTATTATATTATCGTTAAAAGTAAGAGTGATAGTGAAGTAAAAGTTATCACTGCCAAATAACTGATCATTTTATGACAATAGTACTGATTTATAAGGTTTTATTTGCTGTAGTAGTATAAACTCTGATAAATTAATTCCTCGTTAGATGACCTAATTCGCGATCATGTTTATAATAAGCGAAATATTTTTAATGCTTGTAAATTATTTGAACAGAAACGTTAGCAGTGTTTCTAAAAAACTGTATCTGTAAAAGTAAAAAAGACATTATCGAAAAGATAAAATACACTAAACTTAAGTTTTGGATTACTAATAATATTAGAAGATAATTTAAGAAACGTAATAGATTATATGAGAAGTATTTGAATATTGGATATATGAGAAGTATTATGATTGGATATTGGCCATTATTTGAAATTATAATTTCATATTTTAGTATGAAGTTGGAATTTAATAATAGATTAAATTTTGATGTTAAATGCCCATTTTGAAAATGTAATCTATGAACATTACTAGAATATATCAAGTCACCTTAGCAATTCAAATAAGTATATGATTTTACATATTGATAAATAGATTATTCAGGATACTCAGGCAACAAACTAACGAGTTCAACAAATAATTCCCATTGTAGTTAAAGATATTGCTTGGACTTATTATTACCAAAAAATATTTTAATACCTAATATGAAAAATATTTTTAAATCAAGCATGAACAATCTTTTATTGTAATAGATAATATTATATTCAAGAATGTAGTGAAGGTAATAAAGTCACTTAAAAATGGACGATTGTAGAGTATTTATTTGATAAATTATACCGTGATTAAAATATTTATCAGTAAATTATTGATTAACTTATCTTTACTATAAATATTATTATCAATACAGGAGTTTTCCTAATAGACTTTAAAATGTTGTGGCAGTAACAATCCGCAAAAATAGCTCAGATTTGATTTGTAAAAAAACATATACCAATTTCATTAATTATAACATTTTCAAATGACATAGGGAAAAAATGCTAAGGAATCTATTGTTAATAACAATTACATTCGCCATATCGACTATTGTGTTTTATTTTTTATAATGATTAATATGCAACTTACCGTCCAATAGACAATACAGTAGAATAATAAGGTGAAAAAAAAACAATACAATAAAATAAATTGCTTTACAAAATGTATACAAACCAACCATGATAGACAAATAATTTAAAAAGCCTCAACAAAAAAATTAAAAAAACAAAATTTAACAACACCATAGAACTAAGAGTCATATCAAATAATACGCAATTCTTTGCGAAAACTATTTTACAACACAACATACAAAACAAGAAATAATTTATCTTTATATTAAATAGATACCCAAACAAAACGAGCCAAACTTCAAAGGACAGGAATTTACCAAATAGCATGTACTGATTGCCTATGAAAATAAAAAGGACAGAATGGAAGATCATTCCATAAGTGATTTTAAAAAAAAAACTCATTTAACCTGCCTTACAATCTACACAACGAAACAAACTCCCATAGTTTGACGAATACATAATACAAAACAATAAAAAATATAAAGAAATAGCATAATAATTAAAAATAAAATATCATCGTGTTCGAACAACATGATATTTATAAGAAATTTAAAATAGAACCCGGAACACTGCTAAATGAAAAACTGAATTTCGAATGTGAACCATTAATCAATACATTGATTGACATTGTACAAGTAATGTCTTTCCTATGAAGATGTATTAATAACCGGCAGTCATTGCCTAGAGAGGTTTTACTAAACATAAAACTTCAATGTGCGAATGTTTCTATGCATCTTCGTAAACAATGAGTGTGCTTTTTAAATTATGCGTAAATGTTGATGCTAATAATAACGAATGATAATGAACCTGAATGACCGAATAAAAATGGCTAAATTCCTGAAACCAATTCCTAAAATGAATTGCAGTGAAATCAACCGACGATTGATTTTTGGGCGATAAGTTTTTATTAGTAATTATTAATAATCATATGGAAAAATTGTTAAATTTTTTGTAATAATACAAATATTTTTAGTACTAATCAGTTTGGTTTTTATTAGGAGTAAGTACGAAAAAAGCTATGTTTAATTTAAGAATGTATTTAATGACATTTTAATAACAATAAATTTGTTATTGGGCTTTTTATTGACACTAAGAAGGCTTTTCCCACTATAGAGCATGATATTATTTTGGATAAAATGATCAATTCTGGTTATTGTATTGGGGAGCTATGATAAATGGTTTCAGAGCTACCTCAAGAGAAGATAAAGTTTACACATTGTTCTGTATTAACACTCTGTTTGGTTTGGAAAAACATGCATGTTGCAACGAATATTTGTAATCTTGCGGACTATTTTTTTTTTTTTTTTTTTTTTTTCAAAATATTTTCAATGTTAGTGCTTATATTTTTTCATTTATGGTTTCATTTTTTATAAAACTCATTATCTGTGATAATGTTTCTCACGGGCAATCTCCGAAAAATACCAGTAACTTCATTTTCTATTTGAATGTATCCTAATTTACTTTTTGTTAAAGTCCGATAGGAAAATGGAATTTGTTTTTCTGATTCATATAAAATTCGAATATAAAGTGCGGTTCCTAGCCAATCTGGCGAAACTTCATTTGTAATTACAAGTTTGTAGTCAGGGTTAAAATGAATCAGAATCTGCACACTTGTTTATCCAACATTATATAATTGCTATTATTGAACTTAACAAGAAATATCTAGCGAATGCTTAGATAAAGAGTTAGGCATAGCATTGTAATTTTGCTCTTTTGACTAAATTTTGACTTTAATATGACGTGCTGTGTTAATGTCCTTACGAAATTTTACTTCTCTTTCAAATTTATCCGTCTCAATAGCAGAGCTCAACCTATTATATCTTGAAAAGGCTTTACGTTACGCTCTTTCAAAAGTTAAATTCTTAGTTCAATATCACCTAAACAGTAGTCACAGAAGCAAATCAGCTACTGATTTTCCACAAGTGGACTTCAAATAACAAATCAAAACACTTAAAAAAAATCGATTAAAAAATGTGCTAAATATTTTGTTCTTCAAGATGAATTTATTATTAAAAAGCAAAATTTGTCGATCTATGTAATGTTTTAGTATAGCAACTAAAATTTTTTTTTGACTTGTTTATCATGTGCACAAAAACATTAAAAAGAATAATTTATTGGTGTTAATGAACTAATTAATGTATAAACCTAATAGTGGTATCAGTTAAACCCTACAACAACATAAATGGATTTATTCTATAATAAAATTCGAAAATTAATGTTCTTCTTCACCATATGATACTAAATTGAGGTAAGATTTTATATAATTAATTTAAAATACTTGAAGAATACGCCTGTCCATATATTATTAATTTGACAGTGATTGTTACAACGCATTTTTACAAATCTTACCTATAGGACAATATTTGTCTCATTACAGTGTATTTAAATGTTATTTTGTATTGAATAAATTTTATCCACCGAGTTTTTAATATTTCTAGCATAGCTTGAACTTCGTTGTCTTTTTTTTTTTTTTTTTTTTTTTTTTTTTTTTTTTTTTTTTTTTTTTTTTTGTGGTGCATGTTATAACATTCCGTAATTTGGAAAATGGCTTTTAATTGAACCTATTATTAATTTTAATTTTTATGGTCTAAAACGGTTCTATTTTAACAGATAATTTCTATATTCGGAGAGATATCGATATCAGTTTTGATTCTTGAATCGTAAGTATTTAAATATATTCTAAAAGTATTTTAAAAAAAACCTTATTTTGTTCTCTTATAGATATTTTATATTAATATATTTTTTATAATAGCTAATTTATTCATTTTTTTCCCATTACTGTTGAGACCGATGGTTCTTGGTGGAATTCCATTTTTAAAGATAATAAAACACAATTAATTGTCTGATTTTAATTCCAGTGTAGATTTTAAAATATTACATTTTGATAATAAAGTAGGAAATTGAATGCTTTGGAGAGCTTAGAAATTAAAAGAATAAGATATTGTAACCCTAATTTAGTTTTAAATGACCAGTTAGATTTGTATAACTCTCCATTAGTAAAACCTTTAAAAGTTATGTGTACTTAGAACAATCAACTTGTTTTCCCAATATTTATTGTACCTATGGTCATTGCCCAGGCCGGGTATTTCCCCAACCTTCCTTTCTTTGTATCCTAACTCCCCACCCTCTAGTTTTAGGGGTTTTTTTTTCTTCAGTCTGTAATACAGCCTCGTCAATGCCTTAGCAGGCGAAACCATTGGTCGGCTAGACTAATAAAAAGTGGATAGTACAAAATAAAAATAAAATGTGTTTTATTATCTTTCATTTATTCATATTTACGTTTAGGATAATGAGGAGAGTTGTCGTTATTGAATTTGATATAAAAGTTGATAGTTACCCAACTTCGTAGACGTTTTTGAAATTATGCTTTAAGGATCGATATAATAGTGCAGTCGAAATATATGTGTACGATAACTAAGTATGATTTGAATATTTATACTACCCCAGAAATGTGTACGAATCATACTTATTCTCGGTAATGACATTACTAATTCAGTCAACCGTGACATACTTCTTTAAAAATAAATCGATAGTGAAAAAAACTTAAACACTGAAGTTTTGAAATAAAATATCGTATTTCATGAAAGAATAGCATTTCCACTCTTTTAACGTATTTTCCTTTTACTCCAAATATGTCACTTTTCGAAGGTATATAGTGAAACTCTCTAAATTATGTTTTCACATAATGTTGAAAAAAGAGCTTATATTGTGAATTGTAGGATATATAGCGAAACTAAAGTGGAATATACGATGTTTTATAGCATAATGGGTGTGAAACTAGTGTTCTCCTAGCGAAGGATAAAAACTAACCATCCGTTCAAAATAAATTGTTCTTAGAATATCAAATAAAATATGAACACTGTTATAAAGAAACCATTTGATTGGTTTAGTACACTTTAAAAAGAATAGAATTTAATTCATATTCAGGTTGAATTATTTGTAAAATATATAAGGAACCTGTATAAACTTTGCATCGATTACAATTTTTAGGTGATCTAGCAATTACTCCCTAATGTTTGTTATAATATCTAAACCTGTAACTAAACAATCTGTTACGTAATAGTGTTTAAGGTTAAATCGACAATTCTCAAATTCTAAATTGGGTTACATGCCAGCAACTTTCACTTTGTACCTGTATACATTTTGGTCATTCTCATTCTATCTCTGCTTGGAGTCAGATGCATTGTATCTGATTGTATTTTATTCTAATCAGTGGATGAATTAAGATTAACGCATTTCTTGTTACTTTAGAAAACCTTGAATTCTAATTCAATTTGATGTCTCAACTAAACAGTCGGACAATTGAGCTACAAAATAAACGCATTTGTATTAAATTCTGTACATTATAATTATACATTGTGCTTAGAATCCATTAACATCGTCTATAACGGAAATAACGTCACGGCATATTACATAAACCAATCTTTCAGAATATAACAAATACTGCAATACAGTGACATCCTATGAATTACTTGACCTTGAAGAATACTACCGACGTATCCAAATTTACAAAGTAAAAAGTCAATTTTTTATATTGTCAATGTGAAATAAAAATAGGAAAAGGAAAATTAGTAATATAAATTTTATGGATTTTTAAATTTATATTTTCAGATAAGAGTAATAATTAGAATTTTGAAAATTCTTTTATAAATTGAATATTAAAATTTTAATAAATAAAATACGACATTACCTCCATTTGAACAGTTTGAAATTTTTGATATAAATTATGCCATAATTCAAAATTAGGGTTACCTAATTATTACAGATACTTAATTTACTAACAAAAGATATATTTGATATACAAACTCCTATTTTAAAATATCATATTCTGGAAAATATGTCGTCTACATTTTGTTAATAACTTTGAGGAAAAAACTCAGAATAAGAACTGTTAAAATTCTTATGCGTTATTCGTCATAGAACAAACAGTTGATGGACCACTTGCTATGGTACAGGGCGTTCTTGGTTCATTACATATGAATCGAAGGTTCAGTTAAGTTTACTTTTAATATAATTATTCCAATTTCTACCTAAAAATAATTATATACGCACTTTAGCACAGTGATAATGTAATGATATAAACTGATAACAATGGTGTCCATATACAATAGCGATCCAATTACTTAATTTAGTTACAAGAAATAATTTCTATATTTACAGAGTAATAACAATTTTGCGACCCGAAGGGTAATATAATATCAATCAATCTGTCTTTAAGCTATACACATGTACAGAATACACCCAAAGCTTTAGAATACATAAAAAATTCTTATGTACATATAATAATAATACAGTTTAAAATAATATAGTCTCTAAAGCATGTTGTCGTCTACAGTTTCTTAATAACTTTGCAAACAAAAAGAAACTGTAAGAGATGAAAATGGATTTTCAGTGGTGACCCAGTTCTTACACTTCTTGTCAGTGTAATTTGAATAAATAACATAGTCATGCCCTACTTAACTTTGTGCATACTTCTAGAAACATATTATAAATGTTTGAATCACTTCATCTTTAAAGAGCATTGCAATATATTTACATTATTTAAAAAAAGTAGTATCATATTTTACTATTATAGGAACAAATTGACTTCAATATCGACAAAAAAGATACACTTATTTGGTATTATGATCATTATATAAATATTTGAGATATAGTAAATGTATGTTTCCTTAGTCATTTAGTTTATACGTGTCAACTTCATTCATTTTGAGGTATATATTTTTCATTTTACAATTATTGTTGAAACAACTCTTTGGTTTCAGATTGTTCATGTGTAAATGTATTTTACAAATATTTGTATGTTAGTTGTTTGTATATATCACACACAAAATATAAATAACAACAAAATATATAAAATATAAATAATACATGTTTCAAAATACAAGTATGAACACAGTTATTTACCGAAAACTGTCATGAACAACAACACACAGTTTTATTGCGTTGAAATGTTGGTGGTCTGGAACTTTCAGGCAGGGTAACTAGGAATCAGTGTGACTTTTTTGGAGTTGAATTGCAATGTAAATGTACTTAGTGGTGCATATTGGAAAATTCAAATCCCAAAGTGGACATATTAATAATTTATTTTTAATTTTGTTGATTGCACACTTTGTATACAAGGAGTTGTCACATATTATAAAGTTCACCGTTTTGTAAGGTTTCATAAGATGAGCCATATAATAAATGTCTCATTTTACGTGAGCTAGTTTTAAAACCTTGGTTATTTAAAAACAAAGTGAGGTAAAAATTGGGGAGTTTTTTATAGTAATTTAAGTTTTAAGTCAAGCCTAAAAAACTAATATGAGATGTATTTTTCCAAGAAATTTCTATTAGAAAAAAGTAATTTAAGATAAAACAATTCAATCATCAGATAACAGTCCATGTATTTGGTAATAATGGTTACTTTCGTTAGCAACATAAATTCCACCCTATCTCATCACTGCCCTCAGCATTAGACTACTTTTTCAAATTATACAAAAATCTTTTTCAAAGATTTCAAAATATACATCCATTGTCAACGAAAGTTTTTTATCTAGCTCTCACGTTAATATTCTTTCCATCAAGTTAATTCGGTGCAGTTTACCATGGAGGTCACAATGCAAGAGTTCGCATAGATGCACGTTTTATACGAAATTTGTGATGGAAATGCTCTCTCTTCTCAGATAGGGTGTAAATCTAGGTACACTGATCGTCAGATTAGAAGTCCAGCTGTGTTAACCCGATTTCATCAACGTCTTGAGGGGAGAGATACAGTTCAGAAACAACTTTAATACGTTATATGACGTAATAATTAATTTTTAAAATGAAATCCATAAATACGTTGAGTGCATGTCTAAACGTTACTAGGGCCGAAGCTCTGAGTAGAGGGGAAAATGTACAAAATTCCATAACCATACTCTATTAGCTTCAAGGGGAGGTAGAAATGAACAGTTTGTGAAGAAAGATCTGATAATAAATTTGAAAAGGGGATTAAAATAAATACTATATGAAAAAAAGGTGTTGATCCAGCTATCGTATTTCGTGTTTGCAACCCATACTCAATATAAATTTACCCCTGAGGGAATCTCAAAATTAACTAACGGCCGTGTAAAAAATTCAGATACTCTCTCAAGTATATCATTAGGCTTAAAATTTATATCGCAAGATGCCGTAAGACTAAATCTGTTTCACAACTTAGTCAAATATTAAATTCCTCAAAAGTTATTTACTATTAGATTAGGGATGTTAAAAAAAAACAGTAGTTATATTATTTGTTAAAACATGAATGAAAGTTAATTTGTTTACAGTTTGATTACGTTATATATTTTCACATCGGAAACTCGTAGGGTATTGAAATAACTAACTTAATTACAATATCATGTCCAATTGGTTGATATTGTCAAAGTTACAGAAATTTAACTGTGATCATCGTCGCTATACCATTGTTTTGCAAGAGAAGTAAATTGATGCCGCCTTTTGTAAAGGCAAATTATGTGTTGTTATTTTAGTTGTAACCGATTCAAACGTTTTCATCTACACCTAGAGAGGTTCTCTGATATGACAAAACTAATAACACTTTTCTATTTACATTTTAATATTTACAATCAGTCAAATAAAGATTTATTACAATGCTATATTATAGATATAGTTTATTTAGTTCACAATTAAAATTTAATTTTGACATATATTTAAAATTACGTACTTGTAATACATATTCATAGTGTAATTAAATAATATACACAATAATATATAATACAAAAAACATATATAATAAACTTTTTAATTCATCTATAGCTGTTTTCATTTATTATCACCTCAATTATATATTTTATATCACCTTTTCCAAAGTGTTAATCAAAATATTAAACCACAATTCCAGAATCTATTATACATTTCTTCAAACAATGATTATGTATGAGTTCTATTGATCGTACGTTCATTATTGCAGCACTGATTATGTGTCGGATTGAACTACTTAGTTTCCAGTCGAAGACAGAAAGTCCTTTAATTACTATTTTCATACAAGGTAAACAAATAGTACTTACAAGAAAATTTTACAAAATATATTTTTAACAGCTGTTATGCGGTTAAGCATCATCAGACAACAAAAAACTATAATTTACAAAACAACAAACAACATCAATGTTAAGAGGGTGGGGAAGAAGAGAAAGGGAAGGTACCTTGGAGTACATGAGGATGTCGATGAACTTACAGGTGGGTTGAATATAATGGGTTTCAACAAAGGGGGTGGGTTATTTACCTGTTCATTTAGGTTAGAAGCATGGTCATTGTATACAGATAAGTTTATCTCTAAAATTTCCAAACTATTTAGTTTTTTTACTTTTCTGTTCAATATGCAAGACTTAATTATCCTTGGGATTAAAATAGTTTCCTGATTATAGTAATTTATTAGCAAAATGTGACCCTGATTTCCATGCTTCCAGCAATTTATATGTTCCTTTAATCTGATTCTAATTGATCTACCTGTTTGCACTATATATTCACAATTACAGTCACTACAGTTAATTTTGTAAACGCCACTATTTTCATATAAGTCTATTTCATCTTTATTATTAATCAATACTTTTTTAAGATTACTATTAAAATAAAAAGCTGGTTGTAAATCATGTTTCTTATTAATTAAATGCCCTACCATATAATTAATATTGCCTAAAAATTGTAATTTACAGTATGTATTTTTGGTGAAAATATTCTATTAATTTATTACTTTTGTATTTAAGCAAAATTCTGTAATTCGACATAAACAAATATTAATAGATAGAAAATATTATTGACGATAGAAATATGTATACACATACTTTGTATTTCCGTCACCTAAACTTCCACTACTAAGCCCTCATAAGCTGTAAAATATGATATATAAGCAAAGAAAAAACATTCCAACGAAATGTGAAAATTCATATAAATGTTTAATAAATTGCGAATTGGGATTACCTGTTTTTCTCCTAATTTATTTTATAAACTTTCTAATTTAATTTAAATATGAGTCGAATGTAAGTAAATTACAAAAATAAATAACAAATATATACCACAATACTTGGTAGTTTCTGACGGTTAAAGTATATCAAAGGTTTTGGTCTTTATTTAATACACAGAGCGTACAAAACATTGTAAATTTGTTTTACTATTTTATATGTTTAAATCAAAACTACTTTTAAAAAACTAAAATATTTGTATGCACATCAAAAACAAATCTACTTTATATTTGTAAACTAATTATCCCCAATTTAATGGTCATTTATATGTTTTCCTATTTATTTTATGTTTAAAATGATGGAATTTAGTAAAACAAAGTTTTGGAATAAGTGATATATATATATATATATATATATATATATATATATATATATATATATATATATATAATAAAAATTAGAAATTTTTAAACCTAAGATATTTATCAGTTGTAATTAATTATATGCATGAACTAAGAATGTAAATATAAATAATTTCTACAATATATGGTACTGAAAGTAATGCCTATTGAAAAGGAGATATTACATGGAATTTATATATGTCTGTCTGTAATTTCTTCCCCGTATGATTCACAATATCATTAGTTACGAATCATGTAACAAGATGTGGTGAGTATTATTACCTAATTGTATAATAACCATAAGATTTTTCTATTTCTGCAACATGTACATCTAAAATGTTTACCTCTCCAGATGTCAAATAAACCTGTCATACTTTTAAAAATAGTTTATAGGACTAAAATATATTCATTTTATGATTCGACGTAGGTAAATGAAATCCAATATTGGAAATATATCTATAGACAAACGTTTACACGAAACATGTGTTTACTACACGGAATGGCATTCCCTTTAATGCAAAGAATCCTATAATAATACGTTCCAAATATCCTTTATAGCCCAAACAAGGATGTTCATGATGGAATTTGAGAGTTATACGATGTTTTTCTTTTTAAAAGGGTGTTTTAAACTCTAAAAGTCATTTTTAAATCACGTACATAATAGAAAATGTTCTCTATATTTATCATAATTTAAATACTATTCAGATGGGCTATTAAACATTGTAAATATCCCTAATGTTGAAATTTTAGTTGTTTACACGTTTATCAGCCTTCACCACCTTGTCTTTAATGAAGGTATTCGTATCTTTCTTTAGGTCATTCTGTTTTTTTGGCGCAATGTATTGTTTAAAACCCATCTTATAGTTTTTGTTGTTGTTACGCTGTAGGTTAGAAACAATATTTGCAAATATTTGTTACAGTTATAGTTAATTGTGGAGGTTTCAATTTATGAATAATTGTTGTTTTAAATTAATTATTCTACAAATTGGAAACAATAAAAATTTCTATTGCACGATGAAACACTTCATTAATATATTATACAAGTAAAGGAATAAATACATCAAAACTGAAGGATTATATTCACTTTGCCGTGAGTAAAATACAATAAAATATTGTAAACACTGAAAGTCAAAAATAGTATTTTTTATTCTAATATCACAAATATTAACTATATATATATATATATATATATATATATATATATATATATCTATATATATATATATATATATATATATTTGAGATATATAAATTTGAATAATTTTTCTATTTGACAGAGAGACAATAATTTTTTGTTAAATTTGATATTAAAAGAAATAATATAATTCTGTGAAAGTTCTAATTTTTAAATAAAAATTATTTAAAATTATTCAATTAAACCGATTAATTGTACTTTCGATTTTACTTCTAGTTAATTAAAAATCATGTACCTTCGTTAATCTAGTTGAGTAAGTTGTAATAAAAGAGCAAGTAGTCTCACTGTATAAATGGAAACAGACTGAGATTCCATTCTATATTTTAATACTTGAGTGTGTACTTCTTTGAAATGACAGTTCACTTCAATATCTTCTCTATTAAAGTTCAATTTCAACTTGAATCAAAATAAGAACGTTTGAGCTCTGTTGCCTAGGAGATGAATGCATCTATGTCAGACACAGAAGAAGTTTATGTGTTCTATTTGTTAAGTACGTTCTCTACGAGATTTCAACTTACTTATAATTCATTTCGTTACGGGACTTGTTAATGAAGAAACAGAAAAAAGTGTTGTAATGGTAAAAATATTTTTAATTATACGTAAAAGTAAATTTAATTACATATTGCGTCGAAGTGTATCCATTAAGCTTAAACGAGTACGATTACGCAACTTTTAATGATATTTTTGAAGACTCTTGTTAATAATTATTTTAAATATGTTTAAAAACGTTATTATTTAACAACCTTAATTTTACACAATAATTTATAGTCTGCTGTGAAATACTGTTAAAAAAATCATAAGGATAAATCTAATTTAACACAGATAAGTATATTAATAGTTGTGGAAATCTACAAATATCATGAAAAAAAAAATTGACTAGAACAAAAGAATGGTTATATTTGATAAAGGTGTTAGATTATAAGAATTTCTAACCACACATAAACATTTCATTTATTACTAATTTCGATATATATGTCAATTTTAATAGTGTTTTTAAACTGCATTTTAAACGAGTATGTCTTCCATAAACGTAAACTGAATTGTGATAGCTTGATAATGAGGCTTCGTATAAACCAGTTTTAATTCAAAGAAAGTACAATGGTATGTAATCATTTCTTATGTATTGATTGTTTAAAACTATGTAAGGGCAATTGGTGAAACATGGCGAGGATAATTTTGTTAATTTTATTAGAAACCTATACAGGTTGATTGAAACAGATGTAACTGGTGTTTTCTTCGATAAGTACAAAGGTCAAAAAGAAACCTTAAAGATAATAAACATGATTGATTAAATTAAATTTAGTAGCATTACAAAATTGTTTATATAATTAACCATTTATCTAATATGGTTGACAGTTCGTTATTTTATAATAGGTACCGCCTTTTGTATGGGAATTTTTGATATATTGCTATATGTTAAGAATTTTTATTCTCGGGTATTTTCCTATATCGTTAAAAGTTTAAACCTTAGAGAGAGAGAGAGAAAGAGAGAGAGAGAGAGAGAGAGAGAGAGAGAGAGAGAGAGAGAGAGAGAGAGAGAGAGAGAGAGAGAGAGAGAGAGAGAGAGAGATTTGATTTGATTTGATTTGCCTTTATTTAGGGGCGAGGTTAGGACTGTATAGTCCTCTCTACCACCTAACCCCATACAACATAACAACATATTATATAAAAATATAAAATATAACTTGATAATAACAAAAAAATTTAAATCGATTAAAAATAACTAAGATAATATAAAAAATTAACAAACTTAAAATTAGCTACAAAATGAAATTAATAATTTAAAATAAAATAAAAAGTAACAATCTTAAATTTAAAGTGACAAAATGAAAGTTATAACTTAAAATAAACTAAAAATAAACAAATTTAAATTTAAACAACGTAATAAAATTAAAAATTTAGAAACAAAAATAAAATAAAATGAAATACTGTAGCTTACACTTGTAGATACAGATAAATACAATCACACATACACACAAGCACATTCATACATAATAACATTTAAAAAAGACACCACATAATTAAAAATCACTATTATTACTACATAAAAGCTAAAGAAAGTAACAAATACTTATTTCAATCATTCACACTTATTACAACAAAAAAAAATTAATAAAATAAAATAAAATAAAAAATTAAAAAACACTATTCCGCCACACCCAGGGACGAGGACACCAAATCCATTCTATTCAAAAAGAAAGTCTTAAGTAATTTTGAAAACTGGACACGACTGTCAACAGTTTTAAGTGACTCTGGAAGTAAATTCCACAAGCGGCAAGCGGACACAGTAAACGATTTATTAAACATAACAGTTCTATGTAGCGGTATCATAAGCAAAGTGGAACCTCTTCTAGTGCTCCTTGCACTGATATCAGAGGTGAAAACAAACTTTTCTGCCAAGTAATTCGGCACTCCAGTTTTTAGGACCGAATGCAAGATAATTAAAATATGAAATGATCGGAAATCGTTAAGTTTTAGAAAATTAAGTTCTTTATAATAAGGAGTTACATGAGCATCGCGTTTTAAGCCAAAAATAAATCGCACGCAGTAGTTCTGTGCCCGCTGCAACCTGTTAGCCAGAACAACAGACATGTCATTGACTACAGTGTCACAATAAGAAAAGTAAGGAAATATTAAAGTCTTTACTAGGACTGCTCTAATTTGGAGCGGCAAGCAATCTTGCATTTTTTTCAAAGAGTGGATCCCAGCAAAGACCCTGTTACACGTCTCAGTCACGTAATCATTCCAAGTCATTCTACTGTCAATTATTAGTCCCAAGTCTTTCACTCTATCATAGTAGTCCAAAAAATGATTGTCAAACTGGATTCTAGGAAATGTCGTTACATCTATTTTATTTAGTAGTCGAGAATAACCCAAGATTATTGGCTTTGTATTAGCTCTGTTAATCGAGAGTCCATTTTTCTTAACCCACAATGAAACATTTTTCAGATCATAATTTACATTATCCACTGCTCTATCAATATCGCCAATAAAATGCAAATATACTTGAAAATCATCAGCATACAAATGAAATTTACAATAATTCAGCACAGTATGAATATCATTTATATACAAACTAAACAACAAAGGTCCCAATACTGAGCCCTGTGGAACTCCACTACAGACATCCCTCCAACTTGACCTATCATCACCAACACTAACGCACTGACTTCTGCCAGAAAGATAGGACTCCACCCATGCAATGCATATAGGCGCCAAACCCATATTTCTTAATTTCACCAAAAGCAATGAGTGGTTAACGCAATCAAAAGCTTTAGAAAAATCCAACAAAGTTAGGATAGTCAGTTCTCTACGATCCATTGCTAACCTCACATCATCAGTTACCTGAAGCAAAGCTGTGGTAGTACTATTTCCAGTGCGAAATCCAGATTGTAGTGGACTGAGTATGTTATTTGATTCGAGGAAATTAGTCAATTGCTGTTGCACTATACGTTCTAGACATTTAGATAAAGCTGGCAATATACTTATTGGTCTAAAATCAGTTAAACACGAAGGTTGGGATATTTTACCAATAGGACGGACAAGTGCGGACTTCCAGACAAGCGGATAAATACCAGTTGTAAGCGACAAGTTAAATAAATTTACAATAACAGGCAAAGTAAAAGCAATAGTTCCTTTAATAAAACCAATAGGAATGTCATCCACACCAACAGCATTAGAAGTAAGTCTACGTATAGCTTTAATGACATCAATTTCTGAGACTGGAGAGAAATTAAAAACTTTATTTGATAGACAATGGAGGCCTTGTAAGGTCAATATATAATCATTTATAGACCCATTATCTGTGGCTAAAGGAGTTACGAAATAATTAGAGAGAGAAAAAAAAGAGAGAGAGAGAGAGAGAGAGAGAGAGAGAGAGAGAGAGAGAGAGAGAGAGAGAGAGAGAGAGAGAGAGAGAGAGAGAGAGAGAGAGAGAGAGAGAGAGAGAGAGAGAGAGAGAGAGAGAGAGAGAGAGAGAGAGAATAAAATTGGTTTTATGATAATGAGTCATATCCTTAACTGGTTAAGATAAGTGTATTGTCGTTATATTTTTTATAGCTTGTGTTTTTTTAATGTTTGTTATTACCTTCAAGGTTTTTATTTTCTCTCATAATAAGTTACGTTTGACGTAAATCACGGGTTTTATACGACTCATTTCATATATAAGATAAATAAGCTGTGTATATTAATTGCTTTCATTTTGTGTTGTTATAATTTGCATACGTTACTAACATTTAATAACTTCCAGATTCATAAAAAGATACAATAAAAGTTTTTCTGGTTTAAACATATTGGTAATGAAAAACTCACGTGAAAAAAAAAAAAATTATAAGGTAGCAATGTTCATTGTAGAGTTATTCTGAGGGCCATAAATTAGTGTTTAACATTCATACTCCCTAATGCTGAAATGTGAGTCTCCCGCTGATGCTGTTAAGTCTCAGTTGTAAGTGATAATATATATTAATTAATTAAAATAACTCAAATTTTTTAGATAATTGAAAGCTCTGACTTTATCAAAAAAAGTTATTTAATAGTTTATGTTTAGTTTTGAACACAGGGACACATTCTAATATTTCCATTTGTCAAATATACGAAGTAGGGAATGCGTTTTTTTAAACGTTAAAAAAGTTCTTCATTTGTTTATGGTCCGATTTTTACTTTTCATATTCTCTTGATCTATCTATATAATTTAACATTACCCAAAAAGCCATGGAAACCACATTTTGTGCATTGTAAGTAGAATGAATCCGATTGATTTACATTCTATGATAGGTCTGGAAAAGTTTCTCGATGGGGCTTTTTAACTTTTTATTTTTAATACTTTTTTTTAACCGATACTTGCGTAACATGTACTATTAATTTAGGATTTTATATTTTAAACATTTGATTTATTAATAAACCAAATGTTCTGCAAAAATTATTTCGTTTCAATAGTTAACTGTATTATGTGATATCAATATGTATGATGTGAAATTAACCCAACTCCTTCTTAACGTCGACGAGGTGTGACTAACCTGAGAGTTTGAAAAGAACATCAACACGAAGGTACTTGATACCTTTTGTGAAATGTTTCCCAAGATCAAGAATAAACGTAGCCCCTTACTTTACTGGGAATTTAAAATTTGGAAATTACTGTTATTAAGACTGCAATACTACATTATTCGTTAAACTTAGATTGATAATAATTTTATTCCTTCAAGACGTATGATGTTTTTATATAAAGTTTAACATCTTGTTTGTGGCTTCAATACCAAGTGGCTTGAAAAATGTTTGCATGAATGTTTGAAATATTTGTGGCACAACCAAGAAGCCCAGATAAATAAATTTGGGAAAAGGGATTATACATTTCGCTTTGTAATAAATAGCGCACAACAATCACGCTGACAGATTTTGTGGATCAGCACGAGATCACTAAAGGAGGGGGGTTGAAGATGAGTTATGGAGGCCGATTCAAGAGCTGAAAGAGATCAGTAGTTTTCGGAGTGACTTCAGATTTTTAACAGGAGTTTACCGCTGCAAGAAGCGAGTGACGGGCCCCATACTCATCAGATGCTACTATAGGAGTTGGTACATCATGTAATAGTTTGGAGTCGTAGTAATAATAATGCACTTACTGAATACAATAATAAAATATTTAGTTGTTACATGAGGACACAAAGAGATGTTTTGATATTTAATATACTGTATTATTAAAGTTAAAAATGGAATTATATGTTGTGATTTTTTTTTTCTTAATAGGTTATGTTTTTGTTGTTTTGAAAAAATATATAGTTATATGAAACAAAAACATTTTAATTATAAAATATGTAGAGTGTGGATCTAATGTATATTCAATATCTATTCTCAGTAATTGTAGCTTCAATGAAAACAAAACCAAACAATATACTCATTCCACCTTTGTACGGACCGCTCAATATTCCATAGAAAAATTAAATTAAAGTTTTGTAGAAAAATAGTTTTTATTCTGCTGAGAGTTAATTTATTATAGTTTTGTGCATGACTAAATGATACAGTTGTAGTCAAAGTGTTAAGGAGATACATTACCTCGCGGATCAATATTAGTGTAAAAATCAAAAGATTAGTTGAATCTGTAAATCAATTATAAAATAACAATAATTGATAAGAAGTCTTGATAAATTATTTACTTGTAAAAAAAAAAGTTATAAAATATAATAAAAAACTAAATTCTAGTCACAACATTAAATTTAATTAAAACTTTACGACAGTTATAGCTCAAATTTATCATACAAATTCTGAAAAAAAAAATGCCAAAGAAATAAAAATAAAATTATAGTATTGAGCTAGTTCTTAAACATGTTATCATTATGACTTGAATAAACTTAATTTTCGTAGTAGAGCTTACATTGTGCGGCAAACTTTAATTAATTATTTCAAACTTTTGTAATACAATTCCAAAATACTGTAATATGTTGTAAATTATAATAAATAGTACGTTTTTATGTTAAAGTAATATTTCATCCGATAGATTTTTTGGTCTGTAAAATTTAATGTTTTAATGAAATTGTGTATTTTCCAGAATAGTTACAACTGAGGCCTGCTAGAAACTGTTCTTACTGTACGAATAACGTAGAAGTTGGACATGGTTTTAAACTTATTATCCTATATTTCTTATCGATAATAAAGACCTTAAAATAAAACGAAGCTTTAAATAATGTTTATTTTAAATGATTTAAAATAATTAATTTAGTTATAATATTTAACAATTTGGAATGATATTACTCAAACTGGTACGTTTTGCTGACCGATACAGGTTTTCTAACATGTAAAATCATCACCATATAATTCCATTGCTCTGCGTATTATGTGACAAGCGATGGGCTGCGTTAGCGTCCAAACCTAATTTTTATTACTAGGTAAGAATCTGAAATATATTTAATTAAATATTTACAATAGTAAATTTTTATTCTTACTATTATTTTCAAATATAATATCTGTTAATTTTTGATAACGGTGATTTTGAAAAATAATTTACATGAAACACATATATATTTAATTAATTTATGATCTGACTTATATTCTACTTAATTCATTCAACTATTAAATTTGTAGTCCTTTGACAGTTTTAAACTACTAGACCCAATTCCTACATTGGAAACCTTAATCATAATAACTAGTAGTATAATCACATAGACTACAAAAATGTTTTATTTTAAATTACAATTTGTTACGAAATTAATAAATTTGATTAAATCTAGTTAAGAGTTTTAATTTCCATAAAATATTTTTAATGTCTTTGTGCAAATAGTTTCGGTGTTATTTTTTTATGTTTAAAACTTCTAAATCTATTTTGACGTTTTGTATTTTTTTCATAAATAGTTAGTTTAAATAAAAATAGATACTTAAAGAATTGTATTAAAAATATACTAACAAAAATAAATAAAGTAAATATTACGTAAAGTAAATATTACCTGTGAATTACGAATAATCTGTATCATTTTCAAATTCAGGCCATGGTTATTTAATATTGATATTGAAAAAAATAGTCCCTTCAAATATGGCTTAAACTAAAATAATACAAACGGAAAAAATGTAATTTAAATGAACTTACGCCAGGGTAAAAATGAAATAAGAAGATAAGAAAACATAAATTGTTTAATGAAAAATAGTTGTTATGTTTGTTGATATCATAAACTATTTTGTAGAAATAAACACACAATGAAAACTGATTAACTAACTTTATACAAATTATTCCAAACTCCATTTAATTATGAATTCAATACAAGTGAAGTATTCAGTGAAATAAAAATTTACTTTGTAAAAAAATAATGCATACAAAATGTTTACAATTATAAACAAAAATTACTGTAATTTAATTATTACGGTTTAGTTATTATTGTGAAAGCATTTACATATTGAATATTATCTATACACGTGTTCAAATATGAAATGAATTTATTCGAACAATATAAATGTTGTCTATTAACATACGCATTTAATTAAAATTTACATTATCTATAGGATTATTCATACACAATTTTATTACCAATAAATAAACTGAAATAAAACGAAGTTTACCAACAAACATATTCAATAATACCAATACTTAATATAATATCTATAGACATATACAAACACTAGTATTAATCTATATAGATATATTCCTATAAAGACGAATATTTACCTATTAACAAATTTAATCGTAAAAGATAAGTTTTAAATATTTTATGTTTATATGTATAAGGTAATTTACAGGTACAACTACTACAAAGAGATTTCATTGGTGAAAAATAAAACAAATATATAATCTTTCATAAATATTGTTTTCTTTTCTAGTACTCAAAGATTACAAAAAATATCCCTATTTGAAGAATTTATTAATAATTATTTTAAAAGGTATTTTGAACAATAAAATTTATTCTTAAATAAATAAAAAAATAAATTATTTATTACATGTTTCAAATATATTGCTATTAGATATACAGTATATAAAGGATGAATACAGTAAAAATGATATGGAAGTTAAAATGAATGTGTATCGTTGATTCGGAAACTGAGCTTAAATTATTCTATCCTGACACAAACGATAAGAAACGGGCCTCTTAATCTCTTTCCCTTTAGGAGTAAAAACTGAAGAACTATAGATTTATCTTTTCCCGGTCTTGACTTTCGTTCCAGTTGAGATATTCCATTTCAATTTCTAGAGTGACTTCAGTGTTTCGGACGAAATCATTTCACAAGGGTCAAAAAGTTTCATATTAAAAATCATTTAGTTATGTTTCAGCATTGCGATAATAGTTTAAGAAACTTCGTTTTCTCTTGCCTTATAAATCTGCATTAGTATTACAGGTGAAAAATCCCATCTACATTTCCATGTATTAATTGATAACCCCATGATGACATGTATTAATTGATAACCCCATGATGACATGTATTAATTGATAACCCCATGATGACATGTATTAATTGATAACCCCATGATGACATGTATTAATTGATAACCCCATGATGACATGTATTAATTGATAACCCCATGATGACATGTATTAATTGATAACCCCATGATGACATGTATTAATTGATAACCCCATGATGACATGTATTAATTTGATAACCCCATGATGACATGTATTAATTTGATAACCCCATGATGACATGTATTAATTTGATAACCCCATGATGACATGTATTAATTGATAACCCCATGATGACATGTATTAATTGATAACCCCATGATGACATGTATTAATTTGATAACCCCATGATGACATGTATTAATTGATAACCCCATGATGACATGTATTAATTGATAACCCCATGATGACATGTATTAATTGATAACCCCATGATGACATGTATTAATTTGATAACCCCATGATGACATGTATTAATTTGATAACCCCATGATGACATGTATTAATTGATAACCCCATGATGACATGTATTAATTGATAATCCCATGATGACATGTATTAATTGATAACCCCATGATGACATGTATTAATTGATAACCCCATGATGACATGTATTAATTTGATAATCCCATGATGATATGTATTAATTGATAACCCCATGATGACATGTATTAATTGATAACCCCATGATGACATGTATTAATTGATAACCCCATGATGACATGTATTAATTGATAACCCCATGATGACATGTATTAATTGATAACCCCATGATGACATGTATTAATTGATAACCCCATGATGACATGTATTAATTGATAACCCCATGATGACATGTATTAATTTGATAACCCCATGATGACATGTATTATTTGATAACCCCATGATGACATGTATTAATTTGATAACCCCATGATGACATGTATTAATTGATAACCCCATGATGACATGTATTAATTGATAACCCCATGATGACATGTATTAATTGATAACCCCATGATGACATGTATTAATTTGATAACCCCATGATGACATGTATTAATTTGATAACCCCATGATGACATGTATTAATTTGATAACCCCATGATGACATGTATTAATTTGATAACCCCATGATGACATGTATTAATTTGATAACCCCATGATGACATGTATTAATTGATAACCCCATGATGACATGTATTAATTGATAACCCCATGATGACATGTATTAATTGATAACCCCATGATGACATGTATTAATTTGATAACCCCATGATGACATGTATTAATTTGATAACCCCATGATGACATGTATTAATTGATAACCCCATGATGACATGTATTAATTGATAATCCCATGATGACATGTATTAATTGATAACCCCATGATGACATGTATTAATTGATAACCCCATGATGACATGTATTAATTGATAACCCCATGATGACATGTATTAATTTGATAACCCCATGATGACATGTATTAATTTGATAACCCCATGATGACATGTATTAATTGATAACCCCATGATGACATGTATTAATTGAAAACCCCATCATGACATGTATTAATTTGATAACCCCATGATGACATGTATTAATTGATAACCCCATGATGACATGTATTAATTGATAACCCCATGATGACATGTATTAATTTGATAATCCCATGATGACATGTATTAATTTGATAACCCCATGATGACATGTATTAATTGATAATCCCATGATGACATGTATTAATTGATAACCCCATGATGACATGTATTAATTGATAACCCCATGATGACATGTATTAATTTGATAATCCCATGATGATATGTATTAATTGATAACCCCATGATGACATGTATTAATTGATAACCCCATGATGACATGTATTAATTGATAACCCCATGATGACATGTTTTAATTGATAACCCCATGATGACATGTTTTAATTGATAACCCCATGATGACATGTTTTAATTGATAACCCCATGATGACATGTATTAATTGATTTCACGTAGTATTTTGGAACAGATATTCGAAAACAAAAGTCTGTTCTTCTGCATATTTTGCATTTTTTTCTGAAAGGTTTACTAATGTAATTGGGTTTTAATTTGCTGTTTTATATTAATACCAAGTATTTTTACCGGCATATGTGAGATTTGATATGCATCCTGGGGTTGATATACTTTACCAAAACCATTACACGCTCACAGTTACATTTCTCAAAATATGTCAAAATCCAAATGAGTTATACAATTTGTGTGGTTCAACCAAAATTTATATCTTGTTGAGAAAAAAAATAATGTAGAAATAAAGTACTATGTCACATAATAAACATTGTCCGAATTAGTTTTTTTTATTTTCGGAAAAATCTTTATATTTCAATTTTATTTTTCGATCACTTTGTAGATTGCCTTGGAACAAATCTATGAAACGCTGTTTTTTTACTATTCTAAGTCATCTACGACTGATATAAAAATTATATTCCAGACGTCCTACTATACTTGCATATAGTAAAGGTGCAATAAAGGAGCATAAATCCAAATTAATGGTACATATCTTGTGTATTTAATTTTTTCCCTTTTATCTTCCCACTACAATGTATAGTAGCTATGTTTTAAAAGTAAGTTAAGTGTTGTTTTTGTATAAAATCAATTTGTCTATTTTAGTGAAAATAGGAACTAAATATATTACGTATGTTGTTATTTTGTTTTATTGTAATAATATCTGCTACGATTCAATAAAAGTTACGGAAATAAATACCAATAATTTCAATATTTTAAATGTTCTTGTGTAAAATAATATTTAATTTCTGATGATTTGAGGTTATTTCCCACTTATTACATTTATGTACTGTAATTAAATAACTTTGTTTCATAAAGTAGTACAACAATATCAATAGAAATTATTTTTTAGAACATTTTACAATTAATTCATAGGATAACAGTGAGTTAAAATGAAGACGTGATCAAAAGTTCCTGATATTTTTATAACGATAAACACATAACTTTATCGTATTTTGTATTGTGCAATATGATGGTAAAAACGTTTAGGTAACATAACGTACAAGATGGTTGTTTCTAAATAAATTGTATATGCCTTTATATCTATGTAGTATTATGCAGGACTTGTATGTAAATAAACGGAACATAATACAGATAACATAGTTTAAAAAAATAACGAAATACAAAATAAATGGAATAAATACTGAAATTAATTATAGTAACATCCTCAATATCCATTTGACACAGTCACAGCACTTTACAATCATACAAAATATGAGTGAAAATTGTTTAAGAAACATGAACTTTTACGTAGAGTTTCTGTGAGAACCTGAGTTTGAAACAATTCTCTTGCTATATTGTTTCTTTGTTTATAAACAAATATTGACACTGTTTACATTGGAGTATAAGAAATATCACAGTTTGTTTACATTACTCTGGTGGTTCCCACCTGACGGTTGTAATGTAACACAAACATTGAGTATAATACTAAACAAACAGTGAAAGACGAAATTTGTAATAAACAACCCTAACATATATTAAATTCAATTTTTATTTAATATTTATATTTGTATTATATATAGCACATTATTATTTTTTATAAATTGGTTGTTTAGATTCTAATGGAAGTTTGGTTATTCAGGGATATAATTCCAAATGTGGTTTACCTGTGACCTTCATATCTCTATATTAAGTTGTTTCAACATCCACAATTATTATTAAGGTAAACTTAGATTTACATAAATAAATATGTAACCCAACTGGGACCCAACTGGGAATTATTGGTCTCTTATCAACGTATATTATCAGTACTTTTAATATGCCTTTAATTAATCACTACCGATCAAAATGTTTAAGAAAGTCAGTTATATATGTTTTCTCAAGTTAATATAAGTTGAGTAAATGTTTTAGGGCATAAATTAGCGTCTTTTATTTTTGTTGTCAAATTATTATGTCTCCTCACTCTCATGATTAAAATAACTATATATTAAGAAAATTATAATTTTAAAGCACACAAACTTAAACAACCCCATTAGTAGTACTAGGCAGGAAGTAAGTAACTGATCTATGTCTCTCACACAATACATCCAACACCCTAACGCCTGGATTTGTGTAAGTCGAATGTGAGATTATATACATCAGTCACGTCACTTCCACTTCCTCCACCCTCCACACTGGGACGAAATGACCTGCCCCTAGTGGTGAACAAGCATCTTTACCCTTTACTATTTATTGTCTGGTAAATCTACATTTAGATAAAAAAGGAAAAAACTCCTAATACTGATTTACATGGACGTAAATAAAGTTTCAAATATTATAAATGTATGCATTCCTCGTCTATAATTATGTAAAGAAATGAGGCAAAATAATAGGGGGCTGTAGAGCAAAATCTGAAATTTCAAGTAATAGTATTGTTGTTAAAGTATTACTTATAATAACATTTTTATGTTAAATTAAAAAACTAATAGTGAATTGGTCCAAATGTATTTTCAGTACCAACATTAATAATTATTTTTTTCAATTTTATCATTTGTTTTGCATTTGTAATTGCTTAATACCAAATAATTATAGAAGATTGATACCTTTTCTAATTTTTACCTTCATTATTTTACAGAATTAAAAGTTATTTGAGAAGTAAAATAACGCAACAACGAAATACAGTTAGAGATTTGTGAAAATTTCATAAAAAGTGTACAATCTGTTTGAGTTTTAGATACGACACTGGGCTTTTATTTTATATATTTGTATATAAAACGAAAACGAAATTTAGAACTTTCTATACAAATTTTAAAATCAAGTACATATAAGATTTTATTTATATTAAAAATATTGAAAAATGTAGCAATTTATTTTTCACCATTCACTTTAAATATATCCTATATAAAGAACTTATATATTATACTTATATATATATTTCATGTTTTGTTGTAACATGAGCCAAAATAACTATATATATATATATATATATATATATATATATATATATATATATATATATATAATGCCAAAAATATGAAAACACCATAGAGATAACGATGTATAAGTAGCATTACCTTTACGAGACGGATATCAAATTTTTCTTAACGGATGCTGTAAGCTTAAGCAATAATAAGGCTCTTTATCTACTCCATAGTAATTAGAAAAAAAAAAACTATTCGAAATCAGGCTGTAATATAAGTTACAGTCGTTACAAATATGTTTTGTACCTCGTAATTGTGCATATGTTACTACTTCCTTGATATATATAACAATTTAAAATTACAGAAATTTAACAATTTTAATTTTATGAAATTTAATCGGATTCTCTCTAAGTACGCTGCCGTTCACTGTACCGAATTTTACGTTCCTATTGTAGTTTTTGTCGTAAGCGTTATGCTGAAGATAACGACAAAGACATCGGACGGATGACATGTCGACAATCACTTTTTTCGTTCCTTAAGACTAATAATAGTAAAGATAAATCAAAGACGGTGGTTTTTATATTCATCAAATTATTGAAATCTATGTAACCAGATTTGAGGACAGTTATAAATATACTTGTATCTTAATTTAAAACAATTTTCTATTTATAAAACTTCACTTATTTAAAGAAAATTTATTTATCATAATTACCAATTTAAATTAAACCAAAGTAATAATGTATCTGATCTATTTAAAAGTAAATAATAAATGTCGGTTATATATGCCAATTTTTAATAATCCTAAAAGGCATATATTTGTATTTATTCTATACATTACAATTTTAAGTAGTTAAATTAAATTCATTATAGAAAATATATCTTTAAAATAACTTTTATTTTAAACAGCTGTTTAATAAATATAATAGTGCTCTCTATATTGGTACTAAAAGCTAGGTATCTTATATCTACTCTATCTTCTTATTCTTGTCAAATAAAGTTAGAATATTTATGATGTAATTTCATATTAACTTATTATTATTTTAACTTTGTATACTACTTTGTTATAACATCTAACTATTTTTATCGATTGCTAAAAAAAAATTATTTTTTAAAGTATAAACTGACCTCCAAATACTCTTCTTGATTTAGTCAAGATTTAATGTAATAGTTATTATCTGCCCAGGGAGTGCATTGAAAATGTCCTCAACTCCATTGTCATATTACAATAGAATATAACATTTCATGAATAATGGCCATGTGAATGATTGATATTTCACCACTTCAATTCAATGATCTTACTTGATGATTAGTTTAGAATGGACCGTAAAATCAAACATTAACTGTTTCTTGTTTTTTCTCAAACTCGCTTTAATTATTGAAGCCGCAAGTTACTATTGTTAGCAACTATTGGTTTATAGGAACATTATATTTTTGATAGTTGGTAAAAGTTAAATAACATATGTAAACATTGCCTGTTCTTTTGATTATTACATATCACATATAGTATTGACGTTGTTACTGGGATTTGTTCACAAGTTGGCATTAAAGCAATGTCGTTTACGTTAAACGTCCATTATATTTCCCCGTAAAAGCTATCATTTAACGTTGAGTGTCACGTAATGTAAATGGACAATCAGATTAATGTTTGAGCATGATTGGTAGTGAACACTTTCAGTAAAGGGCAATATCATTTATACGAAATACCCACAGTCAACATTATTTTAAAAAGTTGTCTGTAGAACTGATATTAATTAATTGTAGAGATTAGGTACCCTAATATAGGATCATCATCCTATATTTTTTTTGTTACACAAGTAATTCTGTTTCATTGGAATTGACGTAAAAGTAAATATATATTTAATTTTTGCTACTAAAAATTGTACCCAAATTGAACAATGTTAAGTAAATGTTGGAGTAACTTGACAAAAATTCTGAATAGGTGTATGAATATGCAATTATAGTATATTAATTAAATATCTGTGTAACCTCCAAGATTGTATTAACTATAATTATTTTTAGATTACTTATTTTTTTAATAATCAACCATTCCAGTATTGATCCAATAGAATAACGGTTTCAACATTTTTTTAAATTCTAGACGTCGCGTCGTTCAATATCGTATGGAAGTTGTCGTAAATTACATTGGATCTTCAATCAGCTGATGTAGGCTAGATAATGGTATATTCATATGAAAATATTGGAAAGTACTTGTGTAGAACTAAAAGAAAATAGTTTGAACATTTATGTTATAACTACACGAATGTGATGCTTACATATACATTGTTATTTTGTAATTTGCGTTGTACGTTACTCTCATTCAAGATTGTGAGTTGATGAATTACAACTTACTTTTGTTAGTTATTGTAATACTAACAATTTAATTACTTCATGTAGTTGATATCTAGAAAAATATTAATCAATTACAACGAATTACAACCAATTGAAAATTAGATAACTCTATGAAATTGACAAAGTTAATATTAATTTTGTTCTGATGATCAATTATAAATGTAAAATTTACCTCTAAATTATATTTCATTGAAATATATATGTGACAGGTCCATAAAATGTCAAATAATTGGAAAGGTTTTCTTTTGTGTTTAAATTAATTAACGACCCTTTGAGGCTGGACTCGTTATAAATCGATAAAAGAAGTTGTCTTTGTTACCACATATCACATACAAAACGTTTTGTTATTTTGTCATTTTTAGAGACTTAATGAGGTATTGATCACAATTCTGAGAGACAGAATTATGTGTCAATGACTACTAGATCAACATCTGACAAGCGTACATCTGAAAATAAATTTATAAAGATAAATACATGTTTAAGGGGTATATTTGTTTTAACTCTTGCTATTTTAGTTTTCATATTTTAAAAGGTGAAAAATTAAAAGGAATAAAATTAACCTGAATTGAATTTAGTTTATTGAAGACTCTGTATTCTAATATACCATCATTGAATTCACTCTCTATTATATAAACAAACCATAATAATGGCAATATATAAAAAAAAATCATTCATACCATATCTTCTTGCTTTAATGCTTTAATCATTTGGCACAATAACAAACGAATAGACGAAGTTTCAAAAGATTAAATCAAATTCGATAATTTATTGATAAATTTAACATTAAATTAAAATCAAAATGCCTTCATAGCGAAATGAATGTACACACACATATATATATATATATGAGGACTTGATCAAGTAATTGAAAGATAGGACAAATGGTGGATCGCTCACTAATATTTAGGTTCACCCTTAGCGCACACTCACAACTCATGTAGGAGTCCAATTGTTTTGCTTTTCCTATGCAGTTTAGTTCAATGGATTTTGTTATAATAATCACGTTATATGTAATCTTACTTTACAAGACCGCTCACGCTTAGCTTTAATCCTGGTGTCTTACAGCGGATTACTAGTTTCCTACATGACCCTAGGCTATGTTTTTTTATTTTAACATCGCCAACATTTGACAATAACGGGCATTTATTTATACTTTAATATATCTTATCTTATTTAATTTGTATCCAAATAATATAATAATTTTTATATTCAAACATATCAATATTTTCGTTCGAAATACTACAGGATAGTCGTTAATTTAAATAAAACACACTTTAGGCTATTATTGATTTAAAAATGATTACTATACATCATTTAGTTATAAACATTCGTAACTATCCAATACACTCAACATAAAAAATATTAAAATGGCAGTTTGTAAAAATTCGTTTTAGATAAACTGGATTTTTTATTTTTTAGTCCTGAACCATATGTTAGAGACCATTTAATGTATTTAAAGCAGATAAATTTAAAAAAAATCGTTAACTTGCATTTTTAAATCGTAATTCTTTATTAAAATAAATTTAGGAGATGTAAACTGTTTGTGTCTTATTTTAATGTTGTTATAGTTGTCTATAAGAATGCGTTCAAACTAAGAATTGAAAGAATAATAGTTTTATTTGATACGAAATAAAACATTTCATTAGTGGTTAAGCCATTACTCACTTCATTCTGTTGCTGAAATTGAAATTAATTTTTTTTAGTTAACAGGATTTTTATGGTCTCCCACAATATATCTATCAAATACTCAGAAACTATTTAGATACTGTCTTGTTACAAAATTGTGTTTTCAATATTACAAGAGTGTACATAATAAAATGAATTTTGTATACCTAACCTTGAGGGAATATTAAGAATTCTTACCAAAATTCATTATTACCCAAATTAGTTATTGATATGAACGATCCTTCCACTGAAGATCATAGAACTGATTATGATAAAAGGGAACATTACGAAAAATTACGTAGATTTGTTTAATTAAATATCTAAACAAAATGATTACTTTCAAATTTACAATACATCTAAAATAAAATAAATGGTTCGTGGTTCATTTGAAACTAATGATTGAATATCGTCTTCAAGATGGGAGAGATTACCATGACTATATATTATAAATTTATGATAGAGTTGTATTATACAATTAAAGGTAGAAAGAATTTACATGCCCTGTTGAATGGATTTTTGTTTGAAAGAAATATTCTTATCTAAATTGAAGATGTATGTAAATACATGAATGTATTATTATACAATAAAATAAAAAGTAATATTATGTTTTTCATAGAGTTATTTTTATGTTATGTAAAATTTACGAGATTACATATATTTAATAGTCAACTAAATTATAATTGTGGTCAGTTTTGTTTGAACAACAAATATATTCCATTTTATTTTAGCTAGTTTTAAAACAAATATAGTAGTTTCAATATAGTAGTAGTAGTAGTATATATATATATATATATATATATATATATATATATATATATATATATAGTGTTATATTGTGAAAACGAACAGTAAAAATAAATGTACGTACATTGGTGTTGTTAATAAATCTTTAGAGTAATGTGCTTACGTGCTATTGTTGGAAACAATAAAATTACTACTTTGGAATGGAAAGGTTTATTTATTTATTTCCGATAAAGGTTTTTTTTCAGAAATGCTGAGTTAAATGCTTATTTGTCTACATGATTGAACGTTTGGTAAAGAGATTGCAACAACAAAAATAACAATAATTTTCGTCTTTTTCGTAAATGAATTTTTCGGTTTTGTGAACAGAAGAGAAGTTGTTTATTCTTAATAAAATAACAAAAATATATCCAGAAAAAAATATGATTTGGATTACGTAGCCCTAAGTTTTTAAACCGTACCGAAATACCCTTACAGTATGGATTTTCTTTCTTGGAATCTGATAAAGTGGTTTATACGTCGAAAATTTTAATGAAAAAAATTAATATTAATTACAAAATGTGAGACTCCAAAAACTTTGATGAATATAAATATAAAATATAAACTCAAAAATTGGACTTAACATTATTTCCGATTTTTCTCAACTTATTTAATTTATTTTCATGGAAATTGGCAATTTGTATCAATTACTAAATATATTTGTGATACAATATCAACTAACATTTAATGATAAACTTTATACACATATGTCATTTATTGAATTCAAATATTTTACATACTTGTACATTTTCTTTATCTGTAAATAACAATAACAAACATCTAAAGTTACATATCAATTTGAAATACAATTTGTACTGTGGGTTTTGGTTTTAGATATAACAACAATTTTACGATTTATTTTTTAACTCTTTTTGTTCATGATATCTGCCAATAAAACTGTTAATTTATTTATAGAGTTGCTATAAGTCTAGAATCGGTATGAATTAAAATGTAACTACGTATTTTTTTATATATTTTTTTGTAGTTCCATGTTTGTAGTTTCAGGTAAATGATTGTAGTTGCAAATTATGAGTTTGATTTTATTATAAATAATGCCCATAATGAAGCAGAACAACATATTGAACAAATAATTTTATCTTTAATATTTTCAAACTCACTTAGACATTTTTTTTATTCAATCTCAAAAACCCACCCCAATAATTTATTTTTTTTTTAACATTTTTATCATAGTCCATATTTCTCAATTGATAACGAAGAATGATATACCCTCAAAAGTCTTGAAATTATGAATTTTATATATTAATAAAACTTTTTTTTTACATTTAATGGTTTTATTAGATTAAACTATATAAATAAATTCGTTCCTAGTAGAACATAATATGCATTATTTTCAATATACACACTATAAACTATTATTGACTTGACAATACTTATTATATATCGTTTATTTAAAAAGTAATAATTGTGTCTACTGATAATATGAAATATGGTAAACGTCTTAATATGTGTTTCAGATATATTGGCAGTTTTGATTTGCTCTTGAGACGCACCTTATATTAGTGTGACTTTGGTTGGATAGACAGCAAATACTAAAAAGTGTTAAATTGTATAAGATTAATTTTTTAGTACTTCCCGAGTCCCACCTTAACCGATGAGAACAAACTGACACAAATTGCATGAATGAATGTGTTAAAAAAAGATTACCAATTAAAATATTCTTTTTTTTTAACACCATGAAATTTTTTGCACTCTTGCATTGGTGTTAAATGTAAAATATATTTCGTAAATAATAAAGCCTCGTGAATTATTTATTACAAAATTTTTAAAAGCAATTTAAATAAAAAAAACTAATAATCTGATTATTGTTAAGAATTTTTTTTCTTATATTGTTCATCATATAATATTGATGTAAATTGAGTATTATTAATAAAAATCTCTCTAACTTAGTATAAAAAGTGATATTTGTTTAGATATTAATGTTTTATGAGCAAATTATTATTTATTCAAAAATACGTTATCATAAAAACTCACTCCTAACCAAGCAAAAACGGTTCACTAGCGGTTGAGTAGATTAATTGTGAAACTGAATATTCCTTTGCTAAAATAAAAAAAAACAGTTTTCTAACAATAATAATTAATAATATTTCCCAAAATACATCTAACCAAAAGTCAGAAATTGTTTTAGATACTTTATCAGATGAGAGCACGGTGATTATTATTTCAAGAATGAAGCTGATATTTAGTGTTCTGTAAATTTTGTCCTAAGGATAATAATATGATTTTTTAAAGCTGTTACTAACACAAAAATTAGTTTGTTAAATGAAAAACATCTTTGTCTAGTCGGACAATTTTTTTTGTAACAGGAGAACTATACTGAACTAAACAAATTGTTCAATAATTAGCTAAACAAAATTAGAGCATTTAAATATACAATCCATTCGAAATGTTTGAGTTATTTTTATAATAAAATAAGAGGTTTATGAAACTTGTGAGGTGATATGGTATTTAAATGTTCTTTAATTCCGAAATTCGAGGTATATTTCAAGACGTATTGAAATAAAAGTGGTAATACTTTGCTTGCCTCCGTCTAAAGGGATAATTTTATTTGAACGCAAACTTCAGAAAAAAACTTTATATTTTAATTCACTAAGAAATTGTTATCTTTTTAAACACTATTTTTTAAAAATATGTATCATACTGTTATTATTTGTTTGATTTAAAAATAGGGATGGTTTTGCAAACAAATACTATATTACGTTAATTTTACGGCAAATAAAATCTAAATTATTATTAATTTCTTTTTACGAGACTAGTGGGCAATAAAAAAGTATAGTGTTTTATTGTTAGAACGAACAGAAAACAGGGGAGTATTACTGTTAATAAATCACATGAGTAACGTGTTTACGTGCTTATGTTGGAAACAATACATTTACTACGTTCGAAAGGAGAGGTTTATTTTCCGATAATGGTACGTAACAGAAATTCTGAAACAAAAATTTATTCGTCTACATTCTACAAGCCTCCAAGTTTTTCAATGAGTTTACATAAATATAAATTTGATTTTAGTGCTCTATGTAATTACGATGAATATTAACTAAAAAATTATGGTTTTGTGAACAACATATAGAAAAGACATCTATACAAAATTCTGAATTAGTTTGAAAGTACCTTTAATTTCTTTAACAAATGTATGTCTGTGTGTCCAAAATATCAAGTCGGGGTCATCTCTCAGACGCTCATTAAATGGTTTACACGTTGAAAATAAACATTTTACAGTTATTGTCAATTATTGCTTGTTACAGTTCGTTATCCAATTACATTCTCGTAAAACGTTAATTTTATTTATAGAAAAACGAATTTACGAATGGTAAAGTAATATAGCATCTACCCTTTAATTTAATATAAAGTATTACAGTAAAATATTACTCGTCATATTTCTTATTATGGGTAGTATGTCTTCTTCTTGATAGAAGTACATTATTTCACAGCTTACTCCTTTACTCTTCGTTTAATAGCCGAGTAAAACACTAGCGGGCAACTTGTAATTTGTATATATCTGAAAATAACAATTAAAATATTTGATTTACAAATTCAATTGAGACACGATTCAATTTTGTGTTTTTATTTACCTGTCCGTATAAAAACAACATATAAGATTTATTTCTTTTAAATATTTTTCACTATCAACTGCTGTATTTTTTTGAAACTTTCTTGTACATTTTTTTTTTTTTAAATGAAACCCGGTGGGAACTGAAGACAATTATTGTTTCGAAATTATGGGTTGTACGAAATAAACGTTTAAAAATAATAATCCAAACTTTTTTTTTTAAAACGAATGAAACGAAGAGGATAAAACGTGGTAAGGAATAATTTTATTTTACATATTTTAAGCTTAGGTTAACATTTTGTATTCAATAAAAAACATTTTGTAAAAGATAATATCTCTTTGTTGGAACGAATGTAAAACAAACTCAACACTTGAGTCTTCTCCGTGCTTTGCATAATAAGATGTTAATTAACAGATAAGGTGGTGACTTTAACACTCAAGTCACGCAGTGTGAATATACATAATACCAGGGATATTGGTGTACACTATGTGGTTAACCATGTGTATTCACAACACATGATGCCATCTATCTCTCAGCACAATAATATATTGTTTATCTGTAATTTTAAAATATCAGTAACTTTGAGTACTGAAATAATAGAATTTTAATAGTTGGATGTATAGTTGCAATAATTAGTATTAATTGCAATAATATTTAAGTATATTTTAGTATGTTTTAAAACTAATTATAGTTTCTAGATAATCAACTAAACTATAGTTATACAAATGAAAAACAAGCACAACGTTTTGTAAATTCTACAATTATATTTGGTCTTATCCACCATATGTCTCCAGTTACGGCATTTAAGAGAAATAATTGCCGTATCTGGAAAACATATAATCGGCAAGACGTAATGAAATTGTGGAAATAGCCAATACTGTATTTGTGTCTCATTAACATGGAATTCATTAATAGACCTTCCGTCGATAGTAAAAACCTTATAAATAAAAATTTATATTTTAACTCTCTAAATCAAATATTATAAACGTAGCCTACAAGTTATTTTTAGTGTTTATTATGACCCATCAATAACGGGCCTTACTACCTCCTTTATATTGAAATATATATATATATATATATATATATATATATATATATATATATATATATATATATATATATATATATTCTTTTTTTTTAATGATATGTATACAACCTTATACCTTGCAGGAAAATCTTAATATAAAAGTGTATTAAATATAATGGTATTTTCAACACTGTTATTTAATTTTATTTATCTATTTCAAGAGTAATACATTATTTTCATTCATTTGTGACCTTTTTTTAACAATATTTTCTAAGTACATCTGCATCAGTTGTTGGACAGGTATAACTTCACTGGTGTATCCCAAGATAGTCTAAATGCGTGTGTAAAAAATGTCAATAAAATATTTACTGATGTGAAACAAGTATATATGACGAAATCCCTTCGTATTGCAAGTGGCAATGTCCGTATAAATATACTGTCTATACCACCGATACAAGATTTTATCTAAGAGTTTGTTACAATATATTGACTTCTACTCATTTTCGTTGTGTTGTATTATTTATGAACATATAATCATAGGTTTTCCCAAGTTTGTTTATTTTTACCCATTATCTTTTAATTTAAATGCTCTCATTTTATCAAAAAATGAAGTTATTATTTAAATGTGTTGGTATCCTGTAAATTAGTTAAAAATTACAAATATGAAAAAATAAATAATTAGTATAACTTCAGAAATATTGTTTTTTTTTTTTGTTTTTTTTTTTCAAAGTTTGTGTACAAGCCATTTTTCCTTTTAAAAAATGTATTGTATGAAAAAAAGTAGATGTTTCAAAAATGATATACAAAAAACGTTTACCATATTTTTACTATAAATTTGCTTCTTTAAAATTATTACTGCAATTGCGTATTGTTACGAAAGTGAATTGTAATTAATGCTGTTACATCAAAAACAGCGTGTACTATATTTTTTCCCATACAAAGAGGTTTACAATTTGTTTAAAACAATATTTGATATTAATATAATAATATAATAAATACTGTTATTAATAGAAAAAAACTATATGCAACTCATACGTTTTGGACACAAACTTCGTTGTCATTAATGCGTTTACGATGAACTCTGATTTACATGTCTACTAAAATAAAAACTCCTATAGTCTTCTGTCATTTTGAACAATATTGTTTAGAATGTAGTTTTTGTAAGAAAACTCATTGTAAAGTGTAGTGGGTATTATGTATCTGCTAACTCTATAATGAAAGTTAGTACTTTCTGATGAATAACCGTTATTTTAAAATAATTAATAAAAACTTGTATTGTTTACAAAAAGGTTACTTTGTTATAAAAACATAGACGTTATGATTTATATTACTGTCTAGTTAATTTTTTAAGGTCTAAAGGATCTTCGTTATTTAAGTCATTCTAAAATTTCAGTTTTTCAAATACAATTAAGCTTATACATAGGTTTTTTTTTCTTTTTTATCAATGTAGAAATGACCACCGAATGTATGGAGATTATGTCAAACAAGTAATTCATACAGTAATCGTATTATATGATATTTTACGACGTTCAAAATTACGATAAGAGTCAAATAACGTTAGTTTTTACTCCCTTTTATTTGCGACTCTTTATGCTAAAGTTTTAATTATTTCAAGAAGCGTTTAAAATATTTGAGTTATTATTTTATGCACTAAATAAGGAAGAGAGAAGATTTAAAAATATTTCTCACTCTCAAAACTTATCTTATTTTTAGAATGTGTGATGATATATAGGTAAAGACGATCAAACAACGGGTTGAAACCCTATTCGTTTCTGGTGTCCTCATTAGTCCATATGTATATATAGATATAAAGAATTATTTATATCGGTTGACTAAGGCAGGACCCGAATTATATCAACAGCGTTTATTTCTATTTTACTTTAATTAATTTTTGAATTAAATATTCATTTATTTGGTTAAATAGAGTATTAAAGCTTCTGGGAAAAATTAACTCATATATAAATAAATAAATAAATATATATATATATATATATATATATATATATATATATATATAGTATAAAGGATATTTATATACATATACCTATACATATATTTACATTTTTAGACTATACATCCCTCAAAAAAGGATTCGAAATCATTAAAACTGATTGTTTAAATAATATTATTATTTACTACAAGGCTTATTAATTCAAATTGTTGTTTAGACTCACACAATCTCTTCCTTTTTTTATCTTGGTTATAATCAATAGTTTGTGTATAAAAGAATTGTGTATATGAAACGAAGATCGATCACACAAATATCTATAATCCGTAAAATTATGAACAGTTAATCAACTATTTTAGAAATTACGTCCTCATCAACACAACACATAGGTTATATAGTTTGATGAGATGCAATTAGTAAGCTATCACTCTGCAAAATCTTGGCTGTCTAGTGCTGAACATTGTTAACTAATTGATGGGTGATGTGAAGTTTATCACGCAATTTCATCATCCCGCCTGTCATCGATCCTATCTAACAACACGATTTTCCAACACTATCCTTAGCTATGAAATACTCATCTTCGTCCAGTCATTATACCAAATCAATTATCATACAGTTTTAACGTATAATTTTATAGTAACAAGGATTTCTCGTTATAAGGTAGGTAATATCTAGATTATAGTTTAAAGTGTTTAAACAAATATTTTGTCTAGAATACTTGTAAATTATATGGTTTGTTTATTTTTTGTTACAGTATGGGATCATCCTGTAGATTGTTAATATATCACTTGTACAAAATTACATTAATAGTGCCTCATTTTGTTAAATATTGTTCTAGAATTTTTATAATTTAAAAAAATTTAACACATAAACTTGTAAATATTTTGAAAAAAATAACGAAAACAATAAAGCTTCCCTAACATATTCTAATTGAATAATTTTAAATAGAATGTTAAAACATGTGTGTTCTAGTTATTACTTAAGAAAATTTTGAAAGTTCTTACCTTTATCTATGCTAAGTATAGGGCACAATTAAATTAATGAAATTTTATTTAGCAACAAAAAATGGCAAACAGCAATTATTTGAATCAAATTTGATCACTAAAATATTTTGAAAGTGCGTTATTTAAAACTTTTAGTTGAAGTTGTTAAAATTTAAAAAAATTAAAGTAATAGTATAAACCGTTAATCAGACAATTTTTTTTTTAATATTCACTAAATATCGCCACTATATTTAAATATCTATTAGTTTTTGGATGTAGTTGTTTCATAAATAGTTGGATATATATCATATTCAAATATACAAAAAACTAAAATTATTTCTCTTGTCTGAAAACCAAATGAAAAATATGTAACTTTCAGAGAAATTTAATATTGGCCGGCATATTATAAAAATGGCTAATGTTGGTAATATTTTAAACCCCTCCCCAAATAAGTTAACATAAACCATTTAGGAGATCTGCCATTCTGCCATTTGATTTATTTCTTTAAGATATCAAATAATTTTCAGGTAAAACACTTGTATCACTCAACACTCAACCTGTTTATTCATTATACCTGAAAATGAACATTGTCTTTCGTTGTATCAGGCATATTTTAAAGGACGATATTTTTTTAAAATTTCAATTACTTCAAGGGCCTTTAGACAACTATAGAAGAAGATTAAAATTTTGAAGAAATTAAACATGTTTTTAATATTTACAATCGATATAAAAACAAGTTTAAGTTTCTGTCACTATCTTCATTTTCTGTAGCTGATAACAATTAAATAAGAAAGTAATTTATCCAAAATTTATTAGGCGGTGTTTTTTTTTTTTTTTTTTTTTCCTGCCAAATCGTCACTATATTTCATAATAGTACTTTATCCAACAGCTAAGGTAACTTCATTTTCTACAGTTAAATGTACCTTCCCTAATTTTGTAACACTTATTTTTAATTACTTCACCATTTACCTGTTATTAGCTTAATGATACATAATGTTATGTTCTCTTAATATTAATATTTGGTTCTTTCTATTACAGTTTGCAGTAAAATTTTCTAAATAAACAAGAAACAATATTATTATGACTTTAGATGAAATTACAGTTTTATATCTTGTTAATTCCAATTACTTGTTATTGAAAAAAATGTATTATAATTCTTAAATTGCATTAATAAAATCAATATTTTCTTAGTTGCTCAGTATTGTTAAATTTCAGCCACAGATTGATATTAATTTTTATTTTGTGCCAAATGCTTTGAAACGCATATTTATTAATTGTTTGCGTGAACAATGTTTAAATTAGCAAAAAAAAACATTATTATAGCAATTATAACATAATTAAAAATAAAAATTATTTTTTTTCTTTTTTCAAATTTTAAACTAAACCCAATCTGTCCTTTTAAAAACTCCATTTACGTAAATTAATGAACCACAAGTATACGGTTTCTCAATATATTCCTAAATATATATATATATATATATATATATATATATATATATATATATATATCTCAATATATTCCTAAATATATATATATATATATATATATATATATATATATATATTTAGATATTCCTTTTATATCCTTATTTTGTTTTTCAGTTTCGTAAACATTGCCTATACATTTTATTAACCCTAAGTTGTTATATAGGACAATTAATTATAAATTTGTTTTTAGGATTTAAAATATTTCTGATCTAAAGTGAATGTAATATTTGCAAATATATATATAAGTAGTTGGTGCAAATATTCAATTATCTTCATTGATGTATTTTTTTTTTTAATTTAACAATACCGAAGGTTAACTCAAATCTTATTAACATACATCGATAAGATAATTTATTCAGATGCAGAGAGACATACAATTACGTAGAGTCTAATATAATAACTTACTTTTATACATAAAACAGCAAGAAATAGGTATGTGTACCACTTAACTACCGACTCTAATAACACAAAGAAACTGTAACGGCATTTATTTGAAACGCCAACCATTTTCTGATATATTTTAGTTGATATGTGTAACGATATCATGATATCAATTCAATTAAACTAAATAAAATCATCAATCATGAAATCTAAAAATAAATTAATTAAAATATAACTTGAATAAAATAATAAATATAGCACCATGTTAAGAAACAAATGAAGAGAAAACGGCAGATGCCGCCTGTAATAAAAATTGTACGTGCTAGGCTACAATAGCACTAAGATTTCAAGAACCTTGAGGCCAACACGTGTGTACATAACGGAATTCTTAGGGTAGCAGAGTTTTTACTAGAAAAAAAAGAGAAATCAAGGGAAAGCAGCATTATAACGGTATTTTAAAAAAACGCAAGTAGAAAGTAGGTCGGCCAATCGGAGACGCTCCAAACTTAAAAAACACAACGGCAGAATTCAAAAACAACCAGTAGGAATTGCGAAAGTCGTAAGCAGAGAAAGTTGGTAGAAATCGACAAATCAGCGAACAGGGCACGAAAAACAGAGTTTAGAGAAGGAACATTAGAAAATAGTTAGTTAGGGGAGTCTTACCAGAGTCGCCACGACGGAAGGTCGCGTACACAGCAAGAGTGCGCTGTGTACAAAAGAATAGTTTTTCTTTTCAGCGAGTAAGGGACAGGAAGTCTCGTTATATTTAAAGGTTTTTGATAAGTTGAAAGTAAAGTTGAATTGAAGTAAAGAAAGTTTGAATTAGTAAAGGAAATTAGATTTGGAGTTTGTGGAGTTCTTAACAAAAAGACAGATTTGGAAAAAGAGTTTAAATTCACCAGAGGAAGGAGGGACCAATCATCGTAGAACAGGCGCTGTAATTTTGGAACGACTACAAGGAAGGAGAGACAGATTTTGGGACGATTTCGAGGAAGGAGAGGCCTATTTGGAACGGCATCTGGGAAAGAGAGACAACGTTAAATACCAACGGAAAGTGTTTAAGCAGTGTGGTGTTTTGTGTTTTTTTTGTTTAATAAAAGGATAAATTAAAGTTAGGTGGAGTGTAAAGTGCTAACTGACCGAGCAAGAAGGACCAGCAGATTTGATAAGTACAAAACCAATTAATTGTTAATTATTAAATTCACCTAGAATTGATTTCACTTTCGATTGAGCCATTCAAAAAACCCAAGACCCGAGATTAAGATTTTGTTGTTTTTTTTAAATTAATTGTAAAGAACTGAGCTAGCCGAGATTAAATAAAAAGATGATCAATGTTAATAATAATTTAAAGTCTTAAATAAAATTGTAAAGAAAAATATTAAACTAAAAGGAACTGATAATTTGAAGATTTTAACAAGAGTTAAAATAAAGTAAATTTGTAATTTTAAAAATTGTCTATGATAAATAAATTAATCTTAAGGAATGAATGGAGAGTAAATGTTTTCTAGATAAGTAAGTATAAATTCCATGTATATGTTTATTGCTATTGTAATTTTGTTCTTTTAAAAAATTAAAAGAAAGAGATTGTTTTATCCAGGTAAACGGTGTTGTTTATGAGTAATAATCATAAGTTGTTCCTTTTTAGTAGTGTTGCAAATAAATAAGTAAATCTAACATCTTAAATGTTATATTTGGCATTCCAACGTGTGGCAAGATTAAATCATAATTAACTTAAATATAAGTACATATAACAAACTTCATTGTTATAATATGTTTCCTATCAAAAAGGCCGGAATATAATCAATGCAAGTCCGAGAGTATCCTCTTAATTCATCTAATATTCTGGAATTGTTTGTATACACTTTTCTCTTCGAATATCACCATAGAACAATAAATGGGTATTTGGGAACCTATAATGGGTATAAATCTGGTGAGAGGGTGGCCAAAAATGCTTAAATTAAAGGTATCTGAATGATTCGTTCGAAGTTAGGCACGTGATACGATCCTGAGATAGCTACAAAAGTGTCGATCATTGTCAAGAATAGAAAATAATTGAATAAATATCTCCATATACTCACCTGAATCTTTAGCTTTTTCAAACAAAATTGGCCCTACAATCCTGTGCCTACATACAGAGTACGAAAATCCTACAGTTGTGATTATATAGAAACTCCTGAACAGGGTGCCGTCTTCTGCTGACCAAATCCATTTTTTATCTTTGAACATATAAACTTAAATTAAAACAAGCATTTTCACGTAAAATAGTTTTTTTGATAACTTATTTTGGACAGCGTTGCGTGCAAGTTATAGTAGTCATCGGCACTAAGGACGACGCTTCGTAGAATCAAGTATACGCAACTCTTGAACTCCTTCAACTTTTTACATATGAAGCTATAGACGTTCTATTACCCTTTACCAAGTTTTATAGGAAATATATTTTGCTGACAATACAGTCAGGAGGATTATTAAGGAGAACGATGTAAAATTTCTTGAACAGTATCCACGAAAAAGTTGTAAAAGAGAAGGCCGCCCAATTCAATCCCGGACATTGACATTACAAGTATCTGCAAAACGTTTGACTATATTTCACCGACTATTTACGTGGTATTGTATATCCACGGAATCTAATCTTAAACAATGGACAAAATAATCATAAGATCTTGATGCAAAATTAAATTCCAGTAACAAATCATTCTGTTCTCGAGCGAGATTCTTTTTTAAATGAAATTGATTGTAAAACACAGCTACGCAGGGTGCCTAATCTATTCCGATAACCTAAATATATCTAATAATGAACATCAATATCCATTTAACGAGATGTTTTAAAGATTTGCTTGCAGTATTTTTAGAAATTACAATCCATTGTTTTTTTCAATCTCCAAAGTTCTAAATTATTATTATTATTATTATTTTATTTTTTTCATTACTATAAATTAAAGTTTTTTGTAATTTTACAAGGAGATTAAAACATTTAAATATGAAAACTAAATATAAGTTTAAAAAAAAATGTATAATACGAAATAAAACAGACTGTTCATAATTATTATAAGTAGAGATTGATGGAATGTCAAAACCATTGATGTGATACTATGACAAGAAATGCTGAAACTACCAAAATTATGGGATTTATTTACAAAAATATGAATGTTGAAAAAATCTAAAGTAAAAAATTATTTATTATTCATTATATATTTATATAAATATAGATGAATTGGAAATGTTGAATCTATTGAACATTGAGAATAAATCACGTATTTTTTACAACTTTGGGAGTTATAAGTTTTTTTTTAAATCATTAAAAACCAATCAACCATACTTTAAACATTTCATTTAATGTATTTGAAGCGTAAAATATCTTAGGTATATGAAAATAATAAATAAAGTTTAACATCGACAATGTCAGTATGTTGGAAGTTTCATCCTTCACTGTTTGTTTAGTAATATACTCTGTGTTTGTGTTATATTTGAACAGTCAATTGGAAAACACCTTTATGATATAAACACACTCTAATTGATATTCCTATTATTGAAAAGTAAACACAGTAAATAATTGTTTCTAAACAGAAGTAACAACATTATTCAACAAATATTGTTTTAAATTTAGGTCTTTAGAGAAAGATGATTCCTAAAACAAGTGGTCACTTATATCTTCAGCCACCTGCACCCACTTTCTATACGCCTTGCAACAATCTGTATAGTGAACTGCATACTGTTTCTGTATTACAGTATATATAAATATATATTAGGAGTGTGCATGGCCTAAATTTAAAACTCTTCGTTATAAAGTCTTGCGTTTGTTGATAAGCCATATAGCCAAATTACTTCACACTAAGGTTGTCGTATTTTCTTGCTATAAAAAACAATACATAAAAATTTATTATCAGTCGTAATAATATATAATTACTTAATTATTCATTTTATTATGTTTCTAAATGTTGCAAATTTACAGATATATATATATATATATATATATATATATATATATATATATATATATATATATATATAACACGATCAAGTTGGCTAATTAATAATATTTGTTTGACGTAAATTACTTAATAATTATCTCAGTGTGTTTAGTATGTGTATGACACAATAATATAATTTATACAAAAACAAAACTCTAATTACACATTAATCTTTTTTCCAATCAATTATGGCGCTTTAAGTGTGAAACCGTTCACTGTACCACTTATCAAGTTATAATAATTAAAATAAGTGAGTTATAAGGTTTAAAATTAATAATTTATTCTGATGTTTAACTTTTACTGACAATATTATTATTTTATATGAAATGATGTAAATATTGTGATTTCATTTTTTTACCTTCTGTCATAATAACAATATTTTATAATGTAACTACTTTTTAGTAACCCAAACCAAATTCGAAGTATACACAGTTTATATAAATTTAAAATAACTTAAAAGTAGCTACTCCGCTATTAATTCGTGAACTACACTTATGACCTGTAAGATTATTGTAAATTTTATAGTTCAGAGCAACCATTTGTATTAGGTGTTATGGTGTATTCATGATAACTTCCGCTTTAGAATTAGCGCTGACGTAGTAAACTATCAATCATTCACATAACTATCATCAATATCAATTGTCAATACCTTTTGTAACAGGAAAGTGGAACTGGCTGAAATTATGGAACTATCTGTGTCTCTGATGAAGTAAAGTTACGGTACTTATTTCGTAACACTGGTTCGAAGGTGTCACAAAATAAAATTACGCCTCTTAACAGATTTGTATTTAAAGTTACATATTTATAAAAGCTTGAAATCAATTAGGCAAATCTGAATTATTAATTTTTGTGTCAGCCATTATCACAGAATTTTTGGAAAATCGAAAATAATTCTGCATTGCTCTTTTATTGTATGTATGTACGAGATATTTGAAAATAAACTGTTTAAAATACCATGTTTATTCATCGTAAGTTCTGAACGAAAATAATATTTGAAACTCCTAACTCTTTTTATAAATCTTTAAAATTTTGTAAGGAAGTAATATATGTAAGTAAGTTAATATATCACTAAACGGTTGTCATTTATATTTTAGTTAAACATTTTTGCTGTTAGAGGAAATTGATTTACTTTAACACATTTTCAAATATTTTTCCATTAGACCACTTTTCTAATTTAGTATTCTCAAGGGTTGAGAATAATGTACTTACTACGTAAATTTTAATAAATTATATGTAATATTGTTTTATTATTATACATTTTTCGGACATTTGCCATCATTTGTGTGTTAAAAATTCAAAACACGACGTTTCGGGAATAATTATCAATTCCCGTTATCAAGTGACTAAAAACTAAAGAAACATGAAACTAGAAACTAAGCCCATGTAAGCAGTAAAATTAAATAAGTATACCACCAACCTTAATATTTAAGCATGCACCTCAGAGCTAAAACTTAGAAGTCAAAAAACACAATCGCGGTAACACACAACTAACGTCAAATGCGTGTTGTATCAAAGATACATCAACAAGTGACGTGGTCCAGAAGGCGTGACAAACTATTAGGGGTGTGGCCTATTGTTAGTTGTACTAAGCAGCCTAGCACGAGAGCGGGTTACAACTCATTTGTGGCGATTTAACAGGTAAAATTTCAGCTTGTTTTTTAGTTGTAGGGATATTATAATCAAATTTTAGTTCTTTTTTTAATAATGGGGGCCATAATGGCATTACTTCTATACTTGATTGGCTGATAGGATTGTCCGTTAGTTTTATATATGAGGCTTCAATTATTTTACGTTTGTGTATGTTACTTTCCCGGTGTATGATTTTTGCCTCTTCCCAATTAGGTTTCTAGTTTCATGTTTCTTTAGTTTTTAGTCTCTTGATAACGGGAATTGATTCTTATTCCCCAAACGTCGTGTTTTGATTTCTTACACACAAATGATGGCAAATGTCCGAAAAAATGTATAATAATAAAATTGAACTTCCATCATTAACAAATAACTTCAAACAGAGAATGTAATATTGTGTTAAAAATATGCAAATATGTTTTCTTTAAATTAATAAAATAGCGCTTTTGATGTAGTAAATACTTTGAGTAAACTCTCATATAAAGAAGTACTTAGGGTTTAACGATAGAAAGTTTCAAATTTAATCAATCATAAAGGTTTGACATTGCTTTGAGTCTGGCATAGAAGAAGAGTGATTGGTTCTGTCATAAAGTGTAAAATGTTATACATGAAAGTTTGATAACTTTAGATTAAAAAATGCCACGTGTGGTTACTGTTGTTTGTCTTTCAACGTGGGTGGTAAAGTGGTTGGAAACTGTGACGTAGTACACGTAGCTGAAACGCAATTTATTTTCTAAATCACATTGTAAACAAACGTTTTATTAAGTTGTGTTTTCTTTTAAATTCTCACATAAGAGAACACCAATTCATTCTAATCAGCTAATTATATATTGCAAATATGCTTTTTTACACGTTTTAATTGATCATACAGTTTTACTTTTTCTCATTAACTTAAATAATGTCAGCTGTTTCCAAACACAACTTATTATAAAAATACTAATTATAATAACTTGGTGTTACATAAATTTGATCAGTCTTTGATAAAGAAAGACTTTATTTGAACTTAAAGTATAACAACAATAAATAAATATGTACATCTTTAAATAAAAAATGTGTTCTCGAGTCGCTATTGTATGAGGAAATTACTTTCTAGAACTATGTAACAATATGACAAAATGAAAATAAAATATCACTATAACGAAAATCTAAAGTAGTAGGTCATAGCTTATTTATTTGGGATGAAATACTATAATTATTAATTCAAACATAAAACATTTATAATAACAATACAATATCTGAAGTAATTAATATCTACAAGTAGAGAGTACCAAGGATTATTACTTTACCTAATCTATAATAATTACAATATTCTAATATGATAAATGTGTTAATTATCTTGTCAGAGTCTAAGTAAGTGTTGTGTCATATCTTCCAAGTTGTTTTTTGCCTTTGCCATATAATATCCATTATATGTTTTTATAATATACTTCATCTAGAGTTATTCACTATAACGGTATCTAAATGGTTATTTTCAAATGCAATATACGCTATAATACTAGCCTCTAACCTAAATTAAAATAAAGTAATAGCAATATATGTTGAGCATTATATGATTGTGTAGGAAAAAATAAAAAGTTATCTATGCGTTATTGTAGCCTACTTGCATTATAAATTCGTAAATCATGGTTAGTAATTACATGATCCTATTATAAAATTTATGTAATGTTCTTTTTGTTATAAACATATATACGTACCAGGGTAGAGAATACAGTTATGATTTGACTAAATAAAAAAATCAAATAATTTAATGTCTAATATGGTAGAGATGTTAAATTTGTCAACACATGTTTGATAACACATTAAATGCTTCAGGAAAATTAAGCACACATTCTATATTATAGTCATAAATATCAACCTAATCATTACTAAATGAGGATACTGGAGGGTATCATGTGAATAAAACCAATGTATTTGGTATTAAAAATAAATTATTTAACCGAAAATTATTTAATATAATTTTAATGCTTTTCCCGAATATATATTAATGGCTAAATGTCTGTCATAATAAAATAAAATATTGAATTATAAATCTCAGTACAGCTTATTTAGTGTTACTGTATTAACGTTAATAAAACTTCCTTTATATTTGTGCCTCTCTTATTTAATTGAGGAATCTGCGGGTGAAAGTAAATAAATTACATCTCAATGCTGTAGAACAGTAAAAACTACGAGTAGAATAAAACTTAAAAGTCGGTATCAATAACAGTTGAGTTACCCATATCCGCCAAGGTTGATATCTCAAGATTTTATTATTAATAAATAAAAGTAAACAAATTGCTAAAATTCACAAAGTGACGCTTCTAAACCTTACATCATAGAATTACGTAGTCTATATATTCAATAATATCACTATCATATCTGAAACAATGACTCTTCTTCATCAAGTGTGCTTACAAAAATGTTAGAATCAGTTTATAAATAATATGATGTTTGTTTAGGGAATTATGTAAAATTTAAGCAATATAAACCAATGGAAAAATTAAAATGAATACAATGCTAAAATAAAATAATAAAAAAAAACTTAATTTGAACAAATTTGTGAATGTTTTATTACAAATGTAATTTAGTCTTTCAACATATATAAAAACTTGGGATTGTAAATAAATACAAATGAGCTATCATTTAAATCTTTTACTAAATGATATAATTGTTGTGGGAGTTAGTCGGCGTATCTCGTTAGTTACATTTGCCTCTATCCCTTCGTAACTGGTAGTGTGAAGCAGCCACTGTAAGTTTTAAAAACCAAACATTAGGATTTACTTTCAGATAATCGAAAAATAAAACAATTGTTGGATATTTGAATCTATGCTACAAGTTTCAACTTATATGCTTTCAAATCCATAATATGTTTATAGTTGTAATAATTATATAGTATAATTTCTTTATGGAATATATATATATATATATATATATATATATATATATATATATATATATATATATATATATATATATATATATATATATATATATATATATATATATATATATATATATGCATTACCTCGCTGAATATGGAAGGAACAGTTTACATGGTATATGACATAGTTACAACACATTCCATTATAGTATTATCCACAATGATATGTACTATAAGCTTGCCAATTGTGTTTGATCGTTGAAAGCTAAAGTGCATATATATCCACGAACTAGGTCAGCTCAAGAGGATATAGATCATTTTAAAGTTATATAATGGCGCAATATATTTATGTTTACTGTGTACCGTATGTTTTATAGTATACAACACCAATTGTATTTTATAGATATATATATTAACATTTTCTAAATTGTGTGATAAATAAATGTTTTATTCATATTAATGTATACGTTCTAAACTGTTTTACAGTTAAATTGAGCTTAAAAATTGTTACAATGTGTAGTGTGTTTCTAAAATCGAATATTGAAAATAATTTATTTGATTTACTCTTAAATAGAGGTGCCTCATTTAAACAACGCAAAATTATCTGTTATATATAAAAACTGAACGAGTAGAAAACCATAAGGTTCTATATATATTATCCACCATATAAATAATGCTATTTATTCATGTTTTCCATTACAGAATGATTACTAAATTAAAATATTGTATCAAATGTTGTTAAAAACCTAATACTCCTTATTACAAACAAATAATATAAGCAAACACACATATAGGAACGTTAAAGGTCATAAAGAACATTAATCATTGAAACTTAAGCACTGCTTGGAGTCATGTATAAAACTAACACATTACCACTCTTTGGTAGTAAAAATTAAACTTCTTCATATATTAATACAAATAACTTAGTTATAATACCTTGGTAAATGACGTTTATTTAAAATGAGAAAGTATTACCCATAATGAGTATCTAAATATTTCCTTGCATAAGTTATTGCAACATATTCTAATTGAAAAATGGCGGTAACCTGATAGACCACAACAAATGATTTGTGGCAACTTTATATTTTTCGTAAAAAGTAAAGAAACATTGCAATATGAAGTGAAATCTTATATATATATATATATATATATATATATATATATATATATATATATATATATATATATATATATATATATATATTGACATTATAGGATTAATAGATTAATAATTAAAATCGCTAGTTACAATAGGTTCGAGTGTCACTGTTGTAAAACAAAATATACCGCGAACATACAAATGTATAATTGGTACAGATTTTGAACTAAATGTAATATAATCGTTAATTATAATTACATTTTACTTCTAAAATGCTTAATTATCTTTGTGTATTTCTTCTTCTTCGTTGACATACTGATTTAAATCCCAATTTCAAACCCAAAATTAAAATAAAATTGATCTTGAGTTGTGAGATAATATGAGATAGAATAAAACTGGAACACCTGATCAAAAAATTACATTTACCTTATCAAAAGCGTTTCAACGACAAAGTGCCATTCTCAGTGGTACATAAGCTAAAAAGTAAGAATAGCGACTTTGTCGTTGAAACGCATTTGATTAAGTAAACGTAATTTGTGTGAGATGCTGTGTTCGAATTCTATTCTATCTAAATTAACATTTATCAATACAAAAGTGCCCAATTTCGATACGTAAAGGGTAACCTCTCTACTTGAAATTTACAATAACTCAGATTGACAGAGTTCTAAATGAAAACAAACAAAAAATGTGTATTATGCTGAAGAACTATGTAATTCCATGTAATTTGGTCAAAGTAACATAAAATACCTAGGTGTTTTCTGCTAACGTATCACAAGCTATCTAAATAATATCCGAACCATTATAAACAAATGACTTATTTAATAATTGAAAAGAAAATATATTTTCCTCTCTAATGATGAAGCATATAACATATATTATAATAGCAAGCGATAGTGCAAATGTATTGATTATTTTCAATACATTTCATTTGTATAATGACTTTGAAACGAATATATTTCCCATTTGTTAGGTGAGTGTTGCAATATACAGTTGATGACAGGAAGGAAGATGATGTTCCATTATAAAGTTTACATCGCCCATCAATTACCTAACAATGTTCAGCACTATACAGCTAAAATTGTGCAGAGTGATGGCTTACTAATTAGACTGCATCAAACTGTAATCTGTATTTCACACCTACTAGGTCATCTATGTGATGTGTTGCAATTAGAATAGACAAAACATTGCACAATAATTAACTTATAAAAGTACAAACAACATTTTGAATCACTACGGTTGGATGTTCACTGGAAACATAAGATCATGAATAATTAAATCACTTACCCAATCACATTGATTACACACGTTTGCAACATTACAATAATAACTACATAGGTTGTAAATTCATAAATGTCTTTTAAAGTCTTCTTCGATTTCAGAACATCACAAAATATCAATATATCAGATCATCTAGTGAAAGTACGGATATGATAAATGAAGTAGTTTTTGTAAGCATAAACGGTTTTGAACTCCATTTTCGATGTGTCTTATGACTTGGGAAACAAAAAGTGATTTTAGACTCTCTGTCCGTCCGTTGTCATCTGTACAAAGCACGAAAGCAATCACGTAAATCAAGATAGAGACATCTAATTCAACGCTTATTTTCTTCGTGTTATTTAAACTAACCCTCACATCTCTACGATGAAAAGTGTGAAGAAATTATAAAAAATGTCATTTTGCACCCTACTCTGAGAAGAAAAAAGTGACACGAAAGAAGGGTGGGGATTTTTTAAAATATATACACATATCTCTGTCCATTGCGGTATAGCAGACGTAAAGTATTGATATACACAATTACGAGTTTCAGTAAAATATATAAAAACTTCTTAAAGCAAACTCAAATTACTTGATAACTTGATCTGCCAATGCAATTTAACATTTCCAAAGCAAAATAACTTTTGATTATATCCTTTAGGGGATCTGCTTCAAATATATTGTGTGAACTAGATAGGTCAGTACCATGAAGGCACTCATCAAGGTGTTTTTATGTAATCTTAATCTTCTTCGTGTTTTATCTCTCGGAGCTTACTTCTAAAAAGATTTCATAAATAAAATTATCAAATTCACTTTGATCTTTAGAAAAAATTGTTTATTTGCACAGGGATTTTAATTAATTTTGAACCTTTAATGAATTTAGGAAAAACCAAAAATGTCAGATTTATTTATTAACGTGCTTATTATAAGTTTTGTAAATATCTGAATATAAATAAAAATTTCCATAATTAATTTTTTTTAAATATATATTACTGGTTTTGTAAAACGTTTTGTAAAAATTCTTAACAGTATGAAGCTAAACTCCTTATTAGACATAAATATTATTAATTTTATTAAGTTTAGATGGTACATAAATATTCCATGCTTTCAACATATTTATTTTTCTCTGTTTTGATAGAATCTTAGAATGTTACTTTACGTTATATTAATATCTCTATATAAATAAAAATCTCTATATATTATAAGAGTTAATTTAAATTAGAGGTTTTGTAAAACTTTGTGTAAAAATACTTGTCTATATGAAACTAAACATCTTATTAGACATAAACATAAGCAATTTTATTACGCTTGAATGGTAAATACATATTCCCCTCTTTCAGGTTATGTTTTATGTTTGATTTTGGATAGTATATCAGAAGCTGTTACTATTTGTACGTGAACTAATTGGTAATTAACCCATAATGTGACTCTTTGGTTTACTATATATCTTAGTGAAATAACTGTTAATACTGTTTTAATCATTAAAAACTATTGACCTATTGATCATTAATAGTTCATATATTAAATTTCATAAATTATAACTTTTTTAACGGTATCTCCTACGCTTTTTCACGAAGGTAAGAAATATAATATTTTATAAATATGTTGATTTTGATTTTATTATTTTTATTTTTACCAGAGTGAAGTATTTCTGTTGTCGTGGTACACTTAGCCTTACTTCATAAGTGGTAATAACTTAACAATATCTTATATAATAAGATTTGCTATAAAAAATAAATTGTATGTGTATTATTTTTATTTTATTTATGTTTCGAGGATAAATCTGACAGAAATTAAATACATTTACGCACATCATACACAATTTAAATAAGTGACCGAAAAAACAAAACATAATATTTAGTTCTTTACCCTTCTTAAAATAGCTATCAATATTTTATATCTAACTTCTACACAACATAGTAAGGCACTAGTATAACTAATGTTGTCTTGACGATTAGTTGGTTAGAGAAGACAAGAGATGTTGCTTGTCATTGTTTGTATGATTATCCATCAACAGTATCTTTGTTGGGTGCTGAAATAACATCACGTAGAGCATGGAGTTCTATTCTTTACATAATCAAAAACAAAGCCAATAGATGCAAACATATTATAGATAGAAGAACAGAATACCAGGTCTATCCAGAAAGTAACAGACGTTTTGAATAAATAAAATATAAACAATGTGAAAAAAAAACCAATAGTTATTATATACATTTTGAAGGTAAAATCTTAAGGTATTTTTATACATAATTCCCGTATAAATTAAGGCATTTATCATAACTTGGTAAAATTTTTTCAATGCCCTCTTTTAGAAATCTGCTGCCTGCGAGTTCAACCAGTGGTTTACACCGGCATGGGGTTCATCGTCAGTGTCAAAGCGTTGCGTAGCGAGCCACTAGGAACAGATGGTAATCGCTCGGCGCCAAATCCGGGCTGTACGGCTAATGGTTGAAAACTTCTCATCCAAAACCGCCCAAGAGCTTTAGGGTACGTTTGGCCGTGTGTGGACGGGCGTTGTCGTGGAAAAACCAAACTTTCCCGCTAAGTTTTCCGCGACGCTTGTTTTGTATCGCGCGTCTTAATTTTTGGAGTGTTTCACAATACGTCTCTGAATTGATTGTTTGGCCACGTTCAAGAAAGTCAACGAAAATCACTCCCCAACGCACTTCACAACTGGCGGGATTTTCAATCACGGCGCTCATTTTAAAACTCCACTGTAAAAAAAAATACAATTGGAACGATGCTCTAGCTACTACGGCTGGTTGCGTACTGAGTGTAGAAACATTCTGACGTCAAGGTGGCGGCGTTAGCACCGCTCACTGCCGCCCCAAGACAAAACGTCTGTTACTTTCTGGATCGCCCACGTATTTAATGCAGTTATACTACTTTCCAGGGTCGCGGATCTACTTCTTTTTGATATATTAAAAATATATGATTATTACTTACAAACCTATTTTAATAATTATTTATTGCATTGAAATTACCTGTTTATAACAATTATTATTTTTTCATTCAATACATCTGTCTATGAATTTGGAGCATCTATCATTTACCATTTCCTTTAAAAGACTATTGTTTTAAAACAATAGCGCTAAATGCTTAACAATAGGTTAACATCATGATGTTCTGAAAACACGTTTAAGGATGCAGTTCATCTTAGATCTCTTGGTCATATTGCGTTCATTGGCGATAGAAAATTGGAAATTTGTACAAGGTGTGGTCAGTATTATAGTGTTTTGTAGATGTATTTTGTATATAAATGTATACGCATGTCATTCTGATTGTGTGCGCGCGCGCTCAGTGATTGCGTGTGGACACAATCAGAATGACATGATTGCGCGTGTGTGCGTGTGAAATTTCAAATTTATATATACACAGTATTAAATTTAATAAAATTTCATATACCAAAAGTTATATAAATAGTTATAATTTCTTCCTTCGTAATACAACACATTTAGTATAGAGTTTGTTGTTTAAGTTATTGATTTGTTTAAATAAGGATAATGGTTTTGACATAATCACAAACGATAAACTGTTAAAATATATCGTGAAATTCATATAAATGTTATAAGTTTACATATTTTTTACAGTGTTACTAATAAATATTCAATATTTCAGACTGATATTGGCGACATCTGTCCGGGTCAGAAAGGTTGGAGAAATTGATTAAATTAAAGGTCACATTATACAGAAATAATGCTGTTATCTAAGTTATTGATAAAAGAGCTAGAACTAAATTGTATCAATATTGTTTTACTTGAAAAAACAAATTGTTTTAAAATATTTATTGAGAGCTAAGTTAATTATTATCGTATAATATTTTTTTCTAATTTTATAAATACATTCCTATAGAAGGTATATATACATTCGTATATAAAAGTGAATTTGGAGACTAGCAATTATTAATTACCTATATTTATGATTTTTGTAGACTACTAGTATAATATACAATTATGCAATTATTACTTCAGTGTTCAGTGCTATTACGTAATGAATATCCCCTTCATCATTACAGTAGTTAAAATAAAATAAGATTTTTACCATTTATTTAAAAATATTTTTACTATTAACTTTTGTTATTAGTATTAAACGTTTGCAATCTTTTCAATAAAACCTATTTCCATGAATTTAGTCTGCGGTGATTTTACCACACTCAACTTTATGTTATGATGGACAAAGCTATTATGTTAAAAGAGGTGGGGACTATTAACACGTAGTTAAAAAAATTTAAGAAACTTATAATATATTTTAAACGTAGGTTTATATTAATTAATTATGAAATATTTCAAAATACTCATTGTTTTAGTAATTTACACCTCTCAAAAGATATTTCTATAAATCTCAAAATAAAACATTTCACTTTTTTTTCTTTCTTATACATGATTGACTAGTAATATAATAATACATAAACACCAAATTTATTATTATAGCCCGACATATTGAAACGTGCATAGGGCTTTATGAGACAAGATTAAACTGATATCAAGTTACTAATTAATAAGTCACTCTGTACTAAATGAGTATATCCATATTCCAGTCACAAATAAATAATTTTCTATTTTCTGCGCAATATCGAAACGATTCCTTCCAAAAAAATAAATAAACCTGATGTATTATCTGTAATTATTAACTGCGAAAATTAGTAAAAAGTTAATTTTAAATAATTCCGTTCTTACGTACTAAAAGTGATATAATATTTGTCATATTAAAACTTTTTTTTTAAATAAAAGTCATAATAAATCAAAACTGATATCATATTCGTACTGGGTACCTCACAAATAGTATAAAGATAAATACAGAGATTTCGACGCAAATAAGAAATGTTATATCCTAAACACCGTAATAAATCGTTTATTTTTAATAAAAGTCATTATGAATCAAACCTGATACCATATTCTTAATCGGTAGTTCACAAAAAAGTATAAAGGTTGTTAGAGATTTCGACGCACAAATAACAAATGTGATATATTAGTCGTCATATTAAAACTTTTATTTAAATTAAAAGAATAATAATTCGAAACCGATATCATATTTGTATATGGTACCCCACAAAAGTACAAGGTGAGTTACAGAGATTCAACCAATAAAGAACAAATGTGTAATCCTGACCACGATATTTTATTTCTATTAAAAGGAATAATACATCCAAACCGATATCATAATAGTAATGGATAGGTTATTACAAGCAAACAAATAGTATATATTTAATATTAAATAAATATATATTAAACAAATAACTAATCGTATTTTATTTTACTCTACCTGACCAACTATCACACTACACCCCTCTCCCCCAAGTCATGTACATTAGTGTCATTCTTAGAAACTGTCTACTAAACAAAACTTTGGCATTTAAACAAACTTCTTTATTGTAACACTTTAAATCTAAATATTTTATTAACTCTATTTCTTGTAAAAAATATTATTACATTTAAATAATGCTCTTCCCTTATGTTAATTATAGTTCTTAATCCTTATTTTGGCAAAACATGTAGATAAGTTGTCACAAATATTGTATAAATTATTATTTGCCTAATTTTAAACCACCAATGTAATTACCAAATATAAATATAATAACATCTAAATTAATGCATTGTCTAAAAATATAACATATTTATGATGATATTTCTAATAATAAAATTATCAATAACAGTAATGATACAATATCACGTAATAAAAAATCAGGAAATAGAATATTTTATTTTTAGAAAATAGTCTAATTAGTATATGCAAAAAATAACTTAATAACTTAAGTTGTAAAGAAATTTTCTATAATAATAGTTTCGAATTTGTTTGGAATTATACGACGGTTTCTAATGAAATTGTATGATATAAGTAAAAAACAGTATTCAATTCTGTTCCCCTATATACTTTTTGTTTATAATTCTTTAAGTCGTATATATTGTTAATTACAGTAATAAGCGGTTAAAATATATAACGTGGGATTTGTTTTATTAATGTACTCATATTTTGTCAAACCACAGCTAGTTTCTTAATACTTAACATAGAAATTACATCTTACAATTAACCTTGCCGAAGGGGGACACAATCATAATAATATTGTAAACCTTATATTACTTATATAAACCTTATATAACTACTTGTTCAAAAATATCATTGAATTATTATGGAAATTTTTTCTTGCCTCAATCATTTTTCAATGCAATATGTTGAATATATTTTATTTGCTCTGTACCATTATAATATTTATGAATCACGATGTTCATTTACTTAGATAATTATATTAATTTTGTTTAGTAGTATTATTTGGGCAATATGGACCTATATTTATCATAAACCTCTCTCAATTATTGTAATATATGTATTTCTAATTTTTTTTTACTATCTCACATGTAAATAACTTTTAATAGATTATGTCCTTGTTTAATATTATATATTTTTATTGACAACTACCGAACCGATATTTTTAGTGACGATTCATAATTAGTAAGTTTAATTTAATTTTTGAGAAAATCGAGTGAGAAAAAAGTCAATTTATTTTGTTTCTTTCGTCGATCTTTTTTAATATTATATTGTACTACCCATACGTATAATTATTTTAATATTGTAAACTGTGACAATGAATTCCATCGAAATAAATTTCATAACTTTTAAATTACGTATAAACATCGATGTTCTAAAATTTTAGATATTATTATTTTTTTAACTGAGTAGACTAGTGTGTATTTTATTATCAGATTTTATTATATTTTAATTATTTCCATTATACTAAATTGAAAGAAATCAATTGTTCGTTTAAACAATTAGAAACAAGTAATACATTGACAAGATAATGAAACGTGAAGGTTTAATTATCCACATACACGTGTAATGAAAATTTAAACAATATAACCGTGAAAGTCTTTTATCACAAAAGTTATAATCTGATCATATAGCCACGTCGCTGCATTGTTGTAGTATCTACAAACGTGATATATCCTAAGGTATGTGTAATTGATTATTTTATTTTAAATCCTAATATAATATATTTCATAATTTTTTTAAAATATATAAGTATGATAGTGTACTAGTTTAGTAGTTTATATGAATAATCAAATACTTTGTTAAAGATAAATAATATTTCGTGAAATACTAATTTATTTTATATAATCTCACATATACAGAACATGCTTTATTCGTTAACAAATTACGCACCTCTTTTTTTAGTAACTCCTTTTCCGTGAAATAGTGAAAGTTATAATAATTGGATAGTTATTTAACAGAAATAAAGAATCCCCATTTAATTCACGGTTTTTCTAATTGGGGGGGGGGATATAAGTTATTACAATAAAACATATTTTCATCTATTGCTATAGCGTTCCGTTACATTTAGGCTACATTATGGCGTTCCGTCCTTTTCCACGAACAGTATAACCATCAACACGTGAACAATATTTCAAAGATAACTAATATATACAAAGGTACATACTGAGACCGGCGTACCCTCTTACACGGTAGCTCGTCATTTAGAACCTTTTTATCCCCCCCCCCTAGCTACATAACTTTCCAAACAATCCCCGCAACAACACTACTCTAAAATTCTAACGAACTGTATATTAATTTTTATAATTCTTAAAAATTATCCCCCCCACCCCTCTAGACACACTTTTATTTTAATAACAATTCACAAAATCACAAATTTTATAAAACTTTTTTTTCTTTTTTTTTTTGATCTCCTGGTTCTTCATTTTTGCTGGGAGAAATCGACTTCAGGCTCTGCAATCCAACAATCTTATTATTTTTTTTTTTTTTGAAATTTAGAGTTTTCGTATACAAAACTGTCTTCAATTTTAAGCACATTTTATTTTTCAATAATAATTGGTGAAAATAAAGCAATGCTTTTTGCATTAGTTATTTGAAACATGGCTTAGGATATTTATTTTAAAACAACGTAATTTCATAATTGTAGCTTTATCAATAGTGAATTTACAATTTACGTCAGATCACTTGACCTATTTTACTTGGATCAGATAAAGTCTATTTTATTATGTAATGTGTTCTTATTTTTAGTTTAAAAAAAATCTTTATTAAAAAAACATTTAATTTACTTACTTCTAATCATAAAAACAACTGGTATGATTTTTATGACACAGGGAATAGAATTTTTCTAATAAACACCAGAATAATTCTTAATTTATTAGACGTATACATTTTTCAATTATACAACTTATACCATCCTTGTTTTTCTTGTTAATGTGCCTTAAAATAATTTCTTTAATTTTTAGTAGTTATTGTAGTGCTACTTATAATATTTCTAGATTGTTACTAGATATAAAAAATAGCTTTTACTAAGTGAAAAAAATTCAATCTTTCACGATTGAAAATATTATATTTATAATAATTACTTATTTTAAAGTTTATTATATTTTGATTTTATTTACAATTCTATTTTTATAAAATTAATTGAGATAATTTAAATTCAAGGACATTTACTGAATATTTACTAGAGCAGTTATTTTACTCTATTTAAATCTCGGATATTCTGAACAGTATTCTTCAGTGCCTTCTTTACTCTACAAACTGTAATATGTAATCTTGGAAATAATTGTTTGAAATAAAATGGTTTAATTATTTTTTTACTTATTTTAATATATATTTATTTAACTATAATAGCGTGTTAATTACCAATCAAGGTTTACATTATAAATAAAACTATAAATATCGATTTTTAATGGAACTTCATTGATTTTTTTTAATCAGTTTATTCCATTCAGTTAATATAATATTTTACCTTCATTAAAAAAAACAGATTCACAGACACAAATTAAATCTGCAATCAAAATATTAATATTTTCTAATCATTAAACAATTATTGTTTAATGTGCGGTAAATTAGGACCTAAGTAAAAGCTACGAAAGGTCAAATACAACTGATTATTTTAATACGATATCTTTAACTTTACTAACTAAATAATGCCAATTACGTAGTCCATGCCGTTGTAGACATAGGCAAGTGTAGTAATTTTTATACTACTAAATATATTTTGAATTATATATAAATATGTAATACACTCACATGTATTTAAAAGGACTATTTAAACTAATATATAGATGACGTAACCATTTCTAATGGAAGTGCTCACAAATTTTAACAAACTTATAAAGGGACCACTCTTACAAATGTTAATAAAATTAAGAAATGTCTATAATTCGTTTGTATTAGAATTATTACATCTTATTGAATGTTATACAAATGTTTACTGTAAATCATATTTTTAAAATTATTTCTTATTGCAGATTAATAAACACAAAAGCGTATATTTTGTAGTATCGTAGGATTCCAATCAAATCCAGATATGTGGAAAATGAACATAACTTCGTTACTCTTATTGGTTTGTTTATTGGGTGCAGTTTATTGGTCGCAGGTAAGTTCAATCATAGACTTATTTAATAATAACATTCACAGGCACGAATTAAGTCCGCACCGCTACTTATTGATAATAAAAATTAATATAAACCAATGATTTAATTTGCTTTACTTCAAGACATAAGTTTCGCTGTCAAGTTGTTGACATTAAATCTCAGAACTAACATTTTCATTTCTACAAAGTGCATTATATAAAGTTATGAAACAAAATTTGTAAAAAATTGCATTTAACGTAATATTTTTTATACCCTATAATGTTGCCGAATGTGGAATTGAAAGTGATAAAAAGTGGCGTTCCCAGTGTATCGCGGTTAGACATTAAAATTTCCAAAACCCTTTCTTATTGATCACCTTAAAATCAAGAGGAACATTTGGGTCATATTCAAGAATTGTCGACATTGGAGTTTTAGAGATATTATGATGAGTGAGTGAGTGTTTGGCCTCTATGTAGAAAGATTATTGAAACTAATCCTCAGTTAAATCGAAAATCAGCAAAATTTGTGCATCTAACAACCACCAAGTTAATCAGGGAGCTAGAGTTAATTACAAAGAAAAGATATAGCAATTATATATTTGTTAATACAACGTTGTATGGATTGTAATAATAATATCCACAAAAAATATTTTAGGGACAAGGTTGTTGACCTCGGACATTGATAAACGTGATACCCTATGTTACCCAATGTAATAATCTATAAACGTGATGTACGTATTACCGTGTCCAGAAATTGAAAGATTAGACACCAGGTGTGTGCTGCATTAGCAGTAAAGTCCTGATTTCTGCCCTTTCCTCCTGCGATGAACCCATACAGAGCTTCGTCATCAAACTGAATCCAATAGGAGAGCACTGTCTTTTTATTGTACTTTGATTTACAATGGATACTTACAAGAGACATCTTTGGGGATAGAGTAGTCAGAGGGGGAGTGGCATTTTATGACAACATTTATATAAATACAAGACTACCACGTGATAGGTATCTTCACTCAGAGCCTCACTTAAAGTCTTCTTTTCTCCAGGTACATTTGTTAGTAATGTAACAATGAGAATGACATCCGTTGTATCCTCTAATCTGTTCAAGCCAGAACTGGTTAGCTAACTGCAAAGTTTCTGTAGGAATACAACACCAATATTCTGACTTTTATACAGGCTTTTATTCTGTTCCGAAGGACTTGTAGATCTTCCAAGTGCTGGTTAACACCGTAGGATACATTTGTTACCATGATTGGAGATTTGAGAACCTTGAGAATTAAATTTATTTTTTTGCAACCAGGTATGGTAACATGTTTGAATGAGAAGATGAAAAATTTCTATTGACCATCAATTTATTTATCTAAAAAAAAAAGATTAAGTTAACCATTTACACAAAGAGGATGTAACATACATTTAGCAGATGTGATATATTTATATATATATATATATATATATATATATATATATATATATATATATATATATATATTACATTATTTATAAGCCCTAAAAAGTTAGTTTTACACATTATTTGACACCCCCCTCCCTATACAATTTTAAAATTAACAGTGAATTTTAAAATTAAAAAAAGAATATATCAAAAATATTAAGAGTTACAAATTTTAACTTTTTAATTACACATAAAATATGACAAATAATTAATTACAGCAGTATAAGTAAGTTGGCCAATTGAAAAGATAAATTGGTTTTAATAATAAATTTTGTTAAGATAAATTTGTTTTAAAGATATATTGACGTAAATTTTTCTTTAATTTAGAAAATTAACCCCTTTGGGGTCGCGAAGCCGAAAAAGCATGCGTATCCCATCCAATATTATATTTTTTTTATTTAATTTTTTATTTATTTTATTTTTTTTTTACGTATAGTACATATTTTTAAAAAAAAAAAGAATTTTTACTATGGCTAGCTCATCAAACATAAATATTATTTTACAGAAACAGTTCAAGTTCTCTTTCACTAAATCAACTCACAGGTTAAATTATTCATGATTTGCGTTTTGATTTTATGTCTTAGGAAGTCCTCAAGTTTTGCATGAACTTGAAATTCTGCTGTTGAAACTCTTGTTAGCTCTTGCTTAAACCAGCATTTTGCTACAAAAAATACATGTGCCAGTTAACAAAGCACGAACAGTTTTAAACAGGTTTATGAGCAACATATTTTTCTGCAATCAAGTTATGTTTAAAAGAAAAGGCAATTTCCTTAAATGCAAAATTCTATATATATATATATATATATATATATATATATATATATATATATATATATATATATATATATATATATATATATATAACAAAATGACTTTCCATTATTAAAGATAGAAGAGAAGCCTTTGCTTTTGATAGAATTTTTCAAACTGGTACAAGCAAAATTTAAAAGCAATTCAATATTAGTTGCAATTAAATTAAATAATTCATTAATTAATGCTCTGTTTTTATAATGAGCTGTAAATTATAAATTTGATTTTATACTTATTTTATAATGAAAATTACTCACTTCAATTTTTACAAGATTTTATGAATTTACGCTTTAAAAGGAATTACAGATAACTTAAAATTTACTTATGTTTGAAAAGATTTCTAAATTTTACATTCATGTAATTAAAATACATATTTTCTTAATAGGGTTTACTTAATTTACTCAAAAATGAAAATCACTGAGTTACCTGGTATGAAGAAAGAAGCCTATATGATGTTCAGATGTAATTTATGTTGAAAACTAGCCACTTGGTTGAAATAATACGTTTTCACATGTTGAATTTAGAAGAAAGGTTTTTGTATGCTCGAAAATAAAAATTTTGACTCATTTTTTTTTAAACGTTTTAAAATTGAAAAGAAAAATGGTCACGAGCATTGAAAACTGACCTTACATTATAACGGTAATATCTAGACTGGTTCTTATCTCTTTTGGTAGAGTTCAATGTCGGATCGCTTGAGGCTGCGTTCAAGGTCTGTCCACCAGATCGCAGTAGCTGATATATACCAGCAATCTGGCTATCATGAAATTAAGAAATTAAATCTGTAAGGTGGATAATTTAGACGTTACACATTTTAGAAAACTCCGAGGTCGTTTCATTGCTCCCGCCACTAAACAGGTACAGTCCTCATTGTTGTAGAAGATTTTGAAAAGATTGACATCATTTACATAACAGATTGGTACGAATCAGGGAAGTGAACTTCTGATATGATACTATGATGCCTTCTAAGTACCCCTAAAGGTATATCGTCTAGAACATAGATATTACAACAATGTACCCTTGAGTGATTCAAAAATCAAGCATTCTAAAAAAGACAGTGTTTAGTGCTGGCTTTTACAAGAGCAGGATAAAGGACAGTGATGTGGAAGAATGCTATTCTCTGTTGTTCCGCAACCTTCTCCATAAATCTTAGGTAGATACGTATGCAAAAAAATAGACAGATTAATTCAATTGGGTTCACATCTACCCAAGATAAATGCGAAATAAATCCACTTGAGGGATGTAATGACAAGAACAGACGGCTATTTTCCAGAGATTGTCAAGATGGTTGTGTTGCAGTCCCTTTTCACTGGAAGACCTCTCAAAACGAGATGGCGAATACAAGATGCTCTGATGTATGCGCCTTATTTTTAACTACGGGATCCTTTTAATATATTTACTTGCAATTTACACGCAAACACACACGCACCACCTCCACACACAAAATAAAAATGTTTCACGTTAATAGAAATTAGTACAAATTCATTCAGATCAAAACTTAAAACTTGGAATAAAAACCTGATTATTATTGTAACTATGCATATGTAGTCAATTTTTCCCTTTAAAAATAATAACGAAGTATTCATTACATAGTTTTTTTCGACCTAATAAAACACTATTGAAAAGAAAATTGAAAGTTTAATGCAAACATTACGTCTTGACAAGGTTTATAATAATAATAAGCACTTATTTTCGACCTGAAGATCATGATTTAGTATCTCAGAAACATTTGAAACTATAATAGGGATATGTTTTTAATAGAACTGTTGTAAATATAACCATACTTTTTTAAGTATGTTTTATCTGAAAGTTTTTTTTTTTTTTTTTTTTTTTTTTTTTTTTAATAATAGAACAAATTTATGAATAGGTAAGATGAAAATACCTAAGTTTATGTTACGTTTTTCATCCAGACTAATATGGAATGTGCATGGCGATACTGCGTAATTGACTATAAATGATTTTTTAAAATGGGAATTATTTTAATAAAAATTTTGAAGATGTGATACTTTTTATAATTTTAACAAAAATTAATTTAAAATTGAAAAAAACAACAAAACCAAAACAGGTCTTTTGGTTTTTATTCCACTTTTACCTAATTTTATCCATTGTTGATCTACCTACTATATTGACAATATTGCAAATGTTGATAATATTGTGTATTATTTTCTAAGAGTTTTAAAGATCTTTTTTCATATGTAGGTGGTGTCTAGTAAAGTTGTGGCAAAGAAGGGAGCTAACAAGGATGGCTTATCTGAACGATTATTGTTGGACTTCTTAGCCCAAATCAAGAATGTAGTTCAAGTTAATATCAATTCTACACATGATAATAATAAACCTTAATAAAGTTATCAAGGAAGGCCAGATATCGATCAGTATGCTGAACTTCAAAATAACCAATAATCACGGTATTCAATCTCTAAAATATCTAACAACTAATAATATTAACCAACAGATTTTCATTCATTTCCACTTATTTATGTATATTGTTTGAAAATAAAAGATTTGTTCAAAACCTATGTAGGAATAAATATCTCATAAATACGATTATTAAAATCTTTGTTTTTAATGAACCTATTTGGGAAGAATGTTTATTCATGTTTTATTTTCAAACACTTTACAAGTCAGTATAAATATTTATGTATACTTATATATTAAATATATATTAAATAGTGTCAAATTAATAATAATGTAAATGAAGTTCTATTTAAAATGTTAATAGTCTGTTCTTCTTATCTGTAAAAACGTAATAAAAATAATAAAAATTAAGATATCAACAAAATGCAGTTTTATTTATAAAATATTTTACATATCAGGCTTTTCCAGTTACTGTTTCTGTTTATTTTAAGAAAATTCTTTATTTGGGAGTGATTAAATAATGTTTGTTGTAGAAATATCTGAAAAATAATAGTTAATAATATAAATAAGTTGAAATCAATTTATTTTGAGAAACACAGACATATACGTTTACTACAGCCAACGTATTTAAATAGGCTAAACGTATCACTTCAATATACCACACATTTGTTATCGCAAATGATAGTTAAATTTAAATCTTTTGGTACAAACAGAAAGAAAATTTAGTAAAAATCAATTGTAATAACTATTTACTAATTTTATTATTAGGACTTTCATGAATATTTATATTTCATTTATATTTCATTAACAATAATAGTGGCTGGACAAGAGAAAACGAATTTAACAAATCGATATGCATGCTCGTGCCACTTTCGAAGCGTGAGTTTAAATAAATAGGTAATATAAAAAAAAATATGAATATTTTACGTGGAGCATAGCCATGAAACATGAAGGTCCATCCACAAATAATAATTTTTCATTGCTAAATATTTCAAGAGAAATAAATTGTTTTAATTATTTAGATATGCTGGATCAGTGGCATAGATTCATTTTACTCATTATACGTAAATCATATGTGAGTTATGTTTACATATAATTCCCTTAACAGACCGCCAATACTTTTCTCACATACGTTGAAGATATTTAACAAAAACTAGCGCTAAAATTCATCTGGTTAAAGGGTCTACAGGACATGACAACTTTAGATATGCCAAATGATTGAATAGTTAGAATGAAGCTTTAATGTTACAAATTATTTTTAACTACAAATTTATAATCAAATTAAAATCTCGGAATGTGACTGCGGAAACCACGGAGCTGTAAGGAAACACATTTTAATTCAATATAGTATCATATTTACTTCATAAATATAAACTTTATCCATGTCAGAAGCATGCAGTTTAATATTAGATAGAATAATTTATAAAAAGTGGTTAATGATCGATTTTACTATCGAAACAAATAGTAATTACAAACTTTTTATTAAAGATTAAAAAAATACACGAAACATATTGGGGATTTATTTCTGACTTTACCAATGTATTTTTATTGACAATTTATGAATTATTTCATATTCAAGAATGGAGTTCTAGATTGTTTTTGTTGAGCTACACTAAACAAAATGGTAAGTTATTAGCAATTAGGGAAAGTCCGCTGAATATAATATTTCAATTAGTAAAATACCAATTATAAATTTATAAATTTGTAATAAAAAAAAAAAAAAAATACATGAGGTTGTCGTAACAAACAAGGTGTTATAATAATTATCTAATAATAAATCCACGTGTACACAAGATATTTAACAAATTCAATTTCTTCGTTTTAATTACAACGTCTAGTGCCTGATGTGAATGTTAAATTCTCCACCTTATCTGTTAATTATCATCTTCTTTTGCATACCACAAAAAAGACTAGAGAGTTGAGTTCGTTATGAATTAATTGAAACAATAAAATATTTCTCATAGTATGATTTACACGTGCCAGACAAAACGTTCATAGACAATTTTCAAATAGCTAAAAATATCTAAAACAGCGTTTCTCTTCAGTATTTGTTTTTATTGTCCTTTATTTTTATAATTTATATTTATTTTCTCTATAAGATTTAATTAAATCTAGTTGTAGATCTAAGAAATACAACGATTTAATTGCAAAATACTTGAGGATTAAATTGCAAAAAACATGAAACGCAATAAACGTTGAACACGATAAAAACGTGTAAAAATCTAAACGTATTTCATGAGCTTGTTTTTCATTCTAATCTTCATAGATGATTATACCATGGGTATAAACAACTGTAAATTCGTTAAATAGTGTATTATTTAATATCTAATTTAATATCTACAATAACCACCCCTAAAAATAACACATCTACTAACCGCTTAAACACTGTAAATGAAATCATAATTCTAAATTTTGTTTCAATCGATTGATAAGTTTTGCTATTTTTTTAAACAGAATTAACATATTACATATATGTAGAAATGTTAAAAAATATATTTGTATTGCAATAAATGTCTTGAAGAAAAACCATAGGAGTTTTATTAAATTGTTTAGTCAGATTCAAAGATCTTCCATGATAATACGTTCATAACCTACTCTGCCACTTTTCTTTAATATAAATTGAAGCAGTTGTGTTTCGCTTTGATGGCTTATTTTCAAAAGACTTAAATTTAGACCATCATCATCTAAGCAAATAATTACTTTTCGAAATTACGGATTAAACTGCTTAAATGTGTTAAATGACAATAATAATAATAGAGTAAAACAATAAATAATCTACTATCACAAGAAAGAATAAGTTACGTATTTCAAAATTAATTTCAATGTTTTTAGTGCTGTTAGGTTTTTTATCTTGAACTAGTATTGATGGCCTTAATCAATATAACTTTACAATTTGCGATAATCATTACCTCTTTCCCTAAACCAAACAATAATTTTATACTTTAAACTATATTGAGCAGTTGAGGAGTTGAGCACGCAAGTTGAAGAAAGAATTAAATGAAAGCAACTCCAAATGGGTGATTTGAATATATGAATATTCAAAATAATATCATACTTAAATTACATTTTAACATCAAAATAATTAACTGTAATGAGGTCATTAACTATACATCAACATTTCATAACCTTAAAATGTTGTTAACTACAAAATATAATTCGATTTTTTGAAGTATTATAAAATAAAAGTGTATATTATCCTATGAAATAAGTATTATATATAACTAACATACAAGATTCAATTCAAATAATTTCTCCAATAATATATAACAAAATACAATAGTCTCACAACATAAGATTATTGCCATGCATTTACTATAAGGTTCAGTATTTACATTATATGTATTAAAGTTGTATATTTATTTGGATGTCTCATTGAATAGAGAAATTATTTCCACTAACTTGTCCTTTCATATTAGCTTAATTTTGTTTACAAATACAACGATTTAAAAATACTGTAATAAAACTATTTTTTTTCCAGTCCAGTACAAAATTGTGTCAATATTAAACGCGATTAATAAATGATAGTGTAACAATACATGACGAAAATTATGGATAGCAGTAACAATATACAACTTATTTCTTTGGACACAATATGTATGGTGATGTGTTAGACACGAGAGTTGTGTTATTAATAATTAGTTTTAGGTTATTTACTTTTTAATAGTCAGACAAAAAATCGCCTTTTGATCTATAGACTTATCGGTTTCAACATATTTAACATGACATTTTCAAATAATAGACCTAATACAAACATTTAACGACATCTTGGAAAATTGTATTTGACCAGCATGTTCTGCAATATGATATATTATAACATTTATATATTAAAGTACTTGTGAATAAAACTATTGTATAAAAAAAACATAAACGTTTATTTTATGAACACAGGTCTTGAAATTTTAGAAATAAACCACTTTAACGTAAGGATTCCTCTCTTTGTAGTTCAATTGTTGTACTTGTACTGTTAACTTGTAATATATATATATATATATATATATATATATATATATAAACATTTAAATTAATTCATTATCGTGTTTAACCATAAAAAAGCCTTTTTTTAAATAACCTTGGTTTGGATTTTCATATTTTTCGATTTCTCGAAATTAGTTTGTTTTTTCTTAAATTACGGTACTTATATCTCTAACACTATTTGAGATATTGAACTGAACTTGTTATAGGTGTGTCTTTATGTAATATCTACCTTCCGTACTATAATTATTGTAGTTTAATAAAAATTGTCTGTAAGAAAAAAAAATACAATTAATTATTATGGAAATTACCTCACACAAATTAAAGAATTATTTTGAAAATTGGCTACTTTAATATTCACTTAATAATTTATTTTTTCTAGTAATGTAACACTAGTATGAACAGGTTAGCAAGGATACGAAATTCCAAAACACTATCTTTAACAGTGTATGCGTAAAATGTACCTAAATAATAATAATATAACATTGGTACTTGCACTCCCATATAATGTAACATATATTTGGATACTGGGTGTACACTGATACCAGTCAGGCCTATACTAAAAATTGAGAATAAGTTGCCAATTGAGATACAAAGATATGAATTATTGTATTTTAAAAAGTAAATAACATTTCAATATTTTACTTATTATTGAATTTTTTTTGTAAAATGATTTCGTGTAGTAATAGGTTCGGGTAAACGTGTACATGTAGTTTTCCCAACTTACAGGCAACAACCACTTTTATTTTATTTTTTATGTACACTGCGAACATAATTGATTTTAAATTTGTAAATGATACAGTAATGAACCGGCATGAAATTCATAATTAATAGCAAACAACAAGTTTGTGATATATTAATAATCATATGGAGCAACTTCATTACCTCTTGTAAAAATTCTACGCTAGTGAAATATAATAATGTAAAATACTGCAGTACTTGTAATGCTGTTATAGATGGTAATAAAATATAATTTATGGTTTTCATTTGATACTAGAGAAATATTGTGACATTATAGTGAAGAAACGTGGCTATAAATCAACAAACGCAAGCATTGGCAACGTAAAGTGCTAAAATTGTGACCATGTACTCTCCAAAATACTGGTTTGGTAAAATGCCTATCGTTTATAATACTGATATATTACAGTTAATGTTATAAGTGGTTTTTCGAATAAATTCGAGCAAATATTGTTCTTTTATACATTGAACAACTTGTTCAGCTAAAGTTGTCGTGGTTTACGTTTAGTAAATATAATAAATCAAAATAAAAGGTTTTTTTTTTTTTTTAACATACCCCGTTTTTAAAACGGACTAATAAGTATAAAATATTTTTTCCTTACCCTTCTACTATTTTGATGAAGGATTTTTAGTGGATATGGATAAATTTTGAATACTATGAAAGAAAAACGTGGGGCGCATGCAATCTATGATAGTTAAAGAGGAGTAAATAAGAAATTACAGTGAATCTCATTTCGATTCACTGAAATTAGCTATGAATTCATCCGGATTAACTACTTGTATTATTTACTGGCTGCGCCCCACGTTTTTCTCTCCAAGTTTTCCAAAGGTATCCATAGCCACTAACAATCCTCACTCAAATTAAAGGAGGGTCATTGAAAATTATTTTATTCATTTTATTCCGTTTTAAAACGTTGTATGTTAAAAAAAGATTGATTTATTATTTTCTGTTTTTTAGTCTTATATCCGAATGAAAGATATCAATCGGTTTTGTATATATTGATGAGACTATGACAGTGACATATATATGAAATTCCCAATTCATTTCACATCCTGTTTACCTACAAATATCTGTAATTCAAAATATTACCTCTTATTACCTTTGTTTAAACTAATGTAGAGACACGAAACCAACTGAATATTGTATTGTCATCCAATTCTGACCTATGCTAGCTCATCGGGAAGTTAGTTTAAATTCGATTGCAAAATTCCACCAGGAAAGACAGACAGATATGACGGAAACCGAACTAATAAAAACGTGGTAGACTGACAAACATTTTAATACGAGATGGAATACGCACAATATTTGTTTTTATAACATTGCTTTGAGTAATACATTAGAGCTTTAATTTGAAATATTATGCAATTTATATATATATACAACTACATTTATTCGCTATAATATAATTATGGCATTTTTTTATTTTTTTTAATTAAAACTTTTTGTAGGCCTAGTTCATTTTCTTTGCAAAAACGAATAAATTAAACCAAATTTACAAATAAAGGTATTTGAATGAACGGACTGTGATCGGATAAAAGCATATTCTCCTCACAACTTGTCAACATGTTATCTTTGGAAATGAATCTGATTATGTTACTTAGGCACACAGTTAACGTAGAGAAATGCATATTTTGTCCTCAGATAGTACAGATTTATTTTCTATCTTTATGAGTAATATTTTAAGTCGTTTTTTTACCATTTCAAGGGAACTTGACATTACCACTGTATTAGAACTTATCGTAATAAAAAACGCTAAATTTTACTTAATTTAGAACTAATGTACTAAAATCTTCTTTTTTATTTTATTCAATACATATATAGTTTACATAGTTTATATATATATATATATATTACAACATTTTAAATCAAATATCAATAATAATTATTCGTTTTTTATCTGTATATTACCAAACCATAAAACGTCTAAGTTTATATTCTCTCTAAATCAAACTATTGATGCCATTGTTTATAGTGATTTAACACAGTTAAAAATAGTGTCTTTAACAGTATTTTTGGTAATTTGTTAAAAATTGTGTTATAAAATTAAAACAGGTCTGAACTGTAACCATGTGTCATTTTGAAAATTTGGTTAATTCTTATTCAACATTTTTATATAAAAATGAAATTCTTGAAAAGAAAGCACATAAAAAAAAAATTTTTTAATGAATAATTTCATCCTATATACATTTCGTTTATTTTAAACAGTTTACATTCAATGTCAAACACACCTCGTAAAAGATAATATTGTATTATTTGTTAGAATATATAACAAACTCAACACTTGAGACTTCTCCGTGCTTTGCATAAAAAGATGTTAATTAACAGATAAAGTGGAGACTTTAACACTCGGGTCACGCACCTTGAATATACATTATACGCGGCAAAGATTGCGTACACTGGGTTATACCATGCGAATGAGCAATGACATGATTAAATCTATCTGTCAGCACAACACTAATTGTAGTATGTCTGTAATTTTAAACAACTACTAAAATAGGACTTCATTTTACAATAGTGTTCATTTTACATTAATAGGATAAATTTCATTAAAGTGTGAACTATTACTAACAATAAGTGTAACAATTACAAATTAGTATTCAGTTTTAAAACTAATTAAATATTTTAGATAATCAATTAAACAATAAAACATACCTAATAAAAACACACAATAGTGTATAGATTCTACAATTTTATTAATAGTTTCTACCTTTTGTTCGCCAGTTAATTTATTGCTAGCAATTGGTATATATATGGTCGAAAAACCTTATAAAATTGTAAAATTTACAAAATAATGTATTCGTATTTCATTTAGATGGAGTTTTATCTTCGGTTTTATTAAATAGTATAAATTTAATAAACAATGTACATTTAATTAATCTAATCCAAATGGTAAAAGTATTGACTTGTTTTTAATATTTATTATTAATCAATCATTACGAACCATTCCTTATTTATTCAGTTATATTTATTTTAAGATATTTATAAAAAATGCAAAAAAACAAAGAGAAAAGCAAAACCCAATCAATAAAATGGTATTATATAATTGTATATATTTATATTATTTCTTTGGAATTGTGTACATATAGTCCTAAAAAAAATATTAAGAATTCGGTAAGCTTTTAATAATACACACGTTAGTTATTGGTAAGAAAATTTCCCCCTATTAATAAAAAAAGTGTTTGGTAAAACATCAGAACTTTACGTAAAAAATGATCATTAATTTATATGTAGTTCATTCTATTTTACAATTCCTTACTAAATGTTGAGGAGTTATTTTGTTATTATTTAAGTTATAATAATTCGTTTACGATAAAATAGAAACGTATCACTTTATACTGTTTTTACATAATTTTAGATATGAATAATCTAAGTCTTAGTATGATGTCTATTTCGAGATTTATTGATATAAGATCATTTGCTCTCTTTTATATAGGATAAATTTATTTCATCGAAACCATCAGAACTAATGTATGCATTTAAATTCACTATCATAAATTTATAGAATAAAAAAAAAGTTAATTAAATATTTATCACTTATTCAATATGCATTTATGTTCCTAAATATCTATTATTGAAGATTTTGAATATACATTGTCTCAATTTCAAAGTAATATTAAATTCGTACATTATACGATAAATACTGCATATTCGGATTTAGTTTAGCATTTTAAAAATAATATTTCAACGTACAAAAAATATAGTGTGTTATTGATGGAACGAACTGTAAAAATGGAAGTACATAATTACTATTAATAAATAGTATGACTAATGGGCTTAAGTGCTGTTGTTGAAAAGGATAAATAAATATACCACTAACAAATATATTTGTTAGTAGTATATTCTTCTACAACATATTCTTTTTGTTAATCAAATATAGGTTATACTTTTCGATAAACAATTTCATTCGACGTCAACGTAATAGAAATTTAATAAAATAAAAATGAATCTAGTTTGTCTATAATAAAATAATATTCCCTATCAACATTTCAGGTAAGATAGTTACAATATATAAACACTTAAGTAACTCAAATAATTTATTGATAATACTAAACTACAATTTAAAATTAGATGATCCAAGAGTTTATTACATAAAATTAATAATTTAAGAAAGTAATATGTAACTATAGTTTACCTAAATTTACATAATTAACTAATTTAAATAAACATTGATTTAAATACTCTTATATTGAATACATTTTAAAGGTTGTACACTAGAACGCATAAAAACAATTTTCGAGTAATATTCAACTATTACTGTTTTATTTCAACTAAGTTTATTACTAAATAATACAAAGTTGTTTCAAAATATCTTCTTCATTTTACTTTGCGTAAAATACTTTAAAGAAGAGAACAGTGAGTTAGAGCCAAGGCGTGATAAACCGTTCGTGTAAATTTAATAAGGAGAAAGATACCAACTCAATGTTGTAGAAATAGCGTTTGGTACAACCGAAGATAGAGACTGTACATTTTAGGAAACGTAAGTTTTAAGATTTAGTACGATATACCGGGACAAAATATATCATAGTTATAAAATAAATATGTTTTAAATATATCCAACAGGTTTTAATATTCAAAAGTAAATATACTGTACATATTATATTTATAAATACTATATATAACGCGTGTTCAAAAAGTCTGGAAACCCCTTAATATTAATTTTATTAATAAACGCCGAGCAATGAAACTCTAGGATTACGTCCTCACTGTAGTTACCGACTTTTTGCTCATTTTAACTTTTTTTTTCACTTTGGGGAGACGTTCTGTGGAGGAAGTCTAAAAAATCTTAAATGTAAGCATAGGTCGAATTATACCTCATTTTAAAGGTCTTTGTTAGAGGAACACATTGCCGCAATTCCGACTGAAAAATGTGTGGGTGTGTGTGTGTGTGTGGGGGGGGGTGTTTGTCATTATAAATTTGTTTCATTTAATTAATTCAAAATTCCTTTGTTAATCGGAAAGTGTATTTGTGACCGATAATTTATTATTTTTAAATATATTTTTAACGTTTTTTGACAATTTAAGCTAATTTCGATAAATAGCAAAATTTTTTAAAGGGCTTGGTATGTTTTAGGCATAGAAAATATATTTTTAATATGATGATTTTATGTTGTAGGAAATAGTTTTCTTTGAAATTACATTTATTAAATGTCTTAATATTTAAAACTTTAAAAATTGGTTTCTTTAACTTATTACTCTTTATTATATTACACAAAACTTAAAATTAAAAACAAAAAATACTTAAATCGTAAATAAAATTTTAGAGAATGAAAATATTATTTACGAGAGTTATATCAAGGGAGAGAATCTACTATATAGTGGTAAATAATTGCGTTTGTTTTTTACAACTATCCTTCAATCGTGTATATTTCAAAATGTTTTATAAAAACTTTAGTTATGTTGCCACAAATATTTTTAGCTGAATTTTGGGAGAAAGCAAAACTTGTTAAATTACAAAATATTACTTAGCAATGTAAAATCCGCTTTCTAATATTGAATTATAAATTATTTAATTAGTTTTCTTAGAAAAAAACTTACCAAACTAAACATAAAACTACTTAAAAACCAAATGTTCGTAACTATACCTCTGCAGTGTTTTATAATTAATTATAGAAACACATAATTGTAACGTCGTAATTTTTATATTTGTTTTCCTAATTGAGGTTGATAACAGTTATGTTAGAGACTTATATTGTATAAGAAACAAAACATTAATTATTGTATATTATTTGTAAAATAATTTTGACATAGACCAGTTCATTGGCGCTTTAAGGTATAAATTTATTTTATTTAACTTTTTAACTAATTTTATTTATATCTATTCTTAAATTAATATCTTTTTAAAAGCCGATTTTTTTTTGTTTCTTAACATACAATAAGTCATCAATTTCATTTCTTTAAATAATTTCAAATGAATATATTTTTTGTGTGTTATGTTTGTACAAATCATCTAAGTAAAGACATAATATATTGATTTAAAAGTGAATATTGATCAATGCACTGCTTTTCCTCTAACACTCTTAGAAATGTCATTCACGTATTATTATTTCCCTAAAAGTTGTTCCTATTACTCTTAGTTGAATTAATCTTTTCGATTTTAATTATTTATTTTTCCTATAGTGGTTGGAATTACGAATGACTTCAATTATTATGATTTGTACATGTTTCAGAACAAGTGAAGAAGGTACTATACTTACTTATATGGATAATATAAAATTTTGTTTTCTAAAGTGATGATTTAATAGATATCTTCAAATATTGCCTTTCAATAAGGAATATTACCTTAATTTCGGTTCAAAAATTCAATATATTTATTTTTTCTTATAATTAAAAACCACAATTTTAGTACCTTAAATTCTAAAACCTGTTATATTAGCAATGATTATATTTATTTAAAACATTTATTACATTTTCTTTTAAAATAGTGTTTTGTGTGTGTTGTAATAACTTTAATTAAGTTTAAACTTCGATTATTAATATAAATAAAAATTACAATTTGCAAATATTAATGGTCTTGTATATACAGGAAAGAAATATGCATGTAATTATATTGTATTGAAATTTTAAACTAATAAAACAAATCGTATTCAATGTAATAAATCAGTCAATGAGTTGTTTCGCAAAGAAGCTTGGTTCTCACATAAAAGCATATTGTTGAAAAAAATGTACATACATCATCTTAAATTTGAAACATTAAAAAAAATATTTATATTCCGAAATTTATGACCAAATCAGGTTCGATTTTTTTAAATGTATAAATGTCACATTTTTTACTTCTAAATCTATTTTATATCGCCTTCCATATCTTATGTGCCAAAACTAATATCATGAATACAAAATTAATGCAGTCTAGACTACTACTAAAGATGGATACAGCAATATTTATGCTAAATGTCTCCCAATATAAAGACTTACAACTATATCTCTAATTTATTAATTATAATATTCTATGAAATTCAGTAACATAAAATTAAATAACTGTGCAATTAAACTTTAGCAACTGAATACTTGAGTTACTGGTATTTCAGTCATCGATTTACGACCCACCTAATTCCAACCGCATTTCATTTGAATACTAATTATTATTAATGATTATACACTCATTCATACGGCATTTTAAACCTCATTCAACAACGTTAAGGGTTATTGTTCTCAATTATTTAGGTCTACTTATCGTAATGTTAGGATTTATTGATTTTAATTCACTTGTAAAGCAAAAACAAAGTTACGGAAAAAAACAGAGATTTCCACTGTTATTCTTGATAGGATGGAGATGCATATACTCACATTCAGTTCAGTTAGATTTCCTACGGTCAACGATTCAATGTAAAAACAATAACCACTAACCAACGTTAATATCTTTATTACCATCATCAAAACAGCAACCAGCAATTCACATTTATTCAAATTACACACATTTAATTAGTTGTAAAATTAAAGTTAACTGCTACCAAAATGTCTAAACATGAAGGAAATAATTGTTAAAACATGACATTACGTTTTACGGTTTACTGACATGTACATTACGCTTTATTGTTATAATGTACCCATGGAGTCAGTCACTAAATTGTTGCCCTAATGTTCCAATGCAGCAGTTGGGCAAATATATCTGTAATCTATCTTATATCCGTTTTTATGACCTAAGTTATTTTGTCTTAGAATGTGTTATGATAAATTTTCTTTTACGCTATATTCCATTTTTGTATTTTTATTTTTCTCAGTATATTTTTGAACATACACTAATGTATTATCTCTAGTTGGTTAATTATTACTATTTTTAATGTTACCCGTCCTCCATTTACAACAGTAACAGACTTCATGAAATGTATTCGTCTCCGTTCAAATTATTTGAATGATACAAATATTAAAAGATATATAAAGAGTATAACTTTAGAAATATTGTTTATTTTCTGGAAGTTTGGGTGTACAAGACAATATTCCTTTTGTATGGTGTATTTCATAAAATTTAAAAATAATACAAATATTCTTAAATGATATACACAAAATAATTTATTTTATCTTTTTTTTTAACAATTTACTTTCATTAGATTTATTAAAAGGATTAATATAGTGCAATCGATATAGCTTATTATATTTATTCTTATTATATTATTAAATTTATAATTAATCGATATAATTAATTAAATTATTGCAGTTGCGTCTGAAACAGGGTGTGATTTATTCATTTTAATACAGATTTGTAAACCATAAATTATATAATATAATTCATAATACACACTACATAATACTTTCATAATACATTTATTTATGATAATTCATATAAAAATCAAAGTTCATTTCTTAGGTTTTTGGAAACAAATTTCATTGTCATTATTCTGTTTAGCCTACTATGAAATGTATACTAAAATAAACAAAAATTATATTTCTATTATTATGTACTTTTATGTTTAATGATGGATTTTATCATAAGAAAAAACTCGATGATGTGGGTGGTGCATATTACATGTATTTTTATCCACTAGGGAACAGCAGTACGTGCACATGAATAAACGTTCTTTTCAAGATAAATGATGTAAACTTATGTTGCTTATAAATATAAAAACATAAAATATATATTACAACCGACTTGTATAAGTAAGTGGATTCATAAACTTGTGAAATCGATAAGTGGATTTAAAAAGATGGATTAATATTAAACTTATTCCTTTTGCTTGTGGGCACCGCTGTAATATCAGTTACGAAGATACAAAATCTAAAACAAAGTGGTTATACATATTTACATTGTTGTCTTTGGATAAGAAATTATTTTCATAAAAGAAGTCAAAATTTACCAATAATGACTATTACTTCGCTGTTTTGCTGATCAACCAACAAAAACCAACTCGTTCTGTGTTAAGTCCTATAATATGTGTTTGAACATTATTATTCGTCATGAAATTACAATGATTATGTATTATGACATAAGGAGTTATTAGCACTTATTATAAGCCACACGTTGTGCGACCAAATATAACATAAGTGAAGCTTTGCTATATTTATTTACTTTACTCTACTAATTTGCCTCTACGTTGGAGCGACAAATATAACATAAGCGTTATAAACAATTATATTTAATACTCATTAACAACAACATTTACCTTTTAATAAAATCTTCAGTTTAATTTAGCATGAATTAAAATTTAGAACATGTACATCAATCTATTTCAAATCTTACTTAACTAGATCATTCATTCCTCAATCATTCCTCATATTAATTTATTTATAACAATTTGGTTCTTTTACTTCTAATTTACTTTTTTAAGAATATTCAAGGCATTTTTTTGCTGTCTTATCCTTGAATATTAATACAACAAAATTTATCTCAAACTTGACTTAAATTAGAATGAATTTATGAATTGATTCTAATATTATAATACAAAATTACTTTATTTTCTAACATTAACTATTAATTGATTATTCAAATTATTAGCTCCTTTTTAGAATTGTATTATATTTTCCTTTACCAATTGATTTTACTTTACATTTAAATTATTATCTTTTATAGGCTAGCTCAGTTTACATTTATTTAACAAAAAACACAATCTCCTATCTCGGGTCAATAGGTTCTTTTAATGGCTCAATTGAAAGTGAAATTTATTATGATGAATTTAAATAATTAACAAGATTTTGTACTTATCAAGGGTGGTCCTTTCGATCGGTCGATCTGCACTTTTTCACTACACAAAAAAAACTATAATTGACTCTTTCTTTTTTTAAAACACCACACTGCTCAAAAACACTTTTTTCTGTGAATTATCCCTTCTCTCGCTCTCTTGGTTGATCCAATTTCCAGCTCCCCTCTTCTGCGATGATGATAACACCTTGGCACTGTCGATCGAACTCCTTTTCTTTATCTGATTTAAAAAAACTCCACAAGACTTCTAATCTGCAATTCTTACTGTTAATTATATCTTCTTTTCTTTTACTTTACTTTAAATTAAAATTATTAAACCTTTCTAAATTAGCTCGGAGACGTCTTGTCTCTTTCTTCAATTTTGATGAAACTTTATCGACCACAGAGCAGACACTCTGTCCCTACAACCTTCCTTCAACGACTTCCTCTTCTTTCCAAACCCCGGTCCCTGTAAAACTCTCTCCCTTCTTCGGAACACGAGTTTCACGCCCTGTTCGCTGATTCGTTTATTTTCCCTAACTTTCTCAACATGTGTCCTTTTTCGCTTCTTAGTGGTCGTTTTAAATCTTGTCCGTTGGTTTTTTTAAGCGTGAGATCGTATTCGATTGGTCGAACTACTTTCTCCTTTCCGTTTTGTGTTTTTTGAAGCACCGTTAGACTTTCTACTCGGTGTTCCGTTAGGACGCTGGCTTTCCCTTCGATTTCTCTGTTTTTTATATAAAAAACTCTGCGCTCCCCTAAGATCCCGTTATAGTCTTTATTTTAATGTAGCCCATGTGTTTTCTCCAAGGTTGTAGAAATCCTGGTTCTATTGTAACTGACACGTACACTTTTAACTGCAAGCAACAGCTGTCGTCTCCCTTCATTTATTTAATATTTTTAAATTTTTTTCATATTTATTATTATTTTATAAGTTAATTTAAATTTTAGTTTTTTTTTTATAAGTAATTTTAAATTTTAGTTTTTTATAAGTTATTTTAATTATTTAATATTAGATGTCATGATATTAATTGTTTATCTAGGTGATATTATGATATCGTTACAGTATGTTGTCTGACATTTCAATAAAAAATCATGAAACCGAAGCACGTGAGTATGTAATAACTCTGGATGAAGATTTCGTAATTGCAACGTAATCTTGTATTTATTGTACAATTAATGTTATCTTTAAATCTGTGATTGATACTTCCACAAATATTTCATGTAACAGTTACTATATTATGAATAATGAAAAATTAAGTTATTACACTTTTTACAATATTTACAGAGCAATTCTTACATAAGTTTCACCAAGGGAATATACCTTTAATTAGACTAAATAAAGTTTATGCATAGCAGATGTAACAGTCCCCGTCACTAGCTAGTTCTTTAACGGAGGGAAGGGTTTAATTCTGTACCTGGAAAAGCCAAGGAAAGCAATCCTTAATACATACCGTTAAGAGTACAATAATGAGTTGAATAGTTTAATATAATAATTAGAATTACAGCATATGCGAACGGCTGTAAGCATAAATAACATGGTCCTTGTAAAAGTGAAATGGACGTAATAATATGTCTAATTAAAGATTTCTTTTTTAAATTATTTAGACAATATTAATTAGATTGTAAAATAAAGAAATTTAAAATTAAGTTAACCTACACTTTGTTTCTTGTTTATTTTGTTTAGCTGAAACCATCTCCAATTTAATATTATTTTTCTCTGAAAACATTAAAATAAACTTATTCTCATTTATTATTATTATTATTTTTTACTTTAATGACATTCAAAATAAACCAATCAATAAATGTTAATAAAAAAAGTTTTTAATTTTATAAAAGTGAAGAAGAATCTTTATACATTTTACGTTTTATTTAAAAGAAAAATTTTACCCCAAATTAACTCTGAAGAATGACAAACAGAGACAGAAAAACGGCAATATTTCTCTCGGGGACAAGGTACTCAAAAAATTTATTTTCTAAGATTTTTTTTTATATTTATTATTGTAGACTAGTTCATTCTGAACAATTTGATACCACTTCCATATTTTTAGGTTAACTGTAAAATAAATTAATTAATTATTTTTGTATCTCTTACAGACTAAAAACGGAGCGCTAGCACTAATAATCAGCCCCTATTTTGTTTTGCATGTGTTAGGGGCCTATAGATGTTTCATACATATTATGTTTTATACATTATTATGCTATGCTTATCTATCACACAAATCTTATGTGTATGTTTGCTAACCTGCTTTACTGGAAATAACCAACCAGCAACTTTACTGTTTTACCCAAAAGAATGGGTTCCCGTCTCCGCAAATTGTGTAAAAAAACAGGAAAACTTTGTGATGGTAAGCCTTTAGGCGGAAAAAACAGGCTTACGGCAAGTGAAATAGATACTATACAGTCATATTATGGGAATTCAATAAAAGATAACTGTGAAGATCTTTTAGAAATGAAAAAAGCCATTTGGGCCATTTTTTTTCACAAAATGTCTACAGACGAAAGTCCAAAGCACAATTTGTGTCCAGAAGGGGAAAGTTCTTGGTGTGGATTCAACCGATCCAAAATAACGAATGAAAAGTATTCTCACAAACATTCTCTTCCTGAAGTAGTGCTAAATAAGATTAAACCTGTTTTTACAGATCTGTCCAACAACACACTTTTGAGTCGCTGTACTCTAGGACTTACTCAAAACCCAAAAGAGTCTTTCAACGCGTTGATTTGGAAGCGAGTACCAAAGACTGTATTTGTAGGTATTACAACAATAAAATTTGATGTTTATGATGCTGTAATTTCGTTCAACAAAGGTGTGATTGGGAAAGTGGATGTGTTAAAAGCTCTTGGACTAAAACACAGTGAATATTGTAGTTTACGACTTCAGCTTGTTGATAGGAAAAGAGTGCTCGAAGCTGAAAAGAAGGTTCAGGATGTCCAAAAAAAGAAGAGGAAACAAAAAAGAATGGCCAAGAGGAAGAAAGAAGAGAAGGACAAACACAAGGACTATGATCCTGGCATGTTTTAAATTGTTGTAGGCTTTAAAGTGTAATTAAACTTTATTTTGAACTTAATTTTTTTCTGAAAAATCCACTTTTTTATTACTTAAGTGCAATTTTCTCAGAAGCCTCTGTAGATAGGGACCTCAAATTTTTACCAAATGTTTGTCACATGTACCCAAATATGCTGAACTAGGATTATTTCAAAATATTGATAAATAAAAAATTCAATAAATATATTAACCGAAAGTTTTTATTTTTTATTTAATCTTTTTTAAAAATTCAGAAAAGTTATTTTAAATTTACAGATTAAAAAGATCCTGTTTCCATGTATACACAAGGGTTATGAAAATAAGGTGTCAAAATTTGAAAAGTCAACATTGGATAGTTTCTGAGAAAAATGCACCTAAAAATGGTAAAAATAGCATTGCTAGGATACGGAGTACCTTGTCCCCTTTTCGCTATACTCTATAGCTTCATTTGTTGGAGCTCTAAACAAGTTTTCATTATTACCTCTTACTTTACATTAATTACGATAACCGTAATATTGTATTGTAAATAACTGTTATATTACATCATTTTAAAGTTTAAAATAAATAAAATGCTTATATGTAAATAAAATAAATGATATTGCAAACTAACAAAAGCATTAGAATAATATTATAAAGAAAATCCTCATATTTCTTTGACTAAAACGGAGATTTTATTTTTATTCCCACACTGTTAGAAAAACAATAGTGAACTTATCTATAAAATTTCATGAATCATTTACGTATATATGTTTCTTATTTGTTAGATTTGAGGAAACATTTTAGAAATCGTGTAATCCAAAATCATAAAAAACTTTTTCCGAAAAATATTGAAAAATGGTTCGTCCTAATAAACCTTTAATGTTAAAATTTTCGTAAATACCTGTCATAAAGAAAAAAACAAATTTAAATTTTCGTAGTCAATTGATTTTCTTTCAAATTTATTTACTTCTTACCGATAGGTAAAATACAATAAATAATAGCATTTTTACTCTTTTAAATATTATTTGTTAGTTAATGGATTGTATATTAATGATGATTATAAAACCTAACTTCATAACTAATAATCTAACTTCATGCTAATACTTGTTGTTATGTTGTTATTTCACGATACTGTTGATGATTAATGATACAAACTTTGACAAGCACGATCTACTTCTTTATTTAACCAACTTTACTCTAAGAAAACGTTAAGTAGATTCCTGTCTATATTATTTACACGCTTTCTAAATAAAAATAATAATTTTTATGTTTTTTTAATTAGTAATTTATATAATTTACAATAGTTGTATTAGTTATTTTTCTTTGAGTGAAATAAAATAGAATTTCTGTAGGAAAACAGGGATCTCGCATATCAGAAAACATATCCACCGTTGTCAATGTGTAATATGAGAAATCTTATTATCAGTTTAGAACTACATATGCAGTATTCATTGAATTAAATGAATAACTTTAGTACAATATATCAAAATCAATATCTCTTCTTAGATATTATATAAGTCACATACAAAAGGTATTACAAAATTACTCGTGGGACATTTAAAGATATCGAAAACAAAGAAAGTTTGTTCTAATAATTATTAAATATTCTTTTTTAGAATTTATTTTAATGGTGAATTTAGGTTCCATGACATATAATATGAATGAAATAAGTAATAGTAAAAGAAATAACTGTAATATATATATATATATATATATATATATATATATATATATATATATATATATATATATATATATATATATATATATATATATATATGTGTGTGTGTGTGTGTGTGTATGTGTGTGTGTAACGTTATATACTTAAATTACATGTTTTGACGTTTTATGTATGGTGTTTTCTCACATGACTTAGCCTTATGAGACTAAATGTATTTCCTGTATAAAGTAGCTAGTTACCGATGCTCGATACAAATAACTGAATGTACATTATGAGGGTGTACAATGCGGAAACACTATAAAGTGTTTATTGCGGTGCTTATAAGTTGTTTTAGGAAAGTAGGGCGAAATCTTCACCTTAAATAAATTGAATTACGGAAAAGTTAGGCGACATATTACTTAGAGTGGTTGATAATAATAATAATATTGTTTTTTGAATGCGGAAATAAGGATCCTTTCATCATTCCAATCGAATTAAATTTGTGTATGTTTCTTAAATTTGTAATATATAACGTGTAGGCTTGTCATAAATGATGTAGTTTGTTTACAAGTCTTTGGATAAGAGCTCTTATAGATATTTATATGTTATACATAGTTTTAATTAGAAAACTTCTATGATAATAGATTTGTATGTAAATGCAATCCGTCATCGGAAGATCACCTTCCTTTGAGTGATGATATTGACCATTGTTTATGTAAACACTACTTTCTTCCAGTGTTTACTTTCCCTGGATGTTATTAGTATAATGGTAATATAACTTTAATAAATGTAATTATACATGAGTATAAGGATGCAATATTAAACTTAATTATTAACAATATCAACAACGTCTCTCACGTTATAACAATAATGTGAATTGTATTGTCAACCTAAATTGACACAGTCTACCTGTTTCGTTATTCGGCGTGAACATCTAATACGTAAATCCTGCCATGATAAATTATTATTTATTTCTTATATTAACTGAATATCAATACTGTAAGTGTTGTAATGATAGTTAGTAGGGTAATTCATCCCAACTATGGGTGGTTCTATTCCGACATAAAATGGTTATAAATAAAGTTTGATTCAATTTGTATATAACTAATTTTAAACTTTTAAATCTACCTAAATATTTGCACCTATATTTTTACATACAATTAAATTATAATATAGTAAAGTGTGACCGTAATGGTTATTACTATATATATATATATATATATATATATATATATACAGATTTTAAAATAATTTTTTCATTGTTATAAAATTTTGTCAAACTTTGTATGAATTTTTGAAATTAGTAAGGAGTTTTCCCTTTTCTCATTCAGTTTAAGTTTTAAAGATAGTAACAAAGTAGTAATGGAGAGATTATACTACATTATATAGTATATATTGAAACTGTATACCTTAATAATAAACTTAATATTAAATTTACAAGCACAATATTATCAGTCGTAATTGATTTATCATTTAGGGTAGACAATTCGTTAATCAATGATAATCAAGTCGTAGACAACTGTAGGGCATATTAAATATTATAAAATATTAGAATCGTTTAATATAGTGAAAGTTAGATACTTCCTATGTGTTACAAGTATTTTTAAAGTGCATGATAATAGATCAACTGTCTGCATAGACTGTAATAGTTGATCGAAAGACATCATAGCTTTTCAACTTCTAGGGATATATTATTAACTTATACATCAAATGTTGTAAACAAGGATAACATTTTTACAGGCAAATATAAAAAACCAACCAATTACAACACGACCATTTAAAATTTCATGTCGAAAAGTAAAATGATCACAGTCAGCATATAGTTGTATTTTGGAAAAAAAAAATGCAGTTCACATGGGTTTACAAAACTACAAACAGTAACAAACAAAGATCCGATAATATCGAGGTAGGGCGAAAATTTTGTATTTGAAAAATTATTCAATGAATAAGCTAGATGGGATATGTATTTTATGATATTCGTGGACGTGTAAATAGGCATATGAATTTTATATTCATATCTACATTTTTGCCATAACAAAATTGATAAATTATAATGTTTCATAATAAACTTTTCATTCAGAATTTGAACACGTTTACAATCAATACAAATAATTGTCGTTAAAAATTATATAGGATTTGTTAGCTAATATATACAAAAACCAGCTGAACCTGAAAATAACGATATGAGAAAAAGGAGTTTCTTAAAGAACGATGACAGTATTGAAACATTGAGAATTTGTAATAAATAAGAAAGTTTATTTGACCCTTGCAAAATAATTTTGTTTGAAACATTAAAGCGACTCAGAAAATTGAAATGGGATTTCTCAACTGGGAACAACGGTGGAAACCTGAAAAAGAAAAATTTATGGATTCCTAGTTTTTCCTTCTAAAGGAAAAGAAATTAATACTCCCATTTCTCCTCGTTTGTGTCAAGACAGAATAATTTACACACAGTTTCCATTCAAGTGTACAGCTTTATTACAAACTCCCATAACACTTTACACTGTCAATATTCTATCGATGTCTAATGACAATAGATTTGTAAAATAATAAATTATTTGTTTTATATTATTTCCTAATTTACTTTTGAATAAAATTTTTAAAAAAAAATCGTTAACACTTAAATAATATATAATTGATCTCTAAAACTTGAATCTTTGAAAAGACATAATTATTAAGTAGGTATATAATATTTTTCAAATTTATATCAATTTACAGTAGGAGTAATTTACAATCGCCTCTTTACAGTAGGATTATTTACAGTCGATTCTTTACAGTAGGAGTAATTTTTAATATGATTTACTTAAATACATAGTGTGTGGGGGGGGTGTTTTGTGTTTCAAAGGTACATATATTATTACAGTTCATAATTCAAATACATTATAATAGACAGATATACATGTTTTATAGTTTAATTCATATAAAGCAAATTGTTATACCTCAATACCAAAGTTTAATTAAAATAACATCATTTTATTTACTGAATAACAGAATTTACTTATTCATAATAAGCATGGATAATATATTAATACCATATTCAACGGTTCTAAACTATGTTGTTTTAAAATTTACACTGGAAAATAAACCAGGCTCACATAAAATACTAAGCCTGAAATAATTACTAACCTCTTTTGTTATATTACATTATATACTACTAGTTAGCGACGTGTTTATTGTCAGCTTTAATTTCATTGTAAATTTCAGTACTTTTGGATATGTTTATATGCATGAATATATCTTTCGCTAACAACGAACATAGTGCCAGTTATGTGGAATGACTGGTATGTTCTGTACCGTGGATAAAACAAAAATGTTACCAAAATAAAAACAATTGTTATAAGACATTTGTTTAAAATGGATAATCAATCTTACAAAATTCCGTACAATAAATAGACGTTTATTGGTAAATCTCAATTATCTTCAATATTATTCTTAATAGTTTTTAAGATAGTTCAAATATAGTTAAATTTCAAATTTGTTATTAAAAGTTATGTGTTTATTCCATTTTTAATTCCAAACAATAACTATAGATTTGTAAATGTTTAATATTCTTTTTAATTTAGGGCATTTTTATTAAATCATTATTTTTAGTTTTCTTAATGGAGGATAACATGTTGATATTCCTTATCTACAATAAATATTTATTTCTTAAAATGAATAAAACATTGATCTTGTAACGAAACGATTTATCTTATAAGTAAAAATATATAATTTATATAAAAGGTTGTACGCAATGTAAAATAATTATGTTTTCATATAAGTTAAAATAATTAATTACATCTAAAAAACATTCCTGTATAACGAATATGAAATTCTTTAAATATAATAACCTTATGCATATTTCCTACCACTATTTGGGCATAAACACATTAAATATATCATATAAACCAATTAAGCACATTAAAGTAAAACTATATCATTTAACTGTTAGTAATTTGTATAAGGAATTTAATATTTACTTTACATACAATATTATAGATATAACGGTTCTGTACTTACTTTTGTTTATATTTCCTAGTAAATCATATACAAGTAAAATCCATCCAACTATTATGAACGGCCCTCAAAATTGCCTGGGTTCTTAGTTTTAATCAAAAATCAGTGGTTCAGTATACTAATTAAATTTATTATTGACATGAGACTTATGTCTATTTTCTTGATATTTTAACACAATACTTTAGTACAATACAAAAATATGAATTAAATTAAATAAACAATTTCCAAACTAAGTATTCATTACTCAAAGCCCAAAAGTATTCCAACTATTGTTACTCTTATTAAATGAGATTGCAAATTTTATTGGTGACTTTATATATAAAAATGCTTGCTGACTTTTTGTAGAGTAGATTTCCTGGGCTATTTACCAGCATGGCTAGCGACACAGCCGTGTATCTTCCAAGCTCCAAAAGAATCCCTCCATATTGTGCTGACCGCTTATATATCTTTTGTCCTCTCTGGTGTCCTACTTCCGTTGCAAGTCAAGCATTTCAACATTGTTTTAATTGTTTCACAATAGTTGGGTCATTCTGAGATATGTTAATATCAGTTCTTCCTAACATAATTTACAATTTAACCTAACATTAACCTATTCCTAACACAACCTTTGTTTGAAACCAAAATTATATAAATATTTTGACCTTTAGCTATCTCTTGTTGCTATTATCAATTATTATGCAGTATATTTACATCATAACAGTGTAAACGCTAAGATTTCCTAATATATTGTAAACAAGTAAAAAGCACGAAATTTTATTAAATTTACAGTGTTGAACCTGGAAGCACAATATTGTCTATTATGAACTCTCCTGCAAAAGCGTAGGAGTTTAAGTATTTTTCCTGTAACTGAGCTGCAGTGCATGGCAATATCTATGCTCCATATATAGTGAATGTACGTTGCATAGATATAAGTTGGAATATAACTATCATTGGTTTTCATAACAAAGTTGGGCAAGTTCATGACGCTAAGCATTAACAGGTTTTATAGAACTTTATTAAGAAAATTATTGTAAAATATGTGGTTTTTCATTTCAACTTGTACACAGGCATATAATTCACGTTTATTATACACTTTTTTCTATATACTTAACATAGTTCAGACCTCTAACTTACTTATTAACAAAATAAACCGTTTACGTATTATGACAAAATTACAACATATTCGATTAAGAGTTACATCATGCATGTAACTAACAAATTCCAAGATTATGTGGTATATCTATAAACTAAGTCAGCTGAAGTAGATATAGATTAGTGTAAATTACTTTAATAAAATAAATATGTAACTATATTGTATGTATGAATTATGTTTACTGTTACAACACACTAAAACACAAGTAGTTAATAACTTAATTTCTTCTAAGCATTCATTTTAAATTAATAGTTATGTACCCTTAAAATACATATATTTATTTGTACTGAAAACTCTATTGAAGAAACTTTACTTTTAAATGTACAATATGTTTTACATACAAATGTACATAACAGGCTAATTTGTATAAAATACAAATCCCATTAAAATTTGAATAAAATTAAACAAGTTTTGGTCTTCGAAATTTTTAACATAAATTACTTTTTACTTTATTTGTTTTTAATATCTGTTAAAGATTAGTAATAATTAGTTTCTTTACCCTTATATATCTTTACAACTAAGTGAGGTAGAGCTAATAACTAAACAAAAAATAATCAGGAGCAATATTTGTTTAATGTTATAGAAGTTACATCAACATCAATACTGACATAACGTAAACATGCTAACATTGCTCCAAAAAGTTTATTTATTTACATAACATCTGAACATTATTAGAGGAATTAATTATTTTCCTTTCTGTAGAATAAGCTTTTAACATATCTTAAGACAAAATGGAAGTATAACTAACTGTCACTACTTTTTTTATATATATTTTTTAATAGCCTGAAGACGAATAGATTACCCATTTGTTAAATTGATTGTTGCAATATGTTGTAAGGTTAATGGTTGTTTGGATGATGATGTTGCGTGATAAAGTTTACATCAGCCATCAATTACCTAACTATGTTCAGCAGTAGACAGCTAAGATTCTACACGGCAATATCTTATTAATTGTATCTCATCAAACTGTTATCTGTATTTCACACCTACTACTAATATATGTGTTGTGTTTCTGTATAGATTCCACGGAATATTTTAAAAGACATGATTCACTATTTTTAAGGTAGGATATTTACTATATTTTACACCTGTGTATGTAATAAAACATCTTGAACTTCGAAGAATAAATTTAATGATAAGTGCTAATTTGGTGCAGCACATTAAATTTCTTTCAGAGGCATAAATAGTTTGATTTTTTTATAAAATGGAATTCCACCAAATATTTACGGTCAGTAGTATAATTATATGTGTTAGTGTATATATATATATTGTTTACAGAATCATGGATTTGGGATAATATAATTTATAAATATGTAATATGGTTGAATGGTGAGATAATGAAAATCATTAACACAATTTCTCACAAATAATACGTAACTAACTCAAACAAGTAAGAACGGCAAAGTCACCATTTCATTAATTAATAAGCTAAAATTTTTAAACTACATATTCAATTAATTTTTCTTTATTTTGTAAATATTATATTTAATAAACAAATTATTAATGAAAAAATTATCATGTTTAGAATAGCTATATGTTTTGTAATATATTTCATTTTATCAATATATTCACACCTTCTAGATATTTTCTTTTAAAAATTGGTAAATGAAAGTAATAAAATAATATGTATAGTAACGAATTGAATAAATTCGTATTATTTGTGAAAATAAAAACTTACTACTAATTATTAATTTTCTATTTTTTTTATTTATGTGTTAAAATATTACAATGGTTGATTATTGAATTTATAAGGATGCAAAACCACCAGAACCGAGTAGGCTATATATAATCGTTATTAAATGGGGCTCGAGCTCCTCGATCGTGACCAATGCACCACTTAGACCTTTGGTCAATCGTGACGGCTTTCTAAAAATATAAGAATAAGACATGCCATTAAACACAACTCTTACGAAAGTATAAAAACATTTTGTGACATGTATACTTGCATACTGTCTGAAAGCAATATATCATGAATTATTTGATCACGTACCAAATTAATTTTATTAAAATAATATAATGATAGGAATATTGAATGTGAAACGCGTTTCATAACTATTTTATGATATAAAATAATTACACAATATTACACTACCAAATCATATTAATTGAAGTTTTTTTTGTTATTTTATTGTCGTTTTGATAAATAAATGGTAATCACGTTATAAGTATTTTCGGTGAATTGTGAAAATTCTACTTCCCGATCTTATTTGTATATTAAAAAAATAATAATAATTTACCACATTCGATTACTCTTTACCAACACATGTTTATGCAGCAAGTTTCTTATATATTTCAGAAAATTGTTGATTTTGAGGACGGTAAAAGTTGCACTTTAATATCGGAGTTATTATGTTTTATTAAATTGTGCATATAAATATATAATGCCTCCTATTTTAAATTTTACATTGAAAGAAAGGAGAATTGGTGAATATTATTATACAAAAAAGATGTTAATTTAAAGCTAAACCTTTCGTATATCTCAATGTTTTTAAATCCGATGGTAAATTATAAATCATATTTATCAAGAAGCTTTGTTGCGTATAAAATATATTATAAAGTTTCCTTTGAAAGTTAGGAGAATTGGTGGAAAGTTATACTAAAAAAGATGCTAATTTAAAGCTAAATTACTCGTAAAACATGAATATATCAATGTTATTAAGATCCGATGATAAATTGTAAATCCATTAATTCTTGTTATTTTCTTATTATTAAGGATCGTATTTCTGAAAATTTTCTCTGTTCAGCATAAAAATTCTCTAAAATGATAATTTGGTTACTTCTCGTATTGCTTAGTAAAAGGAATATTTAAATAAATTAATTTCTATTTATTATGAATAATTTATATTCTGTATTATATATATTTTGAAAAAAAAATTAAAAAATCTCTTAAGAGAAACTGAAAATTAAGAAATTACACGCCATACATTTTTTTAGGAATGAAATAATTAAAATGAAAATCTTGAAATAATTTTGTTATTCCTTAAAAATAGTGTCAACTACTACCACCGTGACATATTAAAAATAACAACACATAGCTTTATTTCATATATGGTAATAAAGTAGCAGTATCTGATAATAACGAGACTATTTATGATACAGTTCCTGTTACCTATGTATCTGACAGAAATTAAGCAACTAAATTTATATCACAACTTAACAAACGTCAAAATATATTTAATTACGGAACGAATTTAAAAATCATAGATTCCATCCCTTTTTATTTATTAATATAGTTATTATTAAAATATTATATTTTAATTATAGCCAACTTATACAAAACATAGTAAGGTCCGATTAATATTATCTTATCGAACTTTTGGTTAATGAAAAAGAAGTTGTTGCTCGTCAAAGTATTAATTAATCACCAACAGTATCTTTCTGGGCTGATGAGATAACAACAAGTAGAGCGATACGTTCTAGTACTATTGTAATCAACAACAAAGCCAACTTATTGTATCGTGTAATCATATAATATAGAAGGGTGTGAAAACCATTATTATGGTTTAAGTATTACATTACTTAAAGGTCGGTACGCACCTATTTTTATATTATAAAATATTATTATTACTTAACAACTAACATTATAAATTATTAATAAATAACCTAAAAACTCAAAAATAAAGGAAAATAGAATCGAAAAGTAACTAACCTAGTGACACGAAGAAAAAGATAAAAAATTGGGAAAGAGAACATAGTACCGCGAGAGGATGAATTTCAATAAATAAGGTAGCGCATCACCAGCGAGAGTACTTACTCATATATTATTATCTTAAAGCAATTTTAGATTGTTTCTCTGTCAGAATGAAGTTTCGCATGGTTTTAAATGTTTTGAAAACCTACATAAATTATTAACGTGTTCTACAGGGTGAAAATCGCTAGTAAAGTATCGGAACAAAATCATAAGTCTCTGGGAACGTTATAGAAATTGGGTTCACAAGGAAAGACGAGGACCCAGGAGATTACTATATATTCATCAAGGATCAACATGTCCAATAATGTAGCCACATCTCCTCTACAACGACTTACCAGGTTACAGCATTAGCGTCAGGACTCAGGACTCTGGCATCCGTCATCATCATCAGTACCTCGACCGCCGTCATCACTCATTCGGACCCTGACATCTGTGATCGCACATTAGCACCATGGCCGCCGTCATTACCACAGGATTGCCGAAACTGTCTTTTTTCATTCAAAGTTAATAGATTATTGTTCCTGAGTTTGGTTGGTTTTTTAAAAATATAATTTAAAATACTATATTTTTAAATAAATAGTTAAATACGTAAATTAGAAACGTGTTATTAAATTAAAATCAATCGTAGTATTTGCTCTGCTCGACTAGTAGTATTTTAATATAGACAGAACAGGTGTGATTAATTTTTTATGAGGAGATTTTATTTTCAGGACAATGAAATTTTATGTTGTAATTATTAATAAATAGTGTAGTAACTAAATCGATTTTGTTTGTTCTAAATCACACTCGTTTAGATAAAATTCATTTCAACCAACTTAAAAAACAGATAGTATAAAGTTGTTAAAATAAAATGCTTTTTTTAGAAGTTTAAATAGTTACATAAAGGCTTCATATAAATCAGCCTAATCATTTTTATAATTAATATTACCATATTTAAAGTAAAGAAGTTTCTATATAAGTTGTTAAAAGAACTTGCGCTCCAGAGAAAGTATAAAGAGTATTAAGAGAAGTCGAATTTTAAGCTAGTCGACATACATTTAAAGTAAATATTATAACTGGAAGGTTGCTTAAATAAAGTGGGGAATTCCAAAGTTAACCAAAGTGGAAATAACATGGGACCAGGGTAGACAAATTCTCTACATATAGTTACAGTAGTTTGGTTCCTTCGTTCTGTGACGCAAAAGCTCTTTATAAAGGTAAGATTGTTCGAAGGTAAGATTTTGAAAGAACGAAAACTTTGCCTATACCACGCATAATGAAGCAAAACAAAATAAGTAAGAGCTGTTGTGTTGTAGTATGTGTATTAAATTTTACCTATTTGCATTAATTATTTGATTAGGATTCAATATAAATTTAACTTTAAAAAAGAAGTATGTGAGTGTCTATAATTTAAATAAAAGCATTTACAATTATTTATAAAACATTGCTATCTTTTTCTTGTGTGGTATAAATATTCAAAATGTGTATAAACATGTTTCAACATGTGTTGCTACTGCAATAGTTAGTTTATCGATCCATAATGCAGCTTTTCTACAACATCTACGAATGTTGGCAAGTATCCACTTTTATATCAAACGCTATGACATAAACGTGTCTGCGCATGCTTCTAAAAGTAAGACACAATACACTTGAAAAAAAAAAAAACTATTAAAATAAACTGTGAAAATACAATATAATTTAGAGGGAAAAATACAAATAATCCAAACACTTACAACCTTACCAATTTAAAATAATTGGTCAAAATCTGTCTCAAATGAAAATTACCTGCAAAAATAAAAAAATTGCACCCAAAATTGTCAAAGAGAACAACAAAATATATCACAAAATTAAAAAATACTGAATTATAAAACACTACATTTCACGGAAGTACGGTGATAGTCAAACAGTATATGCAAATATAAATGGGTTGTATTAAACTTTACCATTCTGGTATTTTGACATCAGTACTTTATGATGATTTGTAAAAACGTAGATGTCCATATTTATTTGTATAATACATAAGTATATCCTATTTGCTGACTTATTATTTAATAATGAAATATTGAAACGGTATTATTTTCTGCAAATGTCATTTATGGAGAATCGCTAATGAGAAAACGGACAAATATACAGAATGTGTAATAAGCAGTACTCTTAACTTTAGTTGGTAATTTTTAACAAAAAATAATACAAAATTGTTTATAATTACTATAAATTTATGTCCTAATATGCTTTGCTCTCTAAATAATATAATGTTTTAAGGTGTTTTATAGAAAAAAACGATTTCAAAAACAATTGAGAAAATGATGCCAAATTTAGCAAAATGATTTGCAAAGTATTTATGCAGAATATACTATATATTATTAATTTCTAATACAATATCATAACTTTTATTGAACACTTTCTATAAGTCAATTATAAAAATATTTCCTGCAAAATAACTGGGAAACCGTAATTTTTACAAAATATTTATAGGTGATGAAAAAGGTAATATATTTATTTTTGTTTTGTAGCGAAATATAAGATATTGGTAACTTTTTGTTTTATTAATTTACTTGAACTCAGGAGAGATCCCAAAATTAGATAAAAAAGATATTCAAATTTGGGTTTATATTTACAAAAAATAAGAAATAGGGAGTAATCGGAAAACTCAATAAACCCCAATCGTCCATTTGAATAAAATAGCTTCGTAACATGATAAATATTTGGTGTATACCTAAAATTCAAAAGGTATTTAATTGTTATATCTGGAATAGGATTGAACGCGACCGGGTAATGGGGAAATAAATTTAGTTCTTCAGTTTTATTTCTATGGAAAATAGATAAAGACCTTCGTTTCTTATAGTTTGGATCCGGAAATAATAATTTACACCCCGTTTCTGAACAATTTGTATACCTTCATTTGAATCTTCTGTTAATATTTCAATTGGATGCATCCACCACAAATTTAATGAAAAAATATTTTTGAAATGTAGTTCATGATTTGGTTTTATAGAATTTTTTAGGGGTTTTCAAATTTTAAAAATAAATTATTTACTGTGGACTTATTTTTTCAAATAAAAAACTACATTCTAATGTTAAACTTTTTCTTTTCATATTTCTTTAATTTTCAATATTTATTTATTACTCTCTACTTATTATTTTTTTTATTCGGTATCTTTGTTTTTGACTTGAAAAATCATTATTAAGATAAAGATTAATCTAAATTAGATTACTATTTATTACATAAGTTAATTTAAAACCAGGAATTAAGTATTTTTAATTATTTTTACGAAACTAACTCAAACGTACTTTTATTCCTCGTAAAGTATAAATTTATAGCTTGATTTTCTGCAACAATTATTCAGTTATATTCACTGAAATGATCAAAGTTATGCAAATATCATTATCTAAATGCATGAACAAACAGTTTTCCTCAATAAACACTATACAATACAATATAAGCCAGCTTTTAATTTAATAAATAATCATAACATGTTGTCACTTGTACTCCCTAATTACAATTACTTACTCAGTTGATCGATTTTATTGTCTATCTAGCTAGAGCAACGTTCCCTAGAAGTATGATATCCATATAATGCATACCATTCTCCTTGGTGTCAAGACTTTTTATGTTTATATAACTACTAAAATGTTTATCACTTATAAATAAAAGTGTTTTATTTAATTTAGTAACGATCTACTTACATAATATCACAAAAAAAAATGAAAGTTAGACATTTGAAATTTTATTGAAATTTAGAAATGTTTTCACAATTTTCTAGGAATAAATATTTCAGTTAAGTACAACCAATTAAGAGACCAATGTAATTAAAGTGTGGAATACTTTAATAATTTCTGCTGCGTAAGTACACATACAAGACTCTACAATAATTTTAATTGCACGTTTTATTTCTACAATCAACAATATTAATAAGTATGCCATGACATTGGTATTTATTCAAGTCATTCCTACAAGATGTATATATTTAACTTTTCTTCTATATATATATATATATATATATATATATATATATATATATATATATATATATATATATATAATCATCTTTCGTGAATTACTCCACTCCTAATATTGTAAAGAACATAATGCAACTATACAATCTTGTTCACCATAATTTATTATTGTCACTTATAATATATACATATATATATATATATATATATATATATATATATATATATATATATATTTAAATTTTACAATGTTTTGGAAGCAAATGTGATGCTTGTTTTTATATTTTGCTTTAATTTTAATAGTAAACATTACATTTTTTTTTAAACTAGATTTGAATTACCATTGTGGAAAAATATGCATGTTATTAAACATTCCTTATGAAGCCAATAAATCAGTAAATTATTTCTTTTCTGCGGAAAGGTAATTCTAGAGTTAGAAGATACTTTATATGTATCCATTAGTGTAAATGGGTATTTCATATTTATATTTATTCACACAATTGTAACAATTTTTTTACATAAAAACAAACTTAAAGTAATATGAAAAACTAACAATAATAATTACTATTGTTAAATAATATTAGTAGTTGTAACATATAAATTATGAATGAAATGTTCAATCTAATATTAAAAATTTATTCAAATATTAATAATATATTGCAATGAAGTATTGTAAAATGTTTTTTATATAAATTATTGATTATTATTCATACTACAAACATTTAGCAAGATGCATGCCCTTTTAGATGTCAACTGTGAACATTAATCATTCTCTCAAACATTTTTCATGCCGTATCACGCCTTGTACAAAAATATAGTGTATACTTTGGGTATTAGAGGATCCGCGTGTTATAATAATATCATGTTTTAATAAACGAAAATTACTTTGAAATTTTGATTTAAATAAGCGTTTGTACCTTGCGTTGTATCACAGGTTTACCTGATGTCACCACAAGAATGGTTTAATTTAATACGTATAAAATCACACAGGAAATTACTTTATGCACTTTAAATAGATGTTACATTTGAATTAAATGAGATATGTACAAATATAATATCATTAGATGTGAAAAAATAGACCTTCATGAGAACGATCATTTTAACAATATTTAAATATTAGTTTATTTTGTTTAACTCGTTTTTTGTTTTGTGTTAAATATTTTATTACACGCAGCTGATGGATTGAGAATATTGGTTTATAGTGTAAAACTAAAACCATATTTCAACCTAAAGAAAAATTTGGTTAAAAAAGAAGAAACCAATAGATGTAAATCAATAGGAATAAAATTTTACTTGAGAAAAGAGTAAACACATATTGTTTCTGCAAAATCTAATATCAGAAAATAATTAATATTAGAATAACCATGGTAACTTCCTTTAAAAAATAGATATTTAACTCTCACCAAAATTTCTTTTCAAACTCACTTAAATGAAATCTGATACTACACGTATATTGATAATCAGTTTATAAATGCGTTTGTTCAATATATAGGCCTATCACACGTAATCGTAATATTTTGAGATATACCATGAAATACCCAATATAAGATGTTATCATACAAAACATTTAAACAGTTTATTTGTATTCATCATGGTAACCAGTAACCGATATAGCATATACGAGTGTACGAGTCTATATATATATATATATATATATATATATATATATATATATATAACTTTTCAATTTAAAAAAATATTTACACCAAAATTGTTATCTCCAATTTTTTACGAGTTTTTCAGTTCTATAAAAATAACAATTATTACTCGTTATTATAACATTAGGATTTTGATTGGCACTTAAGTTAGGCACTCACTAATAAAAAAATAATATATGAACATAATATATATAAAACTTGAATCTCTATAGCAGTAAGATTGAGTCGTTATTATTTTTATAAGTTAATACCTATTCGTATATTTTTATTGTGATAGGCATCCTCTTTGTAACTCATTGCAACAATTTATGTGAGAAGTCTAACAATTATACCTAATTTAATACTACCATATATGAATTATAATACAAGTATTGTGAAACAAAATAATAAAATGTTCTTATAATTTGAATACATTTTTTGAAATTAATATAATAGACTCAATGTATACAAAATTTAATACCAATTTTTAAAGAATAGTATTTTAAAGTAAAATACATAAACACAGAGTTTTTTTATATTATTATGTTTTGTAATTTCTAATCTGTTTATTTATTTATGTTTACTTAAAAACTATTACAATATGTTTTTGATTTTATATACAATTAAAATAATGTTGTTTTGTTAATTTATTTCCTATTTTCTAATGTAGTTGGTTAGCTTGAAAAAAATTACAATTCAATTATAAAACTCTAATTGTACCTTTAAAATGGTTATTATAATAGAAATGCGATAATTAAAAACACCTATCTTGAATAAAGATCATTTTTATCTTTACAACCCTCATCCCACCATACTTGGAATTCAGGATCTACACAATTTTAAAATATGTATGGAATAAAGCAAACTGAAAGACACGAAACTGCACCGTTCATACAACGGTTCATACACCGAAAAAGACAGTTCATACAACGTTTTCTTAGAAAAATAAATTGTGTTGCACTTTCATTTTATTCCACATCCTTCGTTCTGGCTTCTTGTGAATATATATATATATATATATATATATATATATATATATATATATAAATATATGGATAAATATTAGTGTTTAGTGTAATATGTAAGTATAGTGGTTTTTATATTTATATCAAGTTTAAAAAAAGGATAATTAAACAATGTTTATGGATAATAATAATATTATCTAAATAATCAAAACTATTACTATATCTTTGAATTCTTGACCAAACATTTTCTCAAATATTGTTTCATTTTCTACAGTAAATTATTTACCTATGTTTTTTACTTTAAAAGTTCTACTTAGGATTAAAATTATGACGGTCTGCATATGTCGGAGGAAGGTTTTAAAATTCTAACATTATTCACAAATAATAATTATAGATATTTTTATTAGCGGTGTGTAATCGACATTGAACCACTTAAAAACAGTTAATGGAAAGGAATGTTGTCTCATACCTTAAAATATCTACACAAACAATGTGAGTAATTTCAATTGCCTTGAATAGTATAATTTTCTTGTAAGGTTGAAAAGAATTGTATACATTTTATTTAAACATTTCTTACGGAAATCCAGTATATTTTTTTTGTCCTTATTGAACACGACATAGTAACTAGCTAGGGAGACAAAAAGTGAATTAAAAACAAGAGTAGTCACTACACTGTGACTACTTATAACATATTGCTTCAACATGTATTATGTTATCATATGATCTAGCTACAAAATTTAAAGAGATCTCGATAATTTATTTATTGTAATATTTCCTACACAAATATTAAGTATATTTAATTTTAAAATGAATGGCCCCTTTCAACACTAGCTAAAATAAGTGCTTTACCTAGCTTTGAAAATAAATATACTAAACTTGTAATTTAAGAGTTTTCCAGGGGACTTTATTTATAATTTAAATTTTCCCTTATATTACAACTCTCTAGATAAAATCCACTTAATTATCGAAAAGTTCAGTTATAAATAATGTTTACAAAAATGAGTTCATACAAAAAACCTTTCCAAAATTAATGAAGTCGTTTAACATTGTTAAGATATTATAGATGTAAAATGCAAAGGTTTTTAATTTCTTTAGTCGAAACTATACTGGAATTGCATATTGTTTAAGGTCAAGAATTGTGTTAAACGATAGACTTCCGTTTAAAAATTTTATTCATTTGTTGTAAGTCCGCATTTCCAGTTTTTTTATGTATTGCGTTTTTTTTGTTTTTTTTTTCATAGCAGATATATCTAGATAGTAACGACACGTGTTTTGATACTTACTGTTTGTATTTTCAAACCGACATTTATAACAATATTTGAACAAAACTACATAGACTTTGAGTTTGTTTAAACACGCAAACCTTTAAACACATATTATTGTTATTTAGTACAATTGTTTTCAACCGTAACGTATACATATCCTATAACTATAATATGTGTGTTAATTGTTAGTAATTTATGGTAATTTAATATTTATTGTAGGCTATATGTTTGCGTGTAGTGTATTTCACATAATGTGATCTATTCCTGCCTTAAAATACAATCATTGGCGAAATATCTGTCTCAAATAAAAAAAATTAAATTTGTTATATACTGAAAGTTTTTATTCAAAAACTCTCAGGAATATATATGCAGTAAAAACAATTATGAAACTTTATAAACAATTTTAAATTCAAAATTTCTCTTTGTACATAAAACAGTCAAATGTTAAAAACATGAGGCATTTTATACTAAATTAATGTTCATAACGTCGAAAATCCCTTGATAAGGTACACCACATAAATACTAAACCAAATCACATGATTTACAAAAATCAGAATACTTTAGTTATATATTTAAATTTTACCTATAAGAAAATCGTATTAGGAATTCATAACAAATCACATTTATACAAATATTTTTATTTATTCAGTTATCTAAAATTAGGTGAATCCTGGAACTTTACTCTTAATTTACGATAATTTACCAACGGTAATTTGGTTGGCAAGATACATATTCTTGTATTATGGTAAAATTGTATCGTATGAAGTGATTACCTACTGGAGTCGTCACTACATAAATAATTGGAAGAGTCCATGAAAGTTACACTAAAACAGACTACGTATTTTCTCCTGTCAATACAAGAGATTGTCCAAGAGGTAAACAAATCAAGAGAGGAAGGGCTGGGTTGGGGTGGGAGGTAAATTTATAGATGCTCTTGGTATTACAAAGGCGCCCATTAGGGAGTAGAGAGGTAGATAACTTGGAAAAATTCTAAATAATTTGAATAATTAAACCCCAAGAATGACGAGAATTGTACTGAAATTGATAGTTAAATTATGGGGATACAAATGTCCCAATTTGGATCTTAAATTTTCGAAAATTGAGTTATTTACGTTGCAGTATAATAATGGAGCTTTTTAATTATTTACTATTTATATGGTGGTAAAATATAACTTATATTATAATATTTTCAATAATACGTATTCCATTTCCGTATCTATGCAAAACATCCGGGCATTTTAAGAACAGAGTTACGGATTTGTACTGGATGAATTTAAGTCTAAACTATTTACAATATTTTTATATTAGAAGTCACATCACAAAATAAAAAAAAAATTAAAACATTCCAAATATATATTACACATTAAATTTCATCGCACTATGAATTTGACATGAATTTAACTAAAACCTAAATTTTTAATTGAAAAAAAAACCTTACATTTTTTTGATTGTGTATGTGTGTCATATTATTAAGTTAATACAACTTTTTTTTCTTTCTAAATATATTTATAACGTTTGGTTTATGCAACTTTATAGGGTTAATCAATTTGTTTCACATTACCTAATTCCCAGAAGACTATTATGGGTGTTCCTTGTCCATTTATTGCATTACATATCCTGGTTTCCTTCAGAATTGAATAATAAATTTGTATTGTGTTTTATTTGATTAAAATTTTAATTCACAGTATATGGATATATTACGTGACCTAATATAAATGTGGTGATTCTGTCTGATTTACAAATCTTTTTGATTTCATAATTATCTGTTTAAAATATAACAAAATCGTTTGGAATGAAATATTTTGTTAGGAAATAAATAACATTTTAAATATTAATTAAAATATTTTTCGGCTCTTTAATTAAACCACCACAATAAATATTATTATTATAAATTATAGAAAAGGGAATCATGATTCACATTTACCGAACCCTATGTACACTGATAAGATATATGCCGTTGTTAATGGAATATTCCATAAGTGTATATCAAATTGTAAATTAGGGTACAAAATAAAAAGAAGAAAATGTCAATTATTTTTTATAATAGATTCGAAGCTTTGTTCTAAACAGAATCACTAAAACAAATAACATAGTATTTTGATGACAAACTTAAACTTAATAAAAATTGTTGGTTTTTAAGGAAACTATAGTTAATACGGTAATTTGATCACGTATTATAGACTAGGAAGTATATTCTATTTACATTTTGTCATAATGTGTCTAATCCATTTTATGTCAAAAAAAATATTTATTATTACATAAGAATACTTTATGTCATACATTGGAGTTGGAATTGGAATGATATAATAGTTTCTATATACAAGGAACGCACGCTAAATTGTTAGACGTATACAGCAATATTACATTTTGAGCTTATGTATAATATATGCAATGTTAAAAACAGATAATTTTATGATATCTTCCTCAAACACCTGTATTTCATAGGTGACAAAGAGGGGGACTGAAATTTTAACGGTAATATGTTCCCAATTAAGATAAACAAGAAATAAAAATAACCGATCTGCCGGTTTTATTCAATTAATTATATTTAGAGTCTTAAGATAACGATGCATACATCTGCTTTAGAGGTTGACAAATCTCAATAAAAAATTTAAAAACTTTATTATCTAAATGACATTTTGGAATGGGAAAAAAAAATCAGAAATAAGGATGTAGTTTTCTTAAACGAACTTGGCCAAATGTCGTTTCTACCCTACCTAACCAAATTCAACTATCTTAAATCCGCCTCTGTATCGACGTGAAAATGTAACTAAGCAATTACTATGAAAACAATTGTTACGAGCCTTTCAAAAAATATTAGTAACTTGTTACTTTATTAAAGTAAGAGTGATTGACAGTTTCTAATTCCAACCCGTTTTAGAGATGTTGCTGAGTTACTTGTTTCAATAAAATAATTTTTCAGTAAAGAAATTTTATAAGAAAAATAATGCAGTATTTCATGCCATGGTGTACATGTCAACTGAGTGTTTATTATGTTAATTTTGTATCTCAACTTTACTTGGCTCAAAGTTTTAAAGTTCTTATTGTTGGAAATAACAATTTACATAGTACGACACTTACAAATTATTCGCTTCTAGAGATACAGAATGCATTATGTTGCCAACTTTACAATTGCAATTGGTCTTCAAACATTTTACAAACTGTGCATTGCGGTTATGTATAATGTTAATTTCTAGAGTAACTACAACTGTGATTACGTAACTGTACCTAATAGAAACTGAGTATAATGTATGACAGTGGCAGTCACGGTTGAGTTCATTTGTTAACTATTTTCTAACATTGTCAACCAAGCTATTTTTTCAATTACTTGTCACAAAATTGATAACTGGTAATTTTAGAGAAAACAATCACATACGATTTGACTGTAGTAATATGGTTTACATATTAGATCATTCTACATTCATGTAAGTAAATTTTACTATTTTTTAGAATTTATTGTTTTATTTTATAACAGTTATCCCAATCATTTTGACCATACACATCCTTTGAACAAGTAATAAGAAATATTCCAAAATATGTCTACTTACTAGTTTTGAGATAAATCGTTTAACCTGTTTGTCTTGTAGCTTAGTAAACTGTTGTTGTCCAATGGCTTTCTCTGGCTCACGCCATCTTTAGTCTTGCTTCCCTGTAGAGACCAGGGAGGTCTTTTTCCCTAGCTTAGTAAACTAAATGATTGAAGACAACCAAAACAGCTATTATTCTCAAAACCTTTTTAGTAGACAAGGATCATCAACACATAATTTAGATGATTTTTGATAAAATTAATGATCACATATTAATGATTTTTTATCCATTCTCTACGCATCTTCCTTTAGAGAATTTATTTGAGAAAGAATTACAAATTTTTAATTCAAATTAATTTAGTAAACTTATTGTTTATGAAGTTTAATTCCTTGTGGTAATATAATTTGTAAGATAAACTTTCATTCAAAACGTTAATGTTATTAAAACTACTATTAAATCGTTCAATGATGGTGGTTACATGTTTATAAGAAAATGTTTGTAGTTGATAATAAAATTAAAATGTTCTAAATTAAACGTAATTTTAATCGCTGTAAAGTTTCTTGGGTAAGTTATTTATGTAATAAAATTAAGAATTGGTTTTTCTAATCCTATTAGCTATTTCCCTTCTCTTGTGCATATAAAACATATGTGTATAATAATTTATATTACTTATTTTTAGTATAGTTACATTAATAGAATATTTTTTTATTCATGAAATTAGTTTATTGTTCCCCAAATAACAAAATTGAAACATTAAACAAAATTGAATTATTTTACAAGAAAAATAATAAAGAGATAATTTCTATGTAGCTCAATAAAAATATAAATCTTCATTTAAAGTTATAATTTTAAATAAGACACAAATAAATATATAATTTCAAATATAGCGCACCCAGGTTATATACATAGGGTGAAATATTTGTTCCTTTTACGGTGGTATTACCCAAACAAAAATTAAAACTAGGCCTACTACAGCTAACACAATTCACACCAATTGCGTTTTATTATATTATATTTTAATAATATTATTAATTATAATGACTATGTTTCATTTGTTTTTTTTTTTTACTTCTGTCAGAATGTTTGATTTTTTATAGTAATCATGACTAAAAAGAAATAAAATTCACTTCGCTTCCGTAAATATTTGGACGACTGATTCTTTTACTATTCTTTCCTCTTTTATTAGACATAAATAACACGTCTTCTAAATTTTATTTAATTTACAAAAAATATTCAATAACTAGTTATTTGTTTAATAGTTATAAAGGGTAATATAAATAAGTTATCACTTGTACAAAGACCCATATATTTTTAATAACTTAACTTTAAATGTTAGAAAACTGAGTATTTAAAATGACTTTATATTTTTAATTTTTTTCTCAATTAAATAATTGTTTGTCGTTATAAATTTATATATAAAAGAGAGAGAGAGAGAGAGAGAGAGAGAGAGAGAGAGAGAGAGAGAGAGAGAGAGAGAGAGAGAGAGAGAGAGAGAGAGAGAGAGAGAGAGAGAGAGAGAGAGAGAGAGAGAGAGAGAGAGAGAGAGAGAGAGAGAGAGAGAGAGAGAGAGAGAGAGAGAGAGAGAGAGAGAGAGAGAGAGAGAGAGAGAGAGAGAGAGAGAGAGAGAGAGAGAGAGAGAGAGAGAGAGAGAGAGAGAGAATATTAATACAAATTTATAATACGTCTTTTTCTCGTGTCTTCAAAATAGAAACCACTTTAAAATTCATAGTACTTTAGGAGAAATAAGCTTTTACGTAAAAATCAATGTTGTAAAACCAGTTAGGTGGAATATAAAAGGTCCAAGTTTAGGACTCAACTTTGCCAATTCTTGCGTTGTCTGATTTATAGCCACCTTTTTCACTCTAATGCCTCCCTATTACTCATGTAGAAATGAAAACCTAAAATTATATTTTATTTTCAGCAGTAATAGTAATTCAAGTACTGCTGTATTTACTTTAATATATTTACCAACATAGACGTTTCTCAGTATATAAGTAACTTATTACACTTATTTATAAGAATGATGTTTAAAAATAGTGTTTTTATAATGAAGCTAGTAGTTATTAGTAGCTCCTTATCCAACAGTAATAAGAAACGACAATAAATTGCTAATGCATAACTTTGAAATATATCTATTATGTATTATTCAATCTAATTACATTGGGTAATTATATATTATAAAAACAATTGTTACCAAAAACTCACTTTCTATTACTAGAATAGTTTCACTATTCTGGTTTTGCTTCTTAGCTATAAAGAATATTGTACACCATCACTCACAGTATCATTCTTATCAAATACAGTCTCATATATTTGTAAACCGCGAAATACTGCGGATGATGATGTCCTGTTACTCTACTTGTGTTTCCCACTCTATTTGATTTCCGAAGGTTCCATATAGTTACCTATTCATAAAACGGGGCAGCTGGTGGTTTTATTTTACAAAAAAAAGAACTGGTGTTCGTAAACCCGGTTATTGTAGAGGGCTACATAAAATTACGTGATCAGTTAGGAACCTATCCTCTACATAGATATGGGTCTCCTTTATATGGATACTTAACGGATCATTGATCTTCTTGATATTTAGTTCTCTTCCAAAATTTCTAGTGTTCATTCAAAGCCCAGGTGGGAAAAACAACAGAGTGCTAGGTTATCGGAAATTACGCAGGCAGTTTAAAGGTCTATGAAAAGACAATCAGTTCTTTTTTTGACACAACTGTATACCTATCAAACCAATCAATTTGATGCGGGACCACAACAGATTAACTTCGTTTTTTGCCTGAGATTTTGGGGCGACACGACAGATTCTACATTATTCTAGAAGTATTTATGTGTTCCAACAATACCAAAAATGATACTATAATGTATTTATAGACGGTGTTTCATTGTAGCGCCTATCTATATATTTTCTTTCTCTTTCTCTAAAGGTAATAAAAAACGGTTGACAGTATTCCTAGGCTGAAGCACCCTTGTTATATCTAGGTCTGCCTTCATAAGTGAATACTTGTTCCATAACCTTTGGGGATTTTGAATACGCCAATGTCCCTAGTTAAAAAATATTTCTCATAAATATTATAAATATATATATATAAACTGTTTAGACAGTTTGTATCCTGTATAAACCCCAGAGTTCAGCATGCATGTGTACATAGAGACATATGAAAGGAACTCCGACCCTTGCCATGGAATTATTGTCTGTATCCAATAGATATAGTTATATTTGTGAGGCTATAATGATGGTTATCTTGGGCTATCATTAGTCATATATATCATATAGCCCAAGATAGCTACCATTATATGGTGTACAGACAGACAATGTACAATTGCATGCTAAACTCTAGGGTTTAAACAGAATACAATCTGGAGTATTCTGTTTAATATATATCACACTTCTTTCTGCTTTGTTATGCTCTATGAGTTACTTAGAGTACCCCCAAATTTCTCTACACTAACATCATTAGTATTCGGAAGTTTTTTCTCAGACTTTTACGATTCCACCAAAAGGCGCGTGTTTTGTCATCTCTGGGCAAGCCGTTTCAAACTATTTGTTGAAGGCTGTATTCCAAGAGTTAACCACCCGGTTAATCCCATGTTCAATATCCGGTCCAGTAATATCGATTCTGTGACATAATAGCCTATCTCACCGATCATACCCCAGTCAGTACTTCTTATAAGTTTCTTTTATTTAGCTCGATCGTTTATGTATTGAGTTTTAATTACAATTCCAGACAGTCGGATCATCAGATACATTCCACATGCTTATATTATTAGCTTCATAGTACCTAGCTTAAACAATGTTTACATCATACACAATAAAGGGCAATAAACACAAAATTTATACGATAAAAATATAGTATATATATATATATATATATTCATATATTTATTTATTTATTTATTTATTATAGGTGTGTATAGCCAGTTTGTTAGTTATTGTGTATGCTACTTATTTCTCTATTGACTATAATTTAGTCATATTGACTAAACAACAAAACGTATACGTTTTATCTTGCTTTTAGGAATTGTGTGCGAAACATTTATTTTTAGTCGTCGAATGGATCGTCAATCAGTATTGTGATATATTAGACGAAATGTATGTATTACTTATTGTTAAATGACATTAAATATACTTTAAAACACACGATTTAAACTTAGATTTCTTATCTCTAGTTAAAATAAATATATATTGTAAATTTTAAAAGCAACAAAATTAGTCATGTTGTTATGTATATTATACAATGTTTAAAATGTATAAAGTATACAATATTACAAGCGAGAGGAAATGTACCTAACCAGTGATAATCGAATGTTTATGCATTAAGAACCCAGTTACTATAGTTCAAATTAGTTTTGCATCATTTGAGCTTTCTCTGCGGAAAATAATGCATAATTGAGATAGTTGTAAAAGTTATACACATGTTAACCGGTTTCGGCACTACAGACTTATTTAAACTATGTAAAAGAAACTGTAAATAACTTATAAAGGAATTTAGTATAGAAGTATTTAAGGCTCTGAGTTAATGCTTTGATATGATTTTTTGAATACTTTATATTATAGGAAAATAGAAAAAGAAGCAAATTTTAATTCAATCACGGACTGAGATATTCAATTATTAGGCTCATCTTGTATGTGTGAGTTGTGGATGAAAGGTTAAACTAAAATAAAGAATAGTATCGGATTACTTTAAAATAGCGTTGGCATGACCAACAAGCAATTGCGATCCTTATATACCTTATTTTGTTATTATTATTTTTAAACAATTGAACAATATTTTCAACTTTAGTAGAAAATAAAGGATATTGAATAATAAAAATTTGTTATGATTCGTAATAATAAATAATAATAATGATATATTCACAATAGAAGCAACATTTCTTTTTATTATGTCATTGATCGTTATTGGAGGAAAATAAAAAAATAGAATATTACCTCACCTTAATGAGAAATTTAAAAGAATAAAAATATTTTTTTAAAAGATATAGAGGGATGAATCATTCAAATATCATTTTTTAAACAAATAAATGTATTAAAAAATAACTATAACGTAAAAGAAGAGAAATACTTTAATCAAGTCAAGGATAACACCACATAGGTATCGTAAAACACATTGATATTTAAATATTTTAGATTCTTTTTAACTGTTGCACTTTTTTTTTCTCTCTACATAGTGATTAAAACAATTCCTGAGAATTGATTATTTGTTTTACTTGGTAAACAAGATCCATTCGTGTGAGTAATTCCACGTAAGGTTTTGATTTACAGTATTCACAATTTCAATGAATACACAATCAGTTCGCTTCCATAAACATTTTTTGCAATATTTTTTATTCCTTTCATCTCTCGTTAGATGCAGATGACATGTCTTCATTTTACTGCTGTTTTTATTATGTTTGCAAACAATATCCGTAATTGGTTAAGGTATCCAATTTATATGTAGTTATTCAATAATCAAAGACAAATATTATATAATTGCTTAAATAAAACTCAACATATTTAAAATAACAACATAAGTTTGTGTAGTGTTTCAAAATTAAAAACGTTTTTGTTCCCTTTAACTTGTATACGATGGCAATAACTGAACACATGCAGAAATTTATAACGAGTCATACTCTCGTTTAGTGACAAAGAAACCAATTTTACTTTTGTATGTATTTAGGAGCAATATATACAATTTAACATGCAATGTTATCAAATCAGCGGGGTGGAGTGTACAAGATCCATGTTTAGCACTCAACTTTACCAATACTTGCGTAGGCTGATTTATAAGCACGTTTCTTCACTCTAATGTCTCTCGTTAATCTTGTTGAAATGAAAACCATAACTTGTTTTTTATTCTCAGCAGTAATAGTAATTCAAGTACTTCTGTATTCACTTGATTATGTTTCACTAGCTCAGACTTTTCCGAAGAAATAGTTTAATAATTACATTTATTTATATAATTATTGTTAAAAAAAAAAAAAAACTTATTTTATAGAGAAACGAATTTTTGGTTCCCTAATCAAGCTAATAAGGAAATATAAAAATTTATCACTGTATACATTTCAAATTTTTTTAATATGTAATATTGACGGTTTATGGGTTACTTATATTCTATAATTGAGTTCAACCAGTTGTATATATATCAACCAGAAAGTATCACACAACTTTTGTTTGTATACAGTAATTGCAATAAATCATTAGGTTATAAATTCTATTAGAATATAAGTAAGGGACTTTTCGTAAGGTTGAATTTTCAGATGTATTAATTGTTACTAAAATAAATATGTATAGCAAATCTACATTTTTAACTCATAAAAAAGTAATTGTAAAACCATCTATAAATAAATATTTCTATTTATTCTTCTATTCCCAACTCTCTAATTTGGTACTTGACAGTTAGGTCATAAATACATAGAATACGTTTTGGTAATGGAAGAAATAGGAACATAGTCACTTGTTTCTTTAATTCCTTAATTATAACTACGACTGGGTTCTTTTTTCGATATTTTTTCTTATTTCACAAAATATTTTTTTTTATAATTATATTTGGTTCCTATAATTATTAAATAAGTCTTGAATTTTTATTGAAGTACAAATAGATTGATGTAATATATTGGAATTGATATTTTATGGATTAACATAAAAATTCAAATCAATAAAAATAATAAATGTGGTCAAGGTGAATAACAGCAGTGTATTTCATTAATCAAAGTTACTTATATAACAACTTATAGTTCCCCAAAAAATATATTTTACACGATTTTAGTGCAATCTGTCTATTATTGAAAAAAAAAATATCTTATTGAATACCAATATAGAGTTGGTTCTGTATAAATATATTTTTTTAAATGCGATAAAATATCACAATTGTACAAATATAAAGCTTTATTTAAACCATATCTCCCTCGCTGACGTTACAAGATGTTTATAATTCTGTGAATAGAAACACAAATATTAGTGAAGTATTCGCATATTTACATTTAAAGATCACATTCATGGTAAATATAACACCCCAATTGAAATATAATAACTATATATAACTACTTTATATATAAAGTTTTTTTTGTAAGGAACTAAGGAAATGTTATAAATTGATCGAATAATATCTTACACAAACCCTTTGTACTATTTTCGTCTTTATTAAGCCCAGCGTAGTAAATAGCCAGGGAGACACAAAGGGGCAGAGAAACAAGAGATGTCACTTTAATGTGGTAACTCAACCCTCTCTCTTCACATGGTGATATATGCCCTGGCCTCAGGTCTAAAGGAATAAAGATAAATTAATTTAACAAAATACGACCTACTATATTTTAAGCGGAATTCTTGTTTCAAAATAATCTAACTTTCTTCAAGGTTTTCAAAGATATTTTAAAGGGAATAGTTTTTTTTATTGAAATAAAGTAAAATAAATCTCATTTGGAATTCAGTAATTACTTTACCACAATTAAAAGCTGTATGGTATTATATTCTGTTGCACGTATTAATAATTTTAATAGAGAGAATATGTTAAATAAACATATATGTAGGTTTCCTAAACTAATGAAATTGTAAAATATGGTGAAAATGTCAACTTAAAGGAAATAAAAATATAATAATATAAGTAGCTTGTATAGAAATTAAGGAACTAGCTCTATGTTTGCTCCTAAAGGCTGCACTGATATAAAATGGGTAAATTAAGCAAACAATTTAGAGTATAAACATATACATTCTTCCCAATAAAGAACACAAAATTTAGTTTTAGCAATTATTTTCACAGTTATACTCATGTTTCGATATTTAAATAGAACTTAGGCCTACCTTTATTTGATCAACTGATTAAATATCTTTGAAAAATGTCTGCACACAATAAATAACTTACATTACAACTACATAAACATTAATAATTGTGTGAACCAATTTACTTTTTAAATTTAAGCAAACAGCTGAACCAATTTAATTGAATAATAGTTGAGATAATTACTGAAATATTCGTCACTATGCCGTAGATTCAGAAAACAAGGTAAATTTATTATGTGGTAGAGGGTAATATACGAGATTTTAACTTATAATTAGATAAAATGCTAAAAGTTTTTTTTTTGAAATTAGAAATAATTTGAAGTTGAAAAATTCAAAAGGAACAAGCAATCAATAAAAAATTCTTTCAAATTCAGGTCTATGATTAAATTTAATTTGGTAATCATTAAAAACAACTTATGATGTGTTTTATTAAAGAATTTGATTGACATTTTAAAGATCACTCAAGTTGGTATATGTCCACTAGTAATTCTCAATGAATGGTCTTAAATTATATTTTCCAATAAACTCTTATATTGTCATTATACTACATATAAATGCTTACACTGTTCAATATTAAATTAACAAACGAAACAATTTGAACATTCAACTTCTTGCTTTAATTTTGGTTTTGTAATTATTTAATGGTGCTGATAACGTGTATCATTGTTAAGTTTTTAAATTTCTTAATATAAAATACACTTTTAGTCTTTAAATTCACTTCATTTCAGTTATAAATTAAATCTTCTTTAAACAAGTAAACCACCTCATAAACGTATTATGTAAATGGAATTTTGGTTTACTTTTAATACTAAGCAATTAAAAAACTGCTGCCTTTTAAAAAATTCATCGAAAACTAGCAAGCAATTTTTTTTCAATATATAATAATTAATCAATTAAATCAAATATGTTCCAAACTACTTCATTAATCACCACACCTTTAAGAAGTATAATGGCAGTTTTCACCTTCTTTAGAATTGTAATTTAGAGAAGTAAGGCGTATGTTTACCTGAAAGATCCAATGACAAGAAATGACGGCCGGGTCTCAGAGGTTGGCATGATGGTTGTTCTACTGTTCCCTTTAAAAAAAATGAATCTCAATGAAGAAGTAACATAGTGTCAATTCTTTGTTACGTGAAAGTGAAGCATGAAATAAAGCTGCATTCTAGAAACTACCAGTTTTCGCACGTACTTTGTGAAATGGCAGAGAAGTGGATTTCCCTACGTTCGTATTCTCCTGTAGCTATAATTAAGGAAAAAATAAATGTCAATTAACAATATCATAAGAGCTGAAATTTTTTATCCCGATTTAGAACCACCCATCCATGAGATTGCCATAACTTCTATAATCCATGTTAGGTCCTTTACAGACCTCTCAACAGAAGCTCACATTGCATAATAAATTAGGATTGTACTAAGAAATACCCCCCGACCAATGTTAAAGAAACCTCAAGTCGAAGAAGATGGTTACCCTTACTATCACGAGCTCTCGTCAGTAGACAGTGGTTTAACTGCAAACCCAAGTGTAGTCGATCTTTACAGTGGGTGGTTGATGTAACAGAACTCTTTAAAATTTCGTACTTTCATGGCCTCTATTAATGTTGAGTACTGTAATTGTCTAAAATCTATAAGACCCACCTGCAAGTGCGTTAAGAAAGGATTTGACCTTACGGCCTTCATGTTAAAGATTTGAACGAATGTACTATGTGAAATGGAGGACGATATATCAGTAGCTCTGAAACAGCTTAGGAAATCTCTATTTCTTATAAGCGAAAGGTTTTCTCCTGTTATGCACATTGCCCAACATCTCCAAATTGGCCACTTTATCGAGTACAATGTCGTTGCGATTATCAATAACTCTCCGATGACAACAAGTCTAACTTTTTGATCTGTAAAATGACGATGCTTTCGAAAGTGTTATGCTTTATATTGTGAAGTCCCTACTTATTACCTTTAGAAATGCGATAAAAGTGCCTGTTCGAGGTTATCAGGGGTTAAAGAAAGATCAGGTTTTGGAGAGTGTACCTCGTTCATCCTTAGAATACCGGGTGCTACTACCTATATCTACACTTGCACGAGGTCCGTGGCACTATGTCATTTACTTGATGACATCTTGCATATGTGGCTCAATGTTGCAAACATTTTCTTGATCAATATGTTGCCGACTTCAATTAGGGGAATATCGTTGTGTCGTTTTATCCTCAGATATTGAAACTAACTTGATCTCAAGTAGCAAGACGGCTCATAATGCTTTCAAATTACCTTTAAAATATATAAAAACTAAGCCACCAATAATATATTCAATTGACTCCATTTTAGCTTTTAGTAGGTATTATTTAAAATTAAATATTTTGACTTTCGGATTTTTCAGAAATAATTATGAACGTAAATATTGTTATTTAAAATAAAATAAAAATGAATCCACCGGAAAATGATGGAAAGATTATATATTTTGTATACAGTAAATCTACAAAAATGTATAAATATAAATGAGCCTCTTTGCTCTACTCAGAATTAGGTACAGTTTCTGTGAATGAGAAATATTATTTCCAAACAACCTTCAACATGAGAATCTTTTAGTTTCTCAGCTGAAAGTAATTTTTTTGACAAGAATGAAAAATTATAGTCAGAATGATTAATGTTCATATTAGACATCTGCGGAAGAGTACATCAAGATAAATATTTAATGTTGGATAATAATTGTGCCCTTAAAGATTAAATATTAAAATCAACATTAATTCGGACTACCTTCTTTATATATTGAAATGAATTGTTAACTTATGGATGTATATATTACATAGATAACAAAAATGTACATGACAGAAAAATAATTACAAGAGTTAATTCAAAATTTAGTTTCTATTGAAAATTTGTCTTTGTTTATAATGTTCTTTTAGTTGATTTTCTATTTAGAATAGATCTGTGAAAACGAAATATAACTTATAACCTTATCAAATATTATTTTCTTGACAATTTATAAAATAAATAAACAAAAACAAAATTAGATGGACCTTATTTATTATTCCCAAGATCAAAATATCTGCGTTAGTAATAAAACAGCTAATTTTTAAATCTTATTAAATCAAAATTACATTTAAACATAATTATTAAATTCAGGTGTGATCCATTGTACCACATCATATGAAACTATGAGGATGTATTTCTCTTTATAATTTAATGAAATAAATATTTATTTTATCTAAAGCCTTTTTTTTCAGCTGTTATTTTTTTCAGTTACAGATATAAAATGATTTCCTTGGAAATATTAATCACTCAGTTACTATATTTTAAACATAAATGTAACATATATTTATAAGAAGTGAATTAAAGATTGAAATATATTTTTGAATGAATATATATATATATATATATATTCATGAATAATATAATAATTTTAAAATATTACTATTTAGTTCCTTAAATATATTTAAATTATGTAAAATAAAAAAATAAATAAAAAAAAAATATATATATATATATATATATATATATGTGTGTGTGTGTGTGTGTGTGTGTGTGTGTGTGTTATATTCATTATTTAATTAAAAAATATCACCATATATATATATATATATATATATATATATATATATATATATATATATATATATATATATATATATATATATATCGTTTCTGGGAAAGTAACTTGGATTGAGAGCTTAAATGGAAAACGTATTAAAACCAATAATATTTAGTTGCCTTTATGAGGATTTTATTTATCATAACTGTCCAAAAATATGATTTGTCTAAGATTGGGGTTGGATGGTTAAAGCTATGAATTATGTATATAACAGTGTAAATTTATGACAGAAGCTATCAAACTATCTCCGGCAAGTGGGCATACAACATCCCAGTGTAGAGCTATAATAGTTCTATGCCGTATAATAATTACTCTTTTAAATTTTTACCGGCTATAATTCAATAAATGTTGGTTTTATATTACAATTAATTTACTAATATATATGGAAATTATATATATATATATATATATATATATATATATATATATAATAAATAACCCTTATTAAAAATCACTTATTTTTACAAACACAGATATAGTGTTTTTTTTCCATTTCATGTATAGTAAAATTGTCTAAAGCTGGTAAATTATTTATATGATAATTCCTAACCAAAAGTATATGTTAAGAACGCACAAAGCTATATATCACAAATTAAAAGTTTATTCTATAAACAAGGTAATTTATTTTATCTATAACATGTTATGTGAAGATATGAAATTAGTGGATAAAACGTAAACGAAAAAAGTAGTTTCCTAATTAATTGCTTAAGCTTTATGATATTTGTCTACAAGCTCCTGAATTGTTTATCTCAATATATTGAAGTTATCACTTTTTGCTGTTTAAAGTAGTTGCAATTATTATTGAAATTTATTTCATTACAGCTGTTACCTGTCACAAGCGGCATCAAGTATGACAGACAAAAATATGACAAACAACTTACACGAACAAACTATAAAAAGTATTAGTCTCATTGTCTTCATAATGTTATCATTTTGATTACAAGAGTGATAAGGTTTGGCCACAAAAGACTGTAAGGATACTAACTGTTAGTATTATGTATGTAATACGTTTGTTATTTATATATTTTAAATCCTCCAACGATGTCATTTGTAACGGTGAAACAATTGTAATGAATTCATTTCAAGTAGTATTGCAAAGCAATGCGGATGTTTCAATTTAAAACGATTCATATTAATTATTTTTTTCTTCTGTAAATTATGAATGTTTTTCATGCAGGTTGATTGCATACAACTGAAAAGTGTTATTTAAAACAATGTGGGCTATACTCTGTATACTTTTATGTACATTGATTGTTATCTTATAAACACATCAAATTTGTCCTTGGTTTCTGACAACTACATACTGAAACCATCAATCAATGTTAAACGAAGCTTCCTCTTTGTGAACTAATCAACACAGAGTTGTGATTTATGGATCAGGAAACTTTGCTTACATGATTATATTGACCTCAATCTTAAACTATTGTATTCAGTCATCCAATATCAACTAGTTATAACGTTTACCAAAATAATAATTTCTTGACTTATACCTTGATTAAAATACCTTTTTAAGATATTATAGAATAGTTGATATAATACTTAGATATTATTAAAGGAGCGAAAATGGCCTGCCACTAGGAATAGTACTTTATTCTTAGATAGTTAAAACGTTCATTTATTATTTTATTGTTTTAAGAAATACTATACTACAAGTTCGTCCTAATTATATGTCAATATATTTTATTTTCTTATATATAATTTACATGCAATTATGTCAAATGTAGTTTTATTATATGTATCAATTTTTCTAATGGAAAATATATATTCTAGAATCGTAATTGGTACGTTGTTGAAATTATCTATTATTTTGTATAATTGCTTTAAATTTTCTTTGAGTCTATGTAGCAGTGAACATAAATTAAATCTCCGATAGCAAAAACAATTTTCTTTTTACAAGGTATGCAAATTATCTCTGCTTTAGAACATTAAAAGATTGGTGTTCTACAAGTTTATATAAATACCTTCTCGGTTATGTAAACCTAATTTTAATTGTTGATTGATATAAGTTCTAAATTTATTAAAAAAAAAAAAGTGATTGTTAGTTTTCATTAGTAATAAAGCGTTTAAAGATTGTATAAGACTGTAAATATTTAATACAAAAAAAGTAACATAGATAAAAAAATATCCTGTAATAATCATCATACTTGGTACCACCATAATAGTTCTCCATTATAGGAACTGAAACTCAGTAAGAATATATAACATAATTTTAAGAATGTTCAAGAATATTAAGTGTACAAATTAAATACAAAACTTTACCTAAGATCACGCGAACGGAGTCTGTATCACAAAGCATTCATTCTACTAATTCCATTCTGATCAATTGCATTCTAATCAATAAGAAGTAAATATATGTAAATTCTTGAGCTAAATACATGAAATACATGTGATATGTTGGTCGAATAAAATAAATGTTTTTAAACATGATATTTCACAGAGGAAGTCCACGGAAATCACCATTCTTGCTTACATTCAATAATGAATAATTAATGGCGAATTCTTGGATTTTTTAAAATAAGTGTAAGTATCTCTTTCATGTGTTTTGTATTTTAGTATTTTATCAAAGCAATTGGACAGATCTGATGATGACACATTTAATTGTTAAAACCGGTATTTATATTTATTACACAAAGGGATTGTGACGAACAAAACAAGGTCATAAAACTATTAATTTTTTACACAATCTTGTTGATAGAAATGTAAACACGTTTGTAAGAGATAAATAACATGTTATCATAAAGGAAAAGAATAGTTTTGTTTCAATTTCTATTATTGTACTTTTAGTTAAATGATTAATATTTATCTCCGATTGTAATTAAATGTCGTATTTTAGAATACTGATTATTTTCTAATAGAAAATAAGTTTTATTGTTGTAACATTATAAAATGAGGTTACGCCCACATACACACAAAAACCTCATATTGCTAATGCGGGCTAAGATTATTATCGAACTATTACATATCAAAACAATAAATAATAATCATAATGTAGAATATTATTTAGTTATAACACTCTCATTATAATGATATTAATAATAAAAATGTATATAAAAATTTTAATTGAAATTACTCATAATTATTTAACTTGTTTATATTTGTGAGAAAATACACCTTAGAGAAACATAATAAAGTACATTTTAAAGTTCTTGCAAGTAAGAATAAAATGTAATTTATTGTTTTCACTTGCTACAAAGGAAATATGAAGACATTAGTGGGAAGATATTTGGTTATAAATCTGCAAACGCAAGAATTGGCATCGAAATTGCTAGAATTATGACAATAGTCACTTCTACAATTCCTAATATTATATCAAGGGATTATAGCTTTAAGAATTTTACCATTATTAATTAAATATTAAGTTAGTAGTTGAGCAAATAAAGCCGAACATTACTAACAGTTTATAAAATAAAGTATATTCAACGACTTACTTAAAAATAAATATATATAAAAGATTTGATGTATAAAAAAATATGATAAAGAAATTATAAATTATAACAACAGCAAAAGTTTTATTGAAACAAATGACTTAAAATTCGGTTTTGTTTATGAATAATTAGACGCTTTTTGAAAATATGTTATTAGAAGTAATAAGATACAACACTTTTTTAAATAAAACATAATAATCAATTAGAGGACATATATTTAAAATAATTCAAAAGTGTTAAAAACAAGGTTATTTTTCTTAAGTAATACGAAAAGCTACAAGCTAAAAAGCTATAAATCAGTAATTAAAATATTATAAAACTATCTGAATTTGTGTCCCAACTTTCTACCTCAGATTGTTCTCCTGTTAAAAGTATTGGCGTACCAACATATCAAGTTATTTTCTCTATAAAGAATTGTATTATGAGCGTATCGTCAGCTAGTAAGTTTAGAGTGCAATTGTTAAAAGTTTATAATTAGTTTTTTAACCACTATTGAGCAGAAAGTTTACGTTTCTGCAATGTTATGGTTATTTTAGTTGAATAACCTGTCATTCAAGAGAAACCTATACTAACAAGTTAGTTACTATAAAAGGATAATTAAACAATATGGGGTACCGTGTTACAGTGAATAATGATTCTTATTTAATCTTCCATCATTTATTTGAAAGAAACATTTTCGTAATAATAAATTATAAAGTTTTATCTTTAATTTTATGAACATTTAACTTATAAAGATTTTCATATAGACACTATCACTTTAATATGGTAGTTCAATACAAACAAAAACAAATAAAAATGGTATGTCCTAAGGATGTGTAGGGTGACATACAGGTCATTCATTCATCCTATTGTTACGTAATATTAAGTTGTTTAAATATATCATTGAAGAAAAAAGATAAAATGTTCACAAATCTATTACAGACTTCTAGCACTGGAGAATCAAGTATTATTATTTTTTTTTTAAATAATGATTAGTTTCTTTAAGTCGCTCAATAGTATTGACTTGTATTAGTGATTAAACGTTAATTCTTAGATTGCATTAAACATAGAATCAATGATATAGACCAACAATAACAGAAATGAACATTACTTCGCAGTTAAAATCTAGTTGATTTGCATTCAAATAATGAAACTTTATTTATGGTGAAACCTGATTTAGAGTTGGTACCATTAAAATATTTCCTCCAATTATTTGTAATATATACTCGTTGTTAAATTATCAAAACATGTTTTCTGTTGCACAGTCCTACACCCAACCGTCACAACTTATAAATTTCTAAAAGTCTTAAACATGTATTTCAAGGTAAAAATAGTAATCAAACTAATTTTAATATATTATATTTTAAGTTGTCATAAAAAAAATATTGTAGATTTTTTAAATTTTACTCCACCAAAATTCTTTTCTTTCGAAACGTGTGGAATATTTATTTAGTGATTTCTCAAAAAGTTGTTTTGTTTCACTTCTTTAAAGTCGTATAATCTGATACACCGATTAACATAAAATATTTAATCATTAGAGGTGTCAATTTGTTTAATAAATGTTTGATTTATTAGGAGAATAATAAGAATACTTTGACTGTTAAAAAAAGTTTCACCTAATTTCCTTTAGCTGTCATTGGGATGAGAACATAACCTATTATCCGTCGATATTGCAGAAAAATAATCCTGTAAAATGATTAAACATGTACGTGTGTTTCTATGTTTTTAATTGTGATACTTATATTTTTTAATTATTTGTAGACGACCTAAGCCAATGGTGAACTAAAGCCCTAAGACTATAAATTCTCAAAATTATGTACACTATTTAAAAATTATTTTCATGTATAATGGTTCTCTTAAACATGTTTCCCTTTCTGATTTTTATATTGATAGGAGTGTTTCGCCTGCAATACCTAAAGAACACCTTGTCAATGATAACAAATGATTGTTTAATACGAAAGATAAGATGTTTCCATATATTTATTGACTGCTCAAATAAAATAAGTAAATAAGTGTTTTTAAAAATGAAAAATGTATTAATTAATGATTCAGAGTAAGCCAGTAAGATACATGTCGGCAAGCCTATAATTCGTTCGAGTAGAAACAGGCAAAGTTTAAAACATAAAATACCGCCATACTTTAAAAAATGTATATATAATTTTAAAATTTATTTACTCAATATGTAGGTTTAATGACCAAAGAATATGGTTTACAAATTACGAAAAGAAATTTAATAACTGATATAGTTTATAATTTATGGTTTAAAAAAAGTTAAGTAAAAAAATTAATAAAGTTTGATTATTTTAAAGTTGTAAATATTTTAAATTTTAATATGTTATCCTTAGAAAGTACATTACAAAACAAAAAGTAGCAGATATAATATAATTAAGGGGGTTTTTAATTTACTTTTTAAGGGAAAATCAGTAAACATTGACAACGAATAACTTTGCTAAGAAAAGGACTACACAAAACCCTAAAAAGATTCTTTCTTTTCAACTCTTAGGCAACATGAATTTAAAAGAAAAAAATGTACTAAAATGTTAAAATGTTTAATCTAAAATGTAAATCTAAAAAACACGAAAATCATTAAAGAAGAAATACCCACAAAGGTATTGCCCTAGAACATTAATTCAAGTTTTCCTTGAATCTACAAGTCATTAAGAAAAGGATGGCACTTTCACATTTCCGAAATCTTGAGCAAAATAAAAGATATGGAAATTTGACGAAAATCAGTCATAATTGTCTGCAAATATATTGGTTATTTGAGCGAATATCACATTTGGACCTCTATTTATATGTGATTACTCTACCTGAATATCAGCTGAACGATAGGGTCATACAAAACTCAAATGTGGAGATGTAAGAATCACTCGAATCGGTTGTTAATTCAACGTCGCATGATTGCCATAATTCGGTCAATTACCAATGCATAGTTATCGTGAAACGTGGATCTATCTGAAGGTCCAGATCTCAAACTTGTAAAAGAAATCATCAAGAATTCTGCAATGCTTCATGAGAAGACACTTAACTTCGACTTAATGATAATGACAGAAGACTCCTTGAGGGTAAAAAACTAAATGATTTGTCCCAGTAAATTTATTGAGATGAAAATACTTGGTGCATAAATAACGTTCTAATTATTGACATATGTTATTATTATTTTTATTTTTTTAGATTTCATGAAATGTTAAAAGATTATTTTAATATTTTTTAATTAGAAGTTATTTCTAATTCAGAAATAGGAAATGATTAAGCGTTTAAAAGTACATTTCCTTTACAATCAGCTAGTCTACGAATATATTTATTGAGGTTAAAATTAAAGAAATTTTATGATGAGTCTTGTTAAATAATTTGATTTAAAGTTTAGGAACCACTCAAATTCGTTTATATCCACTCGAATTCCTCAAAGAGCATACACTATATTTATAAATGACTATTATTCTTAAAGTAATATATAATGTAACATATTGTAAAATAAATAAATAATTTACAATTGCAACTGACTGTTTGCAATATTGAAATAATTAACTGAACAATTCACTCGTTACGTGCAATTCTTCCATTAAATTGAAAATAGTTTACAGAGTTTGTTTATGATAACAAATTAGTTGATAATCTGATAACGAAATTGCATTAAAAAGTCTTGAAATCTTTTCCCTCTCAGTCAATTCTATTTGTTTCTTTTAAACTTTTTAATACGTAAACTAAACATTATTACGTAAATACTATAATATTAGTTTTTTTCAATATTTGTGCAATGGGAAATAGCTTCATTTTAAAAAGTCAACTCAACTCATAATATAAACATCAGAAAACAATGGTTTTACTAATGTATTATTGTATTTAAATAATTTAGTAAATATTGAAGTTACGTAAACTTCTTCAATTACCATTATACATTGTAAAATATATAATAATATATTTTTAATAATTTTTCTGAATTATTAACTTTTATATTATGTTTAATGTTAATTTTTATAACTGAAATACTCTTAAACAATTATTCAATGTATTCTTTTCGGAACATATTTATACTTGAGGTTACATGGAAAAAGAGTGAACTGGACTATTCTCAAATAAATTTTTTAAGACAATTTGATTTTTTTCTACGAAGACGTTACCCAAGAGAATATTTTAATTTTTACCAAATTTAAGTGTATGCGAGCATAGTTATTAGGATTTAGAAAAAATAACGGATTTGGCCGCAATCAAAATTTCAAATTACAATTGATTTGCATAATTATTAGAAACGAGGCATTTTAAATATACATTGAAAATACTACATGATTTATATTGTGTTCAAATACTTATTTAAAAAAAATTGGTGAACAGAATCTTCTTGACATATATACAAAAATCTTTTAGTTTATTCTCTCTTACTTTATATCGTGCTGTATTACTAAATTGTACTTGATGTGGAAAATATCTTTTTATAATGTACAGACACAATGCAATTTATATGTAACTTACTTCAACGTCATAAAGTTGAAAGCTTTATAAATAAACAATATTCATGAATGGTTCATCACCATCAACTATAATATTCTGTTACAATATTTATACAAATAATAAAAAAGAAAAAACTAAAGAAATAACAATGTGTTGGGGTAATTGAAGGGTATGTGATTCAGGTTGAAAATGTTTTAAAGATGTAATTATTGTTTACACATATTCACTATCACAATATAACACTTAGACAATTACAGAATACATATTTTATGGAACACGATTTAAAAAATGTATTATTTATCTATTTTTGAAATATAAATATTTTACATTCTTACAGCAACAGATTTAGTCATGTAATAGATATGAAAATGATTTTAAAAAATATATAAGTTATACAAATATTACAAACATGTCTTAATTTATAGATTAAAAATTAAAAACCCAATTTACATAATTTATTTACATATTGCTTACAATCATTTATCGCAAAATCTAGTATATCATTGAGATATTTTCATTGTTTACATAAAGTAAAAAACTTCCCGCACTATAGACTTCCCTGGAATTTTCATACGAAACTGTTAATAAATAAATATGAATTGATAATTTTTGATACTCTATTTCACAAAGGTTATGCTTTGGTAATTTGAAGGCTATATACTCAAGTATATTGAATTGTTATAAATACTAATACTCTTACTAGTATACGGAATGTACTATATTTTATCCATTTTTTTATCTATAAACTTCATTAACAAGAGTAACAAAAATTGGTAAATTAAATACATATAATTGTCCTAACCAGTAACAATAATTCTAGGCTATTCAATTACGAAGCAAAATTTGAATAATTAACTAACAATATAATTAAGTAATTGCGACCGACTTATTTTCGGTTCTTGAGAATAGGCACCAATATTCGATATTTTTCGCACAACGACATGGATTTTTTGAACTTACTGGTGTAACTGAGAAAAAAAAAATACTGTGTTTTCGTGGAAAGCACATATTAGTTTCCAAATCGATTTTTCTGGAAAACACTTTGCACTGAAACTAAATAATAATTTTTATTCAAACTACATTTATGTAATTCAACAAAAAATGACAAAAAAAAAAAGAAATAAACATTTGGTTTCAGGATTTCTGTTCCAACCTTTATCATAAAGTTATAAAGTTAGCTGCTTCCTCAAGCTAATAAAGAAGATTTATGTTATCCAAACAGGGAAGGAATATATATTTTATTCTTAAGAACCTCTTTTTTAAAGTTCAATCTTACAATTAAACACTATACTTTGTATGAGATCTATTAAGAAAATTAGCTGAACTATAATAAGGAATAAAATTCTCCACTCGAATAGAATAAAACTATATAAAATATACCACAATTTTCATGGTATACAAAATTTGTTAATTACACATTAATTGTAAGATTTTATTATGTTTTCAATTATATTTTCTTTAAAAAAAAAAAAAAGTCCTCTTTATTTTACAAGTAAAATTTAGACACTTTTTATTCTACAATAAACTGAAACCTCCTTCCTCAATTTTTGAAAAAAACTAGTTTGTTTTTTTAACATTGATAGTTAGAATCACTTTAAATAATATTTTTAATTTAAATCTAAATAACTTATTTTCATTTTATTATGTATATAATATCATTTTATTATCACGTAAATTATGAAACTGTGTTTTTTTAATATCATTATGTTCCATTGTTTATAGGTAGACTTTAATAAAATAGGGCATTTTTTTCTACAAATAACACATTTCTTACTATAAGTAATAATAATAATGTAATAATATTATTATATTATTATAAGTAATAATAATTTTCAAAACAGTTTTTTCATAAGAATATATATAAAGTATTCTATTCGTAAGTTCAGCCGTCACCTATATAACTAAGTTCTTCTCCTGATAATAATTAAATTGATTTTATAGAGTTGGTTTTCTCTTTTACTTGAAACACCTGTCCTGTTCTTCTGCCGACCTATGCAAGAGGCTTTGATTAATAGTATTTACTTAGTAATGGAATTACTTAAATATTTGATTATTATTTGAATTACTTAAGTCTTTTTTCGTATCTTGGACCTAGCTAGTATGTCTTTGTTTGACCGGTTATTTTTATCTATTTTACAAACATAGATCGTAGATTATGGTAATCAATTTGTATGTCATTACCCAATGGCAGATGATCTTTTAATAACTTACCAATAAATAACCCGTTCTCTTAAAAAAAAAAAAAAAAAAACATAATAGTTGTATTTATAGTTTTCATACAAAAAAAATATTTAACAAAATGACAAAACCTTCACGCATATAGAAACTTCTCGATTATTTATAAAATGAAACAACTTTAGCTTTGATAAAATTTGAAGAAGAATAATCCATTAGAATTGTAATGATTTGTAATTAGCTTGATTAATTGTACAAAGACACAAGTTTATCTCTCTGTGTTATTAATTCTTGTGTTTGCTGATTTATAGCCTTATATCTTGGCTCTAATGTCTCCCTATATTAGGGTTGAAGAAATGAAAACTATAAATTATATTTTAATCCGAGTAGTAATTGTAACACAAGTACTTCTGTATATATTTTATTGTTTTCTTTTAGTACAGCCATTTCTCAGCAATTAATTAAACAATAATAAAAAATACTCCATTTTGGTTTAATTTTTTTAATTTTTATTGTTTGGTACTTTTAAAGGGAAATACATGATCTTATATTTAGAAAAATCCTGTACTAGTCATACATTTACAGGAATTAATTGACAATACCATTTAACTATTGACTCTTAAAATCAATGTTTACTGTAACACATGAAAATGTATCCAAAGAAATTTATCGTAAAATGTACACTGATTACATCGTTGTATGCTTTTAGAGTTGCCTTGAATTACAGAATAGTCTTAGAAATTCACAGCTTTCTGTCGAAGTAATAATGTTGTTGTTTCGTGTATAAGTTAGGACTGTGAGAAAACTGGTGTTATAGAAAGCACCTAGTAATCAAATGGTTCTGCTAAGTTTTTACAGCATATTTGTACATTTATTTATTCAGTTAGATCATTTAAATATCACAAAACTTATGGCCGTTAATTCGTTATGTGTGCAACGTATAAGCAATGAGTGAAATTTGTATGTTCTCATGCAATTTAAAGACCTATTTAATAAAACACAATTATAACAAAACAATGGTAAGTATATTGAAATAAAAGTATATGTCTTATTCCCTGAAATCAAATAAATTTCAATTGTTACTTAATTAAATGTTGTAACTGAAATATGTCGATACTTTACAGCAAACATTACTTAAAAAAACACAACATGTTATACTTACAACATGTACAAGGAGAATAATGATAATTTACTGTGAACAAATGCAACACTAGAAGGAATATTTTATATAATAGTGCAACCTGGAACTGAAAATTGTAAAGCGTGATTGTACACTTACGAGAATTCTCAATTAAAGCTGTTATTAAAACAGAATGCCTACGAAAACCCTTCAAACTGGCAAATATGTTTTATTCGTTGGAATCTTCATACGTGATTGAATGAAGATATCTTATATAAAGGTCCAAGACCTTTATAATTGGAGAAACGTGCTATTAATTGGAAAAAATAATTGGTTAATAATTGGTTCGTCCGTTTTGATTTTAAACGAAACTAATTAAAAACTGATTTAACATGTTTCCACTTAGCCCATTCTGCCCGTGATAATATACTTACGTAATGTTAATTAATAGTTTGTATAAGACCTAATTTTTATTAAAATGATGTTTTTTGAGGTACGGATAATCCATCATTAGTTATATAAGAGTTTATAAACCATTTATTATTATGAAATTAATTTATTTCACATAGAGGGATTTTTGGTTAAATAAATCAGTCAGTGGTTTAGTTATAATATAATTCCAAGAAATACATAATACTATATTGATATATAATCCCCTTTATTGTACACTATAAATACTAGTCCCATTTGTTGTTTGTATTTGTGGGCATTCTTGTTGTCTATCATGGTCATTACTTTGTTGATTTTAAGTATCGTTACTGGGGTAAGATATATATTATATATTATTGTATGGCATCCTAAACGCTCTCACAATAAATAATTATCCTTGTCAAGTGCTTTAATATTAAGTTATTTCTAATTAACTCAAAATCGTGTTGTTTTGCATTGCTAATTGTTGTAACAGTGCTGGGGTATTTTCATTTACCTGTGTAGGGGTATCGACTGTGGTAAATGTGGCTTTTATTTCCACGCAAGTATAGATTTGTTTTTGTTTTCTATCAAAATTTTCTATGTAAGTTAAGACAAAACCCTTTAAAGTACATTACAAAGTATATCATTTTCTTTTCGTCTATCCGAGTATTACCTAAATTTATACGTTCAACGTTAGTACCGACTCAAAATGTTTACTGCCGGAGTACCTCGAAATTTACCTGAATCGAAATTATTAACGTTCATACGTTTTGATAAGTTTTTGGTGCTATTTTTCTGAATTACATACATTATCATAATGTTTTCTCCTGATTCTGAACCAAATTCAACTGTGCATGGACAATATATTTTCGTCAGTAGTAATTGTAAATACATAAAATGCATTTACTGAAAAATAACACTAATTTTGACCTTAGATATTCAAGTTGTATGTATATTAATAATTTAAAAGACTTACTTGCAAAGTGACATCTTCAGTAGCGTGTTATTAATTAAGTAGACTTTGACGCTTAATTTAATCAATTTCCGCAACTCCTCCTCATCTCAACACCAGATAAGATCATTTGAATATTAATGAAATACTTGAATCTCATTGACATTTGTGGGTGGGGGAGGAATAAGTAATCTCTTACACAAAGTCACAGATTTATTTCCATTGGTTAACTTTCTTACATACAGTGGATGTTACTCGACTGGGAACATAACATTGTTGAGTAATTTGTTACTTATTGTTAAGTAACATTGTTAAATAAATTGGAGACATATAGGTTTTGAGTTAGTCTTAATAAAATTAAATATATATTTTAAAATGGTATTCGTTTGTCTTTTTGTAAATTGTACAGTGCTTATAGCCCAAATCCGTGGAGCTTTTTTTTTTACCAAATTTGGTATGTAGGGACCTGTTAGTATTGCTCAATATTATACCATCATTTACATAACTAACAATTTTAAGATAGCTGTCTTGATTAAAAAACACAATAAAACAATAAAATTACGATTTCATTTTTAAAAACGCTCAAGATTCTGATATCATTTTTCTCACGTACAGGTTCTGAAGGCCAAAATAAATAAATAAATAAAATAAAAACGCATTGGCCTCCTTCTCTTTAAAAATCTAGGTTTGTAATAAGTTATCACTGATTAAAATTTCCTCTACTGTTTCCTCTACCGTGAAGATTGGAATATATACCGTATATAAAATTTCACTTTATTTGCTTGAATGATCGATTTTAATCAAATATAGTTTATACTTTTATAACTTTAAAAAATATAAAATTAGGCCTTCTTCATATATTTTTTTAACGATCGGTGGATTTTATTTTCTGAGGGACAAATTTGAACCTAACATTTACTAAGACGTAGAATATATTTTGTATTGCATTTAGTTTTAGAAACAAGTAAGTGAGAACGTTTTCGTTTATATTTGCACTGTCTATTTTATTAAAAATTTACAAGTAACCTATATATGATCTACCCTTATACTGTAATTCTTCAATTATTTTTTACGAATGTAAAACGATTGTACACTTCTGCAAAAATCTTTATTTATTTAATATTTATTTGAGTTTCTCAAAAACAATTCTTAATAAATGTACAGAGTTTGGTTCAATTTAAATGCAATTTCATGAATTGTGTCAGTTTTATACATGAATTGAATGAATCTTAAGTGTCTAGTTGTACGATTTGACATTTTTGGAATTCAATATTATAAAATATGTTAATTATTATTTAACAATGATTTTGTAATATTATTTAATACTATGTGTGTACAGAATGTAATAATTATAAGAGTAAATGGACGTTACATGTAAATATTACCGGATTTCTTATTTTTTCATTTCTTTCTTTCTTTTTTATTTCTTTTTAAAATTTTTATTTGTTTCTTTTTTTAAATTTTCATTTGTAACACTAATAAATAATTCAGCACAACATTCCTATGTCGGAAACAAATAACAGGACTATTAGTTTTCTACTTAAACTTTATGAGAACTATCAGCCTGTCTGGCAATCTCTTTTATATTCTTTTTACCATGATTTTAATTGAACTTTTTTTTAATCATGACCTGGTATGTAAATATAATTCATTCTATTATTAACTACTACTTGTATTTTCTTTCTAGATACTTCAATCCTTCCTTTTCCTAACTGCTAATGAAAAAAATACTGCGAGAACAAAGAAATTATTAAACTCCTGCTTTATGTCACCGAAAATAATCGCTGCGCTGATAAAATCACATACGCAGGAGTCACAGTGAGTTTTTTGCTTCGTCAAGATATCCTAGACAACTCTAAGGTAATAATCATAATATAGATACAGTAGTTGAAACAGATCACTCAGTAGGAATCGCACTGCTAGTAGAAGATGCACCTAACAAAAAGGGGTAGCCGAAAAGGCTCCAAAAGAGCAGGTAAAGGAACAGTAATTTTATACGAACACATGCAAAAATCTTGAAACCTAGGCGAAAAAATTAACTGTTCATAAAATCACACAGAACTAACAATACTTCTATCAGAAACCAAAAAATAACAAATAGTAGATATTGTCATTAAAATATAAAATATGATCGATGGTAGAAAAATAACTTTGTTCTAAAACTGAAATGTTTCAAGAAAACGAAAACAGGATATTTTAAGTGAATTAATGGTTGAGAACTAGATATAGGAAAATAAATTTAGAGTTCTTCAGTTTTTCCTTCTAAAGGAAAAGAGATTAAGACGCTCGTTTCTTCTCGTTTGTGTCAGGAAAGAATAATTTACACACAGTTTCCGCCGCACCCGTACACTTTTATTATCCACTTCCATAACGTTTCTACAACAACCATCGTCCTTGAATATCTAAATAGGACTATATTTTCTCGAATAAATTCCAAGTTTGTTTTTATATAATATATCCTAACAAACAAAATAGTTTTTATTTATTTATTTTATTTTCAAATAAATGTGTAAATAGGTAAGTATAATTTTGATTTAATATATTTATAGATATGGGTTTTAAACCCATTATTACTTTATGTTATTGTTAGTCTTTTTGTTATATAAAACAAGAGTTTGTTTGTATATATATATATATATATATATATATATATATATACAGTTACAAATTGAGAATGATATCAGAGAGAGCATAAAAATGAGGTGTGGGGGGATGATGACTTAAACAATGAGAAAGTCAGATTTTCTTCTTTTTTTTTTATTCTTTTTTTTGCAAAAATACAAGTTAATTTCAACTATATTTATGATTTTAATTAACAAATTGTCATTGATGAACTTGATTGGTTATTATTAATAGGTTCGTGCCAATAATCACATGCTGCATATCAGTTAATTTTTTGCTATTCTAATGACGATGTAATTCCTGGTTTCGTGATAAATAATATTTTTTAACTTTACTGTATTGTTAGTTGTATTAACAGAATTAAGGAAGATTGTGTCATCTAATTTCTGAATTACTCGCATATTTTTGGCTAACAGATATTAAGTCATTTTAGTATAATAGAATAATATGATCAGATTTATATGGTATATATATATATATATATATATATATATATATATATATATATATATATATATATATATATATATATATATATATATATATATATCATAAAATAGCAATAGTTTCCATCTATTAAAATTCGTAATCAGGAGTTTTCTTTTCAAAATGTTTGTTTGGCTAAAGTCAAAACCATATAAATCACAATATTTTAGATAAACTGTCCTTTATATTACTCTCCGAGTATCAGCTGTTTGGCTCTATATTTATCAGGTTATTTTATTTTATTTCATTGATTTCTTGTAAATTAAGATTTCTGAAGACGTACTGAACTACACAATTTAAACTTTTATGATATTATATGTATTATATTTAAACAGATTTTACATTCTTTACTTAAATAGTGTTTTTTTTCTCATTGAAGAAACCAATATTTCCATTAATTGTTTCGGTCATATTTTTGTCGAAATTTTGTTTAAGTAGGAAACCACCACCTCTGAATTTTACAATGTCCAGAGTCGTCTATTGTGGACGTTATATGATTATATTTTCACGAATAATGACAAACGAATTGAATTTTTAGTCGTTTTTATTGGTTTTTATATAATCTTACATATTTGTTGTTACGTAAAATATCATCTATTTCTTACTTTATTTTACGACTAATAAGTTAAATTCTTTAGGTATTATAAGCATATTTTAAACTTATTGATTTAAAAAAATACAATTTATATCAATTTAAAAAAAAGTCAGATATAGAATTGTTTTACATTTGTTGCATGACCAACTCGAAGTGTTTTTTATAGGTTGTAAGGTTGTAATTTATTGCGTACTTGATTTGCATCTATATCTTACAAGGGCAGATTGATCGAAATGATAACCTAATCACCTAAATATCTTGCATTTTGTACATATAATGTAATATTTTTTAATTTAAGAGTAAAATGTTGAATACTTTTTTGTCAATGAAGTGTATTTTTTAACTTACGTACATACCTACGCACAAAATGTAAATAAGTTACGATAAATTTTATGACGGAAAACATTGCTGCATAGAGTTTAGAGTTTTTATTGTAAATAATATCATTTTTAGTAAGTGAGGATTATATCCCATTTGTCACTCTAAACGGTTAGTTTTTGGACTTCATACATCCCGAAGCGTTTTTTTAAATATGTTTGCACTATTTCAGTATTTAAAAAATACTATTTATATTAAAATGTTCCTTACCATAATATTGTAAGATCTGAGTGGTTACGAACTTTATTTACTTTTTTTTTTTTTAATAATATCATTTATTTTATATATTATAAAAAAGATCCAAAAATAGAAAAATTGGCTTCAATAATTAGGTCTTACAGTTGTAATTTTATTAGTTTAGTTCAGGATGCACTAGTGTGGGAGGAGTTTATTCAATACACCATACTATCCTATTAAGTTAGGAGGAATTGTCCGATAGATGACAGCACAAGAGGATTTGATTTTTGAGCTTTATATCATATCATGTAGATGGTTTTTCTATTTTGTATTTAAAATTAATTACAACAGTCGTATATTACCGAATAACGTCATAACAAGACAGTTTATTAATTGACCATGAAATAAAATTTAATAAACATTATTGATAATATATACCATTCAAACATATCAATTTACTTAACCAGAATACGTAAATAGTGTATGGAAGAAACACAAATCGTAGAGTGAATAAAAAAAAAAAAAAAGTAAGATGAAGGTGGGTGATCTTCACCTTTATGACCACCGATATATATTTTTTATGTACATCTGAAATACAATATATACTTCGTCATGATCCTCACATATTATGCAAAGAACTATTCTTCCAATACCAACAATTTAATTTAAATTTATGTTATATATATATATATATATATATATATATATATATAACAATTTATTTTATAAAAGAAGAAATGGTACAAACAATACATTTAAATGGTTCAGATAACTTATCGGTTTTAGGCTACTTATCATCTTCAAAATAGAGATGGTTTAATTTTTGTTTTTGTTTCGCTTATACACATTGATTCACCTAAACAGTGAAGACTGGTTGCCTGTTTTACTCTTAAATACATATTAATTAACACACACTTCTCACAGATTAATTTTCGCTCTGACAAATATGTTTATGTACATTTAATAATTAAATGCAATACATAAATCAATATTCTCATTAAACCTACTTATTGGTACCAAAGGCCTAATACTTTACTGCTTTTATATTTTATGTAATGAATATATGAGCCCATTTAATATAATAGCAGCAAGCTTAAAGAAAAAGAAACATAATTAGCGTTCATGGTAAGTATTGATAGCAGTATAAATTATCTCATTAAACAAACCATAGTATATTTGTTTGACGTGTTCTCCCAGAAAATATATCTGGAGATTATGATGAAATTTTACCATCTTTAAAAATTATCTTACTCTCTGACAAGAAGTGTCGAACCAAAATAACTTACGTATTATAGTTTGTAGTAATATTTATTAAAATAATTGTGATAAAATAGCATAATTGTACAAACATAGTAAAATATTTAATCGGAATATGCCTAAGTGCAGTAATAGATCTTCCCAGTTTTTGGCCTGAACGTATAAACAAATACAAATATTCCCATATGCATATTTATAAAACTTCACTTTCATGTTAATGAAAATAGCCTCATCGTATATAAAATACCTGCATATAACTTCTCGCTTGTTAAAATGAAGTACAGGAGATTCCTAAATTGATTTAAGCATTTCATGTAGGAACCCTTTATACTATGTTAGCTTTATCAAGTCCGGTGTAGTAAATAGCCAGTGAGACACAAAGAGAATTAGATACAAGAAATGTCATTCTAGTAATCTCCGAGAAAACTCGTCAACTTGCAATATATATCTTGGCCGCAAGCTCTAAAGACCTCAAGGTAAATTAATTAATCAAAATATTTTCTAATAAATTCTACGTGGATTGTAAATACAAAACGATTTATCGTCTTCAAATTCTGGAAAAATTATTTCAAGGGATTACATTTTCTCCTTAAGTTGACAAGTTACTTTATCAAAATTAAAAAAAAAACTAAAAACATTTTTACACATAGTACTATTAACTTAGTATTGCACAAATTATATTAAAATAAGAAGTGAAGTAGTAGAAAACACATACGTAGACGTTCTGATTAATGGAATAGCTCATAAGGGCAAAGATGTCAACTAATAACAAATTACAGTACAGTAAAATATATTGCTCGTATTACAGTTAGTTTATATTATCACTTAACTGCTGCACTGTAATAAAATAAGAACATTAAAGCAACAATTAAGTGACTACTCAGATACATTACAAACAATAAAGTCCAATCCAGAGTCATGTTTTAGCAATTATTTCCTTTGTTGCAGTCATGTTTGTATATTTTATTAATACTAGGTTTTAATTGTTCAACTAATTAAATGTGTTTTAAAATTTTCATGCAGGTAGGAAAGTAAATAATTTATATTCTTTTAATCACTAGATAAAGTACTTGTCATTGTATTAGTCATTTTCAGTTATTAAACATGAATAAAGTGTTAAGTCCTTTGAGTAATTGTGAAAGTCTGATATAATGTAAAGTTAGTGATTACCCAAGTTGTCAGAATTACAAATATATTTGTTACTATTTGGAAGATTTAAACAAACATAGAGAAGGTAATATACGAGATAGCTACTTATAAATTCGTTAAATTTTATGAACTCTTGAAATATAATTATTAAGTTTGTAACTGGAAATTATTTCAAATTGAGTTAGACGACCTGATTTAGCATTCAAAAATTTTTTTTTATAGGCAGCTGAACTGTGATTAAGTTTAATGTAGTTATTATGAAGACAGAATATAACGTGTTTTACTAAACAAATTTTATTAATGGTTTAAAAATTGCTCAAGTTGGTTTATATCCACTCGTACTTCTCTACGAATAGACTATGTTTTTTCACAAATAAAAAGAAAGCAGACTGTTTTCATTACCAAACTGAAATATTTAAAAGTTGAAATACGTCTTTTAAGTGAAAAGTTTTTTTTCAGAGGTTAGGTATGTGTAAAAACTAGGATCTTATTGATTGTTTTAAAAAAAAGCCTAATCTTGAAATCTTCTTGTTTTTAGTTAAACATTAAAACCGTTTATCAAATCAAATAATCATTAATCTTTATAAATATAAGCTTTATATTATTTTCCAATTGAAAAATAACTTCTCCTTAAGAATTGAGCTCAAACTCTAACAATTAAAACAAATTTGAAGTTAAGGAAAATTCTTCAAAAAACAAAATAATTTTGAAAAGTATCATAATAGTTACTCTCTTCTTTAGAATTAGTAACTTTGTAATTATGTGTAATGGAAAATCTGTAATGGAAATACTTCTAAATAATTATTGATAACGTAAATTGTTGGTATACATTATTATAACAAAAATAGTGAATGCATTTATTCTTAAATAAAACATTTAGGTTAAATTTATATGCGCCTCTTAAGATATTACCCTAATACCATTGTAATGTTTATTGTTTACCAAAATTAGCTGTATTCGTTAAAACACCTGGGATTTTTTGTTTTTTTTTTAAATTTAAACAATGAGTTTTGATCCGCAGTCGAATTTTAAAATTACTAATTATTTTCTGAAATAACAATAAAATGTCAATTTCACTAATAATTTATAAATATTACACTATTTTGAATTTTATATGTACATTATGAGATTTTAGTGAACATCATACTGTTATACATATCATTTAAAATCTTTTACTGTAATTTTTTATTATTGTATATACTGATCTACTGTAATAAATGTGTAAATTGTCGTTCGTTTTTATAATAGAACGTTTTTTACTATATTTGTAAAACACTTTTGTAATTTTAAATAACATTTGTATTATCTAAAGAACTCCCTTGTTAGTCAGAATTACAAGTTTGAAAAATATGGTATTTTGAATGAGAATTGTAATTTTCAGCCAAGTTTAAACCTGAAAAACCTTTCATTCCTTTAAGCTAAATGACAAGTTTGTGAGGATGAGAAATTATTTTCAGAATGATTAATATACTTAGTAGACGTATACGGAAAGGCAAATCAAGGTAAATATTAAAATTTGGATAATAATTATGAGCTATAGATGATGATACGAATTAACAATATTTCGTTAACTTAACTCATTTATGTGTTTGAATGAATTGTTACAATTTGGATGTACATATGACATAAATAAATATTATGTACATGCCAAAAAAATAATTATAAGAAACAATTATAAATGTTTTAAAGAAAAGTAGTCTTTGCTAAGAACACTGGCATATATCCTTTACAATTTGAAAGCGATTTATTTGACAAAATAACCTCGGTTTATATTTCTTGACAATGTATAACACCAATTTCAAAAATACTAGATTTGTTGTTTATTATTATTCGCACTTTCAATATTTCTGAGGTAATGCAATTAATTTTATTACGGTCTAAAATTAAATTAATAATAAACATAAATGTTGATTTAGTTAACAACCTCTGTAGAAGTTAAATTTAAAGATGTAGTTGTCGTTTCACATTATACTTGATTGAAATTTAATATTATCCCCAAAGCCTGATTTCATCTGCAGTTTAAAATTTTATAAGTTAAACACATGATCATATTTCCTCATATTTAACTTTATTTGGCAATTACTTTAAAATAAATACGTTTATTCAATAGGTAATTAAATGTTGTTTTTACATACATGTAATACACTAAATATTTATACTGGAAATAAAATGATGAATTATATTGTACCTTTGTGACTATTACCAAGCATTGAGCTTTCAAATGGAAAATGTATTCATACCAATAATTTTTATTTACTTTTTCCAATGCGGTGTATTACATGTGTATTTACTTATCATAAATAGTGGAAGATATGTTTGGTCTGGGATGGGGGTGTGGGTGAAGTTAAGTGCTCTGTGTATTACAGTGTATGTTTATGGGTGAGGTAAATATACTAGCTCGAGTGAGTCTGAAACATCCCAGAAGAGAGCTATAATAGTCAAAAATTCGTTCAATTATTTACATTAGGGTCTAATGGAAATTCCGTATTTACAGTTTGCCTGACTATCCAAAGTTAGTTTTTACAGTATAATTAATTCAATAGTATAAGTGTTTTTTTTCTTTCTTTTTTCAACTAAAAGAATATTTTCGATTATTATGATTATACTACAAAAAAGCTTCTTACAGCGCGTTTTATACAATCATATATGTTTTTGAAATGTTGTATTGTGGTCTGAAATTTTTCAGTCTAAACACATGAAACTAATTATGAACATATTGAACAATCATAAGACGGTATAAGTAAAGAATAATTTCATAAACAGAATGAAATTTCTTTTCATATTTATTTTTATCATTAGCGTCAATTAATCTACACTGTATCCTTAGTGATAACATATCTAATGCATCGTAAAATATTGTGTCTGCAAAATGTCCATGATATCTCTTAACACTGCTAACCGTCATATTATATTTTACAGCTAAAAATTTATTTTGGTAAGTACTTTATTTACTAATACCAACGAAAATAGTTACGTATTTTGTAGTTTAGCGGAAAAAATGAGCACTGAAGAGTATTTTATTATCTTATCATAAATATTAATCGTATCTAATCGGAACAGAAGTGAATTTGAAAGCTTCCAAAAGTGATGGGTACGACTAGAATATGGATGTAACTTAACAAGAATTATCCTAAACGTCTTTCATTCCATAATAATTATGGACTATTTATAAACATTCTGTATTGAATTTAAGTTTAAAAATATATTTTTCGGGTTTAAAATATTTTATATTCATGCACGCAAATTAGACAAATACCGTATGAAGTCAATTAAGATTTGTATGTGAACTACTAATGGTTGAATTATGCAAATTAGGAGATCTAACCATAAAATGAAACGTGATATAATCTGTTCCTAATCGGATATACTTTCACAACGACTATTTAATTTACCTCTGTTGAATTGGCCTGGAGTTTTGTTTCTTGGTGATAAAATTACTAATATTACACAAATAAGTATCAGTGTGAGAATGACAATCTAATTTTCAATATCATATTATTGCATAACACAGAACTTCGTAGCTTAAAAAATAATAACAGGTGCAATTTTCCTAGTCATATTTTGATAATAGCATATATTTTTCTTGCTAATAACCCTAAATAACTGTTCTTTAATCGCTACTTGTTTTCTAATATATAGAGAAAAGACGCCAATTTAAAATTTAAAAAATATACTTTAAACAATAGAAATAATATCAACACCCTTAAGGGTTTCATTGTAATTTTTTTACTTTTATGATTATGTTTACGACTGAATAAAATGAGGGTAGAACATCATAAACATCAAAGTAAAATACTGATTACAGAGAATGTTCGCTTTACAAAGCGAGATACTTATTTTGTCAAGAGGTACAAAGATAGTAACGATTTTAGTCAAATAAATTTCATAGAACGTAGTTCATAACAGTTTACATATAAGCTTCTTGAAGTGCTCCATTAATGTGTACGTTTACAGATAATTTACTAGATTTTATAAACCTTTCTTTGCAGATGTTGTCCACATCAATTTGATCTTTTGAATATTAATCAGTAACATTTTATTATATAACTATTGTGCAGTTGATACAATTTTAATATTTTATTTCAATGATATAACTTATTATAATTTCCTCATCTGATAGAACAAAGGTTTCTTTGCAATCTATTTTGCAATGAAATAAAACATTATATGCAAATTACACATAATTTATTCACTATTTAATACGTCTATCTCGTAGAATTTCTTTCGTACACGTCACTAAGAAAACAGTTATAAAGATTTATTTTATTTAAATATGCTCTTCTTTTGCAATTCTTTCTTTTATCTTTATAATATATTTTAAATGTTATATAGTGAGTCTAAAAATATAAACTTATTAAAAATATACTTATAATATGATACTAACTGAAGAAATTAAAGCAGTTATTTTTGAAAATCCCCATGAATATAGTACTATATTAAAGAATTCTCAAAATAACACTATTTTCTTCTAACCCATAGATAAATAGAATTAAATTTTAGCGTACAGTTTTTGTGAAGTAATTTAGTTTTAAAGTGAAGGGTAAATTTTAGTTTGTAACTGCTTTTTTTGGAATTTGAAAAGTTTATGTTTTATAATTATGAAAGAAAGAAAAATACTATGAAAAAAATAATAGAACGAAATAGAATGAATATTGTTTTGCAAACATAAAATTATTTATTGATCTAAAGAACCGAAAATAAGTTATAACGAAAAAAAAGAGTAAACTAAAGAGTGTTATGCTTTCATAAATTCTTCTCATTAAAAAAAAAAAAAACTTAGAAAATTCCAAAGCAGGTTTTTTTTTATGTTATAACTTCATTATTTGAAAATTAGTGTTTTTGATTCTTTCAATGTTAATGTAGAAAGAAGAATAATCAAATAAACAGAAACATGAAAATAGAATAATAGTTATCAAAATTTAGGATCTTCAACAATTAATTATTGATGAAAGTTTAATAAAATATAAGCATTAAAAATTATATGTAAAATCTGTTCCATAGAAAGTTGTAAAATTTATGGTATATTAGTATGTGGTGAACATATAATGTTCTCTAAGTAAATTGGTTTTATGTAAATATATTTTATGCTTCATTGTAATACATGCAACAACAGTTACATAAGTACACAACAAGCACACACTAGCCTTTAAATACAATTGTGAATTGGGGTAGCATTTACACTAGAAGTTTACAGTAAGAACGACACATCAACTAACCTAGATGTTCCTTGTCCCCACACACTTGGCAATTTGCCATTTCAATATATTGCACTCTAAGCTTATTAGTTATAACTATGTAGTACTATATATACAGTTACTTACAAAAATGTAATTGTACTATTAATTTGTAATTTGAATAATATAGAACAATACAATATTTACATATATATATATATATATATATATATATATATATATATATATATATATATATATATATATATATATGTATAAGACCTTTTGAGTGCCTGGCGATTCCTGACCTTGGAGCGGTTATACGATCAGACATAACGGCGACCCTTTGGGTGCCTGAGTATAAAAGTTATACCGTGTATACAATTACCACCTTTCCAGTGCCTGGCTTATATTTTAAATGCATTTGCGTCATTTTGGGGGCTTGATATAAAGATACCACTATTGCGACCTTTCCAGTGCCTGGCTTATACTTTAAACGCATTCGCGGCATTTTGGGTGCTTGATATAAAGATACCACTATTGCGACCTTACAAATGCCTGGTTTATATATATATATATATATATATATATATATATATATATATATTAGAAACATATATTAAGAAAGGAAATGTACTCGCTATGATAACAAATAGTAATTGCAAGTAGAGTCGCTTTGCAATTTACGGAATACTTCCGTCTATTACGGTTTGAATGAGAGGTCGATAATATGAAAACATAAAAGATTCATGGGAAGTCCAGAGTGAGACATTCTTAATTTGAGAAAAACAACTGTCTCAGTAAAGCTATATTGAGGGAACACTACTGGAAAGTTGTATTTTGTGAAATTTGCTTGTGAGTACTGTTTGTTTACCTTAACATTACTGGATTATTATTTTTTAATCTTAGTATACTAGTAACAAAAAAAATGTTGATACTAGTAACTCCAAGGAAGCCAGATTAATTTCACCGAATCTTCAAATATCTGATATAATATTTGATGATAAAATAATTTATGTTTTCTTTTGCATTCAGTTTGTGTCAGATTAAATTGTGTTTGCCTAGGTTTATCCAATTATAACAACAGCACTGAGACCATTGTAAATGGTATAAACATATATTATTTAGTGTACTATTGGTACATTGCGTTTTGGTTTATTGGTAAATGTATAGTGTAGAATCAATTTGGTTTTTGAAAAGTGGTTAATGGGTAATTGGTATAAATTACTTTGAATGTTGAAACCAAGTAATGCGATTTTCATAGTCGTTTCTTATATTCTTAGTATGCAAAAGTGTAGTGTGGATTGTGAAAATACGACTAATTGTAATAGAATTCAGGTGTAGTTTGCATTTGTTTCGACTTTATGATAATTCTTATTTTATCTCCTATTTTATATAGTTAACTATGGACCTATATTATCATAACAATATTTTTTTAACAAGAGCCCTTTACCGTTTGGGACTGCTATATTTTGACTTTAACTTTCATTATGTTGTAATGCATTGTATTACATTATCTAATCTGACTAAATTTGACTCAATAGTATCAATGATAGAACATACAGTGTTTGGAGATATGATTAATGCTATTTATACAATTTCACCTTTATTTTAATATTATAAAGGATCATAATAATATAATTAAAATAACGTTTTTTTTCTGTGGATAATAATGTGGATTACATGTCTTGATATCAAAACGGATAGACATAGACATTTATATATTTATTTTATTTGTAAAAATTCACGAACACATAGAACGACAATATATGTACTATGAAGAACTGCTAATGCAGTCATATAAAGGTCGTGTAAACAAAGATTCTTGTAGTTATGGAATATTAAGATTTCGTCGTTTTTTGGATAAATATTACTTTAATAAAAGGATTTTTTTTCAGCTAAGTTACATACAGGAGAGTAAAATATTTTTAAAACATACATAAAAAGAGATAAAATAATATGTGTGTTCAAGTATTACTCTCTGCAAACATGGCTTGTGTTTCCTTTTACCATTTTGATAATAATACATTGAATGGCCACACTTTTATATCGATTAAATTAGAAATATATACATCAATATAATTATGTACATTAGTTTATAAAAAAGCTATACTAGTGCATTTAATGCATTTTATTTTTATTTTCGTCTCAACTTTTCTTATTCACTAGAAGCCAGGTTTATTAGAAAAACTAATGCACGTGGAGGGAAACATAAGTGGAACAAGATTACGGTTCATAAAGTTCTAAGAAAAGATTTATACGAACTCTGCGCGTTTTATCATATTCCCTTTTCTTCTATTGCAAACATATATCATGCATTTATAGCCTCTGAGTTAAAAATATCAGGGGTGTGAGTTGGGGGTTAGAGGAATGAATACTGATGTTTATTCAAGATAGAGTTTCAGATATAACGCCTTTCGTTCCAACACCTTTTTCTCGGTTTTAATTACCGTATGTCCAACAATTATATTTAACAAAAATAATAAAAACTATTAAAATGAAACTTGATTCATAAAATCCAGTATTAACAATTTATTACAATTAGTGTAGAAAAAAGTAATACTATAGTTGTTTTTAAACAATGATTAAAAAGTTGAATCCTGAAAGATAAACCTGAATTTTTTATTATTTTGTTATTACTAGGATGAAGAGAGATAAATAACGTGGCATATCATAAAAACGAATTATCTTTAATGAATATCCATTTGTTTTATTTGGAATAAAAGGGATAATTTAAATGTTTTCGATTATTGCATATAATACACGAATAAAATCAAACCATCGGTTTTCTTGATCTCGGTTGGAAACAATAGGCAAAAAATACAAATATTCTTATTACTTGAAAATAAGATTTTCTAACTAAGAAACACCATAGGGTGTAAGCATAAATGTAATTTATTGATTTTAAAGAGAAGGTGCCCCAAATAAAAAGGGATATATCCATAGTTAATTAATGAATAAGAATTCATATGCGAGAACAGTCCATAATACTGACATTATTGTTAATAGATGAAAGAGTTATTCAACTATGAATATATTTCCAAAACATATATTTGTAAAAAAATAGCAGAGATATTTTCAATAAGTTATGTCAAGTGGAATTTAGAATTTAAAAGTTTGTATAAGCAATAATAAAATATATAAATTAATAAATTAACAAATCGAGGGATTTTGAGTCTCTATATTGAAGTAATACCTATGTAGCTATTTAGTGTATGTATTTGGCAGAAACGGGTTTTAGAACATTATATTTATGTAGACTGAAAACATAATATACGTTGACATAGAACTGAAGTAATTGCTATACTAAAGTGGTTGGAACTGTCAACAACAACATTTAATATTATATAATCTTCCTCTTACGTAATTCAATTTATTACTTTTGTATAGATCGACCTATTTCGTTAGAAAAACAAGGTATAAGCTCATAACAAATATAACGGGAGTGGCACAGTATTTCATTTCTTAATGTATTTTCAGTTAGTTACATTTTGTATGAGAAAGAACGATTTTAGTTACCTAAGCTGCGTTATGTATTATTTATCGTATTTATTACCATATTGTACACACTATATTGTTATCTTAAGAACTCTAAGATTGATTATTACCCATCAATTTAAATTTACTGAGAGTTCCTGGTAAAACGATATTCATTGATGAGCCTTCATTGATGAAGACATACTTTCATATGAACTTTCGTCTTCCTGTATGTATGCAGAATTATGTCCCATATTCTGACAGTTTAAATTAAATATAAAAAATTTCCATAAATACTAGCTTCTTCAAATGACTAGATTTTTTTTTTTTTTTTATTTCTTCACTTCATCTCTTATATAATTTAATATACAAATATTAAATATATATATTTGACTAAATATAATAATAAATAAATATATTTAAATTGACATTGATATAATGTAAAGTGAAAAACTAAATAAACTAAACAAATTGTGTATTGCTTGACATAAAATCATATAATGTTACTTCATTTATGTATTATTTGATGATTAATATTACAAATTCTGTTCCAATTAAAGCGATAATCTGATTTTAGCAAGTATTTTTTTAAGTTTTATTAAACAATCTATGGTAAGTTTGCATTTCGTTGCAATTAAACTTTATTATTATTATTTTTTTTACTTATTAAACAAAATCCTTGTTCTAGTTGCAGCGATAATTTACGTAGTTGTATGTGATATTAAACTATTCATATGGACTGGAAAAAAAGCAGGGCAACATGTGGGTTAAGTAAATAATTACTCCTTTTGATGTTCAATTTATTTTAAATATCGTTTAGAAAAAATGTATATTTATATAATATTAGGTTGTATTGTTGTCTTACAACTTACCAATAATTATTATATAATCCAAGTTTTTTAGAATAATTTCAATAATGTGACTAAAACAATAACTCTACTTTATTTACTTACAACCCTGATTAAGGGGAAAGTTTTGATTTTATTTCAGGTACAATACATTGGGCTATATTTAAAAAAAAAACCGCTCAATACACTTATATGGATTTGACTACGTATAATATGTATTTTTTAGTTATATGTAATCATTATAACGTTATAGGTTCGATTAGATTGTTTTACATGTGAAAATCTATAACATATTAATTCTAACCATAACAGACCGAAAGAATTGGGTGACATTCCTTAACTAGTCGGTAGATAACAAAAAATTTAATTAGTGCTGTTTTGTTGAACAAACATTTATTTTTAAACGATTCAATTTTTATTATATAGTTATGACTATTTTAACCGTTATTTATCAAATAGGCTTTAGGTGAATCGAATTAGGGTAGCGTGTGGGAGTATGTTCAATCAAAAATTATAAATACAAAATGTTTTATATTACACCCAGATATTACAACACAAGTGCATTGGTGCTGTAATTTGCTATAATTTGAACCTGATATCAAATCTAATGTCAGAATTTATTACAATTAACCCTGAATGTGCGAAATAACTATTAGCGCCGTTAATATGAAAATGTACATAACTTAATGGTAAATGCTCATTATTATTATTATATTTTAGTTGAAATGATTTATAAATTTACACATTAAGAAAATATACTAAAAGGTGAACTAATAAAGAAGTAACAAGACAATGAAGAGTAACAAATTCATCTTATTTCTAAAAATAAAACACTTATAAAATAATTTATGCTACTAACTAAAGAAATATACCTAACACATTGAATTTCTTTAAAATTAATTTACACATAAATTAACTGATTAGAAAAACTTTAAAACATATTGCATCAAAAAAAGATACTGCCTCATATTTAAGTTATAATAGAATTAGGTACGCCAGAGGAATATCTGAATGGAGGTTTCCTCAACGAAGGAGTACATATCTTATAATTATTGTCCAAGTACCATAATATTGGAGAGGATGTTTAATTGATAGGTAAGATTAATACATCTTAATTATTTTTAATGTTATTCTTCTATCTACGTTCTATAAACTCTTACAATGTTTACATATCTTTCCTTAAAATTGTATTTGTATAAAATACTAACGTATAAATAACATTGATGTTAATTTATTTTAATCATATACATGATTTATAAATTTACGCCTATGGTGTAAATTATTACGATCGTTCACTTGAGGTTGGGGAGATTACTATTACAACTTTTAAATAAGCTTCTCAAGTAGAAAATAGCTCTTTGTAGTAATACTTTCTATAATAATATTTGTGAAACGATCACTCAAAATTTAGTTAAATTACCATTTTGGAAAGAAATTTGAACACCAATAATAGTAACAAATATCCATACCGATACACATATTTAATTTTGAATAAAAACCCAATGGAAAAAACGTGTCTTGAAATAAATTTGTTATCTGTAAGATGAAGTACTACTCCTTAAAAAGTTCCACAATATTTGCTGAAACAGTTAATATTATTAAAGTTATAAAAGTGATTAACCAAAATTCAAAGTACTGTGTTAATTGAAATTAGTAAATAATATTTAGAAGAACCTACACGACATTAAATAATTATAATGGTATAAAATATAAATACATGTTTGAAAATACGCAGGAAAATAAATAATTTCAATATGATGCATGTTTTCGTCAGTGGTGAGATTTGGTTTTTGTCTTATGAATGAGGATGCGTTATGAGACTAAAATCATAACGGAGGATGTTTCTTTCCACGTTGAAAGCAACGGTAACAATAATGATAGATGAACACAAACACCACGACACATTTGAGTCTATTTATATTGTTTCGCACCATCTCATAGATTTCGAGACACTTTTACCTGCTAGGTATGCAGATTTTTTACACGGCCCTATCTTATCGAATTATACCGTTTTGTCGTACAGAGCGTTGGGATGGGATGGGATGGCGTTAGTACTTCAATATGCTGTCTGTGTATTTTTGAATTATTTGTAAATTTCGAATTGCTCAATTTCAATAATTAATCATCCTTATTCGAAAACATGGATAGGCGTTAAAAGTGTGTCGAATTCTGAATACGTTACTTGTGGTTTTATTTATTAGGTGCTGAAAAAAATTATCTCATGTTGGGCACGTTATCATGCGGCAAATGTTCTTTAAATCTTTATTTAAATGTTATGACTATCTGTCTGACAAAAATGGTTGCGATCAGTAACTTATTTTAAATATACCTGACTTCCTATGCTTTAGTATTGTTAGTTTTTGTTGACAATAACGTTAAATATTATTGTATGTGCGAAACGTCACGTTGCTGTTGTGTTTTGCAAACGTTTTTGCTTACGAATTTTGAAACGATGTAAATATATTCGTTGCAAACTTGCTACATAATGTTATTTTTCTAGCTTGGTTGTTTCTTTATTTTGCCTATATAATAGTTTTTCACGGAATGCACTCTTTTATCAGTTCGCTTACGTTATATATTTAATGGTTGTTTGTATGTGATGGATACCTTGTTAATTTAACGATATAGGCAGTGATAAAAGCTGTAAACTGAGATTCAATGATTTTCTGACATACAGGTAGAATCTTTAAAGAACATTTTGAAGAATATTTGTTATGTAAAAACTAGAGCACCGTGAAATTAAATATTTCCCTCAACCTAATACTTGTAAACTACATATAAACAAATTTCAACACAAATTTATCAGATATTCGTAATATAACTATATATAACTCTATACTTTTATTACTTATTCTTGTCCTGGTGAGCAACTTTTCAGATTATTTGTATTGGCATCGTCTACTTGTATTGGCATATAAACTATACTTATTAAATAACCTTATTTCTAATATCTATTGGTCTCATTCTCACGTTATAATATGTTTTGAAGGCAGTTCGTAAAGAAATGTACACACTATTCCAATAGTCTGTGAGTATGTTGTCGAGGATTCATTAAAGTTAGAATATAATTAAAATAATTAAAAGCGAACATTAACATAAAAACAATAAACTTTCCAAATCCACCAAGCCATTAAGTAGTTGAATGTCAGTTCTAATGTTTAGAGATTATAATGTATTGACTGTATTAATCTAAATATTCCTCAGTATTTGTAAGTTGTGTATTTTGTGTTGTCTTCGATTGTGATGTGAAAGATGTTTAAACTGAGTTAACTGTCCTCAGGCTGGATTTGACAAAGAGAGTCACTATATTCTGTCAAGTGCTACAATAATGGGTAATGAGTTTTTCATTGGACAACCGAATTGCACATATAGTCATATTTCCTGAAAATATTGTAAACGCAAATTAACCTCTTCTCTCTCTAGCTCAATATTATTTTTACCATAATAATAGGTATGATTTATATTATAGGTATGATAACGGCTTCACTCGCCTAAAAATAATAATATAACATAATTGTTTTTTAATTACAAACTCAAAGTTTTATGAATTGATCAAATTAAACAAATTATATACTCTATATCTTTAGATAAACCACAGAACTGAATTTAGGATTCAGTTAGTTGTACCCGCCAGTAGACGATACTTGGTTTTTAATTGTATTTTTAATAGTACACTATTTATATTAAATGTTGAGCTTCACTTATGAGAAAAATTATACAGTATAACAATCAAACAGAACACAATTCTCACAAAAAATACGCCTAAGTATCTGACGCGTTTCAACGACAAGGTCGTCCTCTTCAGTGATACACGAGCTACACCAATCAAACTACTACTGATTTATAACGTTAACAGTTATATTTTGATTGGTGTAGCTCATATATCACTGAAGAGGACGACCTTGTCGTTGAAACGCGTCTGATACTTAGGCGTATTTTTTGTGATAATTGTGTTCTGTTTGTGTGTTATACAGTACACTATTTGTTGAAGACCATTGTCTTCAAGAAGTAAGTTTATCTTGAAAGAATTGTAAAAATCGGCGTATAGGTTAAAACATGAAAGGAGTTTCTAAATATCATTGAGTAATTTCTCGTCCCTTGTTTTGATTTCTATTCACGTGATTGAACAACGTAATTACACTGTCCCAATTTAAACTAATGTCGGTTTACTCCTAATTCCACTGATTTCTACGTAACAGACAATTAGACTAATGGAAACAATTAGTCTAATGACATTGGACGCTAAATGTTATATTGTATATACTATTGTAATATATAATCGACTGGAGTTTATAAAATTTGGATTATATTAACTAAGTATATTATTGTATCAGTGTTAAGTTCGTATTCACAAATATCCTTAGTGGATTATTTGACCTGAAATTGGATTTTATAAATTTATAAATTCATCAATAATTGATGAAACATTTATTACTTGTATCACAATACAACATGATATTTGACACCTACATTAAAAAAAATGTATCACTCGGCTTAATATAATTTTAAGTACTATTTTAAATAGCCCTATGTGTTACAGGCATATTAATGAAATCGCAATATGGTTCAATGTTTGGCGTGATAAATATGTTCTTCATTTTTATTTTGGTATTTTAAATGGAGTACATCTCTTGAGATCCAGTCTACGATGAAAAAATACATTGACTTATAGCATATTTTAATTCACCTAATTAACACGCAAGCTTGGTTATGACAGTCCGCATTAAAGAAACATTTGTGGAGGATATTGGTTTAATTTGAACCTAAATCTCAATACCTTGTGTGTACTCGCGTAGTCTTGTATTCTTTTTGTTTTTGAGTAAGTTATAATAACAAAAAAATGTACAATTGACTACACAAAATATATTTCTTTTTTTACGTAATTATCATAGGCCTATATTAAAATAAATTCTTAATATTTGAATTAAACTGAAATACTTAAGAGCACCATAGTTACGATTTTTAGAACGATAATATTATTGAAATAAAGTTACAGATTCTAAAATGGTCTTCAAATAAACAAGAGATGTATAATATAACTCTGATTTTTTAAAATATAAAACGGATAAAATTAGTCTCAATAGTACAGATGAAACTCCACAAAAGTTTATAAAAATACGTAAGTTTAAATTACTTTATTTGTGTATTTATACGAACGGATATACATTCTATCAGTAGAAATATAGGAAAGCACGCTAAGTAAACCAATTCATATAATATATCATATGTTAATCATTTGCATCAGAGACTTTAAAAACAAATATTTTTAATGAAAATAAATAATAATTTTAATTAGATTCATAATTTACCTTAAGCAAATTTGTACATTTTGGCAGGTAATTTAATAAATTGTTCTTACCTTTGTAAACTTACTAGTTGTTTTAAAATTATTTTAATCCTTTGACATATATTATATTAACTACTGTGAGTTTATTACATTGTTAATCTTTTTATTTTTAGTACTTAATTATAACATCCTAGGAGCCTTGTGGTTAATAGCAATATGAAAAATGTAATCCCTATTTCACAAATGAAACACAAACACAATAAACGGAATAGAGTTTAGTAAACTACTATTTACAATTTGGTAACACAATTACAATCCTCAGAAGTATAAAAACGAATACTAAACTAAATATAACTGTAAGACGACATGTAAAGGCCGTGCGTAAATATCCTCCTATCCTCCAAAATACAAGTCAAAATAAAAAAGTTAAATTAGTTCTTTTTGGTTTTAATTTCATTTATTATTTATGTATTTATTATTTTTTTAATAAAGAAAATAGAAAATTTCGCAAATGGCATCTAACAGATTTCAACAAGTAATTATTTTCAGATTAACAATAACAATAAGCAATCCTTGAAATCGTAAAATGATTGATGTTGAATTCAGAGAAGGGATGAATACATAATTCTTAGTTATATTAATTATTATTAAACACTTATACCTAATTACACGTAAACAACACAAAACATGTATGCACTACGTATTAGTGAGATTTAGCTAGACAGTAAGCACTTTATATTTTTCAGTACACTTTACATTACATAAACAGCACGTGAAGTCATCGTGGAAAGTTTGATCCAATCTTAATAACTGAAGCAAAAATTCGTAGAACTGCAGATGATTGTATTTATGCTTCTATAAAAAAATTGTTTCTATTTTCATCGATTTTCACCATTGGATTTAAAATAATAAATTGAAAATAATTCAGTGGTAATTTCAACCATTGGAGTACAAGTTCTTTATAGTATGGGTAAAAAATAAATATTTAGAGAATTTCATTAATTTATACAAGCAATTGTTGTTTTAATTCGTTGACTGAATTTAAGACTAAAGTTTCTATGTTATATGAGATATATTGTTTTTATTATGATGTTAAATTAAATAAGAAATAATGTAAAAAATCACAAATTACGATGTACAATGTTGTATATTTATTTACTCTAAATAATCTATATTCATAAAATACTTTTTGATATATGATCTGTAGTTTGGAAATTAGTTCTTTACGTGCGGTCTATTATTATGTGCGGAAGAATAAGCATGTGTTTGATAAAAAAGGCAGTTATAAAAAAGTCTACCAAGGTCATATATTGAAGATCATTTACTGATAATAAAACCCTTCAACACATTGTAGTAATAACTTATTTAGGAAATTTTAATAGCGTAAAAGAGTTAATAATAAATACAACAATATAAAATCATGTTCTTAAGTTCTTTAGAAACATATAAAGTTAAAAATTTTAGTTTGTAGTTACGATTATTGTGCAATATAATAATTTATATCTATATAAGCTTAGAGATGCCATTAATACATAAATGAACAATTATACGAACACACACACACACACACACACACACACAGATAAATAGATAGATAGATAGTTAAATAGATGATAAATTGAGTGAGAGAGAGAGAGAGAGAGAGAGAGAGAGAGAGAGAGAGAGAGAGAGAGAGAGAGAGAGAGAGAGAGAGAGAGAGAGAGAGAGAGAGAGAGAGAGAGAGAGAGAGAGAGAGAGAGAGAGAGAGAGAGAGAGAGAGAGAGAGAGAGAGAGAGAGAGAGAGAGAGAGAGAGAGAGAGAGAGAGAGAGAGAGAGAGAGAGAGAGAGAGAGGTGTATGGATTTAGAACACCAGTAACTATTAGAGTTTACACTAATATTATATAACCATACATCAGGTGACCTAGATTGCAAAATGTACCAAAACCACAAACTATTGGGATGTTGCCTTTACAATGCACTGTGTAACAATATAGTCGTTTAAGTTGTAACTATATTATACCATGTATAATGTACAATGTAATAATCCATAATTTTACTATTAATTGTGTGTTAAGTATATATAATACATGTTTACTGCTACTCTTCACAAGGCATACCGCTATAGTAACTCCATGGAACCATCAAGTAATGTAACAATGTAAAATAAATGTCCATACTATTTTGCCGAATGGGTCAAAAATATGAAGAAAAAAAAAGAGTCTTTGGAAATCCAGGGTATTTTTTATTGTTAATTTACAAAAAAAAAATTTAGCGTAATGAGGTGATATGAGGACACAGGTGTTCTTTTTCCAAAAATCCTGATACCAGTAACCTTTATAACCAAGAAAGATTTATTATGTTCCACGAATTTTAGCCTACTACACCAACTGACAAATTTATTGATAAAGAAATTTATTTTCAACTTCCAATGTTCTCTTTGCGAAAACAATTAAGTTCTTCCTTTTTTATATATTTGACTACGTTAGGCAATTGCATATTGCAGGGCAGAGGAACAAATTGTAAATGGGATAAATAGGTATTTTTACACTAATTTGTATTTTTCGTAAATAGTTTTTTGTTACACTTGTAAAAGTAGTAAGTTTTACATTTGTTTCTCAATGTTCATAATTAGTATAAACTAATCTGTATATTTAACCATATAATTGACATTTCCTAAAGTAGTTAGGTTTTTGCTCTTATTCTCGTTTGATTCTGCCAATTTCAAGAACATTATTTGCAGATAACGTGTACATATATACAGGAGTTGTTCAATGTTTTGTAAAAACGAAACTTACAGTGAAAATGATTGGTTTTTAACTTCGAAATAATTAAACTCAGAACTAAACTAAACTCCATAGCACAACCGCCCGTGAAGAGCCGGCGAGATGTTAATGTTATCACATCGAAAATCGAGTAGCAGTTGTTCTAGACATCTTTGTTAGAGTTTACTATTCAATATACCATTCTAATTTTCCTTAGTACCCTGGGTCAACTGTGTTGACTTCTTCTACTGTCGTGACTTGTATCAATCAATTTCACGCAACCCAAATCGTTTGAAGAAACACTATTTTATCAAAATAATTTTGTTAGTTTTCAAAGTAAATTTGCATAAAAACGAAAACTAAATGTTCATTATATAATTTTAGATAAAAGAATGGAGTTTTTTAAATGACCATGTAAATAGCATGTATAATTATATTAGTAGTTTGATTAAAAAACAGTTGAATAAAGAAAAGATACGAATATCCAATATCAATTTTATTCCTATTTATGTGAATTTAAATTTAAATTTTGTTTTCAAAACTCTATTACAATAACACAAATGTTCACTTCTTGGGATGCTCACAACTTTATATGAGACACTGCCTTGCTTTTTGAGTCCTTTTAAACAAACACTGACCTTTTTTTACAAACGAGTAGTTAATTTTACTATATTTGATTTGAATAAAAATGAAATTTATTTATTAGAAAACTTTTTAAAGTATACTTTCATTATCTAAAAGTGAGACATCTTTATCTATGGAGCATTTATTGCCAAATTCGAAATCAAGACTATTCCAAGCATTGAATATGAAAAAAAAAAAAAAAAAAAAAAAAAAAAAAAAGGTTAAAGAGGATAATAAAAGGCTTATTTATTATAGAACGTGAAGGTTCGGTTCTAAGCCATACAAATAAAACGGATAACAGCAAGTAAATTAAGAAATAAACTTCAAACTGACATAGTCAATTTAACAAAAGCAGACAAAGGTAATTAAATAGTACTCATTGGCAAAAGTGAGTACCTTAAAAAAGTCGATTTTTTTTCCAAAGAATAATATCACAATTTTAAACAAAGGTCCTATTAATGTAATATCATGCAATTATCGACAAGCTTAAGTCTCAATAATTTTTGAGAGAAGAAAATGAAACATTTAAAAATAATTATTCACATAGCAATATATAAGATAATCTACAAAATTTCACAATGATAACATTACACAATGACCACACCATTAAGATCAGTTTGGAACTTATCTTTAACTTAAATGCTATTGAAATATTACCCACTCATAAATTAGCTTCATTTTATATTGTTAACTTATATAGAAATATAACAATTGGCGAGACCATAGAACCAATTTTTAAAACATAATTCCCTCTTAAAACAAGGGGTAAACAACGATTTAATTGATGTAGTCAACCTTAGCTGAAGTATAAAATTATGTTCTTTTCAATGACGGCTATTACACACAAAAAATTGATTGGCTACGGTCTCCTCGTTATCATGAATTATGTTTTAGATATATTATTTGAACCATATTTAGAACACGCAATTGAATTGAACAAACACAGAAACGTGATAATATAGTATTTCAGATTTGTTGATGACGCCATTTTCCTATTCAATGAGAACACAATTCAGCTGAACACATTTCAAAATTGCATAATTAAAATTTAGTATGAATTAAAAATTATTAAACACATCGCTTCCACTAACGGATGCACAACGTACATAGTAGATAGATTATTCATTTAAACACACAAAAGTGAGAAACAACAAAACACACGATAAACCAATTTACGCATCGATCGAATACAGAAACATCGAACAAATATTAACATCTGAATTGAAGAAGTATTGAATAGTATTATCATTCAAAAAAACAAACAATTTTTAAAGGATACAAACACCAAAGCAACAGACATTCTCAGACAAATTTTCATATTCTGTCTTATTGAAATAATTGTGATCTACTTGCCCAAACCTTTATATTGGAAAACTGGACGATCTTTTTTTTAATGAAAACATGCACAAACCCACATTATAGGAAGAGATAAAATCTTCGCAACGTACTTTACAGTTAAAGACCATTCATATTCCAACATATCTAGATACGTAATCATGTTACACAAACATTAAATTAACAAATTGGAATTATTCTAAATTTATAGAGCGACTAAACTCAATGCAGACAATATACTGAAAAATATATTGCTCACCCAATGCAATCTTTAATACTTTAATCTCCCTCAAATGGTTGATAAGATCGCACACTAGGAAACACATATGACATTCGATCAGACTCAGTTTAGTTCATTCTCAACTTTGTTTGAAACAACATAAATATAATCTCCTCTTCAACAATTGTTATGATTAACTTTTCTTTGAGTTGTTTATTTTATCTGTTTTTAAGTTATCTGAGTTTTCTTGTGATTTTTATAAGATTAACATAATATTTTGCAAGGTAAATATTTTTACGTGAATTAACTCCATTCGAATGCTTTGTATATAAAAAAATTATTACTTGCTTATATATGTTTTTATTTTTATGTGAAGAGTATAAAGATATGATGAAGACAATGTTCTGTCGAAACTAGTTCTTAGTATAATAAGAAGGGAAAAAATAAGGAAGATTGTAGACGAATTAAAATCAATAATTTCAAGGTAATTTGTGTAGCTTTAAGACAATCTTGGTAGCTATTATTTACAATTAATAAAATAATATATGTATAGAAAAGTGATTTTCTTAAAAGTCAATTAGTCAGTTTGTAGGTGGACTGACTATATGTGATTAAATTATTTCATTTCGTGATTGTAGGTGGACCTTGCTCGTCAAAAATATAATTAAGAAAATGTTAAACACAAGGAATGAAATACAAACTAAAAATGTTACACAATGTTTTGGATAAAATGAAGATTCTTAGAAAAAAAATAAATGTGTTTGGTCAATAACTGTCAAAAAAATACAAGTTGGTACCTACCAATTACAAAATTATAACATGAGAGTTTTGATAATGATAGGAAATACATCCATATGACTTCCTGTGGAGTCTTAAATAAAAAATTAAATAACAGTGGATATATATATATATATATATATATATATGTATATATATATATATATATATATATATATATATATACCTATTATATTATTGCATATATAATTGTAATCTAAATAGTACATGAAGCAAATTTAGCAGTATCAATTAATTTAAAATAAAAATAAAAATCAGCACTTTGAACAATAGAATTTTAATATCGAGTTATGAATTGTATTGTCAGCTTATACCTTTGATTACAATATACTTATAACAATATATCAATAAATAAAATCAGATTTAAAACAATAAAATCTTAAATTTTGTATATTGTTTAGTTATGACAAACATGACTCAAAATTATTTTATTTTTAATTACATTTTTAATTAATAAATACAAATATTGATTAATTATATATAACAATCTTTGGAAATTTATTTCGATCTATTAAATATTTGTAATTTGGAAAATGATATCTTTTACAAAGAGTAAGATTGTTTTACAACTAATTGAAAAAAATAATAAGAATATCAAAATTGTGTTAGATAACATTGAATATTCATTTAGATTATAATTAAAACTGCCCCTATGTATAAAATAATACTTATTCATAATTATTAACGAGTGTCAAGTTTTTTGTTATTGTTACCATTAATTTAGGCCATTAATTGATGTCTTAACTTCCTTACGAATCTAATATTCGAGGTAAAAGGTTTCAAATGGCTTTTGGGGTATTCTGCATGATTGTCCCATGTTCAACTACAAAAACAAAACAAAACAAGTTAGAGCTTCGCCACTGTGAGTGCTGCTATGTTAGACACAGATCAGTATGTGCGTATAATAAATTGTATTTACATTTTATGATCGGACTATTATAAAATAAAAATAATTGAAGCCTTACATATGAAGTAATCGGACCATCCTTGTCGAAAAACCAGTTTTGATTTAATGCCTTTATAGCCTCTGTAAATAAAACGTCAATTAAAATCAGAGATAAAAATTATTCTACTTTAATATATTGCAAAGTTTTTCGATCAAAACCCAATTGAAAATAATTATGCTCTTATAGAGGACTACACTTTTAAAAAAGTTAACGAAAGTATATTTACACCGATAAACATTTCGACAACTTTCACTTGGATCCAATGCTTTGACAATCGTTTGTGTAGTGTTGGTATTTATGTGATCTTGTTTGTATTTACACTTTACATTTAGGCCTAGTGATTTGCTGGAAATCTTTTCTGATGTTATTGAGTTATTTCTAGTTTCCAGCATGTTTAAAATCGTCGAACGTAGTGTATTATTTTTTATACATATATGACGGCAAAAGTCCGATTAAACCAAATACATAATGTGAAAAATCCATAATTATCAAATACTTTAAAACCAGATAGATTTTTTTTACATATATTCCAATTTTGTAGTAGATTAAAATATTTGAAATGAGACAATTTGTTTAAGTATTTCGCATTATGTGTACAAATAATCCGATAAATATATACGCGGTTATGCACATATAATGAGCACACACATATTTCATTTATAGAGAGAAATATACGAGATACTTGTACATTACCAGTTTAATTCAGTTCAATCACAGTTATTTCCTTTTCGTTTTGGGCTTTTGCCAATTTAAAAAAAAGGAGAGTTTCAGGATAATAATTTTCTTCTATGTATAGCGTTTCTTAACAAAATGTGTGTTAGTTAATAACTGGCATATTACATATCGTTTATATAACAGACTAAGAAGTTAGGAGTAATGTTTATCATCACATTTATCATAGCAACAAATCACCTAATTGAAGTACAATTAATAGTACACAAGATTTTTTATTTACCTGTCTTATGTGTTTAAATATGTGTGATCTCTAAGTTAATATAAATAATGTAAATTTATAATTAAAATGTCAATATAATATTCACTGAATTAACCAAACGACTTTCGACCAGATTTACTACCTCTCAGTTTCCAATCACTTTACCACCAAAGATGAGACACAAACTACCCTAAGTCCAAGGGGTATTTCTAATATAATGTTATCACACTTTCATGTATACCATTGTACATGGTTTGACAGAACCAATCACTCTTCTTCTATGTCAGACTGTAAGCAATGTCACACACTTATGATTGATTAACTTTGAAACTTTCTTTTGTTAAGTTCTACGAGGTTTTTTATATGATATTAAGGTTTTATACAAAATTTTCACAACTACAAAAAATTATAAATTATTATTTATGTGCAAATAAATTAATTCAATTTCCAAATAAGGTCTGTGGTCTAAATAGGAATAAATAAAAGTGTAGTTATCTAAAATCCAGTCAATACTATAATAATAAAAAACTTTGTTATATCGGTTCCTTTTTGAACATAGATATTCAAGATTATATCATATATGTAACAATTAAAATTGATTATTTTGAAGGTACAAGGCTTCTTATGGATTGATAACTCACAACGTTTATACAGCAATATTTATACAATATTTTTTTTATTATTATTTTTTAACATTATAAACTATTTGTTCCGAAAAAACAATAATATCCATCTGGCAATAATTGAATGAAGGTTCAAATTTTAATAACGGCTAAATTTTACCAATTGAGTTTCATAAAAAATTAACGTAGATAAATTTAACAAGTGCATCTTAGATGTCCGCTATGAGAATCCCTGCCGAAAAAAGTATTTATCCAAATATTTCATCCCTCGGATGTATGAGTAATAAGAGGCAAAGGGCATGTAACTACTTCTCCATATTTTACTCTTGTGTTACAAGATACTTAAAGAATAATAGTTTTGTGAATTATTGATAGTTTAAAAATTGGAGCAAAATTTTAATTAAAACAATAATAAATATACCTCAATTCTAAAGCTCACGATCCAGTATTTAAAATTTTCATTCATGTGACGATTGTTTCATTTCTTCCTTACATAATATTGGAAGTTTTTAGCCATTAAAACCACATAAATGTCAAAAGTTTACTTTTCATAAACATCCAAAGATGTCATACAATCATGTTATTTAAAGATATTCAAAATTTTCATTTTGACTAAAAAATATAATCACACTAATAGATTTGGCTTTATTATTTTGACTTTTGTTTCGTATTATGTACTTTTATAGTAGGCTCATTAAGAGCAATTTAAGTAAAAATAGTTTAATGAATTTTAAGTATTTTTACCTATATTTTAAATTGCTCTAAATCTAAAACAAAATTAACCACTGATTACCATAATATGTCGTCAATATATCTTTATAAAATACAAATATCAAACAAAGTCAAGAAATTAATACCAAAATTATTAAATCTAAAAAATTATTGGTGATTTTATAATTTCTAGTAAACATAAAATTCTTTATTAAAATTACAACTTTTAAGATGTCTTTAATGAACATGTTTCTGGAAAATAAAAATCTGACACTAATGTAGTTTTAATGGCTAATTATTTACTGAAAGTAAACTTTAAGTAATTTTAATAAACACTAGAACATGAACAATCATTATTATGGAATACAAAAGTTAGGTAATTGATTCTTTGCAACATACTAACGTCTCACAAATGACAAATGAGAATATAAGAGAAGCTTGGAGGAAATCAATGTCAGACTGAGTAAGTTGTTATCGAAGGTAAATTATTGTCAACGGTTGGAGTATGCACAGGGTTGCCGGGAGGTCAATCGATCGACGGAGAGGTTGTAACCATGTGGAGACTGCAAGGATGCTGTAATGAAACAAACTGTTTGATGAAGTGGGCACTGTACAGAGGATCACAGCACTAGAATACGATTCCTCAATACTGAGAATCTGAGAACACCTAACATTGGAATTCATACTAAATTTAATAAACTGTCCTAATCATTGGTATTTCTCTGAATCAAATGCTCACAATATTCCCTAAAAGATGAAATATAATATATTGTAGGTTTATGAAGGTCAGTATTTCGAGAGTATATCGAATATATATGCGATTAAATTAAAAACTTGCTTATAAAAGTGAGAGACGGAAAGAAAAATTTTAATATTGATATGTTCATTAGGGACTTAAATTATGTATACAGACTTGGTTTAGCATTGCTTGCTCATCTCAATTGTTCACGTTTTATTTGAACCCAACTTCAGGATCTTTTATAATTTACAATATCTATTTTAAAACTAGGTGAAAATGAGGCTCCCTACAAATTATTGTATGTTGATACAAACTCATATTTTACCCTTAACTAAGGTATTAACTATTTTAGATTTATGATGAACAAATAAACTTAGTTTCGAATCTAACTTTAAAAAATAGTTATTACGCTATAAAACAGAATTATTGTAAATAACGTTAGAAACCATTTTACTCCAAAACAAGAAAATATAAATTACTTCATATATTTGTTTTATTTACATAATTATTATGAGTGTAAGGCATGAACTTCATCCACCGCTCTTATATTTTCAGTTTAACACAATTAGTGTAAACAAATTGATAATCGACGAATAAATGATTTAAAGAAATATATATATATTGTTAACCTAAATTACGCTTTAGTGAACGAATCTATCACTTTATCAGAGAAGGAAAGAACAGTTCTTCAACAAGACACAAGGTATAAATTGTTGTTTACTGTTCGATAAATATAGGAAACCTGAGATAAGTTTAAAAGTTTTCTTACGGCTGTGACGATAATGTTTATAACAGAAAACAAACTCGACTACAAACTGCGTAGGAAAATTATCCACAACTTGTGATGGAATATATTTTTAGAGTCTATATTTTCGGTGAAGCATGAAATATATTCTTTGGGGAAAAGGGGCATACTGTTTCTCAATTTCACTTTTCCAACTTGTTATTTGTCAACTCTAATGTAGATGTTCTTTAAAATTGTTATTATTTTGTTTATCAAAAACGTACAGTTGGGAAACATTTACGGGATTATTTCAAAAATAATAATTTGAAGAACTTACTCTTACAATAAAGCACAGTGTTAAAGACACAAATTAAAATCAAATATTTATTTCGAATTAGAGTTGAAATGAATTTCAGAGAGTGAGAAGGAGAGATGAAGATGGGACAGAAAAGATATAATTTCAAAGATTGCAAAAAAAAACTCGATAAACATACAAGTATATAAACACTTAAATTATGTCTTGTTTTATAAAACAGAATTTTAACACTGTTTATATAGTTCGTTTATTTATCAAACTCGTTTCAAAGACAATGTAGACGCCTTTGGTGATACAAGAACAACAATAACTAAACTATGACTGACCAAGTACTTTACCAAACTCCTCATTTATACTGAACTAAATGGGCGTAGCCTACATCTACCTTACAGCAGTAAGATTTTAACAAGGTCCTTCCGTCAATGTAATTACAATAGACTAAAATTAATTGTAACTAATTCAATATTACTGAACTAATCACATAATGAAATATGTATTTTACATTAACATAAAACGTTATATATGTCCTTTTTCATTTTTTAAAATTAAATTACGGTATTTGTTTATATAAAACATTTACCAAATACCAATTTTATTTTGTGAAATGATTCAACAACACTTTGTTTTCTACCTGAAAGAAATATTTTAAAATAAACAGTGTTTGTTCATAGCTGATTTATCAGCCCCATTATATTTAATGTAGTTGAAATGTCCTCACATTTTATTTTGTTTGGCCTACATGTTTCTTCAGATATATTTCCGACTTTATACAAATATTCCTGATTTATATTTTTCTTAATGTCGTCTTTCAATTTCATCATTAGGGTTTCTTAATATTTTACCAATATTATTCTATGCGGATAAAGCTATATTTATTTTGGATATGTAGCTTGTGATTTGTTTACAATATTTGACATCGGTTGAGCGCTCTTCAGTTTGTGGTCGAGGATTGCTGCCTACAAGAGTATATATTGTTTCACTAATTTTCATAAATTTCCTCTTCTTTATTACGTTATTTACAATAAATCATTTATTTGATAATGATTTAATATATCTGGACCTTATTAACCATAATATGTATTAACCAATATATTGGTGTAAGTTTATTAACCATTAAATGCGCCTCTTTTAAAAGCTGGTAAATTGATTGAGTCGATCGTTATAGATCTTTATATGTGTGTATATTTTCTGATAACACTAAAACGATAAACTATTATTTTACCTAAACACATTAACATTACAAAATTTAAGGTTATTTTTGTTTTAAATATGTGACATAAACTTTATAGTTTTGTATAATTCATTGGTTCTAAAACTCTTCAATATTTAAATTTATAATAATAACAATTTATAACTTGTCCCTTGCTGAGCAACTATGCTTTTTTTCTTCTTTCATGAAGAAACAGATCTGTTAGCAAAAGCGTAATTTGGGACAATAAATATATTTTCAAAAATCTATTTTTTTGTCGATTATCAACGGACTTACATAATTTATGTACATTTTATAAATAAAGTTACTGATGGTGTAGTAAAAGATATAAGGTCATATTAATAAAGAAAATAAAACAGGGTTTTGAAAAAAAATATTATTTTTTTCTATGGATTAAAATGATTTCCAAAACAGTTGGGTTTTATTGCTTATTAACTATTTTCTCTTGTTATAATAAAAAGGGGTTTACTTCCGACACCATAAATCAAATATTGTAATAGGTTTGTTGTGCATAAAGTATGAGTGTTTATCAATCTAATTTTTACTGAGACTAATAATAATATCATTTAAAGAATAGAAACTGTTAGGAATAAAAATTCCTATATTTGGGTTAAAAAAAAACTGAAAAAAATTATCTGAGCAGTATATGGCTATCTGATTAAAAAATTATACTCCTAATGAACTTATCAATATTATAATTTTACTTTTATGATTATATCATTGATTTTATAGCACGTATGTATTAACTTGGATATAGTGGCATTTTGTTTCACGGATGCAAAAGAAATATTTTCATCAAATATCACTAAAACGGAATCATCTGATGAAGCTATTGTTATTAAGTTCTCCCTCAGAGTTAAATTGCTTCATTACAATAAACAAATATAGAACCAAGGTCCTCGTAATACTCATACTAAATCTATCATCTTAGATAAAAAAAGTAGAGAAAAAAACGATATATTTATTTTTTTGGTAGCATATAAATATATAATATTGTTTTTAACTATACATAAATTATTGCGTTTTCTTTATTAACACTTTCTTCTTTTCTTTTTTTTTCTTTTTATAGTTAATCGTCGATCAAATGTGTCATAGCTCTGTAACTTTTTTTAATAATTTTTTTTTTATAATTGTTTTTAGAGGTTTGGCAAAATGCTATTATGCACTCTTCCCAAGGGGACTTATGAGTAGAACTCTCTAAATTGCCTACAGACTAAAACCTTCCCCTTTCTCAGAGATTATTCCACTACGGTACCGCTCTCGCAGCGTAAATGATATACTACTTACATTTTGACTATAATAATTTTTTTTGTGTTTATACTTGAGAATTACAAATTATGTGTACTATACTGTATTATGAATATACTCTATTGAAATTAGTTAAATTCTGATAAACAAACTTGTGTTTAAATTCGTCAACCAGATTCAGATATCAAATACAAACACCTGATAATATCCATGTGAAATTATGTGCTTTCTTACAATTGGTGGAATATTTAAAGTCAGGAGTTTTTAGTAAACACGAGAAGTATTAAAACGCTGAAATTTAGATTTATAAGACTTGCATTATACAAAATTATAGTAACAAAAATTAACTTTGTTACTATTGTTATAACACTAAGTATTTTTTTTTTAAATTGGTTGGATGCAATACAATATTAACCCAACTCGTTTATTATACATAAACAAGAAAAGTTTCAGTCATATAATCTGAAAGAAAAGTTTTTAGTTTGAAAATATTGATGTCCTCTAGAGAGTTACCATAAATAAAATCTACAAACGCACATTGCATCGAGTATCACATTCGCAACACATTGTATAACTAAACAACAAAGTCCCCAAAAGCAATCTGAGTGTCCAGTCTTAGACAGTCTTATTGGCAGCATGCAGTCGAATAAGTATGAACCCAAAACGTGAAGTACTATTCTACTCACTTTTCTTTAACTAACGTCTGTATTTATAATTAACATTATTTGTATCATTAATATTCTGTTGGAGGAATGGTAAAATAAATGTTAATCGACAATAAGTAGTCACTGATTTCAGTTGGAATATTTAATCTCATTGAATGGTTGTATATTTACAAAAATATTAAATTCAGTAATATTTTCAATTTTATGATATTAACCAAAACGTGTTGGACCTAGTCATGTGCATGAATAACATTTCTTTTATTTATAATGTTTATTGTGTATGTAACATACCAGAACATGTAAGATGAAGTGATTTAGGCGTAAAAGCAACTTGGTTTTATATAAAAAAGAATTTTATAATACATTCTTTGAAAGTTGTATATCTCAACATCTTCATATGCGATTTCATTGTTTAAATGGAAGGAATAGTCGAAACCAAAATATACCATCTCAGTATTGGATATTATGGGGCGAGTTTAATGTTACAAACATAGAAATGAAATTGACAGCTGTAAACAGTTATTTTTTCTAACCATTTCAATTTATTTTTCTGCCACATTACACCAAGAAATACTTTATATAATAATAAACTAACAAGTTATCTTTGTATTATTTTACAACAATTTAACAACATATCCTCCAAATTGTTTGGGCAGATGTTGGAATTTTAATAATTACTCATAATATTGTCCTTCAAAAATTTTAGGAGTTAAAAAAACATGCTTGTAAAAGTATTTTGTAGAAAATTGATAAACCTGTAAATAAATACGTGTAAAACCTGTATCATGATATAGATTTATGAAAACCTCTATGGATGGCATAGTGAATAAAGAAAGGAACATCAACCGTAAGTTGTTTTCTTTTTAAAATTGTTTAACATGTCTTAAAAATCAATGGAAGCATGGAAATAACGCTGTATCTGCACTACACTCAACACATATGGAAAAAAAAGGAAACTAGAAAGAAATGATAACTGATTGCATAGGTAACTTAGGTAATCAGGTTTAAAAAAAAAAAAAAAAAAAAAAAAGGTATTTAATATTTTTTTTCTCTTTGAAATATAGTTTGGCATGTTTAATTATATTACGTATTATTTTTACAAATTATAATTGAATTTCTACATCATTGACTAAATTTTGCTAAATGTTAAAATAAAATATTGAAATTGTATTGGGATGTCTCATAAAGTATTAAAATTAAATTAAATTATTTCAATAGATCAGACATGTTTGCAAGATAAACCAGACCGACCTGTAAAAATATAGTTAACAGACAAGGAGGTGTCGAGAAACCGAGATGACAGGAACTAGTATCAATATTTATGTATTAAGAAACAAATTCTCCCTGTAAATACGTTTTGTAGGAGATAACACTGCTTCATAACTTTTATAAATATTCTTGTAGAATAATTAAACCCAAATGTTTTGATTTAAAAATTAAGAAATTTTGTAGTATATGTATTTTGAAATCTGTTATATAAAAGTATATTTGTATTAAATCATGTTTATTTTATTTTAATGATTATAGTTGTAAAATTATTATAATAAAATGTAATACTTAGAATAAACTCTTTTTTATTATTATTAAAAGTCTCTGAATTTTAATCACTCTATTAGACTTATTTGTTTGTGTATATCATTTGTTTTAAGGAATAATTTAAATATGTAAAGTTTCACTTTATATATTGTGAAACAAATAAAAGTGCTTATCTATTATACTAGAGTTAAGAGAGAGACCTACATGATTTCTATGTCAACCCCGTACTTGCTGCGTTCCCAAATCATTGTGCAAATATTAGTGGTTAATGTAGATAAAATAAATCGTCACCGTGAGTAATATAATCTCAAATATAAAAATATTATAAAATTTAGAAGTAAAGCATAATTTGCCTGATGTTATTCTTATTTATCTATTATTTAAAGGAAGAAATGTATTAAGTTAACAATGTAGATTGTTTAGTAAATTTTCTAAATGAAATTACACTTCGAGTTTTAATTATAAATGGATGGTGACTTCTGATTGCTCTTTTGTATAATCATTTTTTAAAAACTACATAATGACCGACTATTTGTCCCTCAACTTGTCACCAATTTCGCCATAATTTTGTGCTGATGCTAAAGTATATACTCTCATTTTGACATGGGCAAAAGTGAGTAAACATAGGATAGTGGTGAAGGAGGGGATAAATTAAACCACATAAATGCGAAATTTGTGCAGTAATAGGAGGACTGCTCCAACTAGTAATTAACAAACTATTCATTAAAACTACTGACTAGCTGTATTAATTAAGTGGGCGCGTTTCCAGCATCATTACCTCGTTAAGCGTTAATGTTAATTAATGTTTGTCCACTTGAAGAGGTAATTAGTATTCCAACGGCATGGTTTGTTGATAAACGGTTAAAAAATATGTTATATTTTTGTGTAGTTAAAGGTATTAACAGTAGGAAATCTAGCTCAGCTTGTACCATAGGTCTGGGTAATTTGAGTTTAGTTCATGGTGTTAGGATAAAATAAATTTGGTTATATAATTCTTGGGAACTGCACTATTGGAATATATTTATATAATTCACATTACTGAACTTATTAGTTAATTTGTTTTGAATTCTCAAACATGTCTTAATGACAGAGTGAAGTAAAAATATCATATAACATACAGGTGGATACATGACATGCGTTTGATGCTTTAATGTAATATTGCACTAACTTATTAACAAAGTAAATTTTATTAATTTATGATTAAGGCGAAAATCATTGCTTTATTTTTACCTTTTATGAAAAGAAAATTTACTATTCTCCAGAAACTAAGGAGTCAGATTTTTTTAAATAATACAAAACTTTATAATGAATGCGCTCTAAACTTTCATGAATATTAAGTTTGACTAAATAGAAATTCCAAAACTTGATGAATATATAAAATTAAATGAGGTTTTCATGTAGCAAAATTACTTTAAATTTATCAATGAATATTATCACCAGAATTATCTGGAATGATATTTATAGAATATGGATGAGGTATGTCAACAATCCTCTTTTTATTTTAAAGTGATTCTAAGTGCTATTTCAGTTTGGTATTATAATATTTGTTGGATTATTATAATATATATATATGAGGTCTATGTGTTTTGCGTATAATGTTATTTCAGAAACAAAAAACAAAATATATTACTTAATCAAAATCTTATCAGCCGATGCAAAGAAAATTATCTATTTTGAGTAGAGAAATAAATACAGAAAAATAAAATTAGGCTCTATGTTTCACTAGAATTGGGACTCATATTTGGGTTTTGACTGCAAATTTAATATTGAATCAAAGTGGAATTCTACTAAACTAAAATGTGATTTGACGTTCCGAGAATGATTATATTTTAATGAAACTCATTTCATTAATACAATGAATTACGAAACTATGATGGAATTTCGTCGTTTGTGGAAAAAAAAACTTATATCGAACAGTTACTTAATTTAAATTGAATTGTAATTAAATACATACACTATGTTGGCCATTCTGCATAATTAATTTCCTTCATAAAGATATATTTTGCAAATAAACCGAACTCAAAATATTAACAATAAAAGTCTAAGCAACTATATTAATTATTATTAACATTATTTACACTCCATGGAACACATAAACTTACCTAATTGTATGTAAATGAAACAAAAATTAAAATATATTGCTTTAATAGTAATTCAAATTTGTAATTTGTTTTGGATTTATTTTCTCGATACATTAAGTGATATGTGTTTTTTTATTATTTATAAATAGTATTTACAGTATACATTTATATACACTTATAAACTTAAGGACTTATGTGTTTGTGTTCCATTAATTACGTATTTATTGGACATACTAATAATTTTCATTACTGTTGAGACCAAAGTTTCTTGGTGGAATTCCATGTTTAAAGATGATAAAACACAATTAAAGATACTATAATTCTAATTTAGTTTTGTATGACCAGTTAGATTTATACAATTCTCCCTTAGTAAAACCCCTAAAAGTTATTTGTACCTAGATCAATTAACTGGTTTTCCCATTCTGTATTGTTTCTATGGTCATTGCCCAGGCCGGGTATTTCCCCACCCTTCCATTCATTGTATCCTAACTCCCACAATCTATTTTTTAAGGTTCTCTGTTAAATTTTTTTTTTTATTTTCTTCAGTCTGTGATACAGCCTTGTCAATGCCTTAGCAGGCGAAGCCATTGGTCGGCTAGACTAATAAAAAGTGGATGTCACAAAATAAAAAAATATATATATTTTTTTTTGTTTTATTATCTCATACTAATAATTTTTATCATAGCACATACTCATATATTACGTTCAGCTAAGTTATTAAGAATGATTGTGTTATGATATCACACCTAAACTAATTTCGAATCTAACTAAACACATTAGTTAAGACACTATAAAACAAAATTTCAATTAAAAATTTTGAAAATATTTTACCCCAAAGCAAGACAATAAAATTGTAGAATATACCAATCTTATTTACATAATTACGAAGAGTATGAACTTGTAACTTCACCCTTAGATACTTCTATAAATTTACATACATGTAATAAGCTCGTTGATAATCGGCGTACAAATGATTTAAAAAAATATATATTTAACACCGTAAATTACGCTTTTGTGGACGCATCTGTTTTTACGCAGAAAAATTAAGCGTGTGTACTATTATATACAGAAATATGTCTACTTGTTTTACCTTTATTATGTATTTTTATGTATTATTATTATACATTTCAACCTATTTTTCTTCACACGGAACAATTTGTTAGGGAAACAACTTCTTAAATAAAGTTATTAGAATAGTAAGGATTGGTACATACAGTGTTTAATATATATACAGAAACCCTGGAAATTATTAAATGCAATTAAATTTTATTTCGTTTATATAAACGTTTGTTATGGAAAAAAAGTATTTTTATTGTAACAGTCAAACGTTATATTGATAAAACTTAATGTTACTAAGTACATTGCGTACAACATCATAGCAAAGACTTCAGCTGTGACATTTGATAAAATGTTATGTTTACCTTCTATAAATTTAGGAAAACCGAGATACGTTGCAAAGTTTTGTTAAGGCTGCGACAACAATGTGTATAACAGAAAACAAACACAACTAAAACAGCGAGTGGAAAATTATCCAGACCCTGTGGTGGAAAATATGATTATAATTTATGTTTTCGGTGATGAACGAAATATGTTGTCTTTTTGGGAGAGGTTGTTATGTTTATTTCAAACCCACATTACTAATTAGTTATTGTCAACTTTACCAACAACAACTTTCTTTCTAGTCAATGCCCCAATACTGTACATATTATTTCCAAAATATGTTTCTTTTTTTAATATATCATAAAGAAATATTAAAGAAAACGTTATGTGATGTTTAAAACAATTTAATGTAGAGTTTATTGTAAACTTATCAGTTAAGAGTTCTTACAAAAGTACATTTTAAAATAATGTATGTCTGTTGTCTACAGTTTGACATTTTATCGCATGAGATGTAGATTTTTGGCATTCTTTGTACGAATATATTACAGTCATATTATATAGAACATCATTTGGAATTAGTTATATTTGTTTCTTTTTAAATAAGAATAAACATTGAGATGTTACATATATTAAAAAAAAAAAAAAATTAGTTATAACAATTTCCATTAAATTGAAAAGAATGTTAGCGTATAATGACCCAATAAAAAAGTATTAGGCATCCTTAGATATTCCAATTCATGAGTTATTGATAACAAGACGTCGACCACAAGGCTTGTATAAAAATATAATTTCTCAAAACCGACTATATAAATTTCAATAAAATTTTCAAAAAATGTGTAAGATAATGACCTAAGCAAGTGTGTAACGTGTTAAATAGTGTTACTGTTCATATTACCATTTGTGATTAAAATTATAATAACATAAAATATAAAAAATTGTTTGTTGGCCTCTATGAAGTGCAACGTAGTAAACAACCAAGGATACACAAAGAGAATTAGAAACAAGAGAATTCACTTCACTACGGTAAACTCCACCCTCGCTCGACAACTAGTATATTGTGTCGTAGGAAAGACTTTCAAAGTGAACATTATCAAGTACTTTACCGTACTATATCCTACGATTTGTAAGTAAAAGGTCAGCTAATATACTATTCTCTCTATATTTTTAAAAAAAAAAAGTAAGTTTTCTCCCTGCATAAGCAGAAAATTAACAAGTTCTAATTTAAAACTTGATTGGATTATTTGAAACTAAACTAAACACTTGGGATCGTCATGTTTTGATTCAATAACCGCAAGGAAAAATTCGTTTTGGCAAATTAGTACATTTACTATTACAGAACACATTTTTATTTTTCAGGGGTGTAAATATAATATCCTCAAAATTATAAAATTTAAAGAACACTTAAATTAACCTACTTTATTGAAATTATACGGCTTATTATTATTTTAATGTGTGTTTATGTTGTTAATCGACCAACTCTTGTTTCATCTCATTCTTTATTTATTCAATACGTTTTCATTGTGATTTTACGGGTAAAGAGAAAATGGCAACATGTATGATTTGTAGTGAACATATAGATTCCATAAGAATTAGATTATAGAAAATCTTAATACAATATCTATAATTATTATGTTCGTGGAAGCTAACCAAAAGGACAATAATTATTACAGAAACAAATCATATCGATTTACATATTACTATATTAATTGAACAACTAATTGAATTTATTGCTCTATACGAATCAATATATAATATTGTGTTTCCACTGTAACAAAAACTTTAATTAGTAGAAGTAATCATACGGGATACCACTACACTGGAGGTAGCTGAGGTTATGGTTTAACAACGTTTCAGTGTCGTATAACGTAGACACAAATTAGGAGTATATACATTGCATGATAATATATGATACTCACAATTAATTGTACTGGAACCTAAACGGAGCTCAAAGGTATATTTTATATTATTAAAATAAAATGTTATGTAGTGTGCACTATAATCAATTTTATTGTAGTATTTTTTTTTAAATAGTGATAACGGAATTTATAGCATTATTTCGTAAATAGAATTTAAATTTAAATATAATTCAATATATATTTAAATCCTAAGAATCTAACAATGTATATTTAATTAAATTGTTTTATTAAAGTAGTTTTTAAATTTGAATACAGAAAAAAAAAGTTTTATGGTGATACTTCCTTTAAAAATTCAAAATATGAAGGGGCACCAAATACTTATCATAATTTTGAAAAACACTAAAAGTAAAACTAATTAACATAAGAAATGATGCTAATGTTAAAACTTTAGGTCACAATACTTTATAGGGGCTTTTTGATATTTTTATATATTAACTTGTAATAAAGTAAAAAATTAACTTCCGGTAAAGTGAACTAAATTAAAATTAACTTATGAGAAAGAAAACTATTCAAATTCAAATTTCGCGAAGAATATTCTAGATAACATGCACTCGTATGACACAATGGAAAGCACAATGAATATTTTAAAACAATGCGAAAAGGGATATAATATAAACGCTTGTGAGCAGTTTTATATATTTGTTGAAAACCAAACTAGCAAAATAAAAATAATAAATGAACAAATAAGGTTTGAATCCGACGGTATTTACTCTGCATATTTGAGTAATGATAAAAAAATACGAGATACAGATTCAGTACGGGACTGGCCAGTGAAATATATATATCACTGATAATTTTATAACATCACTGATTCACAGGTGCATTTAATGTTTGGATGGTTGATAATCGATTTTAACAGAGATAACATGTTTTTACTCAGATTTCTAAAACATTTTGATTACTAACGTTTAATACTGCATTGATTTTTTTTAAATTAATTAAAACTAAAAATTATATATATATATATATATATATATATATATATATATATATATATATATATATATATATATATATATATATTCAAACTATTAAAAAAAGATTTGCAATAAATAGCTTACTTTTACTAGAATGATGACAAATTTAAAGGTAATAAAATATTAAAATATATAAATTAGTTGTTTTTAATTCTAATATAAGAAAATAATATAAATTATTTATTCTTATTGAAGAGGTAAAAATTAATTTTATGGAAATAAATGCAATAAATATATATATATATTATTTATATGTATTATGTATTATAAAAATTAATTATATAAAATTAATTAAATATTGTTTTATACATTAAAGTTCCTACCTCTTAATACTTATTTTTGTAGATTTTGTGTATAAATGTTTTGGTGACACAAGCATGAACAGGAGTGCTATTATTTATATTGCAGTATAATTTTTAGTGACTTATTAATATAACACAAACACACCTGGTATGTATTTTAATTAGATATAAATATATGACTATATCGTCGTCCCAGCGATCAGAAATAACCATCCTTGCGCCTGATAGCCCGGTGACAGGCAATTCATTATGCCCCAATGTAATGAAGGCACCACACGTTGTTTATTATGACTTTGATAATAATTATAACATAATGATTTAAAATATATGTGTTTAAAAGTTATTCATAATTATTTCATTTTACGTTATTTAATTTAATTTTTGCATTATATTAAAATTAGATATATATTTTAACTTAGAAAAAGTGAGTTTGTAACACAGAATTATACCTCTTTATTCTTTTCATTTAATTAATCAATCGGTTTATTATTCTAACTCTGCGGTAAAAAAATTCGTTTTACTTTGTTAAATCATTAAAAATAAACCTACACATATTACCTTAACATGGTTTTTTCAAATTTCATATTTTATTATTAAATCATTAATTAAGAACCTACAAATACCTTAACTTCGAGTCGACAAGGTTAGTATTTTTGATACAGTAAATAGTTGAATCTGAACATTAACTTCGCTGACAAACTTTGTATTTTTTGATTACTGGTTAAAAGAAATAAACACCACATACTGCTGTAGTGTGCTCTTTTTATCTCATGATACAACTTTTTTTGTCAATGGTTTTGTTAATTTATACTATTAGTATAGTTTTGTACGAATTTCACGAATGATTGTAGCTAAATATTTTTTATTTCATATATGCTGAATTTTAAAATAATAAACGAAACATCAATCTAGTATTACTAATTAAGAAAATTATGTTTCCTATTCGTATACAATACCAATAACACATTTAAGTTAATATTGTTTAATTTCTACAAACCTAACTACCGGATATACAAATAAATAATGGTGATAATTCTAACCCATCTTCGTTTTCACATCAATAAATTAAATAAACTTCAACTTCCAATTTCAGAATAAAATACGTTACATTTAAATACACATTAATACATACATTAACATTTAATTACATATATTATATATTAATTATTATCAATTCATTAACTAAATTTAATAAATCATATACTAAATCAAAAAATCTGAGTAAAAAAATAACTTGTCTTTGCGTAGTAAATGCAATAAATAAATTTGCGATAAATATTGTAAAATAAGTATTGTAGAGTTATAAAAGATTTTGTTACTGGTTTTAAATTAAATTGCATTATGTTTTCAATTTTATTCCAAAGTAAGAAGTAAGTACAATCTTTTATCTGAGAAAAATGACAATTGAAATACCTTCCTACTGTAAATTAGCTAAGAATTCTAATTAAAAAAACATCTATGTTTGTTTTATTATTTCAATTAGTATTATATTAATATTATAAACTTAGAAATTATAAATATATGAAATGGTTTGCAATTGAAAATAAAAACAGAAATAAAATAATATGCCTAGAGTTCCCACAATTTGTAGATACGAGGACTTAACGATCTTCTTTAAAATGAAATTTGTTTTAGGTGAATAAGAAATAAGTCTAGGTTATTGAAATTGTAGTACTTATTAAAGGCACAAATAAAGTTTTTATTTTTAAATACACATGTCTCAGTGTTTAAAATTTAAGGTTTATATTATCCATATAATATATTCTAATGCATTTTCATTAAACATCTGAAGGCATTTAAAATAATATGGTTTTAAACAAGGTATCATATTATTTTATCTTCCAAAGAAAAGTTTCAATTATTTAAAACAATTATTCACTAATTTGTAAGCAGTTAATGCGATATCTTAACCATTTCAGAACTACCATTACAATTATATATCATCTCATGTTCTCTCTATCACTCTCCTGTAATAAAAACATTATATTATTCTCCATAAGAAGATGTAAAAAGGTGTTGTAAATAAATGTTATAAATTGTTTGTGGTCTCTATTAAATCTAACATGGTAAGCTGCCTGAAACACAAAGAGAATTATAAACAAGAGATGTCACTTTATTGCGGTAAACTACATCCTCCCTGTGGTATTATTGTGTTTCTTGTCCCGAATCTCCAAAGTGACCTTAATAATTTAATTGTTTATCAAAATGGTCTTACGAGAATTATAAGTAGAATCTTAGTTAAAAAAGGATATCCCTCTTTAGATTTTACCAACATATTTTTACATTAAAATTTGTTCATTATTTACAAATAAGATCTCAGTTTTAATGTCGGTGTAACCATGGAAACTAATCTTAAATTTGTGTTTCGCTCACGCTATAAAAATTTATTGGAGAACACATGTTCTTTGCTCCAACGAAAAAAAAAAATCGTTATGTTAAATGGAAAATTAAAGAGAAAACTTTAATAATGCAGAATAAAATTTAATTTTGAATGGTATTAGTTTATATTCTTAATATTATTTATTATAATGTTTTTTTTGTAATTGTTATGACTCCTAAACTGAAATTTACAGGTTAATATTTCGTGTAACGTATATAAACTCCTGTTTTATCCCATTGTTTACTAGTTCAAAACATTTATGTTTTTTATCTAAAATACATTGACATTGCAACATCAGCTGTGTAGAACATAAATAGGTAACTAAGGAATTCTATTCCTAAACGCAAGAAGTTATTGTTTGAAAATCTTATAACCACATCTCTAACAGCAAAGGTTATAACATATATAAAATATAGGACTTTTTATAAATAAAAAAATTTGTGACACAGTTAATTTTAATTTTAGAATAATAGTAGTGATCAAAAAGATATGTAAACCAAAAATTTGGTTTCTATTTTTTATATAAATATATATGTCGAAAACCTCACCTAGAATAGTATTTTATATTTCACCTAGCATAGTTTTGGTGCCTTAACCTCTCATTGAGGAGCTAAAAATTCACAAGGGGCTTCCTTATTTATATTTGGTATATTGAGATCATCTTCATAGTATTATTTGCTATACTTCGTTTAAAGATGTTAGTGATATTAGAATTATTGAACTGATATATACTGCATTCAAAATTATTAAATATCAGATGGTTTAAAAATAGTCTTTGGATTTAACCGTGTAATAGCATGTATATGAAAGCTTTTGAAATTATTTTCATAATATAACTCATGACGTAAAGAAATGAAGTAAGATTCATAATAAGTCCTATAAATTAGACTATTATATAATGTTATGTTAAGAAGTGACATAAATGAATGAAATAATATAAAAGTTAAATTAGTTCTACAATCAGATATAAAATATCTCTTTTTATTAAATATTAAATCTGTGAATGTTAAAATAATATTATAAACTTAAAACAGGTAACGTTTTATTTTGTATGTAACATTTGCTAAAAATAAACAACAACAAAATCTGTAGTTTTATAAACACATTTATCTTATCAAACGTGATCTCTTATTCATTCATTTCTACTTTATTTAATAAAAATCAATCGTGAAAAGTAATTAAGAAACACTAATGTTATTACTAATTTTTGGAAACTTGTTTCTAATGAACATATTGATCTAAATTTTCATCTATTGTAAGTAATTTCACTTCAACAAATAATAAGTAATTTAATTATTTTCAATTTTGTTTATTTGTCATAATATTTCAAAAAAAGTATAGTGCACATTATATAATATTTAATAATATAATATTATTGTTTCAAATATCTACTTTCCACACGACACAAAAATATTTTATAATATTTATTCTAAAATAAATTGTTATAATTTTGGCTTTCAAAATAGTCTCAGGACATAAAATATATTTTAACCTTTGTCGTTTTCTATGTTCTACTTTTATCAACTGGAAAGAAAATTATATTTTACACTATGTTGAGCTCATCTATTGATACTTATGTTCAAAATTTATACAACATTCACAATATATATATAATGCATAAATATACTGTACAAACAGATATCAAGCGTTATTAAAGTTAAATATACATTACTGAGAAGGGTTTTAAATAGTCATACAAATTAAATTTACGCTCGTAATCTTAGCTTAACAATTGATTTCTGTGGTTCAGGGGTATTTTCAATTAAATGAGCTTGTACTCGATTTTAATCTATCTCTCCTCCATTTTCACAGGCGATTTTGTTTTTAATGAAAGTGCAGTTTGAAATTAATGAGGCCTTTAGATATGAGTGGTAGATAACCTAAAGTCTACCCTAACGACCATTTAGTTTCACACTTATCGTATCTTTAAAAGTGAAATGGAGAGAGAGAGAGAGAGAGAGAGACAGAGGAAAACGAGGTAAAAATGTGGAAAAAGAGTGAATACTGGAAGTATGGCTTTCAGTTATGTGTATCCGTTATTTATTTCATGATATAATAAATTTCCTAAATAATACACGGTAAGTATTATTACCAACTTAAATTATATTTATATATTTTGTATCTCTGTCAACAATAATATCTTTTCACGAATGTAAATATCCAATAAAGTAATCATTACCGAAGTACTCAATAATATGATAGAATAACCATACACTACTACTGAATTTTTTTTCATAAATATTTCATTTTGTGTAACTGTAAAAAAATATGGAAAATGATATTATAATAAATAATATGATTAACATGTAAAACAATTGTTTGATTAAACATCAAAATATATATTTAGCCAAAAAGATTATTTTATTTTACCTATGAGAAAAACACACAGATTTTTAAAAAATGAATAAACTATTTTGTAAAGGAAGAACGTAAAAGAAACGCATAAAAATATGAAAATATCAATGAATCATAGAATTGAAATTGAAGTTATTTCAAAGGCAACCAAAGTATCCTCATAGTGTCAGGTTGAATTTGGTTTTTATATTCGTGAAATAAAATGGATGTTACGTTGCAATAAAATGGAAACATTTAGTCAATAATTTAATGTACAGTCACGTTTTAACAATTACATACTTATTTTATATTATTGTTTGTTCAGATTATAATACATAACAATAATTTATAAACAATTTATATGCTTCAAAATAAGATTTGATGTTGTATTGATTACTTTGTGGATATAGTTTAAGGGTAAACTTTAAAGTAAAAAGTAAAAAATACATTCAAATTTATAGGATAATTCTGATAGACAAATCAGTCGTTAAATAATGTAATTATGGCTATAAGGTATTTAGTGTCAAATTTAGTTTCTAAGATAGCCTCATGCAATTAGCCGCGTTCAATTGTAACAAGTTCTAGGCTCATCACATCATATCGTAATGTGATTTATACTCGTGAAACTTCGTGAATAAGTTTTTTTTATACACAAACGATAGCAAATGTCGGGATGAGTTTTTAATAATTTTTAATACCTTAGGAATTGAAGTACATGTTTGATTAAAAGTGTAAATTAATTTAGAAAGAAACTATTTTATTTTAAACACAATTTCCATAATATTATTTTAAATAAAAATCAAAATGCATTTTTTATACTTTTTATATTTAAATTTAACTTATTTATTTATTATTACATCAATAGTAAAGGTTTTATGCTTGGATTTTATAATGTCATACTGTAATTTTTGATGTTACTAATATATATATATATATATATATATATATATATATATATATATATATATATATATATATATATATATTGAATAGAAAATGTCATCAATGCAGAACAAATTCTAGTTAATCTGCAATATAAATAATTGAAATTTGTGGGAATAGAGTTAGTTAACTTGCCCCTTTAGATTAAACGTAAGGTCAATAAAACTTGTAGAATAACTTCTCATAACAGGTTGACTTGAGAAAAGTTGTTAAAAATAATGCAATTTACAGTGTTACAAACATATTCCAAAATTTTGAAATGTATGATTATTTTACAACCAGTCAGCTAAAAAAAAAAGAGGATACTAAATACAAAATATGACACGAATTGATTTATACATTCACTATGTATCACTCTATACCACGTTTTGTTAAAACAAAATAAAATATTTATATTTTCCTCTATTTCAATAAGAAACAAAGGAAAAACTACTGTGCAATTCTTTCTTTCAATAGTAACATATTTTCTGAGTGTAAATATAAGCCCTACGGAGATTATTTGAGATTTATGCTAAGAGAAAAGTTTAGTCTTTAAATCTCTTTCTTTTGATTTAAAAATGAAAACTTTCTTAAAGTTTCTTTTTAAGAAAACGAATTAAACAATCTACAACTTGTTAAACAAAGAGGTTTTATAGAACTAAAACATAATTTTATCATTGAAAAAGTTTTGCTTTCTTTCAAAATTCAACTGAAATTGTTATTTTCTCTAAAAGAATGTTTTCTTAAAGTATTGTGTAATTTAAACAATTGTAATTAAGTCACAAATTACTTCAACTAACTCAAGAAATTAGTCATAATTAAAATTAAAGTTTATTATTCTCTAGAATTTTTAACGTCAATTTTACTTATAATGTGAGCTTTCTGTATTGGAAGTACTCTGAACTGATTATAGATTTTTAAATTTCCGTTACTAGTTTTTATTATCATTATGATAAGAGACAACATATTGAAACTCTTCATGTTGTAAATTACATTATATTTTCTAAGTTACGTCTTCTATTTGAAAATTCAACTTGTCTTTCAATTTTAGATAAAGTCGTCTATAAAACACAGTCTTAGTATTACAAAATTTGTAGGAGAAACTATTTCCATAACATATAGAAATATAGTATGCAGTTGGAAGGTCTGATTTACGCTAAATTATGTATGTAGTGCACATGAAATAGTAATTTATCGTAGAACTCTCCAGTATAAACAGCGATACGGTGATACAATAAAGTACAGCATAGTAACAATATTGAACTTATTGTAACGAAAGAATTTATACTTTCAAATATTAATGAATTTAAATCATAATCTTTAACTTCATGAAAATGTGAGTAGTTGTTTTCAATTGATAATTAGATGAAGAAAATTTACCTAATTCAGTTGTATTCAATACACAGACAACAATGAACAGAGACATGTAAATGCCTACAATATGTGCATTATTAACCTGGACAATAGGATATGGTAACAAGAAAATAAATAACGGTGATTGGAATATATCGATGGTTTATTTATTGTGGTAAATTGATTGATATTTTTATCAAAACATTAAGCAAACAAAAACTAAGTACATGACAAAATAACAAAATACTTACGTACATGAAGATATAATAAATAAACGAATTATAAACTATAATAAATTTAAACAATTTTAAACACTTAAATCCTCAAACAGGTAAATTAAATAAATTGATACAAAGAAATTTCCACTGACTAATTTAAAATAAATGTATATTTTACAAGTAACATAATGTTACTAGAAATTTTAATCTAATATTCTGTAACCATATATTTCAATAAAATATTTAATTCTTAAATTAGCTGGTTTAGTTTTATGATTAGAGTTTGGGCGTTAATAAACTCAAATAATAATTGGTATTAATATAAATACTATGAAATATAGTACTAACGATAATGATCTATAATCACCAATTATTTTTAAACCGATTTTTATACGATGACATGGCTCATTTGCTGTATTATAGCGTTTAAATAAAATATAATAAAACAAAATGGAATTCAAGAGAATTGTATGATTAATTTACGGTTATGTTCACCATTATTTAAATTAACACAAAAATACCGGAGTTTTGGTATAACGCGCATCCTTATAATAGTTTAGTCAATATATTGACGATAGAATTATTATTTTCTTTTGATGAGAATAATTTTACCGTTCGAAGATTCAATGAAATCCTATTCTAAATAATCGGTCTGTTTAATATATTTCTGTTACACTCATATTTATATAAAATTGATATTAGGTAAATAAAATAAAAGCATTCCCAAGTAAATAAAACCAAGTTTAAGAATGGAAATCCCATTTCGATGTTTGGAGGATTATACGTAATGATTTTTAAAGGGGGCTCATTTCTTCAAAATGCAATATTCTATGGAATGTTTTAAATATATTTTAACTTACTGATAATATCTCTTTTGGAATTTTATTTCCGGATGGAACTATCTTGGCACTAAGAGAAAACACGAAGTTTAATATATAAATATAATAAAATTTAAAAACATTCCAGACAATATTGTATATTGCGGAAATGGACCCCCTTAAAAAATCATTAAGCATAGTCCTCTAAACATCGAAATATGATTTTCATGTACATATATACCAATGACGGTATTGTTCATTCAACGCTATAACACTATAATTTTAATATGAATTTAGAAGAAATAATACGTATTTTTAAATATAAAGCATTGTTAGAAAGCAAGTTTTATGTTAAAATATCACAAGTTTTCCATTCTTCTTTGCTAATTCTTACGTTTCCACATTTATAACCACATTTTTGTCATACTGTTGAAGTATTCCTCTTTGTGTTCGAGAACCATTTCACTTCTAATATAAATTATAAAATATCATTTATTCCAAGCGGTCTAGTACTACAAGTTCTAGATTTACATGATTAAATTTTTCTGGAATAGACTATTCTCAGTAAATAAATAAGTAAAATATGCTTACAAACGTTTTATTTTTATGACACTAGTTCATTACTAAATTCTATTGTTTTAACATAACTTTTAAATATTACTATATTTTACTTATAAATCAATTGAGAAATTGGTTTTGGGATTATGTGGACATAACTACGAGTATAATACAACATAAGCCAGACTTTCTGTTATATTTCAAGTATATTATGTATGAGTAATTTATAAAAATACAATCTATTAGCTCAGTTGACAATATGTTAAAAATAAATCTCGAATAAATGGTGTTACAAGTGATGTATGCACAGCTCTTGTCTACGAAAAATATTATAGTTTCGTAAGATGTGTGGGCTCTGTGCTTACAACAGCCTAAGTATGATAGTCGTATATACATGATTAGTTGCACTCACATTCTAACAAAAAACAATGTATACCCTATTGGTTATCTAAAGTTAATGTGATATTTCTTGACTCTTTACTAAATTACTGAATGATAAAAAAAAAGAAAGAAAAATGTATATTCCAAGTTTATTTAAAAATTAAAACACCACTCGTCATATTTAAACAATTTATTTATCTTTAGTTATTATTACACAATCTTCTAAAGAAATAGGTAAATTCTATTTTTTAAGTTTTTTGTATTATTATTATTAAATGTCGTAATATATGAAACATTTGCTTTGAGATATGTGAGTGTGTTACAATGAATAATAATATTGTATTGATCACAACTTATCAGATATCTTTTTTTTCAAATATTTTATTTCTACACATAACTTTACTAATAAATATAACAGGTGCCTGAAAATATGCAATGAAACTAGTGGTATCAAGAGAAATAAGGGTAATTGAAAAGATATCATAAAATGGTGCAAACTAGAACTCAATTGTGTTTTAAAATATGATTGTACACTAATAATTTCAAAAGAATATGGTTCTATCACTAGTATAATCTTCGACGTTAGTCCTTTCATACGTTATACTAATGTCTCTTTGTTATTTATTAGTAAGAGATAAGATAAGTTTTATTTTTCTTCTTATTAATATTCAACTTTAGGGTATTTCTTATGAAATAATTTTATACCAAATAAAATAAAACATTCCTAACCCATAATTAATATCTCCAGATTTGTTACTTTGTACTTTATCAAATAGACTTCGTTATGGAACCGTTTGCTTCTGTTAGTTTTTCTCTGTATATTAAAAAACAAACATCAGAGCTGCTCATTGAAGCAATGCTTACTTCAATCGTTTTAATGTCATCGGCCAGTAATTGTTATTGTAAATCAAATCGTGCCCTGCATAGTGAGTTATAAATCATTCATACAAATAATATCATTAATCAAAGATCTGTTCATTTTGTAACAATAGCGTTGATGAACAAAGTGGTAATTTGTTCTATTTCTGCATCTCTTATCACCCATATACCAAGGATACGTAACGTTTGGTTCAATGTTTTATTTGGCATTAAAGATATTTAGTTAAATATCTATATTTCCTATAGTTGATAACGTGAAAATATATATTTACGTTATTAGAATTCCGTTGATCACTTGTATAAAAATGTTGATCACATCACAAATACATCTTTATAAATATCTTGTAGTCAACATATCTTCGGAGTGAGTCATTATTTTTAATGAATCTAGCATAAATAACAACATGTATATATTCTAAATTCTGAATTCTACACAAAGTGTATTTACATTAAAGGTAACCAATTTAATGTTTTATGTCTTTGACGATCGTCCAATTTGGAAAGTTTATATCCAAATAAATAACTGGTGTATAAAGTTTCTATTTGATTTATATTTCAAGTAGAATATTAGGATAGGTTAGTTTATCTCAATGTTGTTTGATTATTCTCAGTGTCGATAAAAGCATTGATTTGTACGAAATAATAAAATATAATACTTCAATAGAAATATGAAAATGCATACCATAACGATATATCTGTATATTCCTAGGCTTTAAATGATATATCGTTTCAATACCAAACATATTTTATGGATCCTCCTTATTAGATATAGTTTTCGACTTGGTAAAATTAAGTTTCAACCTAATCAATCATAATATTTGATATTACTTATTCTATGGAATAAAAAGAGTGGTCGGTTCGGTTATACAGTGTACAATATTAATCATAAAGTTATGTTATTTTAGGTAAAAGTACTGAAAAACTAAACATATAATGTTGCTTGTTGACAAGTTTAAAAATTAAGTGTTTGAAGTCAATAGTTATACTTTATGAACAGGTCATAAAATACTTCTATTTTGGAAAAAAAATTCAAATTAATATACAATCTCATTGACATTAACATGTTGGTATAGTCAGTTGTATACAAATACACTCTTACTGCACTACACACTCATAATTGGTATTCAATGTTTACTGCGGCATTCATTTACAAAAAGTTTGTTGAATTTTGAGTTCCTACTTTAATAATGAATAATAAGGTTAAACATTGTTTCTATATTAGCAGTGAGTTAGTCCACTTTTAAATCTTTTGAAATTAATAATTAGTTTATATATTTGAATAGTAATAAAGTCGAATGATTTTTAAAAAAATGTTTGACATTTCATGTTGTTCAATATGGTCAAATGGTCAACGATCAAATAAATCATTCTGTTGCAATAGTAATTATAATTTCAATTGTAACATGAAGGTAATAATACATCTCTCAATTGAATTAAGAGTGGTGCCACAATAGCAACACCTTGTAGGGATTATGTTCCCCACGACCATTATATTCTGTCCAAGGTTTCTGTCCTTAATTTACCCATTTCGTATTTAGTAATTATCGCGAGCCCCAAAAAACACAAAACAAAAACAACTTTCAACAGATATAAATTTTAAAATATTAAAACTTTAAAATTTAATAATCTTAGATGTCGCAGGTACCAGGTATGGTGTAGTAGCTTAATTTCAATTCCGAAATAGTACTCAAAAGAAAAAAAATTTAAAAAATAATTGTCTAACAAGTTATTTGTCATGAATTATCAGTGAACATTTTGATTTTGATCTTCGATCATTTTGTTTACATGTTCACAAAACATTCCTGTTTAACACATATAGCCGCTTTGGGCCATATAGTTCATGAATTATAATCTATTACAATCTAATTTATATTATTTAATCTAATGTGTACTTTATATCAATAGCGTAAAATATAAACAGTTGTTTTATAAATCAAAGGCAATTAACTTTTCACAGTCATAATTTGCTTTGCTACATTAATAAGATGATCCTGAATCATCGAGAGAAAAAAGGTTTTATAAAAATAATTTAAACCATTATGGATTATTACATTCATAATACTATTTTAGTCAACAATTTATTTCTAAACAAATACTTGAAAATTTAATATGACATCGTAAAAATGAAATAAATATTAATGGTTACATTAGAGATTGTGATGTCATAACTATAATTTATTTAAACAAAAAAATATGCAATATATTTTACATTATAGCACATTGATATTGGTCAAAACAATAGTGTAAAAACAGTAATAACAACTATTTTATTGTGAACTGTTTACACTCGCAACTTAGTTCTAAATCGGCAAGCTGTTTAAAATATTGAAGCTATAACGATCAATTTACCAGTATCGTTTTGTGTGTTCAAGATAATTAAATTATTGGAGTGTTAGATATAACACAGATAGGGTGGATAAAATATTATATAAAAAAACATAAGTGGTGTTTGGTGGTTAAATTTGTCTATTACTCCATCCTGGATATTGCATAATTTATTATGTGCATAACCGTAAAATAATATAATCAAAATGGAGAAATATGAATTAACTAATTTAAAAAACGACATTCAATTTGTGAAAAATATCACACACAGAATATGATTGATTACTACGTATTGGTCTCTATATCTTAGCAGATTAAATAATATTTGAATAACTAAATATTTTTTCAGAACAAGAATACCAGGAACTTTCAGTATAGCTATAATGTTCTCCATTCATAAATAAAAGTGTCTAGATATAACATAGATAAATAAAATGTTCTATCATTTATTTATTGTAAAACTTATTTATTTACTAACAGGTTTACTTTTGGATTTATAGAGTAGGTTATGGGAAAAGTGTATTATTCATTTTTAATTTATTACACAAATTACGGTAATACTTGTAAACTTATAAGTATAATTAACCCAAAAACATAAATTTACGATATTTCTTTTAAAATATTTATTTTTTATTGATAAGAGAGCCAGAAGTCACTGTCGTGTATATTTCTTACAGCAATAGAGCTTTTTGTGGATCTTCCTTATCAATACTGTCCAAAATTTTGGGGAAACCGTGAGACAGTTCGGATGATAATATGCTGCTTCTCCTTCATTTCTCCCACTCTATAGAGTGCATAGGATTTCAAATAGTTTCCTGAGGTGACAAAACCTCTGTTTCCACACCAGGTATCATACACAAAAGGTCGTCTGATGTATGTGTAACACCATTTTGCTTAGATGGCTAGTGAAAATATCAATCAGTCAAGGGTCTAATAATTAGTCTCCACACACTAGTCCTGCTTCATGTAACATAAATACCAACCGTTTATACGGTAAGATGTCCTTTATATTAACATTTAACTTGTATAAATATAAAGTACATTGAATTTTAAAAATAAAGAATTACTATTATTATACGCTCAGAATATATCACACACAGAATATGATATATACTGAGGGGTAAATACTCATATATCTTATCAGAATATGATAAATGAGTTTACTGGGTGTGTAAATTTATATTTACACCCCCAGTAAATATAAATTTTGTATCCTTCAATTTATGTGAATAGTATGACATTTTTGTTTCCAACTATATTCACAGTTTGTAAGTCACAATTTCCATTTTAATGGAATGCACCTTGTTGCTTTATACACCCCTTTAACATTTCCGGCCTACTACAAATTAAAGCAGATTTTGAATTATAACAGCTAATTTAATTCTAATAATTCATATTTAATTATATTACTTAAGAGAAGATTAATTGTTTTTTTTCATGGATGTGTATAAAATTGATATGATATTTCCTTACCTTGTACATAGGTAATGGCAGAACAGATTATACTTCACTCTTTCATTTTATCCATAGATGAAATAGAAATAATAATTATTGCAATATAATTTTGTACAAAGTGTATTTTCATGCACATATTTTATTTTTAAAAAAATCACATAATTATTCTACCTACTATGAAATATAATTATGTTATCATATGTTAACAAAAAATAACCGACATCTATAGAACACGTGTCGGTCGTATTCTATATTCACCATCTGTGATTGACATAAATTAACGACTTGAGCATAGGTGGATCAAAGCTATTATGCAAATCCTATGCTTCCTAGTTCAAAGGTTCTTGTTTTGATTGAAGATGAAATTAGAACAATCGTACAGAAGATAATGGAGTGCATTGTCTTCTCTATGCGGCACTCACTCTGTGTGCTTACAGGTGCTAATTTCTCCCACACACACAAAAAAAAGGTAGAACAGAAAGCTCTATTTTATTACAAAGTACTGTACAGAACTTTTAAAAATAATATGACCTTCCGTATTAACTTTTGGTTTGTGCAACTCACTACTATAATCAAATAAAACTTTTACTCCATACATTGATGTTTTATGTGTGAATTTGAATGTACCAGATTTAAATTTAATTTTAACATGCATTTTTAAATTTTGAATATATGATTGGCTTAAAAATAAGGTTGTATAATGATTTCATTATATTTAATTTTTGCGTTTATAAATTATGTTTGTTTTCATCAACGTTTACGTTCTTTGTATTAAGGCTGGACGAAATAACCCTAACCGCGAATTATATAATTATTCAGAATTAATTGATTTCTTAGAGAGAGAGAGAGAGAGAGAGAGAGAGAGAGAGAGAGAGAGAGAGAGAGAGAGAGAGAGAGAGAGAGAGAGAGAGAGAGAGAGAGAGAGAGAGAGAGAGAGAGAGAGAGAGAGAGAGAGAGAGAGAGAGAGAGAGAGAGAGAGAGAGAGAGAGAGAGAGAGAGAGAGAGAGAGAGAGAGAGAGAGAGAGAGAGAGAGAGAGAGAGAGAGAGAGAGAGAGAGAGAGAGAGAGAGAGAGAGAGAGAGAGAGAGATATCAACATAATATTTGTATGTTGAACATTGTTATTGCTCAAAGGTTTAACAAAAAAGAGGAAAATTATTCCTCTTCCTTGATTGATTTTGACAACGTGTTTGATACAGTTAATTGACAGGTTTTAAGGTTATAAGTAGGTAGTTTAAAGTAACAAAAAACTATAAAGATGTTAAGGTGGATATGTGATACTGTTTCTTTTAAGATAAAAGTAGATGATGGACTAATATAGTACAGAATCAACTCTAAAATAGTTTTGATATAAGAATATAAACTTTTTATCTTCTTTATGTGTACCCTTTCTAGATAATATTGACAGAAAAATTAAACTCTTTGTTTCTGATATAGTTATAGGCTTAAACGAGGTGTGTGATCGGTTAGAGTTGTATTGTCGTGTGTTGGGATCAAGGTCAATACAATCAATACTAAAATTGTTGGTTCCACAAGTGTTGTTCAGTTTAAAGGAATAAAGCTATTTTATTCAATTTTATAATGCTAATTTAAGGTACCGTTACATATCATTATGTTGTACAGTTGCACAAAACGTGGGTAAAATCAGGTCTCCCACGAGTAATATTTTAAAGAAAATCTAATCTCTCTTTATAACAGAGAGTCATCTCATGTGGTACTATAAAGTAAAACATATAGTCAGGAACTGATTTATCTTTTATTCCAAAATATAAGTTGTATATATGCAATCTGTAATATCTTTTGGATACCTGAGATTCGCATTTGATAAGTTCTTGACCTATTTATGTTTAGTGAGTTTCAAGAATATCTATTAAAAATAAATATGTATTTGGTTTATTTGGTTAAAATTAATATTGAAAATATTACGTTATTATTTATTTAATTCCACTATATATTAAAATTACAAGAGTGCCTTCTTATAATAACCGACATAGTATTCTGTTCAGAAACATACCTGCTAATTAGAATACATGTGTTTATCAACATGAACTGAAAATATTATGCTCAATATACTATATTGAGGATTATATTTTCTAAATTTAAAATTTGGAATTATAGATGGCTAGTGGATTGGATTCTGATTAGAATATTATCATATTATTATTAAACCTGAAGACATCATTGTAAATTAATACAAAAAGCTTAAGAACTGATATTCTTATAAAACTAAAACGGCAGAACATTCCTTTTCCTTATGAAGGGAAATCAACTACTGGATAACGTTTTATTAAAACACCTGTTCAATTAATGGAGAGTAATGGCGCTCCTTGTAATGACAATAAATGAATGACCTGAATAATAACATGATCCGCTCATTCTTGACAGTTACGGGTCTAATGTTCTTGAATTG